>JAWZYV010017593.1:0-1200000 GCA_038373885.1 Cheiracanthium punctorium | reverse complement strand
TAATAAAACTTACTTTTTTAAATAGAAAAATGTATTAAAAATAAAGCACATTTACTGAGAAATCACACAATAAAAAGACGTTATTTTTTTAAGCATTTAGTAAAATCTTAAAAATATTTTCGTTCGAATACCAATTTATGGTTCTTTTAAGGTCTAATATCGTCCTGATGATTGAAATTCCATAAATTAGGAAATCCAATTTTAGAAATTCTACTCTATTTAAAAATAGCCCAAGAGATATATTTAAAATAAAATCGGGAAACAGTAAGATAAAGGTTTAAACACGCATGCGTGAAATCGCTGATAGTCGAATGAAACACACTGTTCTAGAAGAAGATAGCAACGCTAGTGGAAACGTAATTCTACTTTAGCGTTACGACATTTGAGGTTTTACAGCACTTAGCGGCAGTAGAAACACAAGTGGAAACTGGCCTTTAGGCAGAGGGAAAAAAAAAATATCAAGACTGGAGCAACTCAATAAAACGTACAACCACCGAAAGAGTTTTCGAGTAAGAGATAAATTTCCTATGATGGTTTCGTATATAAAAATAATTTATCATAGAATATGAAGTAGGCTTTGTATAAATATGACTTTTCATATTTCTGTCAAGTTGGGCATTTTTCAAAAACTGAATTATTATTCGCAAATCTAAAATAGGATATTTATCACTAACTCGAATACTTTTTTGGAGGGGGTGTACAAGATTTGCTCTATTGCTCATGCAGTCATTTGTGAAGTTTTTAGTTCAGGGAATATTTATAATTCAACAATGTCACAAAATATTCTTTGAATGAATTCTTTAACAAACAGATTAATGTAATTTGTTGAAGGTATGCGATTTCATACACATATTTTTCACATGTTCAAACTATCATATTCAGAAGGAATAAAATGTGATTATTTTCTTTTCAGTAAAACCTTTTTTTTTCAAAATAATTTGTGATCTTTTTAATAACTTTAGGATATGATACAGAGTTCCCTCTGTTACTTTCATATTCGATAAAATTGAGAAAAATTGTTAAACTAAGGTACAGTGACGGGAAAAAACGACATTTTAACTTGCCAGTAATAATGTTGAGAAATAAATTGTGCACCAAAAATCCTATTGCATATTTAAATGGAAATTCGGGCGTGGGTAATAATCATGCAATTAGTTTGTGACACTGGGAGGTTTCTTGCCAAATATGGGATTGACAGGGGTCAAGGAAAACCCGAAAAATATGGAAGAAAATTTTTCTGTAAGAGAAACAGTCAGAAAAGATTGCAAATTTTGGCTAAAATCCTAGAAATATTGAAATGTCACGTGGGAAATTATCTAAAATCTGTATTTATAAATTTATTTTGCATTTGAAGTATTTCTAGGAAAAATTATATATGACTTGACGTAGGTGTGCAAGAGAGGCAAAAACTGTTTTTTTAAAGGCCTAGTCAAAAAATGAAATAAAGCTTATTTAACCAAAACAAATTGTAGAGTAACGCAATGTTATTCTAAAGGAATTCTTTTTTCAACAAATTTAATTTTAATTTTGAATAATAGCATTTCTGAATGTTTATTATTAATAGCGTTATTTCAAAAGTCTTACCTGTTATTTTGAATATGTTACAATATAATTATAATACAATGTAATTTAATGTATATTTTAGCTAATTTATAGTAATTTCAGCATGATGTTACGATATTTACATTTCTACCTATTGATGTATGGATATATACATTAAACCAAATTCCCTTGGCATTGAACATATTTTATGTATGTCATAGTTTTATCGCAGTCGCTTTTCTTTTGTACTAAAATTCGATACGTTAAAGGAAAGTACTCTAGTAAGACATTAAAAAATATTTAAGTAATATTTGCAGAAAGCTTTACGTTACGTTAAGAAAAGGGGAAGGTACTGATTAAGTGACACGAAATATGAAAAATGTATGCTCATTTTTTATACTAAGATCAATTTCGAGAAAGTTATTACATAGATTACACTAACAGCAGGCTGTTAAAAATAACACTATACTTAAGTAATAGCTTCTGCGATCCAAATTGTACGGTTTTAACTTTAATTATGTTTTATTTCAGCTTCAGCTTTTCTTTAATGCTTAAAAATAATTGCCAAAACTCACAAAGTCGCATGTTGATTAAATATAATTAGAATGAAATGCATCTTTAAACGATAATTTTAAGTGGGCTTATTATTATTATAGCTGCATTTTCAAAGTTTGAAAGATCATGACGTCAAAACTTAATGACTGTAATTAGCTTTACAAATGATGCAAATTTCCAAGAAATTGGATGATATGCTTTATTTTAAGACTTAAACAAGATTTTTTTAAACCTTATACATAACGTTTCTTTTTAAAAGTTATTTTCTATGCTTGGTAACTATGCAGTTGTGTAAATCTTGAAAATTACTGCAAAACAAACAATGGAAGTGTTATATCCATTTCTCTTTCAATCGATTTAAATTGGATTTTATCCATGACTGTGTGTGTATGTCTGTGTTTGCGTGCAGTTTATTAATCAGCATAAAGAAAAAAATTACCTAATTACTAATTCAACTTTAATAATTAGTAAACTAAGTACGGCTTAGAATCTTCTTTGTAGAGACTGCAAGTAACTTTTAGAAAACATCAACAGTGCCGTAAAAATAGGGAGGCATGGCGGGGCGAATGCCCGGGGCCCCCACACGCAGGGGCCTCAAAATCCATATAGCTATCCCCCCCCCCAACCTCTTGTTTTGTTTCTTTTATAACTTTTTAGATTTGCGCATCTAATATTCTAAACGGATCATCTAGCACTGTTAAAGCAGAAAACGCACAAAAAAAAAAAAAAAAAAAAAAAAAAAATCTTACTGCTTACAAAGTAGCTAACAGCTCACCAACAGATCCGCTGTATTACAATAGGTACAGCTGATTTTGAAACTGAAATTTATACGCCAGTATTTTTAGTTACGTCAGAGTCGGGTTTTTTAACTAAACTTTAAAATAAAGGCGACGTAACTAAAAATACGCCAGTATTTTTAGTTACGTCGCTTAGTATACGCCAGAGTCATAGTTCTTTAACTAATGACCTTGTGTTCCCTTTATTTGTATTCTAGAAAAATCTGATCTGGGCCTCAAAAAGCCACTCTGAAGCAAACATCCTTTTGGGGGAGGCTCTTATATCTAAAAATTATCATATCACTAAGGTAATTTCAATCAAAAGGCCTGTTATTTTTGGTAATTATTACTTACAAACATTTTACACACTTACAAAGAATGTGCAGATGCATAATCAGTGGTGTACACTGATTTCCTGTAAGAGAAGGGGGAGGGGTATGGAAGTAAACTTTAGGTTAAACAAAAGTCGTACTCTATACGTTTAAAAATGTTTGGACTTTATGTTAAAAATGCATGGTCAAAGGGGGGGGGGATGATGTTGACTCCCTCCCCCAGACACCATTTTTGTACGCCACTGCGCATAGTAAATATATGAAGTTTCCTTCCACACTTTTCTAGAGCAAGTCAGTGCTCGAGTTTTGTATTGTTTTCGTTCTAAAATATTTCAAAGCCTGAGATGAGTCGCTTCCCACAAATACAAGAGGCCTCAATAAAATTATTCTTATCTTTTGGGCTCCCATGCTGTGCACTACTGCATAAAACCAACACTTAAGTATTGTGATTGCGATTCAGTATGAATTATAACTAACACCTTTTAAATCTTCCATCTTGTGTACGAATTGAGAATTTTCATTGAATTATATTTCAATGGCACTTTTTTTTAAAAATTCTCTTTATTTCATAATATTCCCACATGACTAAAGATTGGTATTTATCCCGTGTAAGATAGATTGATAGAAAATCTGTTTAACGCCTTTCAAGGTAAAACTGGAAAACTATCCATCCTTTTAACAAACGTAAGGGAATTTTTGTCAAACGTAAAATTTATTGCCTTTTTTTCTACTTGCGACACAAACACCTGTTCGAAAATGAGCAAAAATTTCTGTTTCTTGTTACATCTGAATGCTACTCAGATGTAATTAACAAGGTCTGAAAATTGTAGGCATCCTATAGATAACACATGGCATCAATAGAAGATATTGTGCTTCCGCCTATTTAAACACGGTTTAAAAGGCCGAAGAGCTTCCTTTAATTTTGTTCCGCAGCAATCAATCACTGGCCTAAGAAAAGTATCGGTCCTTTGAAATCAGACCACCCCAAGATTTGAAGATCGTTAGTAGAAACAGTACAGACCAGGACTGCATGTTTCTGGTAAACAGACTTCCATTTCAGTCATAAATTGAGTTATATCTGATTTTCTTTGATCTTTTCTCTCATCTCTCCAAAGGTGGACCTTTTAAAGTTAGCCAAGTTTTTTAACACATGGAAAGTGCAGTGCCAGCAGTCTAGAAGCTCAGTTTATTCTAACGAACATTGGGACAGAGATTACTTTGAAATACTTGACATTACTTTGAATTAGACAGAGATTACTTTGAACTTCGATATTCGAGTAGTTCTGTGTTTTTCGACTTCTTAAATTTTTAGTAAAATTTGGAAGCAAGTTTGGTGTTTTTAATTCTTCAACAGTTTATTTCATAGGATTAAATCATTGTAGAGCTTCCTAATGCATAATTTAGTTCAATATGAAAAGGACTTGTGCAAGTGGGTCTCTCTCAAAAGCGTAAAAGAGCTACTGAGCTGAAATTAGAGGCAACAAAATATGCGAAAAGTTTGGCATGTTGGATTAGAGGTGGAGATTCATCTGATGTGAGATCTATTGCTCCAGGTTCAAATAAACAGATTCCAAATGAAATACACTTTAAGGAAAATAAGATGAAATTTTAATACCTTCGGAAGAAAAATCCAGCGACAATATTAATTTAGCTGAATGACAAAATCAACATCAGAAGATGAAAATAATTTGCAACATAATGTAGAATTCTTAAAAAGGTTAGTTCATATTTTATATTTCACATAACAGGGCACCGTATGTACAAAGAAAAAATAAAAAACCAGAATATATAATTAATTGTATCAATAAATCATGTCTTAATTTTTCAATATTTCTACATTTTCTATCTTATACTTTAAGTAACAGTAATATGTTTATTTAATATTATCATTTTTTAAACTTTACCATTTAGAATAAACAAATATAAATTGTGTCCAAATATGAAAATTTTTGTACTAAACTTATTTATTAAAAAATTTATTTAAGCCTAGCCTTGGGATATCTATTTATGAAATCAATTTTCGTTTAAAATTATTTAAAAATTATTTCGAATTCTTTCTAACTCATAATTTTATTTTAAGTAATAGTAATGTGTTTATTTACTGTTATAATTTATTGAATTTTACAGTGTCGAATAAACAAATACACATTGTGTTCAAATATGAAAATTTAATACTAAACTTATGTATTAAAAAACATTCATTAATATGTTGGAATATGAAGTATAGGCTTTTAATATTTTACAACCCGAAAAGTATAAGCTGTTGGAGTTTAATTATTGTTTTATTTTCTTCGATAAGACTACAACTTATAATAATCATAATATTAATTACGTAATAAAATTGATATTAATAGCTTATAAATATTTTAATACGAAAGTATGAAAATAAAATGTATATTTTCTTTTACATGGAAGATTAGAATGTTATGACGTTTATAGTTTAAATAAACATTTTACTCTTAATATATTATTATTGGTAAATGAAGAATTTTAATATGAATGAAATTTGCAACAAATAAATATTGCTACTATCCGATTACATTTTTTAAAGACAAGTGTTTTATTTCTTTTGTGTTTTACTCTTTTCTTAGCTGAGTAAATGCATGACCAATTCAGTAGTATAATCTTGCTAAAATTTAAGACGAATAGATAAGCGTTTGGTGTTGCTGCTGTAATTTTTAGTAATTTAAATTACATTAAAAGAATAATTTTCAGACTAATAGAATATTGCTAGTATTTTCTGATTTGCTTTCCTTCAGTAGGTTTTAGTAAATGTATTTAACTATTATATGTACCCCATACACTAATAAGATGATGAAAAAATTTGATAATTATATCCTAAAGGGTGTCAGAGATATGACGATAAGTATCTATTGACTTAAACTACTTTTCAATGGCTCTCAAAAAGAAAAAAAATGACGTGAGATCGTGTTTCAGGGTGTGAAGAAAGTAATTTTTTGTACTCTAGCAATAAATGTTCACATTCAAATTCATGTACGAGTATACCCCTAATCATCTTTGTTTTCTCAAGATATCTCTGAGACGTTTTATGATGAAAGGCTGAAATTTTGTGAATCATCGCATTAATGTACGGGGCACATTTTACTAATTGGTAATTTTTTGTACGAGTGTTGTATAAATGAAGCGCAACTTTTGAAAAATTATCGAGAGGAAATTTTTTTAATGTAGTCTTTTTTCTTGCCACCTTGCCCGTTTATTTTTAATGGAGAATTAAAGCGAGTTACCACTTTTTTGGGTCACCCTGTATATACACTTGTTTCAAAAAATTAAGAAGAAATCACAAAAATAAAGATAGCTCGTTCAAAAATAAACCAATCAGTCTGAAATTGGAATATGTTGTCGGACAAAAGTTGCCGAGAAAAGTAGCGACATGCAAATTAGTTGTGTTGCGGCCAGAATAAATAATTTGCTAGGATCATAAAATTGCCCGTTTGAGCTAGAACGCTTTACAATTCATGCAGTGAAAAAGGTTAAAAATAGCCAATTCATAACAACGACCTGCAGGCATCATTTCCCGCACGAGTGTGGTGGAGAGCCATTGGAAGACTAGAGGCAGGACTAAGTCAGGTAAATGTGTCCGGATGGCTAATTATCAGTCCATCTGAGGTTCATCGATTTTGGCAACATTTTCTAGATTGTTGCCGAACAGAACAGATTTGGCATCCAGGAGGCTCAGCCCAGAACGGCCAACTGTTTCGACCAGCATCAATGATCAACATTTGTCATTATGCACTCAAAGGAACGGAATCACAACTCCAAGTCAACTCAGATCCTCCTTCCTGCATCCTCCGGAAGTTTAGTGTCAACGTCAACCGTGCGTAGAAGGTGGTCTGTACGCGAGAAGACCAACCTTTTGCTTACCACTCACGTCACGCCACAGAAGGGAACGTTTGAGGGGAATCAAGCATGTCTGGAGTGAATTAGGAGGACGTATGGCTGCTCTCAATCCTCCTCTTCAGACCCTTTCCACGCTTGCAACTGCTTTGCAAAAGCATGGTTCTCACTTCAAATGGAACAGATAGAACGCATGATTGACAGCATCACACATAGCTGTAGGAGCTATATTGCTGCTAGGGGGATCATATTCCATATTGTAAGAACTTGGATTATACCAAACTGACACATCCAATTTATCGATTTTATAATATGCTAATTTCTATAACACAATAAGAGTTTGGTAATTTATTTTTATGTTATTTTATAGCTTACTATCTTTTGTATATTGTGGGTCAATTTCATTAGATTCTACATGTAACTTTTTGTGTAACAGTCATTTCTTGATTTTTCCTTAATTAATGGTAACCAGTGTTTAAATATGTATATGTACAATTTTATTTTTCTCTTTGCTTAAATCAGCTATATGAATAAACTGTTAACAATTTTACAAACTCAAACAAAAAGTGTTATTAAATTTCCCCTAGAAAGTTTTATCAAATCAGTCATCCAAACTGTCACTGAAAATTGAAGGATTACTTTTAGTGATAATTTAACAAAAACTTTTAGTCAATAACTTCCATCGGCATGCTTTTCAAAAATGTTTGATAAATTTATTTCCGAATAATTTAAGATATGTTAGAAGAGAAGTTACAAATAGTTTGTTTCTAAATACAGAATGCTATTTTTTCAATCGGCAGTATGATCCCATCATGATGTATCAGTAGCTAAGAAGCATGCGATATTTCCTTAAAATCAGTAGCTTCCAGATTTAAATTTAACTCAAATGTTTGTTCGCATTTAAGTTTTGTTATGAAAAAAATTATGTTCTGATTATTAGATATTTGTAAATTGGCCTATTTTCTAATAAATTGGCTTTTTTCTATAAATTATTAGCATAAAGTAATAAATTACAGCTGTTTCTTTTTACACATATTCATTTAACCAATGCAAAATTGCATTAGTAGGTAAAATTGAACGTATTTTTTTAAATTCTTGTAAGTTATTTGAGTATTAGAAAACTATATTCACTTTTTTAAAAGTTTGTGGGTTTTTTTTTCCATTTTAAGAGATTTATTCAGTTAGTCTTGTTTTTAAAGCGCTCTTAAAATTCCATTAAGTTTTAAAAATTGATTTTACTCAGAGCTTTATTCTAAAAGAAGAACGAATCGGAAGTCTAAATTTTCTCTAATATAAATACATAGTGAATGTTTTCTAATCTTCAAAGATATATACCCTTGCTTTGAGTAAACTGAAGTGAAATCGACAAATGGTATTACAGTCGTTACTGGAAGTCTCCCAATTTGGCAAATATTGGCTTAATTTTTATATTAGTGTTACATTTACAGAAAATACTTCTTGATTTCTCGTTTTTTATTTTTTTTTCAGGGCTAAGCAAGTTCGCGCGATTAGCGAGGTCAGTGACGAGAAGTCGATCTGTTCTTGTTCAGCAATTTTCGATGCATCTTCCGACCATCAAATCAGAAAACACGAAGCAGTCGCAGATTGCTCACGTGAGTTATTTTCCATTAATTAATGTAGGATGGATGAAAATCAACATCTATTTTTTAAAAGTTCCACTTTTAGTAATTAAGATTAAATATTCTAAATCCAGACAGTTCACTTATAAATATAGGGTGATTCCTAAAAGATGGGAAAAACTTGGTGATACTACACATCCAAACAAACAACTTTTATTAAAAAGTGCAAAAAGCTAAAGAATTGGCAAACATTCTGAAACACACCAGAGATATCGCGCACAGCTCTTGCTGAGGCCAAAAGTCTGGGGGCGAGTTCTTCTGCAGATTCAATGGGAGTCTCATATATAACACAGAGGCGTAGCCTGGGGGGTGGATAGCTGGATACATCCCTCCCCCCTCTAAATATCTTCCTAACTACAGCCTTGCGTAAGAGCCTTCAGCCCTCCTCACGAAAAGAAATTGAGACATGAAAGATGTGACCGCGAGGTGGCCAGGATATACCCGATCACCTTGCCCAGTCCATTGGTTTGGAATTATTACATCCAGATAGTTCCGTACTTCTCGTACATAATGGGTTGGTGCTCCATCTAGCTGGAGCCACATTACCTGACAGAACCGTGAGGAATGTCGTTGAACACGGTCTGGCAACACCTGCTGCAGAAACTTAAGGTATTTTTCAAGGTGTTCTGGTAGAAGGCGGAGTCAAATTAGGTGGTCGCCGATTATATTCCTGCTCAAACCTTGATACGAAAACGTCAATCTCATCGCATGTCATTAAACTTGATTTTGTAATTTAATCGCTCTTTATATGTTTTTTATTCATTAGGACATAACATTCAGCGCCTCTGCGTTTTAATTGCGACTGCGCGTTCTATGATGAAAGATGTTTGTTTGAATATGTAGCATACAATCTTAATATTTTGTACATCCTTTATGAAAAAACATGTTTATATCATAACAAATCTAAAAGATTTATTAATATTATGATGACACATAAAATCTGATCGTGGCTCTAGTGTCCTTCATGTTCAAACGAAACCTCTGGGCTGCCGATTTCAGGTGCTTGGTGTCTCAACTGGAATGGGTTCAAAATTAGGGGATCCCTCATAGGGGCAACGTTGATCTGACTAATAGGTGCCCCCGTAATGAAATAACCGACATCTGCTGCCCTCGTCGTGATCAAGCCTCAAGTAGGCTGCTGACCCGGTCATTAGAAAGAAATATTATAATGGTATAGTAGTGTCCAGATGTGAAGACGTAAACAATTACCAGAAAACTGTGCATTCTAGAATTTACCGAAAACTTGCATACAGATTATTCTAGCTTGTAAAGGTATACATCCGTTTTAACAAACGACATATAGGGGGTTTAAACAGGCATAACGTTCTTGGACACAGTTAAATTGGAGACATAGCATTTTCACTGGTGAATCCAAATTTAGCATGCAGAGGAGTTTTTGATAATTCTTCATCTGTAACTCTCTATTATTTCAGAAGCATTTCGGTAATGGACGACTATAGTGAACGTGGAATTTTATGTCAGACAAGTATGTTACGCAAGATATGTTCTACATATTCAGTTTAACTCTGCTATTGTGTTCATTTCAAACGTTATTGCAAAATTAAGCATCTTTTGAGTCGAAATGAACCCAAAGCAGCGTTATTCTGCAAGGTCAACATGTTTGATCAAACAGCTAAGTGGTAAACAGTAATCTTAAGTCACTGGCTAAGATATTTCTAACCATTCTGAAGGTTAAAAAATCCCAATTAACCCTTTCTAAGGCCGTAGTAAGAGTACTTACCACCTACAGTCAGTTTACTTACAGAAATCAATTATCAATAGTGAATTTTCTGATTTTTGTTCAGGGAAAATGGACAAGTACTTTTATCAAACATATAGATTATACCGGGTGTCCAGAAAAGGACTCCCTGATTTCAAAATTAAATATCTCGAAAACAAAGATCGATAGAGGAATGCAGTAAACGGTATGTTTATTGTGAAAGCTGTAAGAATTTTATACAGCAGTTTAAAATAATAGTTACAAAAGCTGCTAACAGATGGCGCTGTACGCTGTACAGATCATTATCATTATACATAAATGAAATAATCGTATGAAAACATTCTTTGCAAAAAATCACATCACAATGTTTTCAAAATGTTGACCATTGGCACTACAGAGGTGGCGCAAACGAAGAATGAAATTTGCCATCACATTTCGTAGTGTCTCAACAGAAATGGATTCACATGCCACACAGATCGCTGATTCAAGCTCGTCCAGCGTGGCGGGATGCTTCGGGTAGACAATGTCTTTCAATGTGCCCCACAAAAAATAGTCACAGGGAGTCAAATCCTGCGAATATGGAGGTCAGTCCATGCCTGCACCAGTAAATTTGGGATATTCTAAAGCAATGACTCGATTCCCAAAGTATTCATCAAGAAAGCGAAACACTTGTTCGGTACGATGTGGTCGGGCTCCATCTTGCATAAACCATTCAGTACGTGGTCGGTCCTCTAACACTTGCTGTGTGGCGACAAATTGTTCCAAAATTGCAACGTAACGTTCACTAGTGACCGTTTCTCGAATGAAAAAAGGGCCAATAATGCCTCTGCTGCATACTGCAGCCCACACAGTAACTTTAGGAGAATACAGGGGTTTCGCTTCACACCAATATGGATTTTCGGAACCCCAAAATCGCCAGTTCCGTTTATTAACGAATCCATTCAGGTGGAAGTGTGCTTCATCTGTAAACTAGATGCAGCCAACATCAAATCCTTCTCTATCAATCATTGTGAGCATCTGATTAGCAAAGTCAACACTTTGTTGCACGGATCGTGCGGGTATGGCCTGGTGAGTTTGAATTTTGAATGGAAACATGTGTAGGCTCTTTCTCAGTATTTTATGCGTGCTGGAACGCTTCAAACCAGTCTCAGATGCAATTCTACGGACGGATGACATTGGATTTTGCTGAATAATTCAGGAAACTGTGGCGACATTTGCAGGCGTAACTGCAGTTTGCTTGCGGCCAACATTCCCTACTAGATCATCAGTTACGCTGCCTGTTCGTTGAAATTTGGCGAAGAGCGTACGAATGGTTTTCGTATCGGGTCCTTTTGGAACATTAAATCGTGCTTGAAAACTGCGCCTTGTTGCCGTAGGACTCTCTTTTAACCTGCGGTACTCTAGCACCAGAAAAACGCATTGCTCAATGGAGTACATGGTTTTAATCTCTTCCTTCGGTACGCTAACCTCCTTTCACGCTTCAATAGTGGAACTGATCGCTCTGGGCTTCGGATCACTATTTATACTAGGCATTACGTATGGCGATTACAGCGCCATCTGTTAGCAGCTTTTGTAACTATTATTTCAAACTGCTGTATACAATTCTTACAGCTTTCACAATAAACATACCGTTTACTGCATTCCTCTATCGATCTTTGTTCTCGAGATATTTAATTTTGAAATCAGGGAGTCCTTTTCTGGAGACCTGGTAAATACATTTGGCTTATAAACTTTAATTTGGTACATATTTTTAAAGAAAGCTCGCATAATTATTCGAAAATTGAGCACATGAATTATCTCTTTTAGTTATATATTTTTTCGTTCAATTGCGGATGCATGTGGCAGTTAGTTTTCCGACTTTGATTTGTTAATAATAAATTTATTCTCATGCAAAGTTTGTATGTATGCCTAGCCCTTTTTTCTTTAACCTTGACGTCCAATATTAAAATAGAAGGAATATATGTGAATTAATCCTAAAAAATAGGGCAGAAAATACTCAAGTACTTTTGATTCTCCGCAAATACATTTGCCCAGGAAAGGACTAAGCTCTTGATTCTTTCTCCACAAGAAATTTACAACCTTTTTAATTTCTGCGGATGCATAAATATAAGTGTAATTCAATTATTATTTTCAAAGTATCGAAAACTCAGGATTTGTCTTAATATTATGTTTTTTGTGACTTATAAAATCTAGCGAAGAAAATTAGTTTTTTTACTCACTACTACTATGGATGTGATTTTGACATCAACGTGTAAAAAAAAAATCATCTTGGGAAAAGAAAAGTGCGAAAACACCGGAAGAAAAAGTGTACATTTCAAGTGTTTTTTTTTTTTTAAATAAATTATATTTCACTTTCCAACAGGTCTTTTTCTCAAGCCAAATTTGGCTATGTATTGCTGTCAAATATCGATTGTATGCTGTCAAATTTGGCGAGGATACCCTCAAAAAAGCTCTATATTGAACCTTTTAGATAGACTCTTCTTCCACAATTGAGAACACAAAAATTATCCATACTACCTTCAGGATGGGTGTCCCAATTTGTTCGCTTAAAGAAAAACCAGTTTTCCTTGAACATTTAATAATAAGGATTATTTGTTTTATTTTTTAAATATAAATTTAATCCAATATTTATTATCATAACATTTTTTTTTCATTCAAAGAGAAATTTAACAGTTCGTAAAGGGCTAATGTAATTTCGCGGACCCTGTAAAAAAATCTCTAAATGTTATCTTGTTAATGTCATTCTTTAAATGAACTATAAGCTTTTATGAGCATTTATGCACTGTATATTGTAGCGTGCTTGAAGTGGATTAATGTTCCGAAACAGATATAGAGCATAATATATTGGAATTATTTTGAGTGATCCTGCAGAAAAATTATAAATAATACATACACTATTTTTGAACTCTGTAATCCTTAACAAAATGTATCAATTTCACTTTGTTTGAAATTGTCGAATACATATAAAATATGCTTTGAATACAGTGACTCCCATTATAGCTTAATGAATTTGAATTCTTTTAGATGATCCTATAAAAGAAGCGCAAATGCTTCATTAACCATTTTCAACAGGGTACACGGTGCAGTACATAGGAATAACATATATAAATATCGTAGTAATCGGCGGATATTTACGACAGTTAGAGCACCGGTGGACAACCGGAACAGGAACAACAGAACAACAAAACAACAAACGGAAGACAAACAAACAAACGGACGGACAAACGAAAATCATAAATACTTTTCAGTCTTGACGGAAGGTTGAAAAAAGGGGAGCCGGTGACTTAGAAGTTAAGGGCCTCTCTCCTCTAAGCTAATAGCTTAAGTGTACGTTCATGTGCTTGATTTCCTCTAGTTTCCAAAGTGTTTAAATTTCCTTTCTCTGTGCTAGTAAAAAAAATATCATTGTGTTGTCCATTTTATTCAACGAAGAATTGTAAGCAGATTCTTGCAACCAAGCAAACAAATCCGAAAATGAGTACCAATTACATCAATAACTGTTAAAAAAAGTAAACGATCCTTTGATTCACGCAATCACATTAAAAGAGTCATTTACTTTCATTCGATTAAAGAGGGAAAAAATATGCATAGCAACATTAAAACAAATAAATTTGCCTAAAATACTGTTAAAAGAAAAGAAACATGATTTTAGTTGAAGAGTCCGTTTATTCTTTCCAACACTGAAGATTGTCAACTTGAATTCACACGTTCTTTTTTAATACTGTATGAGAGGGAAAATAACAACAACAACAAAGAATTGGTCAATTCTATTTCATTATATCCTTACAGTGCGTACTGAAGCCAATTGGATACGCTCTCATTTTTTCGTAAAAAAGGGAAATTTTTATAGTTTTTGTCTAAAACAATGCATTTAAAATAAATATAAGACCATTATGGAAATAATTTTTAGTTTTTAAAAATGTATAGCAACATCATTTTTTAGCAAACAAGTATGAATTTATAGCTTGTGCATATAAATCCTGAGCAAATTTTTGCCCGAATTTGTTATTGCTTCTAATTTTTATTGCTAAATGGAAATAAATGCAAATCTTCTAAAAAAAGTGCTATTAAGACAAAATAAAGTAGAATTAGGCTCTATTACTTTTGTTTTATAAGAGTTATATGAGAGCTATAGTATGAGTGGACATTCTAATTTTTCGAATTTGAATATTTTTCATGATTTTTCTGGGAAACCATACGCTGAAAGTTTTTTGGAATATTTTCCCTAGTATAATTAAATCTAAATGAAGTAAATTTTTTTTTCTAAAACCAATCATTTTAGGGATGCTGTGCTTTCAAAGCTAATCGTTAAGTAATGCATGGCATTTTACGCTGCAAATACATCCCATTTTATACACACTTATAAAAAAAATAACTAAGTTTGCTCCTAAGAAACTAAAATAACTGCTAAGGATTTAAAACTGGGGCAAGTTTTTCTCGGTTTTAAGTCTTTCAGAGCTATTTTAGTTCCTTCGGAGCGAATTTAGTTCCTTTTTTAAGCGTGTACACGTGCAGTATTTTATCCTCTCTTAATATGTTTATCATTAAGACATTATTTATACGGTGAATATAGTAAATATACCAAGCAAACAATGTCTTTCTCAATGATATGTCTGTTGCAGATGATCAGCTTGAACTCAGAGGTCCTTCCGCAGTATCGACAAGAGGCACCGAAAACCCCTCCACATATTTTACTTCATTATTGTGCTTTCAAAGCTATTTGGGACTGGGTGATATTGTGCTTGACATTTTATACTGCAATTATGGTACCTTATAATGTGGCCTTCAAGAATAAGACTTCAGAGGATGTTTCTCTTTTAGTCTTGGACAGTATTGTTGACGTCATTTTTTTCATTGACATCGTGCTCAACTTTCACACAACATTCGTAGGACCTGGGGGCGAAGTAGTGTCCGACCCCAAAATCATTAGAATGAACTATCTTAAAAGTTGGTTCATTATAGACTTGTTATCATGTTTACCATATGATGTTTTCAACGCTTTTGACCACGAGGAAGATGTAAGTATCTTTCTAAATACTTACTTTTGAACTTTTAAGAATGTTTTAAACTATAGAATTTTTTATGCATTTGGATTGTTTTCTCAACTTTTTTCAATTATACATATTTGTAATATTTATATTTTTGTAATGTAGATTTCTTACGTTATTTGTGCTGCATCAAAAGCATTTATAAACCATGAATGAGACTATAAAAAGATTAATTACGAAATTAACTTTGAACCAATGAGCTCTGTTTGTAAAGTTAGTGTTTATGTACCAGTTTAACTGTTAAATTGTGTATATAATTAATAAAAATATGTGCAATATGGATTTATAAATATATGAGGGTCCCAGTCAAAGTGGAAGGAGAAACTGTCTGTCCTAAGCCTCTTGTACTGTAGAATAAAAGTTAAATAACTATGAGACATTCATAAACCGGTATCAGCAATCCTCGAATAGCAGGACATAACCACAGCACTTATGATTAGATGGCATTCACTACTAACAACATTATTAGAGTAAAAACTGTTAATACAATAAATTTTATTCATGTAGTGTAATTATTTGTTCGTTAATTGAAAATTATTTTACATTAATTTGTAGCCATTTCGGACATATGTTTCAATATTTGTACGAAAAGTTTAATATGATTTAAAATATTAAAATATTTAAATTCATGAGCATTTGCTATCCAAATACAGCGAACCGGTTTCAGACAAAACTTCCTTTTTTTGCTTAGGGAAGCTCAGCTCTTGGCATGCATTTGCAGAAATTTTGAAGTACTCTTCAAACGATATTATCAAATGTTCTTAAAATTTCTAAAATACCTATTGCAGTACATTTATCTAGATGATAAGTAAGTGAACAACCTGTGAATAAACGTGGATATGTATGACCTTCATATTTCATGAAATATGAAGGTCATACAATATATATACAGGGTTGTCCAAATTAAACTTCCCCAACTCAGAGGCCTGTGCAGGATGTAATATGGGTCATAATATGATGAAATTTTGAAAACAGATACTTCAGATCACGCGCTCGTGATTTACTAAAAAAAAAAAATTACTAGTACAAGAAATTGCCGATAGGTGGCGCGGTAACACTTGTAATCTGCATATTGCAACAACGTGATTTTGAGAAATAAAGCTTCTGCGCAACGTATCCAAAAGACGAGCCCTACAAAAGTACAAGACAGGCGCTGCACAGGCAGTTATTTCCAGCTCGCTGATGCACAATGGCGACTTTGAAAGACAAAAGCTCTGTTAGTGAAACTTTTCTACCAGAATGACGAGAACTCCTGTGCTGCGATAAGAGCATTCCTGTCGGCTGAAGAACTTACGCCGAGGACCAACGATACCACGCGCTTTACGAGACATGATGAAGAAGTTCGAAAGAACCGGACAGCTGGGAATTTTACCAGGTAGAGGACGACATGTTGTGGATTCTGCACGTGTACAAGACGTTGCTTTGACGGTCGTGGACGCCACTAGCCAATCGCCACATGGTGTTGTCAGAGTGCCAACTTTTTCTCGTGCTGTTTATATGTCTTATTCGACTACGGCACACATATAGAACATCTGTAGAACGTCTTATTGATCTGCAGCGCCACCTATCGGTAACTTCTTTTACTAATAATTTTTACTTAATAAATTACGAGCACGTGATCTGAAGTGTCTGTTTTCAAAATTTCATCCCTTTATGACCCATACAACATCCTGCACAGGCCTCTGAGTTGGGGAAGTTTAATTTGGACAACCCTGTATGTTGTTGGTTTTCAATATGTATATATGTTGTTGTTGTTGTTTTCGTGTCCATAGATAGACGATTAAAGGATAGAATATATGTAGATTAATCAACCAAATTAAATTTCAAAATTTTAGCAATACCTGTAATTCACTCTCTCTCTCTCTCTCTCTCACACACACACCTTTCTTCAATAGGCGGGTTGATATGTACAGTTAATGCGCGTATTTAATACTATAAAAGTAGCCTTAAAAGGACTTGTGATTAAGCAGAAATGAAGGTTAAAGGAAAGCATTTTGTACTTAACAATAACAACTTCTTGAATTTAACGGATTAATGTGGTAAAATAAGTCTAGCATGGCAACGGAAGTCTGAAAAATTTTATATGAGAAATCTGGCGTGCATTTATCATAAAAAAATGTTTGCCATCTAAAGTACCGAGCGGTTTTCTTCAACTTTCAGAAAATTGAAACAACATAAAGTTTACTTAAATGACTGTTGTTGCTAAAATTTAAAATTTGTGTATCTGATAGTTTAATAGAAGTGTCTTTAGTGAAAGTGAAATATGCATCTTTTTGATTTCATTTACTTCCTTACTTTTCATTATCCAAATTAAGAAGAAATTTATTAGAGAATATATATTCACTTTTGCCAATATTGTATCTTTTGTACTATAAACCAGTGTTTCCAAACCATTAGTCAGCGAAATTATTAAAAATTTTAATGTCCTTTTTAAGTTTATTTAAATATTTTAATCACTTTCCACAACTGTAAGCGTAAATACATAAATAAGCTGTATTATCGGGAACGAGAATATTAAACATACATCTTATTTAAAAAAAAATTAAATATTTTCAGACACCTATTGATGTATTGTTTTATTGTTAGCTGGCACCAGTTCGCGAAGTATTTTATTTCTGTTTTTGCGGTCCTCAGGTGTAAAAATTAGAAAACACTGTGATAGATGACATGTTTTTTAGGTGTGCCTGTTGTTCTTTAGAGGAGATATTGTATGTTTCTTCGAATATGCAACAAAATTTTGAGTCAAATTCCCATTCAATGTTCATCAGCAGTATAGGCCCTAATTTCTAGAGCAGATAATTGTTCTTAACAAATATTCAATTTAGCTGACTTTTCCTTAAAAGAAAATTTTAGAGAGATATTGCATATACATTCTGTTACACTTTTTTTTTTAATTGAGGTGTTTCTAAGATACGCATTGCAGATATCAAAATGTTTTTGAAATGTATATTGTGAGGGCTATAAAGCCATATCCACTTTCAATAAGTCTCATTTATGGTTTCAGTTTGTATTTAATATAATTCCGTATGTATAAATATCTTTCTGTATACTTTTTGCATGTTGGAAGTATTTACATATCTTATTTTTGACTGCTTCTGAATAAATATTTAGCAGCTCTTCAAAAATCCTCCAAAACTGTTTTTTGATGAATGAATGTTTGTGCATTTCAATTATATCGTTATGAAAAATTTTGTTGGTTTATGCATGTTAGTATTCAATAAGTTAATACAAGGGATTCTCGAATTTAAAAATTAAAAAGTCTGAAAAGCATGCCTTTGAAATTTCGATAGCATCTTAGTTCTGTTTTTCCATTTATACCTTTCAAACCCACCTAATTCCGGACGCTTTGTTTAACTTTCAGTCAAATAAATATTTACATATATATTAAAATCTATTCCTGACTTATTTATAAAAAGTACGGAAAACGTGTTTTAGTCTTTTATTCCCCAAAATTAATTACTACTTAAACATTTATTTAACTACCTTAGGCACGGATTTAGATGTAACGCTTTTCGCCATTTGCTGCGAGTACAGACTTTCTATGGTAAAGAGAAAAAAAAAATGTGCGTCGACCCGTGCTTTCTTTCTCGGCAACATATGAAGTCTGCACTCCAAGTAGATGAGCGGAAAGCGTTCCAACTGAATCCCTGCGATTAGTGGAAAGGCATATTAAGAAATAACGTTTTCTCAGAAAAGGTGAGGAAAACGAAGGGCCTTATTCATTGTTGGTACCAAGGCTCTCTAAAATGCACGTTGTGTCCCGGTAGCAAGGCATTGGGAGTCTCTTCAGCGCCTTGAAGGTGGTCCGGTTGCTGAGGCTGGGACGTGTGGTCCGAAAGCTCGACCGGTATCTGGAATACGGCGCAGCTATGCTTATTCTCCTGCTCTGCTTCTACATGCTGGTGGCACACTGGTTGGCTTGTATATTCTACAGCATTGGACGCAGCGACGCTGAGAATGGCGTCGCCTACAGCTGGCTTTGGAAGCTTGGTAACGTGACTCAACAACAATTCAACTTCAGCCGCGTCACCACCAAAGACACCGTTAAGTACGAGCTGATCGGCGGGCCGCCAAGGGGTACCATGTACATCACGGCTCTCTACTTCACCATGACTTGCATGACGTCAGTCGGCTTCGGTAACGTTGCTGCGGAGACAGACAACGAAAAGGTCTTCACCATTTGCATGATGATTATCGGAGGTAAGCATAGCAAACGTCTGTTCTTGTTTTCGGGAACATTTTGAGCGTTTACACATGCGCAAGGTTTGCTTTGATTTTAGGAAAATACTGATGAAGGGATTCAAATCGGAAAGCATCACTAAAGGCAGCTTGCCTGAAATAGAACTTTAGAAAGTACACATAATAGCACAACAGGCATTTCTAAGGCCAAACGAAAATTTTTACATGTTTATTATTTTAATACTACATGAAATACTTTGATGAGTTTGCCTTAAATAAGAGGCAACCTGTCAACCTGGCTGTAGAGCCATAGGTATTTCACGTGTTATTAAAATGTTAAGCATATAAAAATTTTCATTTGGCTTTAAAAAAAGCCAATCTGGCATCCCTATTAGGAACCATAATTGCATAGGAAATCATGGGCAGAAATTGTTTGGTGGCCCTGTACGCTAGCTGTCATGGTCGGTACGTGTGGCTTCCTTGTTGTAAATGAGGAAGCCACAAGTGGCGACCTTGAGAGCTCGTGTGCAACGTCACCTATCGATTTTCGCCCATGCTTTCCAATGTATTTATGATTCTTAACTGTATTCTTTACTATCCCTCCAAGTATGTACGACGTTCCGGGACAGTAAACAACTGTGATACCCTACTTGGCCTGAAATTAACGCGCGATACGCGCTCCTGAGCCTCGAAATCAATCGCAGAATGTCAATATGCCACCCGGTATGCTAGCTTACCGTTGGTTCTTTATACGGTTTAGGAATAGGGATATGTGTGTATACGTGCGCTCTTGTTCATGTCTTTTTTATTGTATTTGTTCATTATTTTTATTTTCATTTAAAAGTTATCCACTATACGAAACAATTTTTAATATAGAGTACTTCTAAGTAACATTTTAAAATATTAGTGTTAATAGGCGAAATGCTTTTGACTAAGAATTGGCATTCTTAAAACGGAAAAAAAAGCAATAAATAAATTTGTAAAGTGAAGGGTAGCTATCAGCGTTATGGTTCTTGGCTGATTTAACTCGTGATTTTAGTTCAGTAAAACCTTGGACAACAATGTTTTCAAACAATGGAAAATTTAGTAAATATATTTATTTTGCCAATAGGGGATTATCACGTATGCATTGAAAAGACATCATAATAATGGGACTACCGACAATAACTGCATGTCTCGTATTATGAAACAAATGTAAATGGTTTGTAAAAAAGCCCATTCAATGATAGTGATTCCTGAAATTCAGTGAAAGGAAGTTAATAACCTTTGAAGAATGCAATGAGTCCTCCAAAATAAATAGCATGAAATAAATTGTTAAACATTGTAGATATTCAAAAACAATTACATCATCGGAATAAACAGCTTTAAGCCTTGTAAATCCATTAAAACTTATATTTTCAGCAAAACACCACTCGAAGTTTGATGTTTTGAAAAATGATAGTTTTTAATAATAAAATAAATTGCTCGAACGATAAATATATGGTGATTCGTGTATACAGCTGTAGTTTGAATTCATAATCATCTTTTTCCAATTCATATAATGTGCAAAATGCATTTGTAATTTTTGCACTTGTAATCAATTCAATCAGATTATCAATCAATATTAGAAGCAGCAGGTGTTTGTAAACTTATTTTCAAATGTTATTTTAGAATTTACCTCTGATAATCCTGTTAAAAAAGCATCACTAAATCTCTCTCTCTCTCTCTTTCACTCTGGCAAGGATAAATTAATTTCAAACCAACAAAAGATTAAATATTTTAATGGTATGCCAAGATACTGACGCTATATTTAACCCTTTCCGTCTAGATCCCATGATCTTTCCGGGATGGAGAGTTCAAACGTTATACGCCTGAATCATTAGAGCTTTTAAATTTTCATGCAAGGACATTTTTTTTTATCTCGAAATGTCCAAAACCTTAAAATGAATACACTTATTTTCATACAATATTTTTTAAATAAAATAATAGGTACTTTTAGGACAGTTTTCTTGAAAATAATACGACCGTTAAGGAGTTAAGGAAAAATTTTGTCTGTCTTAGCTAGACAATTATCAAAAAGATAGTTTCAAAATAATTTAAATTATTTTGAAACTTAACTGCACACTCGAATACTTTACTTATCCTTAAAAATATTGTTCAGCATTATTTCATAAATCAGTTAATCGCCTTCATCTTTTAAACTAATTAGAAACTCCACAGTTTGGACTAATTTAATAATTTGATGCTGAAAATAAAGAATTATTTATAGATTTCCAATAAAGGAATTACTTAAAAAATATAGCACATAAATTTAATTCCGAACTGTTTGCGATTACTTCGAGTAGTTTTTGTGAGGAAAAGAACGGAACGAAGTTTGACATATTGATTTATTCCATCGATTCAGTATTATGTTTAAGGGGAACATAAAAGTGGGTTAAACTTGTTTTTCTTCAGTATTCTTAGTTAAGTATCACAAGTTCTTACAAAGTTTTCAATGCAGTTAAGCCAATTAATGGATAGCTTTGTCCCAGATGTATTAGTACCTGAAGATTTAATTACAAGGCTCAGTAAATCAAAATCTCAGTATGAGAATTTATTATAAGTAGTAAGCATTTTCCGAAACTAATACGTGAATTAGGTAAGTAATTAAAATAATTTTTATGGGAGAGAAAATATTACTAACCTAAACAATGAGAAAATAGCTCTATAAAATGAAAAAAACGGGAGTCACTCCAATCGACTTTTCAAAAACTTGATCTGTACCAAGTGTTTAAATAAAATTGAGTGTTTAAATAAAATTTCCGGAGATATTGCGAATTAATTTTTGCGCGTTTTTAAGGGACTTTCTGCAAATTGAAAAACGCTATTTGTAGGTTCCGAACTTTTCGCCTTTCATTAATTTCGCTCGCGAGAATTAAAAGAAATTAATATTATTTTCAAGGAAAATATTGTTTACATCTCTCTTAATGTTTTTTGTACTGAGAATATCAAGGGTAGAATAGAATATTTAGTCTGTGGCCCAAATGACCCTTGAGTTCATAACTTCCTTGGTTCGTTCACATGATTTAAGGGGAAAATGCAAAATGACTGCTCACGATTTTGAAAATCTTTGAAATTTTGAAATTGTTATTTAGTATTTCCCTTGATGGTTCTCTTAGACAGCTGATATGTTGGCAGGAGTGAGAGACTGCTCTCTGCTCTTCTGACTACAAGCTTGAATATTACTCAGCTATGGTCTAACTTGAAGAATGATTTCCTCGTAGAAAATTTATTTGTTTGAATTTCATGTAAAAAACGCAATTACTTTTTTGCCGACCTAATATTATCACCGTGTTTGTTATTTCACTTTCTTCATTTAATACTATCGTCTGCAATGTGCAATATTCTTAAAAGACTTTTGGCGGTATTTTAATTTATAGTCAGATGAAAATTTAAACAGAAAAACGTGATTTTGAATATTTGATAAAGTTTGGGGAAGTCCAAAGACCTAATCTTTCCAATATTAAAAAAGGTCACATTCATGCCTGGAAAGTTGAGGATGTTAGTTTTTCAGAAATAGGACGTTGTATTAGAAGGCATACATATACTGCATCTAATTCTATAGCTGTAAAATATTTTATTTGGGGGAATATGGTAGCGGACGCAACAATACACGCTTTATAGAATCCCCATCAAACTGTAAAATCTCTAATTTATTTCCTTCAAATTTGGTATTTTTAATACTGGTATCTTTTACTGTGTTTTTGCACAAAATAAATCTAATTTACGTTTATTTTATGCAATTTTCAAAAAATTTTCACTTAATAAATTTATATATGGTCCCTTAACTCATGAAAATAACACATTTTATTTAATATAAATTAAACTACTGAACGTAAAAATTTGAAATTTTGCACAGCCATGTAATATTAATTTCTGCATCTATTTCCATCGAAATTTGGCTAGGTCGCTATTCATAATTTTTTTGAATATTAATTTAATAATTCATAATTAATATTAATAATTTATTAAAAATCATAATAAAAATAAATTATGTTTGGGTCGTTTAGTCCTAATAGTACGAATAAAAATCAGCTTCTTACTACCAATATTATATGAGATATGAATTGAAGTATGAAAAAATATTTTAACATAGGGGCAGGGGGATATTGGGTGCTCATAACTTACTCATTTTCAGTCCAAATTTATTGAAAATTGGTGTCCGGGGTTAAAATGAGCTAAATTTTTGAAATATGAAGTGAAATATAGGGGTTGCTATTGAGAAAAAAAAGTTGGTGCGAATTTTAATATGTAGATGGTCCCTTATGCAATTTTTATGCATAGCAAATTAAAGTGTGCGTCAATCGTAACGATTGGTATCTGTAAATTTGCTGTACGACGAACGACGGCCAAAATAAGTACAAGTGGGACTTTTTCTTCCCGCAGCTGTACATGTTCGGAAAGTAAAAAGGAAATACAGTAACTCCTAAGGAGTGAAATGACAGCCAAAGCATCCAGTCATTAAAAGAGATTATGTATTTAATTGACTATAGAATAAAAAATCAGAATTTACACTTTCATAGGTCAAATCACTGCCGTATATTTCCGTGCATAGGTAGAGAATTTTCGAAACTTTTCTGGAGCTGAAATTGTGACGACTTGTGACGTCGGACGTACATCACTTGAGTATTAATGACTACGCACCTTTCTGCACAGATTCTGCCGTTGCATTTATGTGTCTTTTATGTGTGTAAAAAACATAGAAAATCGAAGAAGAAAAGAGGTTTACTAGTACACAATTTAATCTACTCTATCGTAAAAACTTAAAATCCCAACAATATCTTATATTGTGAGGTTTGTTTATGTCAATCAGCCATAGTGGCTGCTAGGTTCATGCCTGGGTCACTTAGCAGGAAGTGTAGATCATATTGACGTCTTGTACACAAGTTTTTAATGTTGGGTTGATTCTTGAGGAAAATATCGGATTTTTTCTACAAAAATGCATTATAAGCGGTTTGTTCGTGTCATTCAAACGTGGTTATTATGGTGGCTGCTAGGTTCGTCCGCATGCTTTATAGATGGCTTTTATGTGTGTTTTAAATTTTGAGTAAGTTATTGAAAATAAAGCTTTCTTGCCTTATATTTCGAAATATACGGCATATAAATGTACAGCATGCATAATAAATAAACTACTGCATAGCATGTTTAGTTTGGAAAAAGAAGAAATCTGAACGGGCTCTAAAATGTAGGATCAAAGGTAATCGAAATTATGTCAAAACTAGCAGGTCAACGCTCTTCAGTTTATGAACATTAATGCTCTTTAGATCATTATTTTAATTTTTCCTCCACTAGCATTATTCAAAATCGTTCCTCTCTTTTAGACTTTGATTTCTGTCAGGCTTTCCACATCTTAAAAAAATCGTTTAATCTAGCTAATGACTTCGCCTTAGCTCACCTTTCGCCTAGAATTTCGATGACTTTCATTAAGTAGTTCCGTTTTCCTTTTTTACAGTCAGATGACACCACTAGCAGGGTACTTCTGATATGGTATACATACCGTTGTCTATTTACAATACTCAAAATGGCCCTCTGAATAGCCAGGTTGCACCAATGACGCTGCTCCATGCTGGATTTTAAATGGCTGTCTGATTTTTAAAACTTATTTGTAGAGTTCTATATGTAGATTTTATTTTTGCATACCTGCACAAAGAACTGCCGCACTATTTTACTACTTCATGTATCTGTTTTTATCTGTATAAGGAAATAAATGAAATTGCGTTTACCAACGTTTGTATATATTTTTATGCTTCATGACCTGTGTGACAGTTCCACTGACTTCATAAATTTTTTACATTTACTCTTTTTTTTTTTTTTTTTTTTTAGTATTTGCTTAGCTTTTGGCTGTAAATGTATTTAGCATTATGTTTACTACCTGGACTAATCTTACTGATCTCTAGTTTTTGAATCAGCACTTATTTTATCAAGCTTAAACTTCCGGCGTGGTAAATGTGTTTTTGTTAAACGTTTCTGCTGACATTATTTTAAGAATTTTATCTAACCCGAAGAGAACATTTTAATAAGCGAAAATTTAAATGAAGGAAACCAACATTTCTTGTGAGCTAGGTTTTTGTTTAAAGACAGAAGAAGGGAGACTCGTGTTTCCAGAAAATTCTGTTTCTTTCATTCTACGCATTTTTTATTTATTTATTTATTTTAATGTTGAATTTTTTTAATCTTTTAAGCAGCAAAATGTGCTCAAAAGAGTATCTTAGATTGATTACGAATCCTTTTTCGGTGAAAAGAGCCGTTTGCTCTTTTTTTTTCTAAACACTACCCCGTTCCATTTTGAAAAGAAATTTTCTAAAACGTTTGAATCGTTTCTTTTGTGAAAGGGATGTTCCTTTCCGAAATTTGCATGCACCCTGTCATTTTGATTGTTGTGAGATTCCGGCAAAAAAGAAATAGTTTTCCATTTCAAATAAAGAAACCGAATATTTCGCTCTGAATAAAACGGGACACGGTCGGCGTCTCTTATAAGTAGCAATTTTCACATTCTTTCCATTTTTCAAATAACGCATAAAAAAGTTTTTTTTCCCTTGCCTTATTCTAAGCAGTATTTTTGCGGATGAAAATTCGCGGAGAGTTTTTGCTAAACATTGAGGGACATACATTAGTTTTTATGCATCTGTTTCATTAGTTTAAGGAATTGAATTTTAAAATTAAATTTAAAATAAGCGCAGGTTCATAAAAGTCTCCGTATATAATATTTAAATCATCTAAATTGTTTTTAAATTAAAAGTTTTTAATTTGCTTACATTGTTTCAAAAAACTCTTAATCTTTTGTGTAACAAAATTGTTACAAATTCTTTTTACAAATTCTTGTAACAAAATTAACTTGTTACAAATTCTAACTTGTGTGAAAAATCAAAAACATGTTAAAAAACAACATGAAAGAATTTCATGTTGTTTCAAATGCAATTTGACTACAGGAGGAATTTATATTAACAAGTAGATATGACAAAACATATTTAGAAAATCTTGCTTCTGCAACTTTATAAAAATCAAACCAATAGATATGTTTATAAATAATACAAGGCGAGAAAGAAAACGGTGATATTCGTTTATTTTCATTAGAAAACATTTTCCTATCTTCGTGACCAGAGAATGTAAAAAAATATATCCCATGGGTTAAAGACTTGACGAGTTCAGAAACTTTTTCAGTATTTTTTTCTGATTTTAATAAAATATTAAAATGAGAAAAAACACCTAGGAGAAGTATTCAAAAAGTTGTTTTTCTTCCTTTAAATAATCTAAAATTGTTTCTATTCTGAAAAATACTGATATCTTTTTATGTACAGTTTAAAAACATATGCATTTTTTATGAATTCTCAAGGAAATTTTCTTTATAACATATTTATTTTTGATAACATAATCCGCACAGTAATAAAGTTATAAAACTGTGGGAAAGTTTAAAATACTTTCTTAAATATAAAAATCAAAACTGCACGTTCAATTTATCTTACAGGAACACGTGACCATACAAATAAGTAAAATATAAATTGGAGAAAGAGAAAGAAACATCTTAGTCCTTTATACACATTAGTACATAGTTTGTTTCGTAAATACTTCCATCAGTTCCATTAATGTGGATGTATTAAAAGTTGCTTCTAATTTGTATTTAAAAGTAGTGATAATTGACTGAAGACACAACATTTTAAATAACATGCATTAAAGCACTACTTGAGATTTGGTTACTACAAGAACAAAGGCACATTTAAATAGCTATCTTATGGTACATAAAGTTACACGAAAAAAAAGTATTTTTAGATATTCTTTCTGAAAGGTAACAAAAAATGAGATTTCATTTTATTATTTGTCTGTTCGCATAGCATATTCACAGAAACAAATGAAACTTTTCTTAACATTTTATATCCCACACGGGATATAAAATGTTAAGAAAAGTTTCATTTGTTGAAGAATTAGCATATTCACGCACTTTCGTGTAATACATTTCAAAAAGAAGAAAAAATTAAGTAAAAACATTAAAGCTTTAAATTAATAAGTAAAAATATTGCATTTATAAATAAATATGCTTTTACTGAACTCATATCTATTTGTAATGTAAGTAATTGGAAAAATATGTAGTAAATATTTTTTCGAGAGTTAAAACGTATATGTTGTTATATATATATATATATGTTGTACAATTTAATGTACTAAAAGTAAGCTTTCGCATACTTTTAGGACATTAGATTGGTTGGAAGTATCGAAGCAATCGCTTAACTAAAACATGCAATTATAGTTCATATTTTTTCGTAATGAAAACGACAACTCAGATGTCAAACAATTTTTTTTCAACAGCAGCGATGATCTAAAATACGTTTCCAGCGAGATCTGATGGAGTTTAAGAAAAAATAACCTAGCATATGTTCTGAACAAAGCGAAATGAATGTTGAACAAAGTTTTATTTTAAAAAAGATTCGATGTATTTGGTATAACTAAATATTTCTTATCAGATCATTTATGTATTAAAAAAATAACTTAAATTTGGTGCTATAGTCATTTTCTTTGGTACTTTTGTTTAGCATTTAAAAATTGAAAGAATGAAAACGTCATTCAATTTTCAGTCAACTTTTGATGGAAACAAAAAGGCAATGAAAATTATATTATTTTTAGAAAAAAAGATTTAAGACATAACTATTTTATTTAATTATGACTGTAATTTTTTTGTAATTTATGACATTAATTTATGAATTCTATAAGAAAGGTTCATAGGGTAAACATAAATGTAGCCTATATAAAATTCTTTTTTAATTATTAATAAGTTAAAACGTCTTTTTAAATTATAAAATACTCAGAATGTATGACGACATTTTTTTACAGCAGGCAAATTGATAAACCACTTTGTTAATGCTGTTATGTAAAGGCTATTTTAGTAAAAATGATAAATGCCACTTATAATAGCAGATTTTTGCAGAATTCACATTTATTTGAATGCAATTGTATTTTACATTTGGAACACACATTATTATTCTCAATAAAATTATAAAATATTTAGGGAAATCATACGACTGTTAAAAGTTTTTTTTTCAAAGTTTTCAAAAACTGATGATTTTCTTCTTGCATAAATGAGTGCTTTAAGCTCTAGTTTTTTAGTGAGTAAAAGAAAGTTACAGTTGGGCTTTTGATACTTAAAATTTGGAAACGGTTTTAAAGAAAAACAAATTCTATTTAATATTGATTACGTTTTACACGAATTATTCAAACTATCTTGAGTGTGAAGCTCCACTTCATTAACATACATTAATATTAAGTTTAATATTAACCTAAATTTATATTTAAATAAATGTTAACTAAAATTATTTAGAATTACACTCTCAAATAATACATAATCTAATGACTTACATTTAGTAATATTCTGTCAAACAATTTCTCTACATTTCTGCTAAATAAATATATTGCCTGTTTTTGTAAAACCGAAATACAAAGGTTTTAACAGTCGCATTTTCCTTTAAAATATTACAAGTTATGTACTATAGAAATACTAAGATTGCAAATTGTAGTTGCTCGTTTCAGCTCTCCTTTACGCAACTATATTTGGTCACGTAACAACAATAATTCAACAAATGACTTCAGCGACGGCACGGTATCACGAGATGCTAAATAACGTACGAGAATTTATGAAGCTCCATGAAGTTCCTAAAGCCCTTAGCGAACGGGTTATGGACTACGTCGTATCAACTTGGGCAATGACTAAAGGCATAGATACAAGTAAGGTAGGACAATATTACTGTACTTGTGTTTTATTTTATAAAGGAGACAGAATATGTGAAAATGATATAAAAATATCTTGATTCTGCTGATAAATTCTTCATACAGTTAAAAATTTTTTTTTTTCAAAGAACTATTTTACGATAATTTCGTAAGGATTAAAGGTAAGTTTTGATCACAGTGAAAGTTTAGAGTTAAGATAAATATATTTTAGTGTTAAGACTAATTGGTCTATCATTCATTAGAGAATCAGTTTGTAAAAAAAACCGAATATATGGTAAGTTGTGCTACGGCAAAGCTACACGAGGGCTATCTGCCTAAGGGTAAATGCCTTGGGCAGAGGATTTTTCAAGGAGTTCTAACATGTTTTCGCGGTATATCTGGCGAAAGCCGACCGAACCTGCAGTCTGTTAGATCAACAGCCGCGCGTTTGGCCAGAACCGTGGACCTTCTCCCTTCAGACATCTACCAATAGTCAGTGCTTATCCACTCGGTTATGGTTGGCAATATATGATAGGTCGTGTAATGATTAAATAAGCACAAAATCTTGAATACTGCTCAATAAGATTCCCATTAAGAAAGAGTATGGCAATGGTAAGGTATGTGTTACAATGATTAATTAATTTTTCATAAGCACAGATCTGTAAGAACGATGCAAGGAAATTTCCATAAAAAAAAAGCGCGGCAATGATGAGGTAGGTATGAATGGATAATTCATTATTCGTACTGATTCTTGAGTACCATGTGAAAAAGTTCGCATCAGGAATAAGGCTTCTCAGCATGAGGTAGGTCCTGCAATGACTAATTCATCATTCATCAGCCCAAGCTCTTAAGTACTATGAGATAGTACTTGTTGAGAACTATTACAACAAGCAAGAGTATGCTAATGATGAGGTAGATCGTTCATTCATAGAAAAAATTACACGTAATAACAGATTCCTGAGTACGACGGAATAAGATTCATTTTCTTAAAAAGTATAACGATTATGAGCTTTTACTTCACAATGTACAATGCAAGAAGATTCACATTAAGAGAAAGTATCTGACTTGGTATAGATAAAAAATGCTGTTGAAGAAATTCTTTTGGTTGCCTTTGAAATTATCTTTCCACACATTTCATTTTAAAGGGTCCTGATTAATGAAACACCACGATGAATGAAACACCTGTAATGAAACAAAGGATCTTTGTACTCTTGAAATACATAAAGTTACTCAAATGTGTGATTCATACTAGGGATTTTATTTCAATCCATTGCCTTCTGTTTGGGATATGAATTTACCACATAAACTTTTAAAAATATGCCCACCCGATTTACGTAGTGGCTAGAGAACCATTCTACCACACAACGAGTCTGGGTTCAATCCCGGCATGGGCTTGGATGTTATATCGTCCGTCACTTCATAAGATGCAATGCTGGTCCACCTATTAGGTGCCTTCATAATAAACAGACCAGTATACTATACCTGGCCTTAGTGGTGGCGAATGACTGATGATCAAGTGCCGCCCTTAGAAAGAAAAAACTTAAAAAATTTTTAATTAATGAGCGCAGTGCCGAATATACCAGCCAGTTTTTATCGTGATTAAAAAATTTCTGTTGATTAAGAGTCTATTAATTAAACTAATATTTGATAAAAAATTAACTTCGTTCTGTCATGGCTAATTAAAAATCTAATTAATCAGTCAAATTAATCCGTTAAAAACTTTAATCGATTCTCACACTTACAATTTATAGAATGTTAGATAGTATGTATACTACACTAAAGTGCGCGTGAATGGTTGATATTTCGTGATAATCTATACATAGGTGCCAAGTATTACGGAATATAATTAACCACTTTTTGTGAACGGTAATTTTCTGTTTAAAATGTAGCAAAATTTCAGAGTTTAAGGCCTGGCCTGGTAATTCTTTTGGAAAATTATTCAAAAAAATTACTGTTTACAAAAAGTGGTTAATTATATTCCGTATTCTTGGCACCTATGTCTATGCTTCATTCATTTACGATCATCGATGTTGTAGCTTACTATACCAACTTGATTAGCATAGAATTTCCAGACTGTTTAAACTAAATATTTGCATCCTGGTTAGAGTACAGATGTATTTCTTCGACGTTTGAATATGACTGAAAACTGTTGATTCCAGTAAAATTAGTCCTTTCGTACAACAAAAATGACCACTGTATAACAAATGTTCTTTAAAGCAGACCATTCTTCAGTGACGTGTAAACAGCGATGTACTGAATGAAAATGCAGGCAGAAATGTGAAGTTTAATAAAACTGACAACAAAATAGTTTTATATTCTAGACACCATCTATTTTTTTATGCTATGATTTTCTCCCCAGAAAATTGTTTTATCGAAAGGCTTGTGGACACATTTTACAATTTTATATTCTTTACAATTTTATTTTTTAAATCTAAACTTTTACTTAAAGAATTATAAATTTTGACTTTATAACAAATGATTATGACTTTATGGCAAATATAAGCCTTAAATAATTGCCGTTTGCGTTCTCTGAATCAAAATAAGTAAAACGTATACTGTGTCTTTAATGATCTAATTTTTCAAAAAGTTTGTTCCTCTTGCAGGTTTTGAGCTATTGCCCAAAAGATATGACAGCTGATATTTGTGTGCATTTAAACAGAAAAGTATTTAATGAGCATCCAGCATTTCGATTAGCCAGCGATGGTTGCCTCAGAGCTTTAGCTATGTATTTTACAATGGAACACAGTGCTCCTGGTGACCTATTATACCACACTGGCGAAAGCATCGATACTTTGTGTTTTGTTGTCACGGGATCATTAGAAGTCATCCAAGATGATGAAGTTGTTGCAATTCTTGGTAAGAATGATTTTAAATTGAAAATAAAAGCTTTTGTAAACACATGCATAACAAATCAAAATTTTTCTAGTTAACAGTACACTTCTTCAAATAAGCATTCGATTGTAACTTGAATGTCTTATCACATTTTGTCAATGAATTATTCTTTTCATCAACATATTTACAAATTACCAACATTTTATGTATTATATTTTATTTTGATTACTGCACTTTATCAGGACAACAGAACTTGATTATTTCTGAAATTCCCATAAGAAATCATAGCTGCCAACTACTACGGAATATAATTAACCACTTCCTTAAGCAATAATTTTCGGCTTGCATTACGAGCGCAAGCAGGTTACTGTTTTGAAAAAAATATTTAAAGTTACTAAAGGTGGTTAATTGTGTTTCGCAGTAGTTGTCAGCTGTGGAAATATAATATGTGCTTTAATATAGTTTAAGAGTGTGCACATTGATAAATAAAAGTACGAAGTATGTCAAATTATCCATAAGAAATAATCTCTGTTAGGGCAATGAACATATTGATGTGCTAAGTAGCATAAGCAGACATACAAAATCAAGAAATAGAAGAAATAGTATTATGCAGTTCACGCAAAGTATTCTGCGGTAAGTGGTGTATTAATTAATTGGTTAAATCGGTGTGGTAATTAACAATTTGGTTGGAATAAACATTGCTATATTTTCTGCTAAAATTATATTCCCCTTGTTAATTTTAATTCGATAAAAAAATTATTTTGGAGAAAAAGGAATTATTAATACAGCTAACGACTATTCAAAGAAATCAAAATTTAATACTTAAAATATTTTTAAATGTTGATTTTTTCATTTCCTTTTATATAATTCAGGATTACTCTGTTTAGATGTTATGAAAATTGTCTAATGAAATTCATAAAATTCTGTATCATTCTTTCAGTAAAATCTTTAATGTATTCATTTTCTCGGGAAAAAAAATTATGGCTGCTTATAGCAGAAGCTGTCGAGTCTTCCTTATAAACATGTTACTCTTACGTTTGCAATACGGAAACCTCTACTCTTTACTGTTTCTTTCAAATAAAGATTCATTTAAAAACAATGTAATTATGGAATAAATTTGTTTGTGTATAAATTAAATAGAAAAGAAAGGCTTGATAACGCAAAAATGAAGGCAAAAATAGTGCGTTACATTTTATTTGCTCAGGATTAGCTAAACGAAAGTTGGCAACTGCTTCGGAATATGATTAACCACTTTTTTTTTAAAACAGGGGTTTTCGGCTTACATTATCGCAGAATTTCGAAGCCAGTTATCGGGGCTGATTACCATTTCGAAAAAATATGTAAAACAGATTACTGTTTACAAAAAGTGATTAATTATATTCCGGAGCAGTTGGCCACTCTGCTAACTGATTTTTGTCCTTGCTTTAACCCCGTAACGGTCACAGGAAAACGGTCAGAAAAATGCCTATTTTTTTATTCCAGAAAATTGTACAGAAATTAGTTCCTGTACAATATATATATTCATTTTAAGGTTTTGGACATTTTTTTTTTTAAGAACGAAAGAAAAAAAATGTTGAATTTCGATGAAAAGCCAGCATTCAGGGGTATTGTGACAGAATGTGTGTTTTCTAGTAAGCAGGGAATAATTAACAGTATATGTTTTATACTCTAAAAGAGAATTTTTAAAACGTACTTCGTAAAATGAATAAATATTTGTAAAGTTCTTTGACTGTGAGTAAAAAAAGTGAGCTGTGATTGTACAATGCATACACGTATTTGAGTAGTGTTACCATCTATTTAAAAAAAAAAAAAAACTATCTTCGAATTAAGCTAAAAATAGTCTGTTATTCTCATCTGTTGTGTTAAATGAGATATAAAAGAATCCGTGCATACCAACTGAAATGCTCTTATCGTTTTGCTGCATAACATTTGAACACTATTTCCAGGCAATATCACGGGTACGAGAAATAGAAGCAGAAAGCTTAGCCCGTTATTTTGACGACAGGAAGGAGTTAAGCAACTTTTATTACGCTTATGATAGCATGCGCTCTGAATACAGAATCCATTACCAGTTTATACAAGCTCTAGTTAGGATTGTAAAAGTACCAGTATTATCACAAGATGATTTTGTTTATATTGTAAAAAATGCCGCTAACAATCCTTAAAATGGAACACATGACTATTTTCTACTTCTGCTATTATTCATTTACGATAGCAGGATATTATCCAGTACGGGGAATAAACTTATTTGTACCGTATACGTTCATTCCCCGTACCGGGACCATAGCTGCCAACAACTGCGGAATATAACTAACCACTTTTTTAAGAAATAATTTTTTTATGTTTGCAATATAGTGGGCTGGTGAAAAAGTACTAAAAATGTATGTTTGAGTATTTTTTCAAAATACTCGAAGAATATACTGTTTGCAAAAAGTGGTTAGTCATATTCCGTAGTAGTTGGCATCAATGAGAGACGTTAAAAGTGGTATGTCAGTGCAGTTAACCATAGCAGAAGGCGCATGGCAGTACCAGCAGAGGATAGTACAGGGTTCGCACAACGCCTCCAAGATATAGAAAGCTTTACAACTTCCATAGCTGCCAACTACTACGGAATATATTTAACCACTTTTTGAAAACAGTATTTTTTAAAAAGCATTTTTTCAAAGTAGCAACGTACCCGCACGCATAGTGCAAAAAATTATCTATATTTTAAGCCAAAAATCATGTTTACAAAAAGTGGTGAATTACTTTCCGTAGTAGTTGGTAGTTATGCAACTTCTAAGTCACCCAGCTTTGACATCAGCACTAGGCCTAGCAGAGCTGCCAAGTCTCCGGCTTTTGTCGGGAGATTTCCCACCACTAATTTTTACATACAAATTTATGCTTAAAATAAGTCCAAATATTTAATCGAAAATAAAACTGTCTAAAAATTGTGGTGGGAAATCTCCCTGAAACAGCCGGAGACTTGGCAGCTCTGGCCTATGTTTAAAAATTTTATTTTCACAAAATAAAACTATTAAAAATTTCTGGTGAATTTACCCGTGAACAGCCATATTTTAATAATTTGTGTTAAAAAATATAATTTTACGACAAATAGCAGTTTTTAACCATGCCTAATTAGACAATATGATAAGGAAATAGATCATGAAGAACAATTTTGTATTAGAAAGGTATTTTAATTTATTGTTTAATTTAAGATATTTTCAAATATTTGTAGCATTCACCAGAAATTTTTAATAGTTTTATTTCGTGAAAATTAACTTTTAAACGTAGGCCTAGTGATGACGTCAAAGCTTGGTGGCGTAGGAGTTGTAAGGCTTTCTGTATCTAGGAGGCGCTGGTTCGTACAAGTCCTCATTTGTTATTCCGAACTTTTGAAATATTGTCCTTAAAGTTATCTGGTATTTAAAAAGTGGCTAGTTTCGTTCTAAAATACGGAAGCAAGTTACTGGAGTAAAAAACGGGAAGGTATTTCAGAGCAATTTTTCAAAAGCTCGCAATTCTTAGGATGTGAAGGTAGCGTATGAACCCAGTTATACATAAGATGAATTCGAAGGAAGCGAATATATACACAGAATTTGTCAGAAAGATACCCGACCTGAAATAGGTCAGATGTTCTTGAACCAACTCTCAGGAACTTTAAACTCACGGAGCACAGCACACAGTTCTTTTAGTTAAGAAAATATCATTAGGAAACTTCTGGTTGTTTGACATTTAATATAATAGCTGTTAAGTCAGCAGTAGAAAACATTGATGATAGATTGCACAGGTTGTCATACATGCATAGCTGCCAACTCTTCCGGTTTTTCCGGAAGACTTTCAACCACTAATTTTTACTTACGAATTTAAGCTTAAAATAAGTCCAAAATTTTATTGTAAAATAAAACTGTTTGAAGATAGTGGTGAAAAATCTTCCGGAAAAACCGGAAGAGTTGGCAGCTATGTACATGATTGAAAAAGAAGAACTAATGGTACATATTTCAAGTAGAAATTTCTATACTAATATATAAGAGGTGTATTAATTATTCCGCTAAATCGATGTGATCATAAGCGATTTTGTTGGAATAAAACATTTTGCCAGTTCTACTGAAATTCAATCTCTTTGTTAGTTCTAGTTCGATAAAGTATTTATTTTGGGGAATAAAGATTTATAAATACATTCGATGATCATTTTTAGTTCTTAAAATTGTTTTTAAATGTTAATTTTTACTTTTCTTTTTTATATTCAGAATCATTCTGTTTCGGTTTTATGAAAACTGTCTTCTGAAGTTCATAAAATTCAACATCATTGTTTTATTAAAATCTTTAATGCAACATTTTCTCAAAAAAGAACACATTAGAAAGATTTTTGATGATTGCTTATAACACAAGGCTGTAGAGTTTTCCTTTTCCTTCTTCTTCTTCTTCGTTTCTTTTCTTTCTTTTTTTTTTTTTTTTTTTTTTTTTTTTTTTTTTTTGAACAAGTATTTTCGGCTTAAAATATAACAAACTTTTTACGCTACACGCGTGAGCTGGTTACTATTTTGTAAAAATACTTAAAAAGATTTACTGTTTACAAAAAGTGATTGATTATGTTCTGTAGTAGTTGGCAGCTATATACAGCTAACAATCTTTAGAATGGAACACATGCCATTTTTTTTTTACTCCTGCTATTATCCATTTAGATATCATATTTAAGTTTATTCCCCGTACAGTCACGTTAAAGTGATGTATAAGTGCAGCTAACCAATAGCAGAAGGCACATTGGCAGTACCAGCGGATGGATGGTACAGGGTTCGTAGGATTCCTGGATTTGCTATTCCGAGCTTTTGAAACATTGTCCTTAAAGTTATCTGATATTTTAAAAGTGGCCCTTTTTTTATAAAATACGGAAACAAGTTTGAGTAAAAAAATGGGAAGTTATTTCAGAATAATTTTTCAAAACTTCGCAATTTTTGGAAGTAAAGGTGTCGCATGAACCCGGGGGCACATAAGTTGCATTCAATAGCTGGAGTATAAAAAATCTGTCCGAGTGTCATCTGACCTCCGATAGCTTCACCATGGCACAGTGGTTAAGCCACTGAAAATGGTAGATGGCCGAAGTGTGAAGGTCCCGGGTTCGGGTCCCATCGCGCGGCTGTCGATCTAACGGTATGGAGTTTTGGTAGGTTTACTCCAGATGTAACGTGAATACGCGTTAGAATCCCTTAGAAAGTCCTCCTACCAAGGCACCTTCCTTGGCAGATCGCCCTAGTGTAGCGTTGCCATAATCACACACACACACACACACTGACCCCCAATAGAGCAGATTTTCATAGACGGTCTAATAACCGCGACACCCTAACACGGTTCTTTATTTAAGAAAATATCATTTTGAAACTTCTGTTTTTTTTACATTTAATATAATTGCTGTTAAGGCAGTGAAAACATTGATGCGAAATGACATAGGATGTCATCCATAATCGAAAAAAGTAGAACTAATATTATGCAATTCATGCAGAAATTTCTATATTATTATTATATAAGAGGTGTATTAATTAAACCGCTAAATTGGTGCGGTACTTAAAGATTTGGTTAGAATAAAAAAAATTACCAATTCTACTAAAATTCAATCTCAAAAAAAAAAAAAAAAAAAAAAAAAAAAATCTCAGAAAATTCTAGTTGGAAAAAATGTTTATTTTGGGGTATAAGGATTTATAAATTCATTCGATGATTATTTATAGAAATAAAATTATTTTTAATACTTAAAATCGCTTTTAAATGTTTATTTTTAATTTTCTTTTTCTAAATTCAGAATCGTTCTGTTGAAATTCTCTTATCTATCTGGCGCATAACATTTGAACACTATTGTCCGGCAATAGTGTTCAGATGTCACGGGGGCGAGATACAGAGGTTGAAAGCTTAGAACGTAATTTTGACTGGAGCGAAGTGGGAATATAATTAAGAACTTTTTATAAACCATAAATTTTTTGAATAATTTTCCAAAATAGTTGCCACACCACGCCTAGAACTCGAAAATTTTGCTATATTTTAAACAGAAAATTACCATTTACATTCACATAGCTGCCAACTCTTCCGACCTCACCATGGCACAGTGGTTATACCACTGAAAATGGTAGATGGCCAAAGTGTGAAGGTCCCGGGTTCGGGTCCCATCGCGCTTCTGTCGATCTAACGGTCTGGAGTTTTGGTAGGTTTTCTCCAGCTGTAACGTGAATACGCGTTAGAACCCCTTAGAAAGTCCTCTTACCAAGGCACCCCCCCCCTTGGCAGATCGCCCTAGTGTAGCGTTGCCATAATCACACACAACCACAACAACCAGCCAACTCTTCCGATTTTATCGGAAGACTTTCCACCACAATTTTCAAGCAATTCTATTTTGCATTAAAAATTTGGACTCGTTCCGAACTTCAATTACTGAGTAAAAAGTGTTGGGAAAAAAATATATTCCAATAAAATTGGAAAAGTTTTGGTCGGTATGCGTACATATCTAAGCACGTTTGTAATACTTAAATGTCTCGTTTTTCCTGGCTCCATAACAGAGATTCATATAACAGCAGTGTAATGAGGAAATGAATTTGCTAGTGCATAAATTAAATAGAGGGATAGATAGCGATAGCGCGAAAATGAATAGAAATGTGCTTTTCTTTTTTTTTTCTGGTAAATACAAGCTGAACATGTTTTATCCTTACTTTTACCCTTTAGTGCACAGTTATGCACATACTTTTGGTTAATCATATTCCGTAATATTTGGCACCTATGAAAGCCTTACAACTCCTACGTCACCAAGTTATGACGTCAACACTAAGCCTGAATTTAAGAGTTTTATTTTCATAAAATAAAACTATAAAAAAATTCTGGTGAATTTACCCATAAATAGCAATATTTTAATAATTTGAGATAAGAAATATAATTTTACGACTAAAGGCAGTTTTTAACCATTCCTAATTAGATAATATGATAAGGAAATAGAACATAATGAATAATTTTGTATAAGAAAGGTATCTTAATTTTAATGTGTAATATAAGGTATTTTCTAAAATTTTAGCATTCACCAGAAATTTTTAATAGTTTTATTTCGTGAAAGTAAAACTTTTAAACGCATGTCTGATGGTGACGTCAAAGCTTGTTGACGTAGGAGTTATAAGGCTTCTATATTTAGGAGGCGTTGGCAGTAGAGATGGGCAGTACGACTCATTTTACTGATTCGAATCTTGAATCAATAAAACAACTAAAGAAATTTTCCCTCTCTCTGCGGAGAAAGCCGTACTACACTCATGTCCATAAATTAAGGATAATTCAGAATCACACAGAAATTGATCTCTAAAATAAAAATTTCACCTGTGGAATGATCACACACATCTTGAAGAAGAATATGCAAATTACAGGAAACCACCAGATGGCGTGGATGGTACGTCACAATGACGAGAGTGTAAGAGAGGGATATATAAGGAATGGTGGCAAAGAAGTAAAATTGTTCACAAGCGCTGTGAAAGACTTTCAGTGCAAAAACCGCATAGTTATGGCACAAAGGAGGCATTTGGATGATGTTTTACGTGGCAGAATTATCGGACGACTGGAATGTGGGCGTACCCAGCTGGAAGTATCCGAGGAACTTGGAATCGCCCAGAGTGTCGTCTCCAGGCTTTGGCAACGATTCCAAGATGATGGTAATGTGAGTAGACGTTACAGCACAGGTCGCCCCCGAGTTAAAACGCCGATTGAGGACCGCTATTTGGCAGTTACTGCCAAAAGAAACAGACGGAGTACAGCATCAGACCTGTCTCGTCAGCTCTCTTCAGCTACCGGTACGACAGTTTCAAGGCAGACCGTGTACAGACGCTTAGGGCACATTGGTCTATATGCTCGTAGGCCTGTCAGATGCCGGAAGAGGCTAGTGTTTAAAATGCCCAAATTGAAAATATAGGGGAGCTTCGTATGACCCCCTGGGCCTGTAAGATTAAAAGGTTAAGTTTGGTGTCAAAGCATTCGAAATTTTAAGTATCGGTGGGGTGTTGAGCGTAGGGGGGTCGAGAATCAATAAAAACGCGCTCCGGTGGATAGTTTCCGAGATATACGTTAATGAATTATGGTAATTAGACTAATAAACCATGGAGCTGTTTTTTCCGCGATCCGGCATCGTCATCAACGGAGAGAAAGCAGTAGCAAAAGCATCACAAGCTGGTATTGATCTCAGGATTTTCTTATCGCCGGCCTCAGAGGCGTAGCCAATGGGTGGTTAGGGGGGTCATAACCCCCCATGAGGAATTTTTTGCCACACAAATTGTATATTCTTCACTACATTATCACACACACGTATACATATATATGAGTTGCAGTAGTCATAACCCCCCCATGAAAAATTTCTGGCTACGCCCCTGGCCGACCTGTATTTTTTACCTTTATCAAATTCGCGATTTCAGTGAAATGAAAATGGTAATATCGGATATTTGATGTTGAAATAAAACCGATATGTCGATATTTATCGATTTTTGGCCTAGTCCTACTGAGGGGCTGCTACCCCCCCCCAAAAAAGGGCCCCTTTACTTAGCTTACAATTGAACTTTATCTTTAAATTTGATACCCAGCCCACCCCGAAATAAAATCGTGGCTACGCCAGTGTCAATAACACTAACTACGCCACTGCTTTAGACCCTATTTTGTATTTCTCTGAATTACGAAAGAAAATAAAATAATTCCCCTTAAACGACAAACAAGGTAAAAAAAAAATATCTTAAACGAAATCTGCAGCAATAAAGCGCGAAATGTTATTTTGCTTACTACAAAGTCCTTTTGTGAGAGCGCTTAATACCGCCCCTGTATCCTTCATTAAAAGTGACAAGCACAATCCTAACTTTATTTCATTCTATTTCCCTTCACATGAAACTCGCCACCATGTAAACTTAACGTTCCGTTTTTTTTTTTTTTTGAGGGTGGGGGCAGGGGGACATATATTGAAGTTAAAAGTAGAAAAGGGATGTTTCATTAAATTTTAAACAAATATTAAACCAGCCAGACAAGTTGGAAGGAGGGAGTCCCCCCGAGGGAAAAAGGTTTAAATAATTTTGAGACACCCCCAGCTCTTCCACGAGCATTGGCGTAAATTGGCATGTAATATTTGGATGGGGTGACAAAATGTTTCCGATTGTAGAAAATATCTTTATTATAAATAGTTCTGATACTTGAATTTTCTTAATTTTTTTTCGGGGGGGGGATTGACCCCTCTTGCCCTTAGGAAGTAACGCCTATGCCCCCCGCCAAAAGCAAACGATGTTCGACCCACTCCACACCCACAGACAGATGAAACTTTAAATCCGACCACCAACCAAGAAATGAAACACCAAAGATTCGGAAAAAAAAACTTCAATTAAATGAAACATCCTTTCAACTCTTTTCGACTCCTTTCGACTCTGAGTCGATAGAAGATTCGAAAAAAAAACTTCAATTAAATGAAACATCCTTTCAACTCTTTTCGACTCTTTTCGACTCTGAGTCGATAGAAGATTCGAAAAACTAACGAATCTCAACGATCGTATACAATCACCGAAACAGAGCGAAACACTGAATCAGTAAAGATTCGTTGCTGCACCAACTCAGTGACCAACTCACCTACACCCACTCATTTGCTGTTTCAAATCATCTATCGACTCAGAGTCGTAAAGAGTCGAAAAGAGTCGAAAAGAGTTGAAAGAGTAAGGGAAAATCTCTGGGAACGGCAAAGGGAAAATAAGTTTTCCTTCCCTTCGAACTTGGAATGTATTTCCCCACAGTTGAGGGCTTGAGATTCGAATCAGTAGAGAGTGAGTGTAAAGACTGAGCCACTCAGTACCAAGATTCGAATCACTGATTCGACTCATCGAATCCTTGGCCATCTCTAGTTGGCAGAAGACACATGGCAGTACCAGTGGAGGATGGTACCAACGTCTCCTAGATATAGAAAGCCTTACAACTCCTACGTCACCAAGGTTTGACGTCATCAGTTGGCCTATAATTAAAAATTTTATTTTCACAAAATAAAACTATTGAAAATTTCTGGTGAATGCTCGAATATTAAAAAAAAAACTTAAATTAAACATTAATATTAAAATACCTTTCTCATACAAGATTATTCAATATGATCTATTTCTTTATCGTATTATCTAATTAGTCATGATTAAAAACTGCCATTTGTCGTAAAATTATATTTTTTATCTCAAATTATTAAAATATTGCCATTCATGGATAAACTCACCAGAAATTTTTAATAGTTTTATCTTGTGAAACTAAAACTTTTAACTATAGGCCCAATGGTGGCGTAGGAGTTGTAAGGCTTTGTAAATCTAGGAGGTGTTGATGGTACACTGTTCGTACAAGACCTGGATTTGTTATTCCGAAATTCTGATATATTGCGCTTAAACTTATCCGATATTTTAAAAGTAGCCCATTATTTCTAAAATACGATAAAAATGTTACTCTAGTAAAATATGGGAAGGTATTTCGGATCAATTTTTCAAAATCTTTCAATTTTAGGAAGTAAAGGTGTCGTATGAACCCTGTGGTACCTAAAGAACATCCTAGGGAAGCGGGACTGCACAAAATTTGGTAAAGTAGTACCTGACTTGGAATAGGTCAGATTTCCTTGAACATTGAATGAAATAAGCTCAAATGGTGAGCAAAAGGCATTTCTTTTATTTAAGGAAATATCATTTTGAAACTTCTGGTTGTTTGACATTTAATGCGAAATAGAACGGGTTGCCATACATAACTGAAAAAATAAAGGTATGTAATTCATACAGAAATTTCTATACTGTTATTTAAAAGGTATTTCAATTAATCCGTTAAATCTGTGTGGTCATTAACGATTTGGCTGGAATAAAGAATACTACCAATTCTTTTAAAATTCAACCTCTTTATTAATTCTGGTTCGATAAAATATTTATTTTTGGGAATGAAAAATTATAAGTAGTGTAGGTGGGGGGCAAAGGTCCGCTATTTTCAATTATAACTCATTTCTGAAAAATTGCAATAAGTTATGAACCTAAACTTTTTATTAGAATATAGCTTAGACCTTTACCTGTCATCTTAAATAATCACTTTTATCTAAAATACAGTACATAAAAACTGGGAGTGACGTTTATACATTTTGGTATTTTCGGATCTTTGACCCATCTCATGGAGTAAAAGTCCGCGGTGGTGGACATGGCACAATATTCAGGATGAAACTTACTTGCAATGTTGTCTTCGCTGCAAAATTGTTATTTGTCAGGTTGTAAGGATGACAATTATCAGCACCTTCCATTCTGGTGGAGTATGATTAAATTTTCTTTTTTTTTTTTTACCTGTAAGCTGCATGGAAACTTTTGATTTAATATGATAACAATCTCTAAGGTATATGTATTTTAAACTTAGTTTAACAAAAACAGATAGGCAAGAAGAAAAAAAATGCCTTTTAGTTAAATTTAGTTAGAGAAACTTACAAAATACAGGGAAGACAGGGCTGAAAATTTTACATGACCTTGCATGTCGGGCAATAGATTTTTCCGGCCCTGATGGACATCATCATTAGAAGGCCCAGCACAATATGGTGGTTATTGGAAGGCTGAGGAGGTTTGTTTGATATTCGCACATGCGAATATCAAACAAACAAACCATTATTATAAACCCCAAACATTAGGGCAAAAGATCTGCATTCGGATCGTACATGCGGGTTCTTGCCCCATTTGAGGAAGATACGAAAATTGCTTTCCTGCGGGTTTGGTCTAAGTCGTATCACTTGAAACATAAAGTACTGAGATCATTATTAGGTTATCTTCACATTCAAAAGACCCTTAAAACATAAATCTGTAAAATTGCATGCAAAAAATAAGGTTCAAAGATTTGAAAAAAGTACATCAAAATACGCATAAAAGTAATTGACATCTTAGTATGAAAACTTACAATCACAAATCTGTGATTCTTTGTTTGCAAAACCAGTGCTATCTAGGGAACTTGTGAAAAAAATCAGTGTGGCTAATTTAAATAACAATCTTTTTTATTATTATTTAAATTACGCATATTATTAAAAAAACGTACTCGGATCTTTGCCCCCTTGCGGACCTTTACCCCCGACTACCCTATGCATTCTATGATTATTCGAAGAAATAAAAACATTTTAATGCTGAAAATTATTTTTAAATGTTAATTTTTACTTTTCTTTTTCTAAAATCAGAATCATTCTGTTTCGGTTTCATGAAAATTATCTATTGAAGTTCATAAAATTCAACATCATTTGTTGTATTAGAATCTTTAATGCATACATTTTCTCAAAAAAAAGGACACATTAGAAAGATTTTTGATAGCTGTTTATAACAGAAGCTGTACAGTCTTCCTTTTACACACATATGTAAACATGTTACTCTTACGTTTGTAATACGAAAACCTCTTCTATTTAGAGGTTTTATAAAAGAGACCCATTTAAAAACAGTGTAATAATGAAATAAATTTGCTTGTGTATAAATTAATTAGAAAAGAAGGAATTGACGATAACGCGATAATAAGACAAAGGCAGTGTGTTTCGTTTTCTTTGTAAATACAAGCTAAGCGTGTCCTGTCCTTGATTTTAGCTACAACTATTGCACTTGTGATATCATGATCTCTGAATACAGAATCCGTTACCAGTTTCTACAAACTGTAGAATTTTAAAAATGGCAGAAGACGTATTATCACAATATGAATTTGTCTAAATAGTAAAAAATACGATAAGCAATTTTTAGAAAGGCTATTATTAACGTGACTATTTTTTATTCCTGTTATTATCCATTTAGATACTATAAAATTTTATTGCCCGCCCAGTCACGTTAAAGTGATGTCAGTGCAGTTAACCAATAGCAGAAAGCATATGGTAGTACTAGCGTTGGATGGTACAGGGTTCGTACGAGTCCTGGATTTGCTGTTCCGAACTTTTGAAATATTGTCCTAAATTGATCGATATTTTAAATGTGGCTTTTTTTCTAAAAGGTTTTTCGAGTAAAAAAGCGGAAGGCATTTTAGAGAAAATTTTCAGAAGCTCGGAATTTTAGGAAATTAAGGTCTCGGGCAAACCCGGGGGACATAAAGTGTAACTGTAACTGAAAGAAGCGGGAATATGCAAAATTTGCCAGCATGATGCCTGACCTGAGATTGGTCAGATTTTCTTGAATTTTGGCCAGAAAGGAACCAACATCAGCTATCTAACACACAGTTCTTTCATTTAAGAAAATATCATTTTGGAACTTCTGGTTGTTTGAAGGTTTTTTTTGTGTGCGAGTTTGGCTGTGTGTCCTGTATATAGGAGCAATTATTGTACATTTCTGAATTAAATGCAGGCGTGCTGTTTTTTGTGATGCCTTCCGATTCGAATCCTCTCATCCCAATTTTCTTTGCTTGAAAAAAAAAACATGCATGAGTAAATGCTTTGAAGGCTCGTGTAAGCGTAGACAGTCCTAGTTTCTACCATTGAAATACAGGGTGAGTCTGAAAAAGTGTCCAAAACTTTATGGGGTGATAGAACACATCTACACAAGCAAATTTCGTCATAGAAAGTATGGGCGCACGAGCGGCTTTCGTGTACCAAATAATAATAACTTTCAAAGAAGCGTTCAAGCTTCAATCTTATTTCTTAGGTGGGTCTCCTAAATTATGAAAGTATTCTACAAAAATGTCATGTTTCAAAATGAAATAAGATTTTTTTTGAATATACATTTTAGGCGAGCGCTTTTACCGAAGATGAAACTCATTTCTCAAAAAAAGGAATCGGAAATTTCACTGATTTTTCAAACCTTCTTTGAAAGTCATTATTATTTGGTATATGAAGACAACGTTTGCGCCCACACTTTCGGTGAGGATTTGCCTGTCTGGATGATTTCTATTGCCGATAAAGTTTTGACCACTTTTTCAGACACACCTTGTTTATGCTGATCTGATTTTACGAGCGTGGCTAAAATCCCCAAAGACGTAGCAGAAAGATAGCCACAGTTGCGAACATGTACGAAACATAACAAATCCCTTTTCACAAGCAGCATACTCTTTGAATATTTTTTTAAGCACATAAGCAATTCAATTCCTTACCACAAGTATTTTATTATTTTCTAAGTTCATAATTACTTTTTACTAAAAGTGGTTCGATGGTTCAGACGGAGCACGACCTTCTAGCAATTTTTTGATGATTTTAGCCACGCCCAGATGTGGATTGGTGGTTCAGACGGACATAGCTGTCAACCTTCCCAATTTCTTCGGGAGATTCCCCAGCACAATTTTTAGACAGTTTTATTTTGGATTAAATTTTTGGCGTTATTTTAATCATGATTTGCTAGATAAAATTTAGTGGTGGGAAATCTCCCGAAGAAATCGTGAAGGTTGGCAGCTATGCAGATGGAGCTCGACCTTCTCCATTTTTTTAAAGATTTTAGCCACGCCCAGATGGCTCGAAATGTCATATGTAGACTATTTCCAAAACAGTAATCCAGTTTATCATATAGAGGGTGGTCATAAACAAAACTTCCCCGGCATATGAACCTCTAGTTGCCGTTTCGTTCTACCAATGGAGATTAGATTTCAGATATAGTTATTCAGAGGTATGCCCTCGAGATTGAGACTGTTTAAAACAGTAGCTCTCTCGGTTACGGTTACAGTGAAAAAATTTCGAAATTTTCCAAATGGCAACATTCACTTTTTTTTTTCTGCGACAGTTGATCAGCCTATTGAAAAACCATAAATTGCGTTGGTACGATGCACGTATGACGAAAATTGACCGGGTAAAACATTTGCTAAGAAGAACATTGTAAAGGGCCAAAGTCAATACAGAGATGATGTGCATTGACAGAATTGTAGAAATGTTAAAATAGCAGTAGGGCACTTGAAAACTTTTAATTCGAATAAAAACAATTTGCCCCCCTCTCTTGTGCTGTCATTGGTTTGTTACAATGCTATTCTTTGCAAATGTTTTACACCGCCAATTTTCTTCATCTCCGAAAGTCTTCTCGGCGGTCGCTAGCAGTTTCCGAGCGCAGCCAATATTCACAAGTCCGCCACCTTCTGATGAGGTTCCAACGCCATCTGTGGTTTTTGAATGCGCTAATCAACTTTCGCAGGAGAAAGTGGGTGTTTCCAATGGAAAATTTCGAAATTTTTTCGCTTTGTCTGTAACCGTGAGAACTCTATTATTTTACACAATCCCAATCTTAAGCGCATACATCTGAATAGCTACATCTCAAATCTCTTCTTTATTGGTTGAACGAAATATCGGGTAGAGGTCCATATATCGGGGAAGTTTCTTTATGACCACACTATGCATATCAATAGTCTGTACAGTCGAGTCACCATTCATATGACCATCACTTAGTGAACAACTTCAGAGCGAATGATCAACCACAGAAAACACATAGCCGTACCAGTATGGTATGGATGTCACTGTACTGGGACTTAATTCTCCCCTCGTCGTTAGCTGCTAGTCAGTTGTTAGGTATCTACTTTACTTTAGTCAATCAGAAGACCCTTTTTACGTTCTTCCTCAAGGACCCTCCTTTGACCTCTTGAAGGCAGGGCAGAGATAACGACTGTTGCTTAAAGGCGTAATGAGGGAGAATTGGGCCCCTGGTGTCGTCATGGCTTTGAATACCTGTAACCAACTTTCTGCCCGTCCAGCTGCAAACCGGATTGCCTTATGTAACAAAATCCGAGAGTAAACAAAGTTTGTATTAGACTGGCCGGCTATGTAGGTTTGTGACCACCGATCTTATGTCTGTCTTTCAATCGCATAGCACCGAGACCGGTGGTGGCAGACCTACCAAATTTTACATACGGCCTCACTAGGACTTGTCCTAACACACCTCGAAGCGATTTTTTCGAAATTCAAATCAGATTTTTTTTAATTTTATGGTTTATGCGATTTTGGCATTTTTTCTCGCCTAATACGTAATAACGCCGGTATATACGCTTGCAGTAAAACGATATTTCCATCATCTAATAGAGGAGAAATTTTAAAAAAACAATTTATTTTGAATATGTAACACAATTTGCAGATTTTAAAGAATTTTTTAAGAACGATCACTTTTGACGAATGTTTTCGTAAAATAATTTTATAACTGTTGCATCTTTAATTCTATTCGTCATAACTTTTTGATATTTTGACTAATGATGGAACATTCATTTCGCCCTCTTTTAAATGAGAAACGGAGGGAAAATAAAATAAATTTTTTTTTTTTTTTACGAAATTTTAAGCAAAGACGTATTTTGAATTCAATAGCTGCTACTTTAAGATTTCGTTATCATATCTTGCGGTTTGGCTGTCTTGGAAATGGTAACATTGAATAATTGCACATTGAAAAATATAAATAAAACTATTTCAAACGTGACTTCGAGTTTTCGTAAGGGAGATAGATTTACGTCATTTTGATTTAACGAGTTTAAAACTCCTTTCGAAACTCAGTCCATATAACAGACTAGACTATCTCAATCAAAAGTACGCCACACGCGGAATAATTCCACATAGTCTCATATTTCCGATCAACTGAGGAGTAGCTATTGATTAAAACTTAATATTAAGTATCATTTGCGGATTTTTACCATCGCATCCTGAAATCTATTAGTCAGAATATTTTTTAATTTTCTCAAATAATAAAATCCACATTAAGACCTTCATTCAAAGTTAAACGACAAAGAAATATTAATTAAGAGACTTTTTACGTATTTTAAAGTAAAAAAATTTTGAATTTAATTAGCTGATTCGTGAAGTTTTTGAAGCCATTACTTTTTTTTTTTTGGGGGGGGGGGGTCCTTAACAGCTAAAGGATTGAACAATTTCACTGCAAAAGAAAGCATAAAATTAAAGAACAAGTATCATGTAGGAGGCCGAAAGTTCGTTGCATCTGCTATAGGTAAGAGCATGTGCAGCTTCGGGTAAATTGAAAAGTCTGCTGCCAGACATGCGAAGGAAAAATTGCAAAATAGCTGCAGTAGCATTAGGAACCGAAGAATTTAAAAAACTCCTGTAAAGTATTGTTTTTGTTTTGTTTTTTTCATAATACGTATTTTCATTTTCCTAAACTGAGAACTCTAAAAATGAACTTGGCTTTCTTTTCATTGTTCATTTTGGCATCTTAAATGGCAGTAATGTACAAGGCCGTACTCAGAAAAAAAAAAAAAATCGGAGGGATCCAAACGTTCGAAAACGCAGAATGTTTTACAAAAAGATTTGTTTTATTAACGAAAATTGAAATTTTGGGAGGAGAGAGGAAGACCGAAACCCCCACGCTTAAATATGTCTTGGAAATGGATTATGTTACTATGGTAAAAATTTTGATAAATAGGAAATTAGTTTTTTATTTTAAATTCTAATCGTAAGTGAATTTGACATCATTTTTATGTCACGAATTTCAAATTGTATCAAAAGCTTAGTGAGGATAACGCGCTTTACGGAAAAATTACTTCAGTATGGTTTACTTTTATGACAGTCATGATAGCCAAAAAGTTCACGAAACAGTGGTTGTTTCATGTAGATATTTCTATGGATATGATATCAAGAATGTTTTAAGACTTTTGTACGTAAAGTTTTACCAAGGTCTGTTCTGAACTGAGGTTACACATCATTCACGTTTTAGGAATTAAAAGTCAACGTAAAACAGTTGTCCACACCATGAGACGTTATTTTAGAACTTGAACCAGGAAGACAAAAGTTTATCCTGCAGAAGCACTTTGAAAGTTAATAGATTTGTTTGCAAAACACTTTTTACGTTTTCTTTTATTTCAAATAACACTGACATGGTTTTTATGAAATCGTTTGGTAGTTTCTCTATATTCCGTCTCAAGTAACTATCTGTAATGCAAAGTTTAAGTCACGAGTCAAAGAATTTCTCATATTTTGAAATTTCGTAAAGATGGAATTAATTTCATTTATATGAGTAAGAAAAATATTTGATTCCTTCCGTGTGAAAAACGGGTAAGCAGCTAGTGGATATTATAAATTTTGACAGGTGGTCACCTCTTCCCGACGGGCAAATTCTGTCCGCGTTGTTTCTGAAGGACGGGACCATCTTAAGCATGCTTTCCCTCATTTCAGTGACTCTCATATTTGTGCAACGATCATTGATGGATTACCCTTGCCCGTTCCGCGTGGGGAAACGTAAAAGGGTTGAGTAAGGTACACAGGAAGGATTATTGATGTTTACATCCTTCCCCTCTCCTTGAAAACTTATCAACAAAAGAAGAGGGGGTATGCATAACTTGGTAGACATGTGTGCCAGGTCCGCCTTTTTGGAGGTACTCTACTTAAATTAAAAATCGACCGCTCGTCTTCAATTGGTTCATGCGATAGGACCTTGTATGTTTCGATATTTTAATCAAAGGACAAACTGCCGCAATACTAATGATTAATGAATCTATAGATACTACGAGGGTTAATCAAAAATTAACGTTTCAAAGCCTGGAATGAAACATCTATATTTCCTTTCACACAACCAACAAGCCAGCTGGTAGTACATGCACACACATTAGGTTATTTTTTAACACAGTTCCTATATCAGTTTAGGCATTTGTTGCTTTGAGTGATAAGTTTGAGTATTCCTCTTTGGTAAAAATCCTGCCTTTGCAAATTCAGCCGCGTTGTCGCGAAGTGTCCAGCCGTTTCGGTCCCGCCGTTTTTGCCATTCAATTTAATATGAATTTAGTTTATTGTTGTTTGAAGTGCATAGTAGGATTAATTTTAATTCCTCAACTTATACAATCACGTCATATCGATTTACACGTATAATTGATTATACAAAACAGTAATTCCAGTGTAATTATAATGATCCTTATTGCTTTTATTATTATTATTACTATTATTATTATTGTAAATAATTTTTGACTGCTAACATTTAGCTTCTTTTCGAACATTTTCTTATTTTCAAGATGGGAATTATTTGAAAGGAGTTTCCAGATTGCACCGCGTGGCGCTAGTTAGCAGAGCGATCCCCCCCTTTTTTTTTTTCAATTTATTTATTTGTTTACCAAACTTTACAATCATATATGATTACAGGAAATTGTAATTACATATATGGAAATATAATTACAACTCAGGAAAAAAAATCTTATGTGGACAACACAACACGCGACTTCCTTGCACGTCTATTAAAAAACAAAAATATTTTCGGCCCAATTCATTTAAACTTATTTTGTTTGAAAGAGATTAAAAACTGCAATAATACTAAGCTTTAGTGATTTCTATCCAAATATTTCCGATATCACGAAGCTGGGTTCAGTTTGAAAGATTTGCTTCTGACACTTAATTTGTCAATGTTTCACAAAACGCCGACAAGCTTGAGATAGTTTGCGGGATTTTGGGGATAGCCAAAGAGATGCACAGTTATATGTGACAATAGTTCTAAATATAAAATTTCAAATTCTATGGTTAAAAGTTTTAGAGTTATGCGAAACAAAAAATTATTTTTGGCTCCAAATTTGGCGATATTTCGCCAAAACTCGCCAAGGTCGATGACAAATGGCGGTACTTTGGGAATGGAAAAAATAACTGACTATTGCTAAATTTGGCGATATTTTGGCAAAACTCGTCAAGGTCGATGACAACTGGCGAGATTTTGGGCATGGACCAAACAATGACTGACTACAGATGTAAATACAGTATCCCCTTCTTATATCGCGCTTGTCGGGAGACACTAAAAATACGCAATATATCAGATGACGCGATATATCCGGGGGGGGGAGTATTTGGTAAAATATTTACTTTATTAGCATTATATACATAAAAAATTAAAATTAGTAATGTTTTATTCCGGAAATTTATACGAAAACTAACTTAAACTATAAAGCCAAAGAATTTTCATCTCGCATTAACTTCATTTACAAATGCATTTATGTATTTACACTTTTCATTTTCTGCTTAAAACATGTTGGGAGAAATAGAAAAAGCGGGATCTATCCTAGTGCGCGATATAACGAGGGGTTACTGTACATTAAAGATATCCATAGACATTAATGTATTGAAATTCTTTTTGGTGGTCCTGCAAATAAACTCTCCAGTAGAGTGGAACAAATAATCAAGATGCACAAGTAGATGTTACAACAGTCTTATATATGGAATTTCAACATTCTACGACTAATAATTTCTGATGCATGAGAGTTAAATACATACACACGTATACAAAAGTCGCCAAGATAGGCGAGTTTTGGCGTGAATCTTGAGGGAGGCACTTGTGCGTGATAGGACCATTACCTGACAATATGAAACGCTTCGCGAGAACGGGGCTGAATACGCATGGACAAGACTTTTACCAGGAAGGATTATTCAAGGTCATTCCACGAAGTGACACATGCCTTAACCCTTTGAGGCGCAACCCTTTCCCAATCCTGAAAAAAGGGCAGCCGTTGCCATCCCTCGACTTAACTACCAGCAAGATGGCGGACCATCGAAACGTTCATCGCGTGCCACAGATCTACAGATCCTTTTTTTGACGACAGCTGGCTGTGTCGCACAGCGAGCTGTCGTCAAAAAAGCGTCTCTAGATCTGTGGCACGCGATGAACGTTTTGATCGTCCACCATCTTGCTGGTAGTTAAGTCGAGCGATGGCAACAGCTGCCCTTTTTTCAGCATTGGGCAATCTATTCAGCTGTTCTCGCATTCTTCCATTTTTCAGCAGATGTCAGTGCTGTTTAAAATAATCGTGACAATTTTTTTACGGGAAAGGACGTGCTAAAAAGTAAAGGATTCTCGTGGAGCTATGTCACCCGCAACTATTTTTATAGAAATAAAATCTATTCTTCGTGACTGGCAACAGTCAAAACGTCAGAGTTTGGTGTTCCCAGAGCGGGAACACTGCACCTTAAAGGGTTAACCGACACGGGGATTATATAAAAAAATAGCATAATGCACGTACTTTCAGTAGGCTACGTTGATTGCCTGAAGTAAAATATGTATGTTTTTTACAGGTAACCCTCGTATATATATTTACATACAATTTTTTGATCACGAAGTTAAACTAGTTAGTACTAAACATTGATTACGTTGGTTAATAAGTTGTTTTATTTTTCTAATTAGGTAAAGGAGACGTATTTGGAGATGCCTTTTGGAAAGAGCCAACGATTGGACAATCGTGTGCCAATGTCCGGGGGCTGACATACTGTGACCTTCACTCCATAAAAAGAGATAAATTATTAGAAGTTCTGAATTTTTATCACGCTTTTGCGAATTCATTTGCGAGGAATCTTGTCCTTACCTACAATTTACGGCATAGAGTAAGTATTTGTTTTATATGGATAATTCTATTAGGTTTTTGCTTTAAGCTTAGCATTGTGCCATGGGTTATGCAATGACATAGAGTTCATTTCAGATCCGTGTTACATTAGATTTAAATTCTCAAAAAAGTTTTTTATAGTGCTTTATTTATATCTTCTTAAGAGTTGTTACAATTTTTTAAAGTGACATTTAAAGTAAACCGAGCAATGACATTCTATTTAGAACCTTCAATATATTTAACTGTAGGAAGTCGATACAGTGATAGATTCAAACTTTAAATGCAATTCTCTAATAATGAATTTTATACTTGCCCGTACCTTGCAAAAAGAGAAAGGCCGAAAAACATCTTAAGTTCTTTAATTGAAGTTTCCATGTGCGGCAAATGTGTACCTTTTGACAAGTCGGATAACACCTCAATTTACCACGCGGGCGGAATTCGTGAGATCAAAACCGGCTTCCACCACGTGCTGTTCCCTTCATGGATGATCCGGACAACGAACACGCATGGCGCCATCAGGTCCGGGTCAACAATGAAGGGAGAGTGTGTGGCAGAAGCTGGTTGAAGCTGTTGGCAGTGTCTGGCAAAAATTGGTAGCAGAACGTGTTATCAAACTGGGCGAAAGGTATCCCACCGGATAACGCCTTCAGCTAACACGTGGAAATCGCAGGTTCAAAACCAGCTTCCGAACACACTCTTCCTTCACATGTATAGTATCAGACATTCCTACTAAGAGTGTATCGCTTCTTAACCATTTTAGTGATGCGAACTCTTAACCCTCCGTTAGGCGCGTGGACTGCGATCGTAGCGTAATCCAAATTTCCTATGTTGATGTTCGAGCATAAGTCAAATTTCCTATGTCAATTTCATATTTAAAATGTAGTTCCCTGTAAAAATGGATGATGTCTTATACAATGATAGCTTTCTCATAATTTTTTCTAATTTCGCGTTTTTTCAAAACTATTCAGTTACTGACAAAACTAAAATAAGAAATTTAGCCATTACTAAAATACTCTTTTACCTGGTGTGTTTACCTGGTCTACGATCGTAGTCCACGCGCCCAACGAAGGGTTAAAAGCCAAAAAGTTGTGTAAAAGTCAGTGCCAGATTAGCCATATAGCAGAAGTAGCAAATGCTACAGGCCCTGCGCTTTTGGGGGCCCCGCGCCTTTAACATAAAGTTTTCGTTGGTGGGAAAGGCAGAATTTTTTAAAAATGTTTCATCATTATCTTTCTGATGACATCGCAACTCGGAGGAGGGGGTTTCCAGACCCTTGGACCATCCACCTAAGTATGGCCTTTAAAATATACATTCCTTATCAGTAACGTTACAAGTTTGTCTTTATTTGAAAAATGAATCCAGAAATAAACAAAATACAGAAAGAAAAGTAAGTGCCAAAATGAAAGAACAGAGTCAGAGCCGGATCAAGGATGGATTAAAGAAAGGGGGTCGGGGGGGACGACCTCCCTCCCGAGAAAAAAGAAATTAATGTAAACAATCCTATTTTTCTTTAAAAAAATGGACTTGTATGTGAATCTTCCAACTAACCGCCTCCATCCATGAAATTGCATTAATCCGTCAGTGGGCCAAATTGTTCATAGGCTAAGTAGGCTGTAACCTATATCGGCCCCAATCATTTCTAAGGCTTTGCAGTAACAAATCGGATGAATTTTTTAATGAAGTTTTAATCAAACTTTTCAAAATGACTCAATATACAGAAAATATCTGTGTATATTTCTGAAGATTTTCTCTGGATAGCGAGCTCAGCTTCTGCATATCCCCGGGATCTGAGGTCCAAAGAAATATAGGGAAAAACGTGGCGCCCATAAAACAGACATTCCCCAGCGGAACAATAACTTTTCTTTAAATATTGGACATGAACTTAATTTGTTCTGTGGTAAGTATGGTATTTAATCGGATGTTGGGCCGTCTCAAAGTTCTTCTGTTTTAGAGTAAAAAAAGGGGGGGGGTGGCTTTGGCGAAATTCAAAGGTGTATGGAGTAGGGGGTAAGCCATCTTAGAAAGCTTTTGGTATTTGGATTGCTTTATTTTTATTAATTTATTTTTTACATTTTACAAGTTTTGAACACAGGCTAATAATTATTTTAAACAATAATAACATATAGGATGTAAGCATTTTTTTATATGAGAATCCACGATTCTGATAAATTATATTAATCATGGAAATTAACCGCGTTAAATATAAAAGAATTACTTTTGGCTAGTCGAAACCGCAGGTTAAGGTCTCGAATGTCATAAAGTTCGTTCAGATAAAATAATTAGAACGGAGGAACTTTGCACAAAGACAAGACAGTCGGGGTATCATGGAAGCCGTAACCCCTTTACCGTACATTTATACATCGTACCGTAAGCCGTACCTTTATACATCGACAGTCTCACTATGCATTTAGCTCACTATCAATTAAAAAAAAAAAACTTTTTATTTTGCGAGACATTTTTTCCTCACACCAATTTACTTAGAGAAATCGATTAAATGGAGAAAATGTCTGCTGTTACTTCAAATTTGCTATAAAATGAAGAAAAATTCGTAAAATTTGTTTTATTTTATTATAGCACAAAACCTAGAAGATATTTTAAACATTAAGTTTCTTTCCGAAATAAATAGGATCTCAGAAAAAATGACTGTATGCTTTAAGTTTATTTTCCAAATAAGTAGGGCCCTACAAATTATGCGGAAAATTTTTCGGAATCATGTGGCATTGATGCGGTAGTTTTCTGAAATGCGGTATTTATAGAAATGTATTGAAGTAATGCGAGTGAGTAGGGAAATAACTACGTTAAAAAGAAAAGCAATATTTTAATTTACATTAAAAAACAAATAAGTGAGTCTCACTTTTTCTCTCAAGTTTATTAAAATAAAGGGATGTTTGTCCTGCAACCGATGATTCCTTCAAACCCTGCTTGTTTTGCATTTGGCCGTTACATGAAACTGCTCTTTCACAGTCTGCAGCAGGTGGGCACTCTTTGAAAAGTAGCAGGACAAACTTTAGGATGTTAAAGAAGTCTCGGGCCGTGAAATTGGGATGTATATGAGATTTTGAATGGCTTATATGGGGTTTTGATATGTTTAGGGGGGCGGGAGTTGCACATATATGGTCTACAGAATTAGGTAAAACCGAGAGTACTAACTTTGCTTTGCGTGTTAGTTTTGGAAACCTCTGTGGAACAACCTCTGAATTCCAAAATCTTACTAAGTTTTCAGCGGAACACTTCTTCATCACCTTCTTCATCATCAACATACATGTTGGACAATTGGTCTGAGTCAAACACTTGAGCCGCTTTCATGAATTTCAAACCAGGTTATGATGACTTTGGTTCTGGCTTTTTGGAGACGTCCATTTCTGGATAATAATAAACGTTCAACTATGTATAATTATGCCAAAGTATTAGTAAGCCTAGTATTCAACAACACTGTTTGAGTTGTAAAATTACACCTGGTTTTAACTGTCTCGCCTTCGTGTAATGAGTAAGCAGTGTCCCGCTTATTTTAGCGATGTCCCGAATTTTAATCTGGAAAGTCCCGTAAATCGGTGTACAAAAGTTGGTAAGTCTAGTTGGGATAACTCCTCCCAAATCTAACACGTGGGAAGTTTTAGCTTTATTTACATCTAATTAGCATTAGTAATCCCATTAACTAATTAATTAGCACTAAAAATGAATTATAACATAATTAGCACTATTTATTTTCTCAGTTAATTTATCTATACTACTGTAACGCGAGGGTGAACTCCCCCCCCCTCAAAGAAAAAACGAAAGAAAGCTTTCTGGGCGCGTGACTGAACATAAGGCTCCTTGGTAAGATTTGCTACAGGACCCGCGCTGCCTTAATCCGGCACTGCTAAAAGTTAAGTAAACCAACGACCCCCTTGTTACAAATGCATACGGTTAGTAACGAAAGCTTTGAAAACATTAATCTTCTTTTCCATCAAATGCTAATTGGAAAAAGATTTATTGTCAATGGTGTCTTTATAATCTAAAGAAAGAAATCGCGCATCTACTGTCACTTGAAAATACGGTAGAATCTTTCTATAACGAACTCGCTTGGTTCTAGTTGAAAACTGCCCTATGGGGAATTTTTTATTATACGGAAGTTAGAGATGTTTCGAATTATTTAAGTAACTATTAAAAAATTAGCAAATTCGACACGTTCAAAAGTATTTCATTAGGACTTTTCATCAAAAATGAATCAATAAATTTTACAAATTTGTTGAAATAATTTGTTAATATTTTTCATTGTAGAAATGAAAAGTGAGGGCAACTTATCAGTTTAAAGAATAAAATAGCATAGTAATAGTATTTACTTACGTTTACTTTACTTGAAAAATCCATTTATTTTATATTGCTTTACATTCCGTGATTATTAAATTTCCATTAAAATTTTCACATTTAAGAATTGAGCTGAAATACACTCGGGGGCATTTTCATTTGTAAACCCTTTTTAATGGTTTTGAACGTTTTATTGTCAACATTCCTGTATGTTGAAGTTTCGGCGGTGGCACGCATTCATTTTCAGAATTGCTGTGATTTCCCTTTCTTTCATTTTTATCTATTACTCATCAAAATCTCTTCATCCGTAAAATTTGAAAGAATTCACACTTCTACACCCACTTCATGTTTGCATCTGCTCTTTTTCCATTCCCTTTCACTGTTTTCCATTTCTCTTTCAATTACTTTAATCATCAGAATATCAAGGTCATCTTTCTGATGAATGAGAAGCAGAAAAAATTAGAAGCTGAAAAAATTCGTTATAAGAAGACAGCCACTTCGTTATATTTAGAGTATTTTTCATGTTATTAAAGTTCTCGGATTTCATCCCGTTTAAAAATTTCGTTATAGGGAGAAATTCATTATTGGGAGACTTCGTTATAAGGAGACTGCTATAATTTGCTTATGTGCATTTTTCAGTTAGGATAACCACATAGAAAAACTTTCGTATTAAACTTTCGTATTTCGTAAGACAACTCTAACCGTCAGATTAATAGTTAATGACTAATTATTTTAAACAAACAGGTACTTTCTCTTATAATGTTTTTTATTACTCGGTAATATTAAATTTTGTAACACTTTATAATAGTTAAAGATACTATATTTGCTTGGTAAGATTGCGTCCAAAGTGTCAGAAAATCTACTCAAGATTTTTTATGAATAAAGGAATGTTCTCGACTCTGCTCAAGTACACAATACTGAAATCTTCAGGCATATAACCTAATAATAATAAAATAAGTGAATTGTAAAATTATTCTGCATTTTTAAAATATAATATAGTTTCTAATATAACCTTTTTAATTTTTTTTGTAGTTGATCTTCAGAAAGGTGTCTGACGTGAAACGAGAAAAAGAGCTGGCAGAACGTCGTAAAAATGAACCTCTGCAAGAACTATCTCAAGACCATCTTGTTAGGAAGATTTTTTCTAAATTCAAAAGAAATGGATCTCACGAAAGTCGCGACGTCGAGAAAGGCCTGAGCTCAGACACTCCAGATACTCGCGCAAGTCCTAGAAGTGCACAAACGCCTGAAAGTTCGGGACCAAAGTCTACCACTAAGTGGACAGTGACGCGAGACCCAGCAGACGACAAGGAAAATGCCCCCGCCGACAATGTTCAAGTCCAAAAAGACGTCCAAAAAACTGGAAACAGATCATTTTCAAAATGGTCACGCGTCCTTTCCAAAGAGCCAACTATCGAGGAAGAAAGCCCTCCAAAGGCAGAGGACGATCCGTCGGGGGATTATCAGAAGATACTCGCAAACTTAGTGGACTTAAGAGTGGATCTTAAGCTTGAAATGCAAAGACTGAATTCTAAAATATGCAGGGTGGACGAGCAAATTGGACACTTGCTTCGCCTGGTGAGGCCTCGTAATGAGAAACCTGCTCATCCTGTGCTAGTCCTAAGAGCTCCCGAAATGCAGAGGAGCAAATCCTTATCACGTAGAGATTCTTTACCAAAGCGAAGACCGAAAGATACAGCTGTTAGGACTATGTTAGAAAATGAAATCCATGAGCAAGATAAGGAACTGTTTTCAGACACTGAAAAAAATAAGTAGCAATACAAAGAGCAATTCTATTTTAGTTACCCACCATTCCACAATTTGGGATTTCTTTTTTCTTTTTTAAATTAGGTTCTTTTTTTTACGTACTGATGAGCTCAGTCTTCCGGTTCCGAAGTTCCTCCGCTCACTTCGGCTTTTAGAAACATACACATTCCTTTCTTCTGCAATATTTAATACTAGTATTCAAAAAAAGAATGCAATATATCGTCTAAAATTCGACAACTCTACTAAAAAGTGTGATTTAAGATTATTAACACATTATATTTATAGATACAGAAAAATATATTCTTAAATAATGAATCTGCTATTGTTTAATAATTGATTCTGCGTCAGGTGAATTAAACACATTTTTATAATACAGAGTATCATTATTCTTTTAATGATGTCATTCAAAAAATTTGAATCATATTTGAACAATGTCGTATCTTTACAATTTTTGGAGGTTTAAATTAAGTTTTGGTTGGTGCTGAATATGGCGTTTGACAGAAGCTACAATTCGTAAGGTGCTAGAAATTTAGATAATTTATCGGGGGCCTTTAGAAATACATAAGCAATCATTTAGCAGTAGTTTTAGATTACATGTACGAACAATGAACTGGGAACAGGTGAAAGAAAATGTGATATTATTTTGGGAGCGTAGAACATCTATTTTACAGAATACTGCTTATATAAATTAGATTAGAAACAAACAAAAAATTATGTAAAAATTTTTATTATAAACAGTTTTTCTTACATGTGAATTTAACTAAGCTTTATTTTATTTTTTGTCCAAAACCTTTATCGTTTTTAGCAGTTAGCATTAGCTTTTTAAAACATTGAACATATTTTTAATTTCTTAATAAATTATTCCCATAAATATTTACTTTTCTGTTTATAAATGTTCCCTTTAAAAAAAACAAATATAGGAGATTTTTTTTTGTACTTGCAAAAATTAAATTACATGAAAGCGTAATACTTAGAACACTGATGAAGTAGAAGTTTACAGAATGTTTAGTTCTAAGAGTGACAGAATGTATTGCTAGGTTAGATCACTCTTTGTAATATTCGAGAATACATATATATAGAGAGAGTGATTTCGTTTAACAGCTAGAAACAAATGTCGTAACTATCAGAGATAATTTTTTTAGTTAGTGGAAAAACTAGATTTAAATAGATAAATAACTAAGAGCACTAACTGATTTTCTCTTAGAATGCATTTTAAGATGTATTTATTTTGAATTTATAGATATGATGGACTGGTGAACGACGACAGATCGCCGAAATTGTTCGAAAGTAAATAGTTCACTCATAACCAATAACTGAGTACTCATGAGAATATTTTCTTTCTTCAGGATGATAAGTGTCCTTTATATAGAATTTTTCTTCATTCTAGTAATTTAGAATTAAATTTAATAGGCTAAATTATTTGAGTGTCCATGAATTTTCACTCGCAGAATCTATTTTAAGGCTGACATTTCATAAATTTTTACCATGATTATACAATATGACTTTTGTATACTTTCTAGATAAAATGCCATTTGACACGTCGGTATGTTAAAATACGTCATATTATATTCATACTGATGTTTTGAAACTGAATTCACTCACAGATCGAAAAATTCAAAAGGATTTGAAATTCGAGATTTTATCTACAAATTCACCAAACATGCTAGCAATCTAGCTTCGACCTATCGCAACACTGATTTGAGACCTAATCTAAAAGATTTTTGTTTAGTATTGATAGAGCTTATCCAATTTCTTAAAAGCAAATGGAACCTGTAGTTTTTTATCATGGTTTAAAAAAATTTTCCTGCTGTGATCATTACATTTTTCTCACTGTGTATTTAAAAATGAAAGAGGTTCGGTTTGTAGGAAAGAAACATTTCATGCATTTTAATCAAAGGCTCATTGTGTCATCACTGATGATAGTGGAACAAAACATTTCAAGCAAGAACTTAATTCCAAGGTTCAGCTTATATCAACATACTTCAAAAGAGCAATAATTTTAAAGTTATGGATGTTGTACTTCAAATTACTTTTAAAACTTAAAACTTGTTGTTCTCTGCTACATCATTAATCCAGATTGGGCCAGTAAATACTTTTTAACCATACTTAGAACTTATAAACCTACAGGGCCTAGGTGTGCTACATTAGACTTTAGCTGTTATATTACATGGTAGTTTATATCATAGAAACTTATTTCTAGCACATGATCATATCATCATAGAGGTCCTTGTTATGCTCTTAAAAGTACGGAATCGTTTTGATTTCTCACTGTTTCAATACTTAAAGAGTTTTCTTTAATGTATTTCTAACCATTATAGAAAAATGTTGATTTTGCAGAGCTTTGGAATACCTACAAGTCTCTATATGTTATTTTTATTGATAAATCAACGTTGTTTAAACATTGTTCATAAACACATCCTAACAACAAATGCACTATTTAGATATAACATGACTTTTACGGTATATTTTTTATTAAATGAAATGAAAACACATCTTTTGTGTATTTATTTTTTTGTGACAGCCTGGATTTAATATTCATAATATTTCCCACGTAGTTCTGGATAAAAAATCAACCTTCATTTAAAGGTGAGGAAATGTTTTCCCGGCATTCCCAGAGTTGTAAATAGTCGGTATTTGTCTACATTCAGACAAATATGTAAGTGTAAATTTATTTGCCGGTATAAGTGCGAGTGCAAGTGCAAATTCATATGCGAGTGCAAACGCACGTACAGGTGCAAATATTGGATTGACCAGCACAAAGAATTTTTGAATACATTAAGAAACAGAATGGAAAATATTTTACATTTCCACTTTCATTCTGTCTGAATGTAAGTCTGTATATTAAAGGTAAGAAATAGTTAAAATAAATACTTTTTACAATATGCAGAATTAAAATGAACGTTCAATTGACATCATAAGATTGCGCCTGTTCAAACACTGTAATGCTTTCAATGACGATGCTTTAAGCGCTTAATCATTAAATTAGTAGAAAACTAGGTATCTAAAGTCAAATTTACATGCATTCAGAGCTTTACAAAAAATTTCGCTTAAAATTACACAATCTCTAGATAGTATTGCAACTGTTTAGCAAATATCAATCAAAATAAGTTCATTTTCGTGTTGAAACTATCACATATATTAAAGAACGCATAGTTATATATGGATTTTGGCCAATAAACCATTAAATCAATTAATTAGTTTAGCAGCATTAGAGAAAATGTTTAAAATTAAAACTGTAGTCCTGAATCTTGCATAAACGTTTTAAATTAATGATCCGAAATATTTACTTTGGAATACATTACTGTACAAATAAATAAAACTAAATAACTGTTACAGGATAAACTTTTAAACTTAATTTTCCGTTTATTTTATGTAGAAAACTCAAGTATTAGAGCTGTTTCAATTGAACACATAATGAACTAACTCTGATAAATTGTAGTAAATTATTTACCACATTTTTTTTTACAACTATTCACGCAATTTAAAGAAGATTTTGTATCCGTTTCATCGTTAAAACAAAGACCTGAAAACGTTAAAATAAAACAAAGTTTTAATAAAGACGTGACCAAGGATTAACTTTAAGGTTTAAAATGTTTTGCGAAGCCACTGATAGTGTAAAGACTTTCACACTGTTTTCCAGGGAAAAAAAACCGTTTAAGGATCAATCCGCTATTTAAAAAAAAAAAGAATTTTTCAGTTTTAAAACCAACAGTACCTCATTTTTCTTTTGGCCTATTATTGAGCCAGAGTACTTTACGGCCTTTCGATAACTTGATATAACTTAATGGATTCTTTGTAACTTACTGTAACTTAAAAAAGTGCGATTTTATTTAGTTTTTTTGGTTATACAAGCAATAAATCGAAATTATTTTTGTACTTCTTCATAAAGTAAAGGATTAAAAGCAGTTTATTTTGACTTTACATTTTTTAAAAGCCACATGTAGATAGTTTTCTTAATTGCCTTTATCTCCTCGTAGCTTGTATGTTTTAGCACTGTTCAAGATTTTTTTTCTGTCTTACAGAACAAAATTATTTGAGATTATGTTATTTTATTAAATATTATTTTAACTATAGTATTTTTCTGAAGTAATCAAATGATGACATGCTTTTTTAAGAAGATAAGGAACATTTTGTAATAAATCTCTTACTAGATTTTAAATTTTAAAATTCACAAGGAGGAAATATTACTGATGAACCACACTAACTTTTCTATTAAAAACCACCCGATAAAAATGGAGCATAATACTTCATATTGTGCTCTTTAGAAGATATTGTATAAAATTAAATAACTATATATATATATATATATAAAATACATATATAAAAGTTAGCGAAATACGCACTTTTCGGTTGGAAAATTGGTTCAACTTTCTTCATTTGCAAACGAAGTTCCAACCTCCATACATGCTTTCAGTGCACCTTTCTTATTGTCATCAGTAATTCTGATTCAAGGGTGTCTACTAAGAATTTAACTTGAAATAAAATAATGAGCTATACCGAATAGTATAAGTAACAAGCGATATATTTCCACTTAGATGAACACTTTTAAGCATCTTTGTGACTTTTATGAAATTTATTCAGGATATCATTAACAATTTTGCTGCGATTTCGAAGTTCCTCTTCCAATTCCATTTAATCCATCTATACGTATGAAAATACCCATATATATGGTCGTCTTAAATGTTTATCTTTCTCATACTACGATCTTATTGTGTATGCGTTTGCTGTTATCTGGGATACATTTACTTGTATTGTTAAAAAGCTTCTACAACATTTGAAAATGCATACAACGTTTTCCTCAAACATTGAAATAGTTCCAAGAAAAATTATTTCTTACGTACGTACGCACAAGTGAATCATGGAATAGCAAAACAGATGTAAACAGATGATCTTAATACATAATAAGTGTGTGTGTGTGTGTGCCAACTTTAAATTTTGCTTACCATAGATTGTTCTCCTGCAGTTATCTCTATATGACTCCCTTTCCAGTCTTCATTCAAGGTAAAATAATATTACCAGCTAATGAACTCATTATTAAGTAATAGAAAATTTTGCGTTTTATATCCTTTTTTTTAAGAAAACAAATGAGAATTAAAAATGTCCATTCAATAAAAAATACTCTTTTCCATCTTGCTTAAAGGATGTTTAAAAAAAAATTTTTTTTCCCCAACGGACGGGCTCATCAAGCATTTTGCCACTACTCAGGACCGAATCACTGGCCATTTTATCACGGGGGCACCCAGTGGGCGTCCAGAGTTGCCCCTTATGAAGGGACTGATAAGTAAACATCCAAGCCCAAAATCAAACTCGGACTCATGTATGATAGAATGATTCTCTAGCCACTAGACCACCTGGGCGGCGTTTAAAAAATTGTACATGCTATCAACTTATAAATTTTCAAAGCTTTAACAAATTAACAAAACTAATTCTATAAATTTATTTGAAAACTACTCTCTCAAATAATGTTTAATGCATAATTTTGGATAATTGTTACTCTCAAAATTTCATAAAAGTAAAAAGTACCCATTTAACATTTCACAACACAACACTTTATAAACTTAGCAATGACGTTTAGACAACAGGCTTACTCATTTTAGATAAATTAACCTATATTATATTTAAAATAAAAAATACAGATATTATTAATATTTTGAGTGTGGAATCTAAAGAGATGTTGTATATATACATACAAACAATCATATCAAAATACGAAATTATTTTATATATTATACGAATGTCTAACGTAAAAGAAATTAACCGTGGTCATTACAGCTAAATGGTTTTTCAATTATGAGGAACAAGTTAAAATATTTATCTGAATAGCTGTAATAATGATACAAAAAGAAAAGTATTTATTTTATAAAGGAAATAATAAGACAAATTACTTTCTTTACTTAATCTTTACATAGTAGCCCTCCGGCAATTGTGGAAATTTAACACACTAAATTACTTTTTCTTTAAGATGATGCTCGTTTGAAGTAAACACTAGTAAACATATAAGTTTTCCAGATTCTAGAAATTATAAATACAAAAGTCATTCAGAGTTTGAACTCTTAATTCTTAATTAAAATCGTGTTAAAGTTTTATTAGCACACAGTCTAACTATTAAAATTTTAGAATAGAGTATTTCCTCTTTTTTTTCTACAATGCGAATTATCTAATAAACCACTTGTTGTAGAACATGAGGTAGTTTTAATAAAAACAGCTAATTTCCTTAAAATTTTGTGTGTATGCTCCTTTCGGGCTCATATTATGATAGATATAATCCACGTATATGTAATTTTAACATTTTAATTAATTAATAATAGATATGATATTTAGTTTTGTAAAAATCATGAATTACATTAACATTTACCGATGTTTGTACTTGCTATAGTTTCAATGATGAAAATATTTGGAAAAGTATTTAATATACATCAAATTTAAAATATTATTAATGCTCTAATCTCACTAAATTGACTTAAAATCTCTTAGGGCATATTAAATGGTCTTATGTGTCAAATATCATATATAAAATAAATGTATGAGTGTATAACAAAGTTACGCTAACATATTTCAATAAGGCTGCAATAAATACTTTAATATTGCCCCCAAGTGGCAATTTTTTTACTTAGTACTAAAACCAAATTATACATTGGAAAAAAAAAATGCTTTTAATTTCGTTATCATAAATTTTTCATAAACTACATAATGTTAAAGGCATTACAGAGTCTGAAAGGATTACAAACGAAACCTGGAAATTTCATTCTCATATTTCTACCTTGCAAAAATACTTTAGGTCTAAAGTGTATAATTTTCTGGAAACACTGGTTCGAGATTTCAAGTACTTTTCTTATTCTGTATGAATAAAACTCATTTTTAGGACGTTAAACCTTGTACTATAATTTCGACTTAGAATTAAAATACAGCGCTTCAGTGCCTCAAAACTAATTTTAATCTCTTCTACTTTTATAAAGCTGACATTTTTTGTAGATATCAACACTGCAAATAAAAGTTTTGCTCTTTTGTCCTCTTCAAAATTTTGTCCTCTTCACTTCCCTTGATATTGTTTATGTGTAAAAATTTTGAGTGTAGTATAGAAAAATATTAATGACTTTATTTTTCTATAACTGGGAATGACTGAAGAGTGTAAATTTAATTTCATGAAATTGAATGGAATATTAGTTTTATGTATTACAATTTGTATATATGTTGATTAATCTGTGCAAAAATGTAACTGTTTTATGTGCTTGAAATTGAGTCGTATTAATATTGTTAGCTATAATTTTTTTTTCAAGAACATCAATAAACCTTTTTCATTTTATCGGATGTAGTACTTATTTATTTATAATATTTGTTTTTTATTTCCTTAAAGTACTATTTACGGACATTTAAAAGCAATTCATCAATTATTCTTTTATTTAAAAAGTTCCTTGCAGGATTATGACAGAAAATTTCCCATTATTTTAAAGGTTCTTGCAGTATAATATCAGTTTGAAATAAAGCAAAAGCCTAAGATTGCAAATTCATGGTAAAATAAACGTTTTATTGCCTTAGCGTGAAAAAAGTCAATTGTTGAGAAAGTAACAGATGTGTCATTAATGTACTGTCGGAAACTTGTCGGATTCAGATCTGCAAGGAATGCATGAAATGGCATGCGTGACGAGATGTACAGACTAAGGCGCTGATATTTTAATCACTATTTTTTGCACTTAAAGCGTCATGTGACCTAGGGGGTGTGACTGTCTTAGCACGGCTATCTCGTACCAAGAGAGTCACACTCCCTTTGCTCGCATGACTTTTCGGTCGCAAAAGGGTGTGACTAAAATGTCAGCGTCATAGCCTGTATATCTCTTTAGCCGCAATGTAATGCCTATCGCTTAAGGGTGTTGTTCGAAGAAACTCCTCTCGAGGTCTTTGTACAAGAATTAAAACTAACTGCACCAGAGACTCACAAAAAATTTAGGGTGATTCATCATAAGCTGCACTATATTATGCTATACTACATAATGAATTAAAAAACGGTGCCTTCTTGAATCTTCCTGTAAAAAATTCTCCAACGTGGAACTTCACAGCAAAAATTTTGAAAGGGTGACACATCCTGCCAATTTTTCGATTTTTAAGAATTTTTTCTGAAAGTTTCGTCATATATACAGGTTTATTACTGTGAATAGCATAGCTTGTAAAGAGAAATTCTAAAAATTTTGCAGTGCTTGACATAATTAGTTTTTTTAAATATTTCTGTTCGAAAACTACATGAGTTTTTCGAAATACGCCGTTAATAAAAGAAACAGTCTAAAATTATCTAAAACACAACAGTCGTTTGTTAATATTACAGCCACTAGATGGCAACATCACTTTTGTAAGATAAGTGAAATTGCTTATGTGGAAAGCAATATTTCAGTGAATTAAAGCTAATAAATGATTTAATAAAACATATATTGTATGTATTTGAATATTCTTGTCGACATTTTCTTTATTAACTTCAAATAAAACAACTCACAAAAGCAATGTTGGATAAAAAGCAATGTTGAGTATAAAGTCTCACAAAAGTAAAATCAGAATTGCTTTCCTCCCCATACTTGGAGCAGTCTTTTGGCAACTGAAAAGCACAATATATCACAGCTGTAATGGACTGCAGATAAAGAGTTAGCTTAGATTTGGCTAGTAAAATATTTTTCTTCTGTGAGTTGATAGAACTCACAGACGCAATTTCGGAAGCGCTTTTCTTGGCATAAATTATCACTTTGTTGTGGCTTGTATGTTAAGATTTAGCTTCCTTTTGGCGAGTATTTCTTTTAAATGTATTTTTCTAAAATTTATAACAGAGTTTACTTTCAAATAAATGCGTATTTTATAATATGAATTATTGTTAGGCAAGCAAAGCTTACATTGTTTATATGGACCGCACACTACTGCCTACTATGGATTTCGCTTGCATGTCAATGGCTGATAGTCGTGTGCATCCCTCAAAATAACTCTTATTTGCAGTTAAAAATAGGTTCCCAAAACTGAACTCATCTTGGTGATAACGTCTACCTTATTTGTCGAGAAATCGTCACTCCCTTACATAATCAATGGGTATTTTAAAGATTCATAATTCGCACTCTCATTAACCGATTTGCATTCGACAAAGTGCAAACTTTTTAACTTATATAACATTAATTTTAGGCTAAAGTAAACATATGAGCAGATTATTTTTAAAAAATCATAGCATTTATCTTTGGGATGCAGGCCAAAAGGAGTGGCTATTGCCCGTTGCAGTTATCCCTCAATGGGCTAATATAACACCAGGTAAACAACAATAAAAAATTATAACAATGGTAAAATAAATGATAATCGTAAATAAATTCCTTTTTCATATTATATCTCTCAATGAAACTGTTTTCTTAAAATAATAATTATTATTAGAAATTATTTTAGTGGGATTATGTGGGTATGGTTCGATTTCAGTTTCTAGCACCCTCTGTATTTATCTTCATGGTGCTAATATCACTGGTTGAAAATAAATATCGCAAAATAAAATGGGAAAAAATAATCTACGCTTTACATATTAAAATCCATTTTAATAAGGGATTCTTTTTTTCATAGAAATTACCTTTAAACTATAACTAATTGATACAAACGTGCACTAAAAGTGACTTCGAATGCTCAGTAGGGATTTATATTCTTACTAGTAGGAAACAAAATGTTTAGATTAAAATTTAAATTGCTGTAAACTGAAAAAACTTGATAATGTAGTCTTCAGAACGAAACCACTGCAGCGTCATTACTTCGAATTGGATCAAGATAAAGGAGGCTGGAAGAGACAGCCCTGGCCTGCAGTTTGTTGCAGGACTTTGAAAGAAGAAGATATATTAATTATGAGAATAATAAAATAATTTTTCTCACACAATTCAATTGAAACACAAGGAATGTTATATATTTTAAATACACCATTGTGGTGAGAGAATTTTCGTATGTGCGAAACCAAGATATCAAGTGCGTTTTGAGGGGCTCTAAATAATGAAACTGAACACTTAGCTAAACGGAAGGAACTTTTTCTCTGATTTCTCTTCAGAGATCTTGTTCCATCTTATTAGAATGGTGTAAATGTGTCAAATTCAAAGTTTTAGGCTAAGATTTTTATGAAAAGTTATATCCGCCGGGGTTCGCAACTAGCCTAGCTATCCGAGAGAATATAGAAAAACATCTATACTTTAACCAAAGCTGACAAACTTTACGGAATACAACTAACCCACATTTTGTCAACCCAGAGTTTCCAACTCCTCCAGAATATATTTAACCACATTTTTTAAACATTAATTTTTGGCGTAGATTATAGCGAAATTTCGAAGTCAAGCTTGTAAGATGCTTGCCGTTTCGAAAGATGTATTTAAAAAATATTTACAAGAAGTGGTTGATAATATTCTGGAACATTTGGCAAATTTGTAAGCAAAATAGTTTTCTCAGAATAAAAATGAGCTCACGGACTTATGGAGGAAATTTAATTGTATTCTAAAGGTTTCAAATAGTTACTAGAATAATGGGCTAGCTTTACGCGGTTCAGACTAGCAACAGTTCTTTTAAAAAGTTAACTAATTGCAAAAATTAGTTTTGAAAACTGAAAATTTAGTGGCATACTTTATTATTAGATAAAAAATACATTCATTTTTAAATTAAAATGTAAATTTAAGTTTTGGAATTTTTTTTTTCTTTTTCTTTTTCAAACATTATTTTCTAGGGGTCTGAGTGTTTTCATTTATCTATTTATTAAACATAAATGCTAGTAATTTTTTGATAATTTGCTAAGGTTTGAAATTTTTTTCAAATTCGTAAATTTCAATAATTTAACAAGTTAAGATATCAATTAATTTTTTGAAATCGCCCCCCCTTTTCCATATTATAAAACCTTTCTTCAATTCTTTCTTCATTCAATTTTTTTTCTATGAGTCACATCATAAAAAATCATAAAGAAAGGACTAATAATTCCTTGAACATTTTTACTGGTAAAAATAAGCACGTGAAGTGTCATGTTTTTACGATGTTTGATATATTACACATAAAAGTGCATTTCAGAATTCATAAAATTCAATAATTTATATTTTTAAAAATTAATTCGAACAAAAGTCTCCAAAATTTTCCTAAAAATGGATTTAATCGCATTTTCTCGTTATTATTACTGAAGTGGCAAGTTAAAATGTGCAATAATCGAATCATATTTAACCCATTTATGCCTAGTGTCCCTTTTTTGGGACGGAATATTCGCTATCAGTCGAAAACGTTATTTATTTTTCCTAGCCTTTATTCATGAGTATTAAACCTCAACTCTACAAAATATTTTAACGTCACCAAGTAGGATGCTGAAATTTCAATTTTTATACATAATGATTTTAAAAGAAATCATTCCTTCCTCAAAATATTGATATCAGAAATTTACCTATTATTGCTGGCACTAGCAAAAATCGAAGAAAGTCGCAAAAATATCTGGGCAAAAATGGGTTAAAAGTCACGAAAACGGTCACTGTGACATTATTTTAGAGACACAAAAATGAGTATTCACCTTGTGACTTCATAGTGACGTCACTTGGGTGACTAGTTACAATGAAGCGTCACGGTGACCGCACCGTGAAGTCACGTCACTTTCCAGTCACAGTCTGATTGTTTTGTGACACTCGGGGACCACTTTGATCATCTGCGACGTCATAGTGACTGCTTTGTGACCATCTGTGCTATTCAGATAATTTTTAAGATGTGGGAGTCAAAGAACCTCTTATTACCATTTTAATTATTTTCACAACAACGAGGCATTGTGAATTTTCTTGCTCGTTACCCGATTTAACATTATTTTTTAGCGTTAATATTCTGGATTAGCGGATTAAACATTTTTTGAGAGATGCGTTGTATACAGTGTTCGATGAACCGCGCATGTGTACTGCATAATATTCCTAAAAATTCATATCTATTTTGTATATTAGTGGCTGTGAAAATAAGCCTTTTTTCTCGTTAGCAGAACAAGACTACACTAGCGGACATCAACTGCCAATTTTTTGTATGTTATGCCTTAAACTTATAGTGCACCCGTGAAACGGCCTTCTATGGAAAGAGTACTCGGGATATACGCAATACGCATATACGCATACGCGTATACGCTTTCGGCATATACGCAATATTGCCCATTTTAGCCTTGGAATAATTATTTAGTTTTAAAAAATGAACAAAGCTATGGAAATATAAAAATATATAATTATACAAAACCTAATTCATATTTCAAGATAATTAATTTATAATTTGAGAAACCAACGTAAGAGTTTTGACTTTTACTCGAATACTTTTTGGAGGGTATACAAGATTACAATGTTAATTAAATTTTTGGGAGAATAGGACGCGCGCTGTCGTTTGCTGTTTCTGCTGAGAACGCCTAATTTTCTATTATGCTCGCAAAATAAGTTTTGCCACTTCGCGTGCTGCCTTGCCTAAGCGTCAAAAGATCTCTATTTTTAACAAAACAAGTAATTTATTCTGTAAAATTGTTGGCAATTTTATAATCGGGATTGGGAAGGTCTATAAGTGGCACTGCACACCCTCTCAAAAAATATTCAAGCTTAAGTCAAGTTACCTAAGTCCGTTTCAAAAATAAAACATATTTTTATAAAAGTTTAATTATGTAGTTTGTAATAGTAACTTCTCGCATGTCTTTCGAGTAGTGTATTTTTCGAAAGATTGACTTGATTAACTAATGACAAAACTAAAATAGGAAATATAGCTGTTACATGATTACACAGCTTTTACAGATGATAGCTTTACACAACCGGTCAAAAAAAAAAAAAAAAAAGAAAAAGAAAGAAAAAAAAAGAAATTAGAGTATTAGCGAAATTTTCTATTTTAACTTTACGAATAATTTATCAGTTTTTAAAAAACACACAGCTCGACAGAAGTTTGAGAAATTATAAATATACATAATCTTATTGAGAATTTATAACATCGTAAAATACTGGAAAAGCGCCCCCCCTCCATCTTCAAGGAAAATCGCGATGTATGTGGACGGGTAAACGGTAGAAATCGGAAATATATACCGTTCAAGCGTCCAATGTATATTCAAGTGTAGCTGGATTCATACCGTCTGTTCTGTACCGCTAAGAAGCCGCGATGACGTCACACATCGATTCAAAGCAGAGAGCATTGTTCTGACGACACACTTCGCTGGCATATGGCGCGATTTCATTGGTGTCATACATTGCAATGTAATGGAAATCTTTACTAACACGGAGAAAGTCAATTACAGAGGGTATGAGTGGGAATCGAACCCACGACCGTACGCTTAGCCACTGCAAGTCTCCGGCCAATATGAATCCACCTTAAGGTGGCGTTTATTTGGTACTTTAAGAACAGACGAAATGCACGAGAAAAGCAGGGGGCGTTTATTAGAGGGAGGTAGGGCGCTTTTGCCGTATTTTATGGTAAATAATTTTTAATACAGAAAACCAACGTAGGAAGTTTGGTTTTTATTCGAATACCTTTTTAAGAGACTACATTTTTGGGGGGCTTACAGTTACCATGCGTGCAAATATATGCTGTTTATCAACGGCAAAAAGCTCCAACCACCATTCATCTCGAGTTGAAATTCAGGTAATATCAGAAGAAAAATATAAAAAACTGGTTCTTGAAATAGTATTGACCTCGAAAGACGCTGAAGAACGCAGCAATAACAGTTATATATTTAACTGTTCATTTGTTACCTATTTTATGAACAATTACTAAAGTCAACTCATTAATTTTACAGCAGCGGTTCTCAACCTTTTTAACGTCACGCCCCCCAACGAAGGTTAACTTACGCCCCCCACCTCACATTTTTCAGCATACTTTCAGTTTTTTAATCTTTAACAATGAACATTTAGCAGAATTTTTTACTAAATAATGTTATCAGTAAAGTTTGAGTGAACATTTTAAGCGAAAATGCATATATATTTTTGAGTAAAAATAAGAATAAATAGTATGAGGATTTTTTAAAAACATGCATCACTACTCTTTGATTTTTCTCACATTCCCCCTGCAAACGCTCTGCGCCCCCCTTGGGGGGTGCGCCCCACAGGTTGAGAAACGCTGTTTTACAGAATAAGTAGTACGATTTTAATAACAGTATGCCGTTTTACATGTAATTGGAGTTGCGGCCGTCAGATGACGTATTCAAGTGCTTGAACAACGGCACGAATGGACTTTTTGTGTGGTTTCTGAGTTCGAGGCTAAAATTCCTCTACTGGCGGTATTTGCGCCCACCAGTTCCTATTGAAATGCATTGAGTATCCATTTTATAATTACTGTTTCTTCTTATTAACCACTCGGAAGGAGTTTAATGTCGTTTTAATATTTAATGGAAGGTTTGGAAGACAATGATATAGCATTTCGCTTCAAAACATTTTAATAAAAAGAATACAACGTTCTAAAACTATTACATTATTGCAAATACTGTATGAATAGTACGTCATAGGGTTAATTTTAAGTTTATTGCATTCGAAATAATGCAAGTAATTATTAAAAACTTTGCACGCCTTTTAAAGTACGATCTTTTTAATTACTTTTATAGTTAATGAATAATAGTACACCTTCTCAAGAAAGTATTCGAATAAAAGTAAAACTTCCTACCTTATTTCTTATATTAAAAGTTATTTAAAATAAAATAAAAATTATGTTATGCATTATTATAACTTTTCATATTTTTGTCGAGTTGTGCGTTTTCAAAAAAACTAATTCCTTATTCTCAAAGCTAGATAGGAAATTTCACTTATACTCGAATACTTTTTCGGGAGAGTGTATTTTAAACAAGAACTCACAATAAAAAAAAAGAATCAATTTATCTATAAAGCTAGTATTTTTTAACGACTAATACTTCAGCTTCTTTTATAATAATTAAAATGTCTAGGAGAAAGTGTTAAATACCAACTCTCAAGATCCGAACAAGCAGAAACCAAATTTACCTCCACAAGCTGGCACTAGTGGCAGATCAAATACCGCCAGTGACATCACGTGCAGAAAGTCCACATTCTTGATAACAAGTTGCGCGATTGAATGTAGTTTATATTTGCCTGAATAAACAACTACACTTTGCAAAGCATTTTGACAAATATAACAACAAACCTCATCACTGCTTTTGTATGACATAAACAATCCTCTTGCAATCCATCTCAATGGGAAAAATCTAATTTTGAGCATCCAGAAGAGCATTCAGTTCCAGTTGAGTGATAGTAAAGGACTGAATTTAAGAAAATCTTTGTCTGATTATCGTGCAGCATATTATTTCTTCAAGTTATGAAGTATCTTTTCAGTTAATATTTGTAATTATAATTTGGAATGTTTAATACAATAAATTAAAAAACAATTGAAGAATATAAGCAAAAGGAAATGTAACTGATTGTCACTGTACTCCCTCCAAAAAAAGAATTCGAGCAAGAGAGAAATTTCCTACGTTCGTTTCGTATATTAAAAATTATTTATCATAGAATACGAATTAGGCTATGTATAAATATGAATTTCCATATTTCTCTCAGATTTTGCGTTTTTCAAAAACTCAATTATTATTCGCAAATCTAAAATAGGAAATTTCTCTCTTGCTCGAATACTTTTTTTCGAGGGTGTACATGGAAACTCAAGTTCACATGATCTAATAACCTTTCAATGTAACGTTTCCCATATGTTACCCGAAGGACAGCCAATTGCTCATCCTTCTGCCTCTGTTGTAACGATTTCTCCTGTCGTATTTCTATTGTATTAAACAGAGGAAAAGGGTGGCAAAAATTGCAAACGATATTATCTTCAATCTCGTCAAAAGATGAAGTGACGACAAAAAATCATATGTTGAAACTATTTCAGTAACAAATTCAATCCTTTACAAACATTCAATTTGCAATTCAAGCACTGTATTCACATCATGTAGTAATAAGGTGACCAAAGGTCTCTAATTTTTGGGGACAGTCCCTAATTTCAGGATTTTTTTCAAATTTTCCCCTATCAGTAAAATAATTATTACTATGGACAAATATTAACAATATAATCATTCCCTCTAAATTTAAGAAAAATAATTATGTTTCCTTTATTGTATGATTCTTAATAAGGTCTTAGTTGTATAAGAGGAAGCTTACGTGAGAAAAACATTAAATTTACAAAATGTCCCCAATTTTTTGTTGCAGAAGTGAAGATACAACATTCATTTGTCCACAATTATTTGTTCAAAAATCTGGTCGCCTCATACAGCTGAATTCATACTGTCCGTTCACCACCGTTCTTTTTCTGTTTCAAAGCGCACCGCTCCCGTGTGAGCGGCGCGAGAGCTCGCGGGGCCACAATGAATCGGGGCCGTCGCTAAGCAACGGGCCTGCGCATGAGTTGCCACCACTAAAAATGAGTTTATCGTTGAGGCCTGTTTTCCCCATTCACAGTGTTCTATCTTATTATTCTAAGTATTATAAATATTATATTATTTTATTATTTTAAAACATTTTTTTATAGTTTTGTACTAAAGAACTTTAGATGTGGGTAATCGTTATGTGAATCTTACGCCGTTTTCTTTCATGAAAATTTATCATAAAATTCGAACATTTTGCTCTGAATGTAAAGGTAAGTGAGCACTTTTATAATTTATTTAGAAATTCTAAAAATATGTATGTAAATCATGTTTAGTGAATAATTACTCGTGTTATTTATAAATAAATTATTTTAAACAGAAATCGTGTTAATTGAGCAGTTTATTCTTGTAAATAAGCATGACGTTGTGATACTAGTTAGACAATTTAATTTTGCTGATAAATGTTACTAATCAGTTAGATATGCCTTGATTATGTGATTCAGACTTACACCCTCCAAAAAAAGTATTCGAGCAAGAGAGAAATTTCCTATTTCAGATTTGCGAATAATAATTGAGTTTTTGAAAAACGCACAATCTGAGAGAAATATGGAAATTCATATTTATACATAGCCTAATTCGTATTCTATGATAAATAATTTTTAATATACGAAACGAACGTATTAGCAAACAAATTAATCATGAGTTCGTACTTGAATTAGTAACACAGTTGCTACTTAAAACTACATTAAATAACGTTTGAAAGCACTGGGAAACTTAAGAAATGCCTGATGTATACGTGAAGACTCGAGCATCCGTAGGCCTCTTTGGATGGCTCATCAAAATACACGCGCAGGCCCGTTACTAATTGCGAAGGACCCGAATGAATGCGCCAGTGAAATTACATGGTATGCCAGTAAACTCTGCCATCAGAATAATGCGGAAACACTGTGCTCAACTTAGCGGCACGGAATGGCCAGTGTGACTGCAGCTTTACATTCATAAAGGAAGGTATCCATACGAGGCTATTTCAGTTACGTGTCGGTTTAAAATATACATTTCAGCCAATCAGATTGAAGGATCAACAGAAGCAATTTTTACATTTGATTTGTTGAGGGTCACGTGTTAGATGAAAAATGACGTAGCATCGATATCGCCCACCGCAGATACTTGCAAAACGGCAAACAACCTTGAAAACCCTACTGCCTACAGTGCAGTGTGTTAGTATTTAGAATAAATCCTTTTTAGTAATTGCTTCCTAAATAGAAATAAGTAATGGAATTCAGATACTGCTGTTTTCTCCGATAATTCAAGGAATACTGCTGTAAATAAACATATGTATTTTCTTTTCCTTCGATAAAAATCAAATCAAAGAATGATGGAACCATTTACCATTCTTCAAATTCACACCTGTTGAAACTATCCACTTACAAGAACAGTTACAATGACGTTTTTTCAATTTTCAGGGGAAAGTTTTCTTGTTTTGTTAAAAATACAGATCTTCGCGAATTCGGCAGGTAGCTCGCCAAACGGCAAATATTATATTACGAACATGAGCATAGAAAAGTCATAGTTGAACATACAGGGTGATCAGAATATGAGTATGCATTTGAAAATTTAATAAATCACGGAATAATTTAGGTAGAGAGTTAAAAATTGACGCAAATGCTTGGAACGACATGAGGTTTTATTGCAACCACAAAAAAGTTTTAAAAATGGACAACAGATGGTGCTTCATGTGGTAAGAAAGTAATAATTAGCATAAAAATTATGAAAACAATGTTCTTCATAAGAAATGTTCAACCTGTCAACGGTCATTCCTCAAAAATAAAGCTTCACGCATAGAGACTTCGCGAGTGTTGACTTTCCCATTCGTAGACGAACCCGCTACAATCTCCGTTTCTTCCCTGACTGTCTGAGCAGCATTAGCACTTGCGCTCGGTCAGCCACTACGGTCACCGTCGTCTAAACAACCCATGGCTTCAAACTTTGAAATCATTCTCTTTACATCTGAACCTGTGATAGGTGAGGTCCTTCAATCGTTCGAATACCCTTCCTACGACGATCCTAAAGGTGTAGTAGGAAATTCTCCATTCTGATACTACAGCTCACTAACTGTGCCTTTTCTGGTAATGTTAAAATACTGCGATTGCTGGTGCATCGAATTTTAATTCTCATGCAGTATCACGCAGCAGTTTTGCTGTCCAGCGCCATCTGTTGGCCGTTTTTTGAACTTATCTATTTTGAGGTTGAAGCAAAACCCAATGTCATTCTGGGCATGTATGTCAATTTTTACCTCTCTACCTACATTATTCCATGAATTATTAGTTTTTCAAATGTATACTCATATTCTGATCACCCTGTATAAAGCAGGTCATATATTTTTCTGACAGGCAGACATCGAAATTTTAATGTGCAGTTTGGAACATTTATACAGGGTGGTCATGAAAACATTTCCCCGATATATGGACCTCTAGCACCCTTTACCTTCAACCGATCAAGATTCCGATCGCTTATCATATATCTATTCAGATTGTGTGTGATTATGGCAACCCCAATCCCAATCTCCATTGTTTAAAACAATCCCATCTATGCTAGGACGATCTGCCAAGGATAGGGGTTGTCTTGGTAAGAGTACACCCTCCAAAAAAAGTATTCGAGCAAGAGAGAAATTTCCTATTTTAGATTTGCGAATAATAATTGAGTTTTTGAAAAACGCACAATCTGAGAGAAATATGGAAATTCATATTTATACATAGCCTAATTCGTATTCTATGAAAAATAATTTTTAATATACGAAACGAACGTAGGAAATTTCTCTCTTGCTCGAATACTTTTTTTTGGAGGGTGTACATTCTAAGGGGTTCTAACACATATTCACGTTACATCTAAAGGAAACCTACCAAAACTCCAGACTGTTAGATTGACAGCCGCGCGATGGGCCCCGCACCCGGGACCTTCAGACTTCGTCCGTCTATCATTTAAAGTAACATAACCACTGTGCTATGGTGAGGCATATAGCTATTCAGAGGTATACGCTTGAGATTGGGACTGTTTAAACAATAAAGCCCTCACGATTACTGTTGCAGTGAAAATAAATCGTATTCTCCAATGACAACACTCACTTTTTTCATGCAAAAGTTTATTCGCACATGGAAAATCCATAAATGGCGTTGGAAGAAAAAAACAAATGACGAAAATTGGAAGCGTAAAACATTTCCAAAGAACAGCATTGTGGCGAACCAATGACAGCCCAAGAGAGGAAAGGAAAAATAGTTTTATTGGAACTGAAAGGTTTCAAGTGCCCTACTGTTAGTTTAACATTTCTACTGTCTATTCCAGTAAACTAATGAGAATTAAATGCCTTTTTTCTCTCTGTTGACTTTGGTTCGTTACACGGCTCTTCTCTGTAAATGTTCTACTCTGCCAATTTTGGTCATACATCTATCGTTCAAACGCAATTTATGGTTTTTCATTGCGTTGATCAACTTTCGAAGAGAAATGGGTGTTGCCATTCGAAAATTTTGAAATTTTTTAACTGAAACCGTAACCGTGGGAACTCCCTTGTTTAACCCATTCGTGCCTGGATATTTTTGCGACTTTCTTCGATTTTTGCTAACACCAGCAGTAATTCATAAATTTCTGATGTCAAATTTTTGAACAAGGGATGATTTCATTCAAAAGCATTATGTAAAAAAATTGAAATGTCAACATCCTACTTGGCCATATTAAAATATTTTGTGGAATTGAGGTTCAATACTCGCGAATAAAGGCTAGGAAAAATAAATAACGTTTTCGAATGATAGCGAAAATGCCGTCCCCAAAAAAGGGACGCTAGGCATAAATGGGTTAAAACAATCCCAAACTCGAGTGCATAGCTCTGGATAACTACAGCTCAAATCTTTATCTCCACTAGCTGTATGGAGCGGCAGCTACAGGTCCATACATCGGGGAAGTTTTTTATGACCACCCAGTATTTTAACCCATTCGTGCCTGGATATTTTTGCGACTTTCTTCGATTTTTGCTAACACCAGAAGTAATTGATAAATTTCTGATGTCAACTTTTTGAACAAGGGATGATTTCATTTAAAATCGTTATGTATAAAAATTGAAATGTCAACATCCTACTTGCCATATTAAAATATTTTGTGGAATTGAGGTTCAATACTCGCGAATAAAGGCTAGGAAAAATAAAGAACGTTTTCGAATGATAGCGATATTGCCGTCCCAAAAAAGGGACGCTAGGCATAAATGGGTTAAGCAAGGTAAAATTAGTGCACTCTCCAAAAACGCATTCGAGTAAAAGTCAATATTTCTACGATGGTTTCGTAAATGAAAAAGTATCTCTCATGAAATAGGAATAAGGTTATGTATAATTATAATTTTTCGTATTTCTGTCGCTTTGAGCATTAACCCATTTATGCCTAGCGTCCCTTTTTTGGGACGGCAATATCGCTATCATTCGAAAACGTTATTTATTTTTCCTAGCCTCTATTCGCGAGTATTGAACCTCAATTCCACAATATATTTTAATATGGCAAGTAGGATGTTGACATTTCAATTTTTATACATAACGATTTTAAATGAAATCATCCCTTGTTCAAAAAGTTGACATCAGAAATTTATCAATTACTTCTGGTGATAGCAAAAATCGAAGAAAGTCGCAAAAATATCCAGGCACGAATGGGTTAAAAAAAACCGATTAATTTTTCCCAAAGCTTAAATAGGAAATTTCGCTTGTACTCGAATACTTTTTGGAGAGAAAGTTCCGAGTGTAATTTTCATTGATACAAATAAAAATTTTTCCAAATAGAAAAAAATGGCCCCATTCGTAAAGGCCGAACGAGTTTCTATCTAAGATGTTCGTAAAGGAAACTGAATGCATTCAGTTTAAAAACTATGAACTGGCGTCCGTTGTTATGAAAAGTATTATACGTTTGCTGAAGCTGCAAATGCTTTTTTTTTTTTTTTTTTTTTTTTTTTTTTTTTGAGGCGGAAATTCATGCACACTCTAGAAACTGCTACTAAGACACAGAATTTTTCAAAGATAATTATTTTCTTTTATTTTTCATCATAGTAAATTCAAAAATGCATATTTTTAGTGATGAGATTGAAGTCTATTTTAACCGTTATTAGCGAAATTTGAACTTCACTCTCTCAATACTTCTGAAAAAATGCAAGTTTATGTAGAAATTTCTAAATTTTGGTCAGTGCACTTTAATGATGGCTATTCTTTCATTTAAAATCATATTGATTTTATATTGAGTGGGGGACAAACTCGTTGCACGATTTTTCGTAAGAAAACTGTAATGCGTGTGTTTAGTGCTATCAGTGGCTATCAGTTTCTTTTGCCTTTACGAACAACCTCAGTTTATTTAGTTTCGTCGCCTAGGAGACGTGTTTGTTTACATTTCACGTCTGTTATTTTTGCTGAGGAGAGTTTTTAAAACGTACTCAATATTCTACAATCAACAGGATTTTGAAAGAAAGAGTGGCCATAATTGAAGAGTACAGATCAAAATTTAGAAATTTCAAATGAAACTTACATTTTTTCAAAAGTATTTAGCAAGAGAAGTTCAAATTTCGCTAATAACGATTTAAATCAACATCTATTTCAACACTAAAAAAATGCATTTTGAATTTGCTAAAATGAAAAATACAAGAAAAATACCTTTGAAAATTATGTACATTCGTCGCAGTTTCTAGCAGCTTCAGCAAAAGTAAAGTACTTTTTATAACAACATACTTTTCGTAACGCCATTTCATAACAACAACGTCCAGTAAATGTGTCCTCTAAACAACTGGACCAACCTGCTTCTCTCTCAGTTCATTTAGTTTGAAACTAAACACACTCAGTTTTGTATACGAACGCTTCAGTTCATAAACTGAATGCACTCAGTTTCCTTTACGAACACCTTAGATAGAAACTCGTTGCACGAATGTAACTCGTTTGGCTTTTACGAATGCGGCCAGTATGTACTAAAAACTCTCCGTGAAAAATAAAAACACACGCGAATTGTAAACAAACACATATCCTAGGCGACGAAGCTGAATAAAGTGTAGATGTTTGTAAAGGCAAAACGAACTGACAGCACCGAGCAAACGCATTCCAGTTTTCTGACGAAAACACGTGCAACGAGTTTGTCGTTTAAGATTGCGCCCAATACGCATAAAAGCCGATTTAAACATTAATCATGTACACATTTTATTATTACGAATGTGCTACTTTCCGTTTCCGTTAATTCAAAACAAAGCCTTTAAATTATTTTATTAATTTATTGCAATTATATTACAGAACGTCTAAATAAGCACTATGGCCGTATTCGTAAACAAACAAATAGTTACACAAGTGCTACGAGTTTCCATCTTGGTGTTCGTAAACGAAACTGAGTGCATTAATTTACAAACTGGAGCGTTCGCATGCACAGGACGCTTTCGTAAACAACAAACACGTTCCACGAGTTTTCGTAAGAAAACTGGAATGCGTGTGTTTAGTGCTGTCAGTGGCTATCAGTTTCTTTTAAATTTACGAACAACTTCAGTTTATTTAGTTTCGTCGCCTAAGAGACGTGTTTGTTTACAATTCGCGAATGCGTTATTTTTACTGAGGAGAGTTTTTAGTATATACTCAATAAAAAATCAACAGGATTTTTAAAAGAAAGAGTGGCCATAATTGAAGGGCACAGATTAAAATTTAGAAATCTCAACTTAAACTTCATTTTTTCAAAAGTATTTAGCAAGAGAAGTTCAAATTCCGCTAATAACGGTTTAAATCAACTTCAATCTCAAAACTAAAATACGCATTTTTGAATTTACTAAAACGAAAAATACAAGAAAATGATTACCTTAAAAAAATTATATACCTTCGTAGCAGTTTCTAAAGTATGCATGAATTTCCTCCTCAAAAAAAATAAAAAAATAAAAAAAATTTGCAGCTTCCGCAAACGTAAAATACTTTTCATAACAACATACTTTACCATAACAACGGACGCCATTTGAAAACAGCTACAGCGTGCAGCAAGTGCTTCTTCTCAACTACTGAATAAACCTGGTGCTCAGTTTACTTGGTTAAATTCAGTTTAATGGTGCTCAGTTTACTTCGTTTGAAACTAATCGCATTCAGTTTTGTATACGAATGCTCTAGTTTATAAACTGAATGCATTCAGTTTCCTTTACGAACACCTTAGATGGAGAACTCGTTGCACGAGTGTAACTCGTTTGGCATTTACGAATGTGGCCAAAATTGAGTGCGGTTAGTTTCAAACTAAGTGAACTGAGCTCGGAGCAGGTTTATCAAGTTTGTCGAGAAGACTTACTTGCTGCACGTATGACAGAGTGGTTAAGTCACCACGCTAGTACAATAAGGAAATGGTAGATAGAAGGTACCTGGTTCAAAGCCAGGTCACGTCCGCCTACCTAACCGTTAGGAGTTTTCCTTGGCTTTCTCCGAAACTTAGCGTAAATACGTGTTAGGATCCCTTAGAAAGACCCCCACTTTGGGCACTCCCCCTTGTGTTGTCCTTTTGGCGGAGATTTATAAGTGGAATTGGGAACAAGCACAAATCGAAATACATGTTACACAAACAAACAAACAAACAAAAAACGCAGCACGTTGTTGTTGTTATGAAATGGCGTCTGAGTTTCAAGTATTTTACTTGAAACTCAGTAATGTTTTGCTGAAACTGCAAATGTCATCTTTTCGGTTCAGAAATTCATGCGCTTCAACGAAGATACAGAATTTTTCATAGGTAATAGTTTTCTCGTATTTTTGATTTTAGTTAATTCAAGAATGCATATTATAAACAAAGACGTGAATTATAAGGAAACCCATCTCCTAGTCAACGAAATAAAATAATCGGAAGTTGTTCGTAAAGTCAAAAGAAACTGATAGCACTAAACAAAAGAATTTCAATTTTCTAACGAAAACTCGTGCACCGTGCTTGTCGTTTACGAATGCAGCCAACCTTTTGCTCGAATTAATTCATTATTTGTAACGCTAACCGAAATAATAATTTACAAATCTAAGTGCAAGCATGATCACCGCGTACACTTTCTGAAAAAAGTATTCGGGTAGCATTCGAAATTCGTACGCTGGTTTCGGATATTAATTTTTTTTTATATAAAATAAGACTGCGATTATGCATAATTACAGATTTTCATATTTCTGCCAAGTTGTGTGTTTTTCAAAAACTGATGAAATAACCGCTAAGTCAACATAGGTAATCTCGTTTATACTTTCGTTTATACTTATTTCTTTTGAGAGGGTGTACATCCTCTCAAAAATGTATTTGAGTAAAATCTATATATCCTATTTTAATTTTGTTACTATAGTCTTTCGAAAAACATACATCTCAAAATAAATACGAGAAGTTGTTATTACATACTTCATAATCATCTTTTTTTGAACCCATTTATGCCTGGAGTTCCTTTTTTGGGACGGCATTTTCGCTATCAGTCAAAAACGTTATTTATTTTTCCTAGCCTTTATTCACGAGTACCGAACCTCAACTCCACAAAGCATTTTAACTTGACGAGACGACGTAGGATGTTGACATTTTAATTTTTAAACGTAAAGATTTTAAAAGAAATCATCCCTTGTCCAAGAAGTTAACATCAGAAATTTATCTATTATTGCTGGCATTGGCAAAAATTGAAGAAAGTCGGGAAAATATCTGGGCACAGACGGGTTAAAGATCTGCATTTTATTTGTGAAACTGACTTGCCTTCGAATTCTTTGCGAGAGTATACTGAAAGATCTTCTGCCACTTTTCTGGGGATTTTAGTCACGTCCAGCTGGCTTGGAAAATCAGGTGAAGACAGGAATCCAGCCTAACATATATAGCATTGACAACTACTCAAACAAAATATTTGAATGCGAGCGAAATTTTCTAAATTAAGTTTGAGAAGAACTGATTAATTAAAAAAAAGAATAGCCGCGTAAAAGTCAAAATTTTTACGTTGGTTTCGTAAATTTAACCCATTTATGCCTAGCGTCCCTTTTTTGGGACGGCAATATCGCTATCATTCGAAAACGTTCTTTATTTTTCCTAGCCTTTATTCGCGAGTATTGAACCTCAATTCCACAAAATATTTTAATATGGCAAGTAGGATGTTGACATTTCAATTTTTATACATAACGATTTTAAATGAAATCATCCCTTGTTCAAAAAGTTGACATCAGAAATTTATCAATTACTTCTGGTGTTAGCAAAAATCGAAGAAAGTCGCAAAAATATCCAGGCACGAATGGGTTAAATAGTTTTTAAAAAACACACAACTCGACAGAAATATGAAAAATTGTAAATATGCATAATCGTGTTCTTATTTTACGATAAATAATTCTTAATATACAAAAACCAACCTAGGTAGTTTGACTTTTACTCGAATAGTTTTTTGAGAGGGTGTATTTGTGATAATTTGACGAAATGACGATATTTTCACCCATAAATGTCCCAAGTTTCAAATTTGATACCGGACTTTTAAAACACGTTTACGATTAGAATACAAGGCAAATTTCTTATGCCAATTTCACACATAAAACATAGTTTTTTTAATAATAAATGATTCCTTTGTGAATAATAAAATTGCAAAAATTTCTTCCAAATGGTGTGGTACTTACACTCGGGGCTATTTCGTGATGACAGTGAACGTGTTTAAAATTCAGGCATTTAAGGATTAAAGACCAAACACGAAATGCAACTAGAAAATAAAGGATTTATTCTAGGAATTTTTTTCTGTTAGAATTTGCGATTTATTACAATCACTTAATTACTAAAATTTTATCTTTATTATATTGTTTGTGTTCAAAACTACATTCTCCTTTCATAGAGTGCGAGTCGATAAATACACCCTCCAAAAATAGTATTCGAGTAAGAGATAAATTTCCTATTTTAGATTTGCGAATAACAATTGAGTTTTTGGAAAACGCACAACTTGACAAATACATGGAAAGTCATATTTATACATAGCCTAATTCATATTCTATGATAAATAATTTTTAATACATGAAACCAAAGTAAGAAATTTATCTCAAACTCGAATATTTTTTGGGAAGATGTACACCCTCCAAAAAAAGTATTCGAGCAAGAGAGAAATTTCCTACGTTCGTTTCGTATATTAAAAATTATTTATCAAAGAATACGAATTAGGCTATGTATAAATATGAATTTCCATATTTCTCTCAGATTGTGCGTTTTTCAAAAACTCAATTATTATTCGCAAATCTAAAATAGGAAATTTCTCTCTTGCTCGAATACTTTTTTTGGAGGGTGTACAGCAACCATCTTGGTAAGTAGTTCTGAAGTGCGCTAATAAATGACAAAGAAGGCTTCATATGAAAATAAAACGGTGGCAGAAAATTGTGAATTATTTTATGTAGTATCAAGCATCCAACTTACAGTTGCCCCCATAAATACATAAGCAGTTGGAAAAATTTCCTTCATGTGATTGACCTACCTTCGTTTAACGTACAGTGATAAAAATTCAGTCAAACTGATTTCACTGAAATTGAAATTTTTTTACATCCCTCCAAAAAAAGTATTCAAGTATAAGTGAAACTTCCTATTTAGCTTTGAGAAAAATGAATTAGTTTTTCTGAAAACGCACAACTCGACAAAAACATGAAAAGTTATAATAATACATAACATACTTCTTATTTTATTATAAATAATTTTTAATATACAAAAAAAGTTGGAAGTTTCACTTTTATTCGAATGCTATCTTCAGAAGTACCACTTTGAAGTGTTAGTATAAGTTACCACACTATTCCTCTTGCGTTCACGTTTTTGAGACTAATTTCTTTTTAGCGGGAAAGTAGTGGGTATCAAGAGTTAGTCAAGTTTCCTCTCATGAACTTGTTAAAGCCACTAGGTCTTTGTAATGCATGCGTATAAGCATGCATTGTAAAGCTAGCATTCTAAAGCATGCGCATAAGCATGCATTTGTTTGTTTGATGTTCTTAACTGTAACTTCCTATTAACCCTTATTGTTGCTGTAGTTGTTGTGGGCAGTGAAATGGTCCATGAAATGAGTTGTTCCGATCTGAACGCATCCATCTAAATCACGACTTTACTTTCGATCTATTTCCTCTACCGCAGGCAGGTTTCACAGTTGAACGCCATATGCGGTACACACCTCCTACCGCCCTTTATATATCTGCTTGTTGGGGGTGGTATATCTGTAATCATTCTGATGCAATCGCGCGTGTCCCCTTTTCATTTTGACAAACCTTATACGTTCGCGTACTAAGAAGGCATTACTTAAGTGATAAACAGAAAGCGTGAGCTATGCTATATGTCAATAAACCTATTTTTCTTTCTAATGGCCGGGTCAGTGGCTTACTGGAGGCTTGACTACAACGAGGGTGGCAAATGGTGGTCATTTCATTATGGGGGTGCCTATTAGGCAGATCAACGTTGCCCCCTACGAGTGGTCTCCTAATTTAGAACGCATTCCAAACGAGAGACCAAGCTACTGAAATCAGGATCCCTAGTTACGTTCACCAGCTGCCATTAGCGCACATGGTCCCGCAGCAGTCCGACCGAGAGAGGAGTTCACCCTCCCAAGAACTGCCCAAACTAGTGCTTTTTCACTCTCCATATTCTTACGGGAACGGAGCTTAGTGGCTAGGGCACTAGGGAACTGTTAATAAAACTAAAGATAAGTATTTATTACATCAGAAGTGTTATAAGAAAAAAGGGCCTCAATATATAATGATTCAGATTATTTTGATGTCTTCGAAATCGTATACTATCAGTAACGCGTCAAACGGAATGGAAAGTTAAACTAAATGTAGTCAGATTTATAAGGGCAGATTTAGAAAGAAACTTTTGCAGTAGAAATTCTTCTGGTTGAGGTGGCTAAAAACGATAAAAATGCACCTGATATAGACAAACTTATAGGCAGAGTCTCCAAAAGCTACGGAATTTAAAAAACCACTTTTTGTAAACAGTTTATTTTTTAATTAATTTTTTTAAAGGGTGACACCTCACGAGACCCTTTCAGTAATTTTCCTGTATTCTTTATTACTGTGATTTCAAAAGGTGATTAATTGTATTTCGTAGGGGTTATAAACTCTGTAATACGGGTACCTCTAAAAGAAAATTAAAACTATTTAGGAAAGCATCAAATTCAATTACTAATCATTCCTGATCTACTTATGGGGAGACAGAAAAACAGTCTAAGAGGTGTAATATGTGTATAAGTGTGGGTAAGGCCATCGAAAGATTAATGGCTTCATAAAGGGTAGCTAAAAATCATGTTTTTCCTTATTAGATAGAAATTTTATTTTAAATTATTTTAGTTAGCTATGAATAGTTTTAAAAGATGCATCAGAAAGTATTACAGCATTATTCACCAAACACTTTACACGCTGATAAATCCAAACACGCACTTTAAATTCATGGGTAGATAAAAAATGGTAATCTCATCGATGAATTTTACCTGCGTGGTGGTGAATGTGGCTTTTAAGGATGGATGCGAGTCGAGATGAGATAAATTTGCAGTTGTTATGCGAGACGAGACATGCCTACTTTCCATTACAACAAAATGGTTTTACAAGACAAAACGAAACTTTGCAGTTGCTATGCGAGATCAGAATAGAGCATTTTAATTGTCTCGCAAGAATCTTTAGAAATTGCATTGCACTTCAGTCAAAAGAATAGAAAAGAAATGCTTCATTCTGAATGAATAAAGTCATAAATAGCAATTCAATTGCTTAATTTCTTTGCAAAACATTCTCACGTGAAATTAGAGAGTCTTAAAAATGTATTAGGATAACACCATTCTCTTTCAGACATGTTACATTTTAAAATAAATCTACCAAAAGTTAAGCTCAAATTGTTATTTAAAAATTATAATAAAAGAAAGATAGTGCATCCATGCATTTTTTAAAAATAAAATCATCGCACTCAGATTAATAAGCGTGTATAGTTTCAAAAATATCCAGGCATTTAGTGAGTATATAGAGAATGTTATTCAAATTTCAAATTTTGCGTTCTATATCTTCGTTCAACTGACTTGGGATGATCCTATAGCACTGTTACTACTAATTGGGGGGGGGAGGGGGTTCTTTTTTTCATGAGAGTGACTGGAATGTCTTACTGAACGCATAAAATTATTTTCAAATTCTTTTTCAGTTCCTAATATTGAAAGTTTTTTGCTCCAACTTATGTTCTAGCTTTAGTTGAAACAAACATCTATCCCTTGTTTACATTTCACATCATTGCAGTGAAAATTATACAATGATTGGATTTCTTATTTTTGCTTTGAAAAAAATTCATTTATAAATATTTAAGGAGCAACTACAATACATTAACGAATGCGTAGGTACGTTTATAAGCCCTACCCCTGAGTGGAATAAAATCTTTCGACGTAATACTGCACTGAGCGGGCTTCGATTTCGAATACGCAGTTTCAATTTATTTTGGAATGCGTTGTACCCATGTACTGCGTGCTTTAATAGCATTTACTTAAGTTTAGTTATAAACAAAATGTAACTTTAATGTGAAATAGTACACAAATGCAAATAGGTGTTTTATTATATAAGTTTTATTTTAATAATACTTTATTAAAAGACCCACTATTTAATGCGTCAGAATGTCATTCGTAATTTTAAAAAGTGAAGCATCAGTCATATTCTGGATCATAGCAGATATTTCATGATAAAAGATACATATAAAACACTTTCATATGTTTTTTCCATGTAGAAGCAATAGTGCATGACATATTTTATTATTGTCATTACAAATTTAATAAAATTTAAAAAGAACTATTTATCTATGGAAGTTTCATATAATCTTTCGTGGTGCTTAAAGAAGTCCCTTTATATTTTTGGAAACTTGTTTCAGTACATGATTATACTCTGTTGTATAATTTCATGAGCTTCGTGTTATTTTCTCGTCCATATGACACATATTTACAAGCATGAAGTACAGAGAAACACAGAAGTTCCTATATTCACAAATCTACAGCCTTCTCCTTGAGTCAAATAAATTCTGCGTGTTGCTGATTGATTCCGGCTCCGTAAAAACAAAAATGCAACATTGTATTACAAATATTCACAAAATTTTATTCTAAGTAAAATGTTTCGTTGAAATATAATACAAGTATGCTTTTTATTTTCGCTACTAGACAAAAGCTAAAATGTCAAAATTTATATAAAAGAAAGGTCAACACAGTGTCCGTTTGTTTTAAAAGTAGCAACTAAAGTGCTGATAAAAAATATATGTTGTATAAACAAATGTTAATAAAAAAATGTCTTTAACTATAAAGCGGACATGGCACGAAAAAATGCAGAATAGTTTAAAAAAATCCGAAATAATATAAGCAACTAAAATCGATGTATAAAAATACAAATGAAACCTGCTTCTTCTGTTAGACTCGGTTGACACCTTGGGAATATAGTAAACAAAGTCTCATCTACCGAGTCTACGGTATGGAGAGTCAGGAGAGAAAATCCTGACTCGATACTGTGTTGAAACTGGTCGCTGAGTGCAGCATGAATCCATTGTCCGTGCTGCCCTGAGTCAAGTCTCCGTCCAGATAATTTGGAGCTGGTCGACTAGAGCCTCGGCATTTACATATATCTTGCAGCTCGTGTAACATTTCCAGGAAGATCATCCTCTGTAGAAAATATAATGTGAATTAGTATGATGCATTAAAATTATAAAGCTCTCCTAGTGAAAACAGAATGCGTTTAGACAAGCTGAAACGTGACGGGTTAAGGTTTTTCTAAAAAGCAGTCTACTGGATGCACGATAGACGGAAGTTTATAAATTTTAGAAAACTTGCATGTATTTCCCTTATTCAGTATCTTATTTTATTTCTATGAATTGCATAACAATATTTCATCATTATTCTAACAATTTCAGTTTTCTCTTAAAAGAGAAATACAGTTTCTTTTTTTGGGGGGAAACTGAAACATAAATGAGTCCCTTCAACGTTCTGGAGTTAACTTCTGTAATTCAAGTTTTATTGTTTGCGGATGTGTCGTAAAGTTGCCAACTTCTGCAGAATATAATCAACCACTATTTTTAAACAGTAATTTTGGGCTTAAATTTTGTCGAAAATTTGAAGCTAAATGTGTTGGTTGGTTATCATTTCGAGAAAGAAAAAATACTGCTTGAAAAAAGTGGTTGATTATATTCCGGAGTAGTTGGAAATTCTAGTCAGTGTCGTGTTTTAGATGTTTGAACTTTTCTAAATAATATTTTTGTATTGTTATCAGTAATAACAATAATAAATGAACTGTTCTCGTTTCAACTGCATCAAGCAGCTCATCAAGCTATTAGGGAAATGTATGAGGCATTGAAGCTGTGTTGCCTAGCAGTTTAATTGAAGCAAGTATTTAACCTCTCACACACACTAAGCGACAGTCGCAGAATACATGCCTTACGGCAAGTCGCAGGGATGTTCTGCGATATTTTTTACGTGTCCTGGACTGCCGTAATACTTGTTTGTCTCTTCACACCATCAACAAAGTCGCGGAACACATATCTCGCAACAAGTTGCAAGGTTGCTTCACGAAATTTTCACGAATTTCGGGACTGCCATGTTGCAAATGTTGCAAGTTCCACATCAGAATGGGGAACATGCAACAATGTAGCGCGACATTTCAATGCCTGCAATCAGAACAATCTCTAGGCCATAGTCAAGATAGGCAGCTGCCTATAGCGGCAAAACCGTCAAAACTGGACAGCAAAAAAGGTTTCTTATTGTAGCTGGGTTGAGTGTCATTTTTTGGGTTTGTCGATGGCGACAAAATTGCTAAGACAGATGTAGAGGAAATTTGCAATTTGTCGCGAGATATGTTTCATATGTTTCATCAGAACATATAAAAAGTTTCACGGGACAGCCCTGACCTTTTCGAAAGACGTGCATTCCTCAACATACTCACTTAATGTGTACAAGGCTTAACGCAGATTTAACATAAATTAAATTCGAAATCGGTTTTCTCCATTTAAGTTAATATGGACATTAATATGGAAAAAAATAATGTTTAAATTAATAAAATTCGTCTCGTGTTACAAGCTTCCTGCTTGCGGGAATGGTGGAGCTGTTTTGCAGCTCAGGAAAGGTGAATGCACCATGTTAGTAAAGATCGTTCTGTGGTATAATTTTTATTTATGGGCGTCATTTTAATAAAATTCCTTTAATTTGAACTATTTAATATGTTCCTGATAAATTAGACTGAGTTTGATAAAAAATCAATTTACCTACACAGTTTGGTTCAGTCACGTAAAAATAGGTTTTTCCCATGCTGCCATTTTACAGAACAGGTGGTGTAAAAATAAGTTGTATCTTTCAAAAATTTGAACAGCAACAAAAGAAATATGATTAAGAAAATTTCAAAAATTGTTGCTAAAATTATCATTTAAGTATTTGATAGGATGCTAAAATAGCGATGTTTCTTTTATGTTATTAGATATATATACGTTAATTTATGTCGGTAAAATTATGAAACTGCCATTATTGAAACTTATCTGGCTCTCAGGTGAGAATTTTCAGAAGGTTTATTCAGAACACTACAAGATAAACAGAAAGAGCTATTTTTGAAAGAAGAAAAAAAACAATTTGATTTAAAGATAGTTTACTTCGAAATTCTTTAATAAAGAAATAGCTTACCTCTGTAAATTATTCACTATGAAAAAGGCTTTGCATGAAAAAGAAATAAAATTTGCATTCAGATTAAACGAAATTGTAAAATCCGTGACAATGAGGGAGGATCGACCAGTTAGGCAGCATACAAGATTACTAAAATGCAATTTTACAAATTCCCCTATGAACAATGATCTAACTTTTAAAATTTAAATCTACTTACCTGCGTTTCACTATAACATAATTACATATAATGAAAGTATAGTTGTACTTAGACCTTCTTTTAGGAACGAACACAAGTACTGTTAAACAGGATTAAGATGTGTAACACCTTCAGATCTTAGCTATTTCAACTACGTATCTCACTATGGATTAGGAGTTTTCGATACTTTTCACATGTTTTTAATACTTGAAACATATATAATTCAATAACTTCATAAACTTCAAAATGCTATTATTTATAATGAAAAAGCTATTAAAATGTTCCAAGAACGAATGTTTAATAAAAGCGATATTGTAAAATTCATTTTGTTTAGTAAAAAAAAATGTTCTGCGTAACAAGATATCATTTTTAACGTAACATTTTACAGCCTTGCCCAATAAAATCAAACCAAAACGTTGTAATAATATTAGAAAATAGCTTTATTTTTAAATATATATGATTTAGTAAAACTGGCTTTGGCTACCGATTTCACAAAAAGTAACTCCAATTCCAGATCGTTTTATTTGTTTTATTTTGTCTGGTGCTGCAATTTATATATATATATATATATATATTAACTAAAAGGTTCGCAGACAGCGTTTGAAAAGACGTCAAACGTTTATAATCGGTATTTTTATAGTTCAGACAGTTAAATTTGACCCCGAGAGACTCTCGGGGTAAGTTCGCTTTACCGAAAATGTCAATCCAAGTGACACTCCAAGACAATAGATGCCAGCATTAATGGATGAAAAATATTTTAGAAGCAACATGGAAAGTCAACAACAATAACAACAAATAAAAACATGTTTCCAGTGATAAATTTCTCCACTATTTTAATAGTATTTCATCTGAAGTAAAATCAATAATTTCATTTCTATGTAAGAAGCGTATCCTTTATCACAATGTTAAGTACAAAATAATTTTTGGAACCTGGCCGCTGTGTGGAGCTTGGACGTTTCTCCATGCGGCGATGTTTACCGTAAACCCTTTCGGGTCGGTAGCCGCGTGATGGGTTATTAAAACCCTTATCAACTAAATACCAAAGTGCACCCTTCATTCAGCTTTGGAATTTCTTGTTTTTCAACTTAAAATTTCAAATGGCCCACTACTACCGCAGTTACAGAATTGGCAACTGCTCTGGAATATAATTAAAGTTTAAAAAAAAAAACACAGTGAATTCTTTTAAATGAAGTTTCGAAATTTTAATCAGCTCACGCGTATATAACATCGAAAGTTTGCGATAATTTAAGCCAAAAACTACTGTTTCCGAAAAGCGGTGAATTATACTCCGGAGCAGTTGGCATCTCTGCACTTACCTCAGATACACATCCGGAATATGATTAACCACTTTTTCTATACAGTAATTTTTTCTAACATTTTTTTTTTTATTTTATATTATAATCAGATCGCGTTTAGGTTAGAATTTATGCTCTAACTTAAACCTAAAATTACTGTTTCGAAACGGTGGTTAAGTATATTCTGGAGACGTTGGCAATTCTAAAATACGCAAGATTTATCACTTAAAATTGAAATAGTCACAGAAGTTGCTTATGAAAAATTTATAAAAGATTCAACTAAAGAAGTAATTATTTCGGTATATCCAATAAAGTTGAAATACTAAGTAATCCTAGGATTACTTTTCATAAATAACGTTTTATAGATATAATAGGTTTAAAACAATTTTGAATTTTTTCAAAAATAAACACAGTTTAACGGCAAAATGTATTTTAATGGTAAATAGCGTCACTCATACTCTTTTACTTTAATTCAAGCCAATATTAACGGCATATTACAAGCATAAGTATCGAAACTTACCCTTTCATCTCGTGGTATCTTTTTCGTCCTCCAGATGAACTCAAAGACGGCAATGACGGCAGCCATTCCAAGACCTGCCAGAAGAACGACGAAAACACCTCCAACATTCGGAAGCCCTAATTCGCTAGCGGAAGTAGTCTTTTTATCCTCTTCCTTACATTTACCAGCTGTCCCCCACCATTTTTCTTTCAACATGTACAACACCCCTTCTTCTTGTAGCTTTAAAATTTCACTGGAAATGAGGGCACGATATGGAGACCCTGAAACAGCAATTAATAACATGTTTTATGAAATCTGTATGATAAATGGCAAGAAAGGTTCTTTTTTTTTGGGGGGGGGGTTATTATTTTTCAAAGTTAGCATAAATGAATGACTGGATTTTAAACATATATATTTTCGAAATTATCACATGTATTACAATACGCAAAACAGGAATTAGAAAAACATACGAAGTTACCGAGTTTTTTTTTTTTTTTCCCTCCACTATCGACCAATAGATGGAATATTACAGAGTAGGGAACTGAAACTCTTCATAAAATTGTACAGCTGCAAAAACATTGACTAAAAGTGAATATTTTTATGTTACGTCACAAAAGCATTTGCGATAATTACTATCTGTCATCCTTTTTTTTTAGCTAAGAAAAACAACCCATACAATTTTTTTTTTACATAATACAAAAACTATTCATTTTTAGTGAATCTTTTTTCAATTTCAATATTTCTCATTGGGAGTTTCGCTTCCCCATACTCTATTACATTATATCTATTGACGAATGGGAGAAAAAATTAAACTTGGTCACCGCTGCCGACTTTTAGACAAAATAATCACTTTTTGTAAATAGCTATTTTCGGCCCAGAATACAGCAAATTTTCATAAGAAGAGATACGACTGACTGAAGTTTTGGTTTTCATGGAGCGCCGTAGCATAAAAGCTTTACCGCCAGTGAAGAGAAGTAGAAATCATGTGGTTCTTTATCTTGAGGTGGGGAAGATACGGCTAGAATATCGCTCTGAAGGAGTATTTCAAAGTAGTTTAGAAAAAGTGGTTGGCAGTCACGCTTGCGATGTTTTTCATATCATGAGGGACGGTTTGGTCACCTCTCTGAAGGAGTATTTCAAAGTAGTCAAAGACGAAGCAAAAAGTGAAAGAAATTCAATGTATCTTTAGTTTACAGGACAGATACGTTTAGCTGTTGTAGAATAGAAGACATGGGTACGCAAACATTAAAATCTCTTCATGAATTTTGCAAAAAAGTGGAAAAGATGAAATTTGCTAAAATTCTAAAATAGAGCATAAACTAATCAACTATTTTAATGCTAGAAGATAAAGCCCGTTATGAAGGCTTTTTTGTGGAGGCGCTAGAAAAAACGTTCGACAAAAATATGTCTACACTCAATATATTTATTTAATCGTTGTCCACTTAAAGTAAATAACTTCATATTCAGTTTTTACTATATACCTAAATCAGAAATGCATTTTCTTCTAAAAACGTGCAAAAATATTTCACATTCGAAAGATTTCGTTTCGCTTTGTAGATTCCTCTTATATCAATGTTTCATGCAGAGGAAATTTTTTTATTTGCAAAAAATCTTAAACTGGGTAATCTAGAAAAACTATTTTAAACCAATTGTTATCTCAATTTTCCCTTCAAAGATTGATAACCGTGACTTCAGTATGACGTCATTCTCATTTGCGACACCCATTTTCTCACCCAAATGATTAACTTTTGTTACTCTCAGAAATAAAATCGATATGAAAATAGCGAAAAATCGCTTGAAAATTGGGGAACGGGTAGATTTTCAGATTTTTAAAGTAGCGCAGATTATTTTCTTCAATTTTTTTTACATAATTATGAGAAATTTCAAATGGATCATAAAAACAGTGTATGTTTTATTACGTTTTTTGTGCTTAAATTTCTAATCTTTCTGGAGAAAAGGTGGTAAAAGTTTTATCTTGAAGTGGTTGAACCGGAATTGCTCCAGAGTCAGAAAGTCAGTGATCAGTGTAACTAAATAGTACGATTACCAGAGTTCCCAATTGCTACGGAATATCACTAACCACTTTTTGTAAACAGTATATTTTCAAAATATTTTTTTCGAAATCTCTGTTGGTGTTTCTGATGACCTGTTGCGTTCCCTCTTTCTCGTCATACGTGCTGGAACCGGTGCTGCTTAATTTTTGTCCATTTATGTACGCCTGTGTTAAGCTGGCGCTAGTCCATGAAACACATTTCCTATTTCCACCGGTTTACAAATGTCAAAGGTTGGGAAACACCGGTCCAGTACAGTTACACTCAAAGTAAGGTTAGAATTCGTGATTTTAAAATACTGAATCAGGCAATATGCATGCTATAAATGGAGTACGGAACGTAGTTACCTGGAGGAGTTGCTATTCCGTATCCCTTGGTATCTAGCAGCCCACCAATTTGAGTCAGTTCACAATCTCTATTCGTGTTATATTCGATTGTGGTCGATTCCATAAGGAATGCATAATTTCCTTTCTTAACCCTCTCAATCCCTTGTTGATTGTTCTTCGTAAACACACTTGGTTGGGCTGTTTGCATTACAGTCCACATTCGTTTGTATGGTTGCAGTTGAGATGACTGAAAATAAAATCGCAACACGTTAAACCAATGACTTCTATGCAATGTTTAATTCATTATTTAAGAATTAGTTGAAATTTTGGAATAAACGCATAGCTACCAACCTTTAAGGAATATCAGCAACCACTTTTTATAAACAGTAAATTTTTTAAAATGTTTTTTCACCACTCAACTGACCTCGGACGTAAAAGTCAAAGATTTTGCTAAATTCTAAGCCGGAAATTATTGTTCAGAAATAGTGGTTAATTATATTCCGTGAAAGCTGGAAGCTATGAATAAGCGCATAAAATTTCAGTTTTTCCTAATTAATTGCTAAGTTGAAAACTCACCTGAAAGAAAGCGCGAGTACTACCTTCGTCTACGCAGCCATATGGAATGTCTGACTGGCGGGCTAGGTCCTCAACGCTTTCTATAGGGCTTTTCATTCTTTCTGCAGTTAGGAAAGCCGCCAAGTTAGCGGTGTATGAAGATATCATGATGAGAGTAAAAAACCACCAAAGAGCAGCAACAGTCCGTGTTGATGTAGCCCTGTGTTCAGATAAATATGAACATAAGTTCCTAAAATTATAAATACTAGAAAATTATGTACAGGGTGCGTATGAATTCTTGGTCAAAATTTCTTCGGAAATCAGAGTGCTCCTAGACAATACGGATTCGTATAGCAATATGAGGTAGCCAACCTTGTTTTCATACTGGTCAATAGTAACTATTGAATTTTTTTACGGGTTAACCAAATTTCCGACAAAGAATTAGTAAATTATCAACTGCCTTTTTTGTGAAATACTTTCGACTGTAATGGAAATTAACGATCCCATATTAATTTGGGTGGCTTAGTTCTCATAAAGTAGGTCATTGCCTAGAAAATCTTTCTGAGAAATTACATTAACACTTCAAAGTCTTTTTTTGAAGTGATTATAAACAGCACGGTTGCCAAAACCCCGTATATAATTGCCACTTTTTCAAAATAGAAATTTTTGGCATACATTGTTGCAAGACTCAGATATATGCTGCTTACCATTCCCAAAAATGTTTAAGAAAAATTACTCTTTACGAAAAGTGGTCAATTATATTCCGGAGTAGTTGGCAACTCTAAACAGTATGATGGCAAATTTATCAACATTGCATTTCTGTATTATTAAGATTTATGTAGGTACAAATCTGTTTTCCTTAGATGTGTTGACTATAAGATCTAACTCCCTTATATATTTCTACAAAAAGAAAAAAAATCGATATGCTACTTAACAGCTAAATGTGGTATAAAAGCTTTGAGGTAGGTAAGCTTCTCGTGAAAGCATTGTAACTCAGTGTACTAACATTAATTTCGGTGAGTGTAACCGGTCAAGTTAGAATAGAAACATGGTATACTTGTACAAGATAGATTCATTACAGATACCCGATAAATTTCTTTACGTGAAACTATTCACTCACCATAATTGACTGTAGTTGGATTCAAATCATTAATGGCTGTCTAACTTTCAAGGCACTGTTATTCTCTCTCTATAAACTGTTATTCAACATTGAAAATAAAAAAGTGCATACTTGAAATTAATCCATAATATGTTTGAAATTCAAAAATAATATTTTAAATTAGTTCGCTAAGCATATCCAGGAACAAAAATCTTAGTGATCATAGTAGTTAAATAAGAACTGTCAAATAATATGCTTTTTCTCTATTTTATGTTTGCTAACTGAATTTAATTGTCCATCGCACCGAGTAGATAGGCGCCAAGTATTACGGAACATAATTAACCCCTTTTTGTGAAGGGTAATTTTCTTTTTAAAATATAGCAATATGCCTGAACGAAAAGCGTAAGCTGGTTACTGTTTTGGAAAAATATTCTATGAATTTGCGGTTTACAAAAAGGGGTTGATTGTACTTCGTAATACTTGGCACCTATGCGAATACATAGAAAAATAAATGGGTTATCCGGAGAATTTTATTGGATAATCTGAGTGAGATTCAATAGAAATTGGTAATCTTGCGTAATGGAGCATTCAGTTTTAATTTTTATAGAAAAATAAATTAGCACCAAAATTTACTGAAGGGAAATTTTTGGCATTACGGGATTATTTTGAGTAACAGAGATATGGTAATTGATAAATAAAACAGTAAGCATATAAATCATAGCATAAGACAATATTTTTGTGAATTAAGGACAACTTTCAATATGGCAGACATTTTAATGTATCAACAGCAGCATGTGGCATTGTAATTTTCATTGGTGCAACATTTTGGCAATTTTTTTTTTCTGATACTCAAATATTAACAGTATTTCAATATGCTAAAGTTGAGATATTAAAGTGTTCACCACAAGTAAAGCACTGCGATATAAAATCAGAAAATTAAGTAAGTGTTATGAGAATGCGTACATCTATTCTCAGCAATACGCTCAGCACGAACTCTTTATGAACATCTGCAGGACGTTTTGTAGAATTCCAGATACTACAAAACGCCCTCATTGTTAAACTTGTTGTTATAATTCTGCATAAACTATGGAGAAAATAATCAAATTAAGCATGAATCTTGATCCTATTCAACTTGGTTTTCTCATTAAATTATCGTAGACTTCGGAATTATTTTTGTGGAAAATGAAAACTCTATATATTCCAGAAAAAAAAAGCAACGATCTGAAAATACAGACAAGTAGAAGCAGAAAAGGAGAACTTCTTGTTGTCGTTGTGGGATTACGGCCAATTATCTACACATGGGATTCAGGCAACACCTCCTAGATATAGAAAGCCTTACAACTCCTACTTCACCAAACTTTTCCGTCATCACCAGACACGTGTGACGTTATCACAGTTTTAATTTCACAAAGTAAAACTATGTAAAATTTCTGGTGAAAGCTACAAATATTAGAAAATATCATAAATTAAACATTAAAATTAAAATACCTTTCTTATACAAAATTATTCATTATGATCTACTTTCTTATCATATTATGTAATTAGTCATGGTTGAAAACTGCCATTTGTCGTAAAATTACATTTTTTATCTCAAATTATTAAAATATTTCTATTTATGGGTAAACTCACCAGAAATTTTTAATAGTGCTATTTTGTGAAAGTAAAACTTTTTAATGTCGGTCTGACGATGACGTCAAAGCTTGGTGGCGTAGGAGTTGTAAGACTTTCTGTATGTAGGAGGTGTTGATTCAGGACGAGGAGTGGGGCTCCGTCCGTTGGGATCTTTCTAAAGGGTCCTAACCCGTATTTAGGCTACGAGTAGGATTTCTTAAGAGGGAATATGCTTCTTAAACGAGACATTAAAGCAAACGATGAGCACACAAAAAAAAGTTTTCTAACCGGTGAAGCATTTTAACGGGTTTCACTGTATTTTCCTTTCACCTTACCTGAAGAAAGGTTCACTTTACCTAGGAGCAATGTCAGATCCCTGCTGCATCAGCGATCCAATGGTGAACCAGAAGCTGTTCAAAAGGGAGAATGTGTTCTCTAAATATTCGGTCTTTGGATTACATGGGTGAGGATTGACCCATTCATATGGTGAGAATCGTGCCAAAACAAAGAGAAGAAGGCTGACACCCAAATATGCAGTGGCCATGTATACCCAGACTTCAAACGAAAATGGAGCTAAGAAGGAAAACAATTTTGGGCTGCTTCTTGTTGGCTTCTTGAATAATATGCTAATGCCGAGATTCATAAAGGGCATTGTAAAATCTACTGCGTCTTCTCTTTCTAGCGTGATAGTGAGATCAGCAATAGCCAAGTCCACTTCCTGAAAGGGAAAATGAAAGTATATTTTTAGTACACTAATTCCAAAATATAGTACTTTTTCTTAAAAGTTCATGTTAAAAATAAGCTGAATTCAGCATTGAAGGAAAAATTATGCACATTTAAGAAACTTCTATTTCAAAATACACTGAATTACGCAACTTCAAAAATTATACTATCGAAGATTACACTTTGCATGAAAATTGTTTAAAATTTTTCTAGTTTTATTTGCGTGAATTAGCTTTGTATTTTTATTTTATTTATGCACGCATTGAAATTTTTTGCTTAAGGATACAATAAAGAAGTTTTATTTTTGGTAATTTTTAAAAGAAATTAAAAGCAACATTCTAAAATAGTAAAGTTACGTGAGATAACTCAACACAGTAATGAATAATATGCAAAATTCTTTTCACAGGCATAAATAAATGTAGAATAAGTTCATATTTTGTTAGATTATGATAAATTTGGATAACCAGTTTAATCATGGGTGCAAACTATAACGGAATATAATTAACCACTTTTTGTAAACAGAAAAACTTTTTAGTATTTTTCAAACTAGCAACCTGCTGTCGGGTTACTATTTTCAAAAAATACCATTTTGAAAATGTAACTGCTAATGTTAATAAATTATACCTAAACTTTCAACTGCTTTTTTTTTCTGGGTGCTTCTTAACCCCTTAAGCGGTTTGCCCGTACAGTGTACGTGCTACCCAAAATTGGCATCAACTGGTTTGCCCATATAGCGTACGGGCATCGATATTTTCTCCTTTCCTTTTCTGATTTGCCCGTATATTTCATTATTGTGAAGAGACTATTTAGTATTAATATTTTTCAATAGATGGTGTGGCTTGTCAATGTAACTGAAATGCTTTTCATCCGGGTTTTTCTTCCTAGCGAGAGAGCGGGAATATTTCATCATATGCCTTTCAAAATATGCCTTTTTCGGAAGCATTTCGGTAAAAAAATTGACCGCTTAAAGGGTTAATCGACTGAGACTGCTGAAGTAAGTCTCATTTTAAGCAATGCGGTTTTTATCCTTATCAGGCAGATTTTTTATTTAAATTATAGTTGCAAAAATGTTATTTTATTTTTAAAAAGAATGCTCCTATTGCGTAACCCAACCATTCCAATTAAAAAAATTCTTTTGTTTGCAAATGCAAGGTAAATTAATCTTGAAATAATTAATCTTAAAATATTGAATTTACCCGATTTATGACTTCTCCTATCATACCATTCCAGGTTCCATTGTCGAATTTCTTGCCGTAATTTTCGTCACCAACTAAACGGTAATCATACTTGCATTTTAGTCGGAGACAAATTTGATGGATGAGATCTACACAGAATCCTTCAAACCTTTCATTTCCAGTCAAATAGTCACCTTCTTTAATCATGGTATATGGCTTGCTCTAGAAAAAAAGATAATAATAACAGAATACGTGATATAGTCTAGCAGCGAAATAAATGTTAAATTTTAAAGTATTTGCCGAAGATAATGATAGTATAGATGATTTTTATTACGTAAGCAATTACCTTGGAACTTGGTACTCAAAATAAAATGTCAAGAGTGGAAACAAATTGGTTTATTCAAAAACTTGAGCGATAATTTAACAGGGACTGACATCATAGCGAATAACGCACTTATTGGCCTGAGAAATCCAATTCTAAGTGACAAAAAAGGCATGGGGAATCCGCAAGCTAATTTAGCGATAGCGCCAGGAGCAAGAATTAAATCAACAGATTACTTAGACGCCAGTAGGCGGGTAGGCAGAATTTAGTTGTAATAATTCTTAAATGCAGACTCACCAAGTGCAGATAATTATGAAGAAAAAGCTATCCGAGCAAATTAATTGAAACTCTGTGCAAAAACTTTGAAACTACAAAAACAAACACGCATAGCTGCCAACTAGTTGTGTTTCTTAAATTAAAAGCTATTTACTTTATTTGTACAAATGCAGCCGAATCCGCTTAACAGAAATGCCAATTTGCCAATTTTTTTTCGAATAAGCTGGATATTCCATTATCCGGGATCACACTAAGTAGTTAATGCTATTTTGCGTATTAAAAATTTATTACAATAAATGGAATATTCCTTTAACCAATATTCCATTAAGATAGTTCTACTGTATTAATCCCTCACACCACATATACTTTTCAATAAGAATTACGAAGTCTAAATTACAGATACATAAAAATAGGACTATAGGTTTCTCCGTAACTTACATTCCGATTTCAAACTATATTTGGAAGAAATTTGAAAAAAAAAAGATAAACCTATCAAAGTGGAAATTGGATTAATGACTAGCAATTTTCTTGAAAGAGTCACACACTATCACAAGTTTAAAATAATATGAATCATGGCTAGTCATATTCTAAAATCTCAACTAGTTTTAAATTTACTTACCACGATTGATGTTACACGAAGTGTTATATTCTGCAAATTGTCTTTTGCCTCGGAAAAATCTCTGGAGTAGTTTCTGGAGAAAACTAAATTGTGCTGTGGATCGTACTGGCCAACCTGCAATAAATGATACCTTTTGGCACGTGAAACACATTTTATAAGACAAATGACATTAGTTCAAAGCGTGACTTTGGAAAACATTTGTTGAGAGAAATATTTTTAGAAAGAATAGTACTGACGATTTGCAGAAATATAACGCGCCTGGAATACAACTTTAAAAGATTAAAAGTATCATCAAGGCAAGCATCAAAAAATGTATATATATTCTTCTTTTTTTTCTTATTTCTTTTTTTTAATTCTGATATTGTAATAACCGCATTTTACCGAAACATGCCAGATATTTATTTTTTAAATTTTGCTTTTAATGATGTTAAAATGATTTAATTAGAAATCGCATAACATGTTAATTTCAACTCATTTTTCTGTTGTTCACTAAGTAAATGCATTAAAGGTAAGGTCATTGTGCTAAATGAGAAAACATTTCTCACAGGTTTGTCACATTCAGAGCATATTTGGTATTCTATTGGATATTTACATGATATACTTGAAATACAATTATTTTAATGCTTTTCGAATCAACTTTCCAGAGAAGTCCTGCCAAGATCGATGACTTAAAACAATTCATAACTGAAGGAATATCGTTCGTCTATAACACCAACAATGTTGCGAAGTGTGTCAATAAACTTTGTCGGACGTGTTTGCATCCAAAATGGTGTCGAACAATTTCAACATTTGCTATAAGGAATGATAAAGTAAAAAAAAAAATTGAATTAATTTATATTTTTGAAAAATAAAATTACCACAGGATTAAGTAACATTGTACATCACCATTTTACATCAAAAATAAAGTTGTTAAAGTCCAGTAATGTTATAAATTGTCTCCCACATTTAAACAAAGTTCAAACAATTATACTTTTGAGTTAGAATATTTGTCACATCCGTAAAACTATAAACTACAGCCTTCAAACTTCAAATGTTTCGTGCAATTTCAGCACTGGCTGAAACCAGAATCTTCAAAAGCTGGCATTTTGCCATTTTCAGTTTTGGATAAGTGTAATCCTCTTGCCATTATATTCCAAAATACTCTAGAACTTGCACATGCATGTGCTTTAAATTTATGTTTCCACGAAGCTCGTATGCGTATCCACTCAATCATGCAGAAATGTTTACTCGGTTTCAGGGCCGCAATTAGAGGGGGGTGGGTAAAGATCACGTGATCCAAGTGCCCTGTTGAGGGACGTCAAAAAAATGGGGCCAACATTAAGTTTTGCTCCGGGTGATGTAAGCTCTAGTTACGACACTGCCCGGTTTAACAAGAATACCCAGTAAAAAGGGGTGTTAAAAAGTAAAAATAATTAAACACAATCTAAAAATATCAGTTTTTTACAAATATAGTTTAGTTCGTTGTTTGGTAACATTAGTTAAAGGAGTAAAATATGTGCGTAGTTTGAAATCGTAGTAGCTTTCCATAGTTAGCGAATTTTCTTCCGACGTTATATTTTTTCCCCATGGCTGTAAGAGGGAGCTGAGAAAATTGTGTACCGAATATTCCCCCACTTTGAGAACGCCGACAGCTAATGCCTTAATCCCTGTTCTTAAGTGTTGTAAAGTGGGTATGCGCTATACGATAATATCGGTCACAGAGCCTACTGGTGAGAAACAGCAATGTAAGCGTCTTGTTTTTTGTGTGTGGGGGAGAAGGGGGAGTAGATGTAAAAAGATAAGAGATACGGGAAGGGAAGAAAGTCTGTTACAAAGTTGTAGATCGTCTTCGACTTAGTGCAATAAGATGATTGTACTCAAACATACAAAGAATAGAGCATGTTCTGTCTTAAATCTGGATCTGCTCTAAGTTTATAAGACCTAAAATAAAGCTTCAACCATGATATCTTCAGTAGTGGAGGATTAGGTTACTGGCCGGATATTCTTCTTTTTTAAACATGTACGTGTGGAGCACACAGTCTGAATAAACTCCAAGTAAATAACTAGTACAACTGACATTTTGTGAGAAAAAGACCTCTTTTACTTAAAGACTTACATTAAAGAGAAGGGAAAGGTGAAGAGATTTTTCCGGCTATTGTTTCAACGATATTTTCTACTAAGAAAATTGGCGTTAAAGATCCGTTATCTTTAAACGAAGTATCAAATCCTTTGAGGTGATTTATTGCAAAGTTATTGTATGTTTCAACTGTGTATATAATTTGATGAGAGAAGACACGTTCTGAGTAGAGCGAATTCTGTTAGTTGTTTAATTCTGAGCCCTGCGGTCTTATTTTTGCTTCACTAGAAATAAATGCCCTTTTTTCCAGTGGTGCGACAATTGGCACATCAAGCTTTGGCCGGAGGGTCGTTGAACTTTTGGCATTTGTGAATAGGTAGACAACAGTTGTCCATCATTTTCCCTAACATGGACAGAAAACACCCACGTCTATGCTGGTAATCGAATCCGCACCGAAGGTGTGGTAGAATCGTGGGTTAGCCTCTACATCACCTGGGTGGCAATTACTGAATTGCACTCATTTTGACTAAGAATGTGCTATTTTCATGCATAGTTTCAGTGTCAAATATACAAAGTTCCAGACTTATCCGGTTCACCGAAACAGCAATATGAAGCGTGCTCACTGAATATAAATGCCATTGAGAGGCCAGTCTTTTCAGACTTTCAAGGTTCTTCAATAGTTCTCCAATCTATTCCTGTACTTTAGAGCTAAAAAAGCCAACAAGAAACCGATTGTGTCATTTGAGTTTTTCCAGACTTCCCAGATTTAGGGCAAAACCAATGAAATATCTTACAACTGGCTTGAAAGCGTCAAAAGGCAATCGCAAAATAGACAAACCATCGAGAAAATATCTTTAAACTGGTGCGCAAATATTGAAGTAAATGAAAAAAATTGAATGGAGAGATTAATTCTGATCTAATAATACTTTTAAGTGGCGTGTAGTTTGGTCCTATTCATCTAGTATAATCGCGGTCTGAAAAAAGATATTTTCAAGGTTAAATTAATGATTCCGGAAACCCGAAAATATTGCCTCCTATACGTGCCTAAATATTAGTGCATGCACAGGAGTACTGCACTGAAAAGGAAAATATTCTAATTACAAGCTCCTTTCTGCTGCGCGTATTTCATTTCCCAAATGACTCTCATAAAAGAATCACGGAGACAGGATAGCATGTCAATCCTCCGGGTGGGACTCAATTATAAAACATTTTCTTACGTTAATAGTAAGATGTGTATGAATTTAAAACGGTATTTCATTAAAATAAACGCTTTTGGTTTAAAGTTCTTCAGTGAAATCTGTTTTGAAACAGTCATGAATGTCTCTCTATACAAACGTTTATATTATTACGGTTTAACAAACGGAAACGACCGGAATACAATTTTCTAATTTGACAGGAAAACTCAGCCGATAATGGAACAATTGAATCGGTGAGTGAAGAAACTACCTCAGTCACAAAAAGGAAATTTTTCAGGAGAGAGAAAAAACTTCATAAATTAGGTAATATTTGCATGACAGAAACATAAATGCATGTTATGACAGAGGAAAAAAATAAGTTTAAATATTTGAAAATTTGGAGGAGTTATGAAGTTTTTTCTCTCTCCTGAAAAATTTCCTTTTTGTGACTGAGGTGGTTTCTGCACTCCCCGATTCAATTCGACAATGCATAGAAAACTCTAATAGGATGAGTTTGAAAATAGATGGCTTATAAGAGGGATATACATTTTAAAAGTAAATATATATTCTTCTCGGAGCGTTGAAATAATCGAATTTCTAATTTCCAGGTTATCAAAGTAGGATGAAAATTAGATGCCAAAAACTTTGATTCATATATTAAAGAGTGATGGAGAGTAACGATACAAGCATTCTAAGCACAAGAATCACGGACGCCGGCGCCTTCCAGATATAGAAAGCCTTATGACTCTTACGTCACCAAGCTTTGACGTCTTCGCAGGGACTGCACTTACAAGTTTCATTTTCGCAAAATGAAACTATTAAAATTTTCTGGTGAATTTACCCATGAATAGCAAAATTTTAAAAATTTAAGATAAAAAATGTGATTTTACGACAAATGGCAGTTTTTAATCATGACTGATTAGATAATATGATAAGGAAATAGATCAAAATGAATAATTTTGAATGAGAAAGGTATTTTAATTTTAATGTTTAATTTAATATATTTTCTAATATTTGTAACATTCACCAGAAATTTTTGATAGTTTTATTTTGTGGAAATAAATTGTGCAACAGTATTTACTGTTACTTCGGCCCTCTGCTGAAGAAATTGAAAACCAAGAAACATTAATCAAACAACCAATAAATTCTTTACTTTCAAAAAACGAAATCAAGACTCGAAATGCAAGGATATGCATAGGTGCCAAGCATTACGTAATATAGCTAACCACTTTCTGTAAACCGTAAATTCTTTGAATATTTTTCCAAAATCGCAATAAAATCACACCGCTGGCGGTGAAATTTTGGGATATTTTAAACAGAAAATTACCGTTCTCAAAAAGTGGTTAGTTATATTCCCTAATACTTGGCACCTACGGATATGTCTCATGATGGTTATAAGTGACCTGAAGTAATCTGACGTACGAGAGCGCGTTTCTGCGATAAGTTTATACGTTCAGCGCATGCAAAAAGCAATCTAATGGCAGAAAATATTACTTATAGTAATGAAATCTGCATTTAATCCCTATTCAGTTAAAATAAATTATTAATTCCATATTCTATTTTTTGGCTTTTCATTAAATTTAGTAATATAATCAATTTTTTACAAAATGGATTCTTTTAGTAAACTAAATAAATTATCAATAAATTAGTTTTATATTCGTGGATTCTGAATATAAAAATAAATTACTGTGAAACAAATAGAACATTAACCTACTGGAGTCAAAAGTTACTATTACCGAAAAGCTTTATCGCCGTTTTGAGGTGTTGAAGATTATCTGGTAAACTTCTTGTAACAGAATTGACCCTGTAGTAACAATGAAAATCTTCAGCCGTTTCGAGGAAGCCTTATGGCCTTATCACACTAAAGGGAAAATCCGAGCAACTTCGCGCTGGACCAACTTTTCCGACGGACTTGAAGGCGTGGTTATCTTTAAGGGTTGCAAAAGTAAACAAACTCTCTCCGACGCAAAATAGTCATCGCATTGCTGATTTGGCGTGCAGGTTCTTATTTTACTTATCGTGCGTTGGTATATTTACATCGGCAGCAATTTCGGCAGCATCGGATGGGCAGCAATTTCTAATTCCAAAGTCCACTTGAACGCGGCCATAATTTTATTTACAAGTGATTCTGGCATCGAGCCAAGCTTCGAACATAGTAGTAGTCGCCATTGCTCGAAATTGCTTATGACGTAGCAGGAAGAAGTACTCTGATTGGCCGAAATTTCGTCCGACTCGGATTTTTTCCTTCGGAAAGGAAAAAGTTTGAGTTCGCGGTCGTCAAGGTAACGGCGGAGAAAATCGGCCGGAAACTTGATTTGCAAGGAAAGTTGGTCGGATTTTTCTCAGTGTGATAGCCCTATTAGTCCAGGAAAACCCTAAGATTACCCAGGTTGAAAAATCAGTTCATGTCAATAAAGAGCGATATTGGTGAAAAATAACAGCTGGCAATGACTTGTAAGTGTAAACGCATGATCCGGCAATATACAAGGCCTAAAAATCCGCTCAACCGACAGCCGTGTAAAATACTGAAGCAATGGAGTTCGCTGTTCAGATAAGTCGTATGGGTCAGTAAAACTTGCCAGGGCGTCAAATCCGGTCCTAATAAGTTGCAGTCGAGTTTCACACTAGTGGTAGATCCTTCTTAATCTTCTTAATCCCCACGGTCCAAAAGAAAATATATTGCATCCTCAGCAAAATGCAGATTCATGGAAAGGCATGACGTCGTCTCAAAAACTAGCTGTTAGATAAAGGTAAAATACGACTGGGATGGGATGTCCCGCACAGTTCTTACTTTCCGTAACAGAGCTTTGAACACAGGCAGAAAAATTCTTGGATCGTGCTTATATATATTCTCTGACAGCACATGCTTTGAATGGATCTTTCCTGGAATTTTGCAAATCAAAAATTTTTCGATACAATGACTATCCGAGACAAGCATGACATCAAAAACAGTATGATTAGCACATCGCACGTGGCTTTAGCTTTCCCGAGCTGCAAAACGCTTTGCACACGGCAGATTGAAAAATGAAATAAACAAAACAGTCTTGAATCATGCTTATATAACTTTTCTCACGTCAGGCACTCAAAACGGATTTTTCTTCGAATTTCGCAGGTCATAAGTTTCCCGAAAGTATGAAAAACCGATGTTGAACTTTTATGAGCATGAATGAAAGTACAAGGAGAGTTCAAAATGACCTATAGGTGGCGCTTTGTGCATCTGTTTGCTGTTTTTGAACAGCGGAAAGTTCCTCCTTGACCTTGTATTCATCTGACGCTGATATCCTTCTTGTGTCAGAAGAAAAATGAGAAAAACTAGTCATTGGAACTGTATTGCTCCCCAATCAATACTGAAGAACATAGCATTAATATTAACCCTTTATTTCTATTAAGTAAACATTTAATAAATTGAATATTTTAATTTTATTAATTTGACTATTCTACACAAAAAGTAGTGTGGTTTTCAAAACAGCATTCCGTTTATCGAGTAGCTGCAGTTTCGGCCGTTTGTTCGCGTATTTCAGTTCTTGAATGGCGAATAGGCATCATTAAAAAAAAAAAGAAAGAAATGGTCTCAAGTAATCATAGGACGTTTTTTTCTGCTACAGGTTTTAAGATATGCTTACGTAAAAAACAATCTTCTGAAGGCTAAATAATTCTCATTTGTATTAATAAAAATTATATTCAACATGTTACATCTTTGTCTACTTAAAATAAACAATTTCATATTCTGGGAGAGAAAGTCTATCGAAATTTATTGCCCTTTATAGGCTTTCATATCAGTTGTTCCGAAGTACTAGATCGTCTTAATTTCAAATGACAATTTTACATCACAATTTTAACACATACATATCCACAGGCTAACGGAATTTAAATCCGGGACGAAACTGCTCTCACAGCGGCCAGCAGTGACAGGTGTAAGCTGACCCGCGCAGCCGGCAGGCCCACTTCATATTCTGTTATTAACATAGTAGTTATCGTACTAACAGAATATATTCTTGAACTTAAGTTATCAAATTCAACAATTCAATGAAAGCTGAAGTCATTTCTAATATTCTCAGCGTCGGGAAATGAAAATATATAAATACGTACCAAAAAGAACACGTTAATATATTGGCGCTTTAAAATTACTTTAATATTTAATTCTGTCTGTTTAGCATTTTATTCATTTACATACTTGACAATAGGGATGGACGCGAGACGAAAAATAAGCGTCTCGCGTCTCGCAAAATAGCCTAAAAGCTTGTCTCGTCTCGCAAAAATCCCTATATCGTAATGTTAAAAATGTGTGTCTCGTCTCGCAAAAAAGCTGTAAATCTCTGTCTCGTCTCGCAAAAAAGTTGTCTCGCGTCCATCCCTACTTGACAACACCTCTTCCAAAATGAGAAGAAGCCGTACATGTGCACAAGCATTTGCACGGTAACAGAGGCAACGGTGTCTGGTATTGTCGGAAAATCGGAACGGCTTTGATAGCTTTAGCCCCGTACATTTACTTATTCTTATCTACTGATGCATGAACAAAACACAAACAGGTGAAAACCATAATCGCATAACAGAACAAATTATACATACACCTGAATAAATTATAATGCACGTTCGCCAGAGAAGGTTTTTATTTTCTCTTTTGAAATTAGAGAATGGATTAGTCTGCTTGACTGAGATTTGTAATTGATAATCGTGAAAAAAAAAAAAAAATAGGTAAACAGAGTAACACTTTCTATGCTCATGTATCAGCCAGTCTTTTTAAAACGTTTGTCTCTAGGAGATATCACACAGACGAATGGTTCATTTGTTCATAATGTTTGCACTGGATACCCTGCACCACTCTTTTAATTTACGTTTGAAAGTTTTTCTTCACTTTGTAAAAGAGAAATCAAGACAAGATTTAAAAAAAAACCTCGGTTCTATGGTGGAATGAAAGTATTGGTATGTCCATAGATATTGCCTGGAAAAATAAATGTCTCGTTTATCATGTATAACTGTCAACATTACTTCATTTAATTCCTTGTAAAGTCTAGGAATATTTTGCGTGACACTGAACTTAAAGATTGATTCCGATTAAAAAATATTTTTAGCTTATCATTTGTTTTTTTTCAGTCATGTATACACGCGAACATAAAAAATATGAAACATAATTGTTTAACATATGCCTTCCGAATGCATTCGCAACAAAAAAGTGTACCAAAAAGTTTCAAACGTACAAAACGAAGTCGACTGCCAACCTCAGTACCTTGACGATTCCCTTCGTCTTCAACTCCAGAAGGTCTAAGGAGAAATTGCTGCGATGTCCATGGTTGTCGATTTGAATCTCACCCGTCAAACCTTTCATGCGCACCTATAAAATAACAGTTCATAGTACACACACAGAAATAGCTTACATACGTATATATACACACGAGCTCGTGGCTGACGAGATGTACAGCTGCGGTGCTGACATTTTAGCCACACCCGTTTGCATCCGAAGAGTCATGTGACCAAGGAGGTGTGACCATCATAGTCCGCGATAATCATAGTAAGATGGTCACACCCCCTAGATCACATGATTTTTGTGAGTGCAAAGGGGTGTGAAAAAGATATCAGCAGCGCAGCCTGTATATGGCCACCATACAAGCTTGACACAATAATAGCATTTCAACGATATTTGCACTTCTTTTGTAAAACTGATTTCTTTTTTTATTTGTGAATTTTTTTTATGTCTTTTCAACCCCAAAACGATTTCCACCCTCCTTTCTCAGATAAAGTTTAGTAGTGTTTGAAAGAAAATCTGGGGATGCAAGATTCGGATGAAGTTTCTGACACATATAACCTCTCACACAGCACAAAGATATCCATTGGTTATCTATAAGGAATCAGAATTGGATAATGGGTATATCTATGAGAAGTCCAAGATCCTCCAGATATCATAAAATGGACCTCTATAAGAGATTTGGGGTGTGATCTCTCTAAGGACTAGACAACATCTGTAATATCCAGGATGTCTGTAAGAGATCTATATCCAAGTAGCATAGATATTAATTGGACGGCCAAAATATCCAAGCTTACCTGCCAACTACTACGGAATATAATTAACCACTTTTTGTAAACAGTATATTTTTTCAAAAAAGTAACCAGGTCACACGTTCAGTAAAAAAAATATTGCTATATTTTAAGCCGAAAAATCATGTTTAGAAAAAGATGTTAATTATATTCCGTAGTAGTCGGCAGCTATGTATCCAAGATTTCTCCGGGGAAAAGTGAATTGTGACGATAACTACGATTTTTTTTTACCCACGAGAATTCTTCCTCCGTTGTGTGAATTTTGGTGCTGCCATCTATTGTCTATTATCATACATAAGAACTTCAAGTTACTTTTAAGCTGAAACCTATTTTCTTCGGCTGGTTTCTAACCATGGATCCAAGGTGTGAAAGGCGAGCGTTCTAACCACCAAGCAGACTGGACTCGCGGTGAGAGGACTAAAGTTTGAAGTGATTATTGATTCAATTTCGGAATGAAAACACTTTTATGTGTGTAAATAAATAAAATTAGAATTTGCTGTACACTACTTGGTATCACAAAATTTTGCGTTTTCTATCCGTTTTTTAAGCATTTGGGACCCCAGTACAACCGTAAAAAAAAGTTTGTCTGCACATCACGTAAAACTGACTGTAGCGAATGAAATAAAATTTGGTGACATGATAGGTGGTCACTCAACTTAAATTATAAGCATCGAATTTTTAAAAAATTCATTAGAATTTGAGATTTTCTGAAAATTCTTTCAAACTGCGCAATTTTTTCCGCACATCACGTTAAAACGACTAAATAAAATGTGGCATGATAGATTATCACTGAACTCAAGCTATAGGCATCGGATTTAAAAACAATTTTTTACTGGATTTTGCGATTTTTGTGAAAATCCTTTCAAACTGAGTAAATTTTTGTTTCAGGAGCCATCCAATCTTCTACGTAAATAAGATGTCTACAAATGCATCTCTTATGGATGTTATACACGCACATCGAATAGATTTGTAGCTTTGGATGGCAATTAAATATCTATGGGACATCTATTTCACTCGCTACATAAGAGGTCTACTGATGGATTTCTTATGGATGTCATAAATACATTTCAAATACATCCTTTTTCGGATGACTATTAGATATCTATAAGCCCTCTAAGGATATCTTATAGAGGTAGCCATTTAGATGTCCTATCGATATATATTTTTTTTTCCGCATATAAATATCCTTTAAATGTCCTGGATGTTATAGATAAGTTTAGCTATCTATTAGACCTGATTTGGACATAGTGTGCTGTGTGAGCTATCTCGGATGTCCCGGGGACATTCTGTGATGATTCTACGAATCCCAAAACGGCATTGTCCCATAAAAACGTATGTTAAACTGAATCTGTGAATAGTGCATAGATTAAGGAAATCCTGTATAAAGCATACAGTTCTTCTAATAGTGGTCTTTGGTTGACAATTTCGCACTCTTTGCCACCAGTATGGCTGCTGCCATTGCAATATGGAACGTTAGTAGCTTTATTTTAAAAAAAGTAAAAAATCCATCAAGGAAAAATATTTAGATACGAGTACACTTTTTCGATACAAATTGATCTACAACAATTTAGAAAATCATTATCATTTAAGTAAGTGTCATTTTGAACATACGCATGCCACTAATACGGTTGCCATTTGAAGGCATCCAGATTTTTCCCGTCATGCTCAATCTAGTAATTCCTATATCTGTGGAATAATGCCATCCAAAAAGAATGTCCTAGAAACACTGTGTCTGACACGAAAGACAGGCTGCGGTGCTCACATTTCGGTCACACCTTTTTGCCCTCTAAGAGCTATGCGACCTAGGGGCAAATAACCCAGCCATGTGACCTAGCCATCTCACTGCGTCTATCTAGGACTGAGATAGCCACACGCCCTTAGATCACATGGCTTTTAAAGAGTAAAAGACTGTGACCAAAATCTCAGCACCACAGCCTGTCCTTCTTTTCAACTACAAGAAACACATTAAGACAATTTCGCGGCTGACGGGATATACAAGCTGCAGCACTGATATTTTGGTTGTTACACTCCTTTGTACTCAGAGTCATATAGCCTAAGGGTGTGGCCATCTTAGTATGCGATAGCTACACAAAAATGATCACACCCCCGATTTCACATGATTCTTCGAGTGCAAAAGAGTGTGACTAAAATGTCAGTGCCGTAGACAGTATATTTATCTCGTCAGCTACAAGACGATTTCTTCTGACGTCAGAGAAAAAGGAAGTCGCATTCGCAATTTCCATACAAGTGCATTTTTAATTTAATTACTCGGCATTCCTTGTAAAAGCGGGTAATTTGAAAGTAAAATCAAAAGCACACGATTTCTAGCGAAAAAAAAAGATATTTTCTTTTTCGAAAGCAATCGTTATTTTTATCATAACTTCGAATCAAAAAAAGATTTTCCAAGAAATATGGTTAGTAAACTATTTTAGTATTGCTTGATTATTATTATTTTCTTTTTTAATAACGATATTAACTAATAAACGTAGAATTAGAGCTCGTATATTTTTGGGGCAAGCTGCATTTCCTGAAATTAATTGCTGGATTAAAATATTTTAAATGAATAAGTTGTGAATTCTGAAAAGTCTTCATTATAATTAGGAATATTTATTTTAATTATTCTGTAACTATCCTATAATGGTTCGATAAACTCTTAGAGCTATGTAGGAGTACGGTACATTCCTCTAGTTACCCAACCGATATTCTGCAAATGTTGACAAATATAACATTGGAACATGCACGTAACATCCTGCGGATGATTTTAAAATCACTTCTAAATGTATGAAGATCTAAAAGGATTCTAAAGAAATGTCGATGCAGGTATTCTTAGGAGAGTATAAAATTCATTCTTAATATTTGCATGTATTGCTGATAGCAAAGAAAATCATGCGAATGAAAATTCTCTAAAAAAGTTCCCTAAAATCTAAATTTTCTATGAATTGCAAACAAATAACAAATACAGTAATACAAAACGTAAAAATATAGAAAGGTGAATAGCTAATTAATTTCTCTGATTCCGTATCCATTAAGTTTCCTCGTTTTGTAAAACTACAAAGAAAAATATAGTGTAACCGGAAAATCTTCGAACACTTGATGTAACCAGCAACTTATCAGTCATTTTACTGAATAATTTAATTTTGCACTGATTACAACCAGGTGACTATGCCTGCTGTTTGACATTACGTAAATATCATAAACTTTGAATTATTTAAAATAGTACTTATATTTTTCAACGTTTATCTTTTGATATAAAACGCTATCAATAGAAATATTTTAAACTGAAACTGAAAATGCCGAGAAAAATATTAAGCCACATGAATTTTCTGAAAGCATTTATAAAGTATATGTAAATCAATAACTATGAACAATGGAAATTTATATAAGGTGTTGACACGTTTCAGTCTCATTTCTCAAAGAGAATTCTGTAAAATTATTTTATTAAATCCCATTTTTCAAAAACTATGAAAAATAATTGTGAAATTTCTTACCTTTTTAATAGCATCTAATAAATCAGAGCCATAAGGCCAAAAATTTATACTGTCACAGGATACGCTCTTAGCGCTGATGGTTTTTTCAGCAGCGACGATGTGTAATGCATGGGCATATAAGTTCACAGCGTCCACCAGTAATGCTGTTTCAGTCTGTAAGGGAATTGTTATAAAATTAAGATAATGCAAAAATATTTTTAACATAAAATAACGATAAAATACTAAAAAGATTTCATGTCTTTGATTCTTTAAAAATGAAAAGGCTTGAGTACATTCTCTGACTTCCTTTATCAGACTAACTATCAATTAAATTGCTGTGCCAATAAGCTCAAAATTATAAAGTAACTTGAAACATTGCAATCTCTTCAAACAAGATTTTTTAAATAGTTGTCTATTTTACACAAGCGAAATAATTGCAATACTTCAAAGAACGTGATAGTTCAATTTACTAAAACTTAAATAATATACTTTGCATGTTTGAAGAGTATAGAAATAACATAAGCGCTTATATAGATATTTTTTATTATTTATTATAGTAAAGTTCCCAAAAATGTGATTTGAAGACGATGGAAAATAATTTTTTCCCTAATTACAGTAGTCGTACCTTAGAACTTTTACCGTAACAAATACGTATAAAACAGGAATATTTTAATTTTTAGGCAGTGGAAATAGGATGTACCCCCATTAATATTTCGTCGTTTTAATCGAATCTTATCTGCGAACGCTAATGTCTGTTGAACAAAATCATAACTGGCAAAGGCCTAAATTAATCGTACAGACGCTCAATTCTCAATTCCTATTTATTAAATACTACAAGTAAGCCATAAGAGCAACTCATGCGGTCTCAGTTAAATTTTTAAGTGTGGGCGATCATTGATTTTAGTTTGCTTTACCCACTTTGTCTCATGCCCCCCTAAGCACGGCACTGGCATCAGTGGTATAACACTCTTAACGTGTTAATTTTATTGTTTTCAAAGACCAATTCCCTGTTTTCATGAGAGGCCTGGAGTATTAATTCATTCCAGATGGTAAATTAAAAGTTTTTTCTTTGGAACAAAAAGTTCATTTATACGTTAAATAAATATTTTCATACTTTAAATTATTACGTGTAGAGTAAAAATTAATATACTATTGCAAATCAACACCAGAGAATGTTCTCTAGCATTGAAAGTAGATATAAACCTTATCTTGAATAATTTTGAAAATACGCTTTCTATAGTTTCGTAGGTCATGTAAGTTGTAAGTTATTGATTTTATGTGATTTATAGAGAACGGAGATGAGTAATATCATGTTTTTCATATTGCGTATAGGATCGACATTTCTTCTGTATCTAAAGAAAATAAATGTCTAAAGCAGTTGCTTGAACACTTTCGATAAAGATATGACTCAAATTCATGACGTTATTTCAGTGATGCAATATTGTTTTTGAATTGCACGTAAGCGTTTCTACATCACTTCATTATACTCGAGGAAGTTTTATCAACACTTCTACCTTTTTTGTAAATAGATACCTACGTTTATCGTAAATTATTATAAAAATATTTCGTCCATTGGTATCACAGGAACAATTGGAAAACAAAATCCAAGTAAAACGTTTTCATTTTACGGTATTTAAATAAAGGTGTTTCGGAAAGTGGAAATTTTTATATTTCGCGGTTTTGCGTTTTTTTTTTTTTATAGTTAATGATATTTTATGGATAGTTCTTGCCCACAACGTAAATTGAAGAATGACAAATATTGAAACAAAAAATAATGTACATATAACAAGTTAAAAAATGTATCAGAAAAGACTCTGCAAACAAATAGATATGAACTCCAGATCATATGTGTAGCTCAAAGACTAAAAACACGAGATATTTTAGCTAAATTCTGAGCCCTAAACTTAAGCTAAATAACAAAGTAGAATTTATTTTAGTGTTTCAATGCCAATGCTACGTAATTTTCCACAAACTAATAAATTTTAGTGAAGTAAATGAGCTTTCAAAATTTTTATGTTCATGCTTATCAAAGTAGAGCAAATTTTAATTTCCTTCTCATCAAAATTTGTTTTTTATCGGAAACATAGAAAAGTGAATTCTTGTACGACATCAAATGGAATCAAAACAACTTACTACTTTATTTTCTTTTAGATGAAAATCATACACAATCACCAAAGAATGGCATTTAAAAACTATAGTAATAGATATAATAGAAAATTCAGTAATGGTTAAAGTGTTTAGCTTTTTAGAGTTATTATTTTAGCTATTTGATTATACATTAGTTTTGTATGTACTGCTGAATATTATAGATTTTAGAACTTTAATTTTAAATTACTTACCGTTAATGGAGCCTCTTTCTTGAGGGAATGTTCTTTTCTGCCAAATATCCATGTTCTGGCTTCCCGTCCATAATACTGGCTTTCAGGAGATACAATTCGAAAAGCTGATATGTTGGACCGACTGTGTTGGAAAGGAGATAAATCAAGTGTATGAAAATCCTAGAAAAAAAAAACGGAATTTTTGAATTTTCTTTATGATACAGACTGATTCACATTTTCGGTCAAGAACATAATCATACTATTTAATTAACCTACACTGCTGGCCACCCAAATTGCAACACCAAGAAAAACAAGAGATATCACAACAAAATTTATTGTGTAGATAACATGTTGACCAAGTAACAAATGATTAAATTTACAGCATTCTATGAAGCGTGGTTCCTGCCAAAATCAGTACCCAGAGTAGCCGCCGTTGTTGGAGATCACAGCTGCCACACGCCTCGGCATTGATTCAAAGAGACTTTGAATGTGTTCTTGGGGTACAGCAGACCAAGCAGCTTCCACACGTTGCCAAAGTTGATCTGGTGTGACAGCTGGGGATGAACTCTGGGTCAGTCGTTGAGCAACCATGGACCACATGTTTTCTATCGGCGAAAGATCCGGAGAGCGCGCCGGCCAGGGAAGCAATTCAATCTGGTGATTGACGAAGAACCCTTGGACAATGCGTGCCACGTGTGGCCGTGCATTATCCTGCTGAAATATGGCTGTTGGCAAGCCCTGAAGGTAAGAAAGGACAACTGGCTCCAACACCTCGGAGATGTAGCGCTGGCTGGTTAAAGTACCGGCAATGCGTACTAGAGGAGTGCGAGAGAGATATCCGATACCGCCCCATACCATAATACCCGGTGCAGGACCAGTGTGACGGTGCATAATGCAGCTGTTCAGCATCCTCTCTCCACGGTGTCTCCAGACTCGAATCCGACCGTCGTGGTGTTGCATACAGAAGCGTGACTCGTCAGTAAAGAGAATTTCATTCCATTCTGTCGTCCACATCCTTCTTTCATCGCACCATTGGCGGCGGAGACGTCTGTGGTTCCGCGTCAGAGGTAGACAAAGCAACGGACGTCTTGCGGACAGACCATTCTGCTGTAAACGACGTCGAATGGTACGCGCAGACACTGGATGATGCGTTACAGACTGAATCTGCTGTGATATGGTTCGTGATGTGACTGAGCGGTCCGTCACTGCCATGCGTACAATCTGCCTGTCATCACGTGACGTGGTGCACTGAGGTCGATGCGGTCGATCACGTCTGTCCGTCGTACCCTCCTGCACCCAACGATCACATATCCGCATCACAGTTGTTTGGTTTCGTCCAATACGACGACCGATTTCCCTGAAAGATAACCCACAATCTCGGTATGCCACTATCCTTCCTCTGTCAAACTCGGATACTTGATCAAAAGATGATCGTTGTTTCCTACGAGGCATAATTTATCGTTTTTTTTAAAAAAAAGCAAGAAAAACACAATTGCTGTACTTGAAACCGTCGAAATCTCCAAGCCTTAAATAGCGCTTTGAGGTGGCGCCACAGGCGCGCTTGATGTGCGTCTGCGCTGAAATTCTAATCATTTGCATATCTCACCTCAGCTAATGCATGTTGTAAATTTCATATTATTTGCATGCTTCCTTCAGGGTGTTGCATTTACGATGGCCAGCAGTGTATTTCCTAGGCAGCACACTAGGGTTCTCTAACCAAGACCACACGTTTTATACCTTACAAAACACGTTCTGGTTCAGAATTAATGCCTTTCAATATTCAGCTTCATGTTCTCAGTAGTACTTGATACAATTTTTATCTTATTTATTTATTTATTATCTCTAACTAATATCGCTGAAAAACTTTCATTAATTTAGAGCTAAATTTCATAAAATTCTACAGAAATCTAGTTTACCAAGAACTTAAAGGGACCACTTATATATTAAATATGTACTTACTAATGATGTAATTAAGTAGTTGTGATATTCTGTAAGCATTCCAGCTTTCTGAGCTTCTGAAAGTACATCTTTAATACGTGACGTCGGAACTTCCAGAACAATGTTTGTTTCCCCTTTCTTTCTAATGTCTTTGAGAATTTTGTTGTATTGGAAATCTGTTGTATACTGTTGCAGAGTTATTTTGATATTGTTTTGGTTCCGGAGTTTCATTAATTCCTGCAATTTCATTAACTCTGAAAAATAAAAAAGAATTTAAGTGAATTTCCATTGAATAAAAATGCTTTTTGAATTCAACACTCGCTTGAAAGAGTTATAAATAATATGTACGTAATTAGTTATGAAAACAAACAAAAAATACCTTTTTTTCTTTATTTACAGTTTATAAGTTTTAGAGGTCATCTGTGAGATAAATAGTTAATTCGCCCGGCTATATGATAAAAAGTATTACTGTTATTTTCAAATATAATTTTATGTGACTATAGTTATGAGTGACAAGTTTTAAAGACATATTTCACTCATAAAGTATTTTTAAAAATTATTCAGTTGATTATTTAAAAAATTGATCACTCCTAATCTGCTTTGAAAAAAAGCGAGTTTATCTTGATAATTTCGAGATTTTTTGTTGAACTGATTGAATATAATTACTATTTAACATTAATTCTAAAAGTCACAATATTCTACAATTTCAAAATGCTAGTAAATTAGTAAGTTAAACTGTTTCAACTTACATTGAATCAAAGCAAAGTTCTTAACTAAAAATTGAAAAAAAAAACGTACCTTCGGCATCCTCGTAAATAATGGTGAATGATCTCCAATTTTTGGACTTTACAAGTTCATAAATGGCAGTTCCCAAGCTTTTCGGGAACAAGGAAATAGTAAAAGGAGTGCGTGATCCTCTTTGAAGATCCCAATGGGACTCCAGATGGGGAAGATGCAAAGTGGCTGCAGTCGACCTCACTAAGGCACTGGATCCTGGAGAACTTGGACCAAAAATAGCCACTGCTCCTTCGCCTACCAAGCTGCATACTAAAACAAAGAGAATTATCAGCTTAACGGTATAATCAATATTTTCGTAGTCAAGCAATCTCTTAAAAGCAGATTTACCTAAAACTAGAGTTGCCGATCATTACGGAATATAATTAGTGTGAGGTGAGGTTAGGTGCACTACGTAAAATCGAAAGTGTAGCTTTGACCAAGTCTAAGCACACTATTTTAAATGGTACAAACTCAATATTTTTATCATGCAATTTTAAGAATGCTCTTTATTGGCCCTAAAAAGTTTCATAAAAATACAATAAATTTTTTATGTAGGAAAAAAATTTCAAAGTTTTCTCTGCCGAGTATATGCACTTACCCCATCTAATGGGGTAAGTGTATTTTCTGCCTTTATCTCCTATAACATGAGCAGCAAGAATATGGTAGGCTAAGAGCATATAGAACTTTCTGAGAGCTTTATAGCGCTTTTACAGAACTAAATTATCTTTTGTAGATTTTGAAATACGAACTTTTTTATGTGGCGTGAAAACTTGATCGTCAAAATGCTCAGAAAAATTGTTTTGATTTTACTTACCATATTAGGTTAAATGGAACTCCAGGTAGTGCTAATGAGTGTTTTTGATAAACTGCTCTTAAGTATTAAGTGCACATTTGATGTATGCGCTTGCCCTGTACCAACTAAAACAGGTGGCAAGTGCACAACACCGATTGTTTTTTAAACAATAGCAGAAGTGAACAAAATAAAACTATGACTGAGAGGTACCGTAAAAAATGCAGGCAAGTTACTAATAAAATCTAAAAAATATTAATTAACTTAAAAAAATAAATGTTTTAAAAAACCGACGAACTTTCGCTCGGAGAATAAATGACATGATCTTAAAAAATATATGTCACAAAGCAAAATCTGTCCATGGAAACGTAATTTTATAATATACATAAAGTGTGATAAGAAATTAAGCTTTTGGTGCAAATCCCATTGCCGTAGTGCAAACAATAAGCTATTCAGAGCCCGCGTGTGCTCTGATCTCACATCACCCTAACCACTGTTTGTAAACTGCAAATTTCTTAAATATTTTTCCTAAATAGCACCCAACGCCCACTATTAGCTCAGAAATTTTGCTCCATTCTACTCAGAAAAGTCTGTTTGCACAACGTAGTTACTGATGTTCCGTAATGGTTGGCGTCTCTATCTAAAACAACAAGAAAACTATTCAAGCACGTAAACGATGTCTATTTTAAGGTACTTATAAAAGGCATGAAAACTATAAATTTGGTATTTCCCGTTACTTTATATGTTTATAAACTTGTCAAGTAAGATATGCGAAAAAGGAAAAGAAAAAAAAAAAAATATATAAGTCGCTCTTCCAAGTTACGCACTATGAGCCAAGTTCGAATTAAAATTTTCATTTTTCGGCGATCTTCCAAAAAACATTTACATTTACTACTCTTAATGATAAAGACTAGAACTTGTGCAGTTTGAGAGAGGATGCAGGATTTTTGTTGGAGATCCTTTGATACTAACCTCAGTGACGTATACTAACACTGTTTTGTTTAAAATAGATTAAAATCTCTAAAATGCACTTTAAACACTATCTGGGTGTAAACCGTAATTCGCATAAAAGAGAAATAAATGCTGCGTTACACTAGTTATAATAGTAAATGCGATTGGATAAAAATTAATAATAAGTATAAATGCTGAAGCAATTTGTACTCATTTAAGGAAGTTTTAGCACGGATACTATATAGGGGAAGGCCAGGTAAGATGGCGAACATAGGCAACTGTGATTTTCACTATGAATGTGTCTAAGAACTGAGATTTTCGTGATAACTTCTTTCGTGTCTTGCCTTATACCACGATTTTTTTCAATTGCCTGTTTCAACTTTTAAGTGGCGAAACAACGGTTCTCCTAAAAAAGGTAATTTTCGTCATCTTTCCCCAGCCATCGGGTAAGATGACTATTGAGAGGGGGTAAGATGACGAGCTAACAGCGGAATATGAGTTAACATTCATTAACACTTTATTATCCAAGTTCAATGAGAAACAGGAAAAAATACATTTAAATGCACAGGTCACGTTTTAACCCTTTAACGCGCAGTGTTCCCACTCTGGGAACACTAAACTCTGACGTTTGGACTGTAAGATTGTAAGACACCCACCGGGGGGGGGGCGACCCAAGGGTTTACGGCAATATTCCCCCCGGGGGAAGAGTCCAATTTATTTTACTTTGAACAACAATACAAACTATGCCACTGGGGTTCGCAGAATCCCAGTAGCAGAAGGAACAAGGATCTTAGTAATACAGAACAAAATCTCTTAATTAAAAAAAAACAAAAAAAAACAAGTGCTGATGATGATACATCATACAGTTCACGTATTTTCATAGTTCGCATATCTTTCACAGTTTACAGTTCATAATACAGTCTGAGCTGTAGAACACTGTCCACTTAGTTCCTATTTTTTTCCTTGTTTTCTTTCTTTTTTTTTTCTTCAACTGGGGAAGAATTCCTGCTTCCGTGTTCCGCCAATTATTACATCTATATATATTTATAGTTTATTATTTTTTTTTTTTACCAATCCATTTCATTCAGTGTGGCCTGTTTACAATAACATATAGTACTAACTATTAAAAACACATCAAAACATTAGGAACAAGAAAACTATATACATTGGACAACAACACATTATATACAACTACACACATTATTTAATACATTATAAATCATGTAATATTATACAATTGAGAACAATTGTCTGAATACCACTTCCTTAAGGGACAGCCCAAGCTCCCTGGTTCTGAGCCAAATCCAACGGCATATCCTCTAATTTAACGAATATAATATTTATCCTGGCAATGTGAGTGATTAATCCTTTTCCTATTATTTTTATTATTATTATTATTTTTTTTTAACCATATGTGGTAAACAGAATAACGCTTACTTACGTGACCCCATACAATACGAGATTTTTTTTTCTTTTTTTCTTTTTCTTTTTTCTTTTTTCTTTTTTTTTTTTTTTGCTATAAGCCATAAACTTTTCTAAAACTTTTACCATTTACTGCATCCTGATAGCAGGTTTACTCTGCCACCCTTACATATCAATTCATATGTATATGCTATACATGTTACATTGATCCATGACTATTATACAGCTATCATATTAGAATTTTCTACAGTATTTTTCTATTTACATCTCACATGACTTTACATATTTACATGTTACATTGATTCTTTTTTTTACCACTATCTATATTAGTTTTTCTGCACTACCTTACAGTTTTACTAATCACGTTACCTATACACTTGCTTCTTGCCTATGCTTTACTTATAACTATTTATACATTCTTGAACACGCATAGCGGTACACAAAATTCCAAAGAAAACATGCTTTAAAATTTGACAATATACCATTTACTATATACATATACTATACTATATGCACAAAATACTATACCATTTACTACATAAACTAAAACTCAAAGAAACACATGCATTACAATTGACTATATACATATAATTACCATACATATTTACATGTCTTCCTACTCCACAGTACATTTATTGTTAATCTATCATGTAATTCGATATGAATCTATAATTAACGCTTACACATTATCTATTTACATTTTTATTCATTCATTGCGTGCTCGCACACTTGCTTATATATATCTGGCCATTGGCCATATTCATTATTACTTTTCTACCTTACTCCCTCACATAATTATTGCGTAGTGTTACGTATTTATAATAAACTTTTACACTATACGGCTATATACAAAAAACTATATACATACAATACAACCATAATCATACTAAGCAGTACTCAAAGTGTAGAGAAACACTGGCAGTTTAAAAACAGATTCTCTCTCTCTCTTTTTTTTTTTTTTTTTCCTTTCCTTCTTCTTTTATTTTTTTTTCATACCTTCAATCTGCCATGTATTGTTAAATTATATATCTTTACCATATTATATATTAAGAACGCATAATCATACTTATATCCAAATGCCACTGTCAACATGACAGTGGTGCGAGCACTTCCTCTTTTTTTCTTTTTTTTTCCCACTGGGAGACCGGTACCTATTTATATCTGAAATTTATAGTGCTGTAGAGTTCTATTAATTTATTATAGTTTATTTTAATGAGTTTCATTATATGGGGTATCTGGATTATTTGCATAAAGTTCTTGAACGGATCAACATTACTATTTCTTCTAATTTTGTTAGGCATAAGGGGGCAGTCCCCAAAGACATAGTGTAATGGGTCGCCCAATTGGCCACAATCGCACATATCAGTTCTACGAACCTGAATTCTCTTTAGATATTTGGGAAAACTGCCCCCACCAGTAATGAATTTCGTAGCTATTATATTGTTAATATTGTAGTTATTGTCTATTGTCAGTAAAAATTTATAAGTGTATCTGCCTGTTTCCACTGAGTTCCACCAATTTTGCCATTTATTTATTATACTTTTATTTATAATATACACTATTTTGGACCTGGGGACCGGTATGGTTCTATTGCTTATCTGGTGGTTTTCTATTAAAGGTAATTTTGCTAGTTGATCCGCTCTTTCATTACCTCTGTGGCCTACATGTGCCTTTATCCATACTATTATGACTTTAACATTTCTATGAGTTTCAAGTATTTTATACAGTTCTATCAAAATTTCTGTGTTTGAATATATAGATTTAATTTTTTCAACCGTGCATCTGTTGTCTGTATAGATCTTTATTTTATTGTAATTATTATTTACAGCCCATTCCACCGCGGTGACTATTGCCAGTTGCTTTGCTTGGTAAATGCTGTTATATATATTTATACGTTCATTATAATCATATACCGGACTATTTAAGTTATCTATTACTGTGAAAGCGAATGCGGTACCATTTTCCATTTTTGAGCCATCTGTATACATTTTTATGTAAGAATTGTCTATTGTTTCATGTTCGATACTGTCTATTCGTTTTGACTGTTGCCAGTCACGAAGAATAGATTTGATTTCTTTAAAAATAGTTGCGGGTTACATAGCACCACAAGAATTCTTTACTTTTTAGCACGTCGTTTCCCGTAAAAAAATGGTCACGATTATTTTTAACAGCACTGACATCTGCTGAAAAATAGAAGAATGCGAAAACAGCTGGATAGATTACCCAATGCTGAAAAAAGGGCAGCCGTTGCCATCGCTCGACTTAACTACCAGCAAGATGGCGACGATCGAAACGTTCATCTAAAGACTAGATCTAAAGACTTTGACGCAGCTGGCTGTGCCGCACAGCCAGCTGTCGTCAAAAAAGGGTCTCTAGATCTGTGGCGCGCGATGAACGTTTCGATCGTCCGCCATCTTGCTGGTAGATAAGTCGAGCGATGGCAACGGCTGCCCTTTTTTCAGCATTGGGAAAGGGTTGCGCCTCAAAGGGTTAAAGGTCTTTGGTTGGCTTCTCCACAATCCCATCCAGAACACTTAATATGAGCCCACTTTAAGCACTGATACCAAAGTTCATCCGAGCCTTCTTCCGCACATATGATGCAGAATTTATGTTTAAGATCCTCCAAGTTCATATCTTCAGTGCTGATGTACGGTATAGAATGAGAATAGGCCTCGTCAGAAAATGAAGAAAATTTAAAATGACGTCGTGGTTCCTTCTTCGCTCCTTTCGTTTTGTTTCACTTTTTAGTCAATCTTTTTTGTATTTTTAACTCTTTCGCTTCTTGTTCCTTTTTTTTTCTCTTCCAAAGCTTGCTTTATGAGAGTTCCTGATAACAGAAGCGACGGCAATTTCTTCCTCGGCTTTCCAAAACTCTTCTCTCAAAATTTCAACTACCTTCCTTTAATTGTTTTTGTTATGTCTTATGTGCCTTTAAGAACGGATAAGAAATGAAAACTGGAAAAAAATATATTTAAAAAAGTGTGTGGGGTAAGACGACGAGCTGAAAATTATTCGTCATCATTCCCCGTTGAAAATTCGTCATTTTTCGCCTTCACGCCATTTTTACAAAACCGACGTTTAAAAAAACGTAACAAAATAATATCTTTAAGCGTAGATGCACCATAAATTTGCAAGCAATAAGCTGAGAATTCAGAAATATTTTAGTGAAACGTAAAAAGAATCTTGATTCCTTACGTTGAGTTGAGACGGTTAAATATTAGACGAACACCCTTGGAAAATGAACTTTTGTTTATAACTTCGTCTAAACGGCAAGCACAGGTAGCTATCATAGTACTAGTCTTAGTCTTCACCAGCAGGTGTTTATTATGCTGACCAAGACGTGCTGCCATTTGTGAATACCTGAGAGAAATACTGAATTCGTCATTCTACCAATGCGTCATCTTACCCCGCCTTCCCTATCTCTGTTTAAAATGTTAAAAATGTATGAAAAGTTTTAATAAAAATATTCTTACAATACGTATGTAACTTGTATGTGTATTGTTTAGTTAAAATATTCTAATAAAGAGAATGAACTCATAGAAGTTTTTGGGAACAATACTGAAAAGGACGAAGATAGATTTGAGTGAGTAATTGGTATACTGATATGTACTAACTATATATTGAATCGTTTATTTCAGAAATCTATCAACTATAAAGCTTTCTCAATAACAATTGATAGAGTACACACAGTTCAGGTTTCAGGAACAGTTAAGGTTTCTGAAGAAAGCGATTCAAATTCCTTTTTGTTTATTTATAATATAAAGTAAACTCTTTATGAGCTAGAGAGTTTTTATTGAATGCTTAAAGTTTCTCAAATATCTCAATCAACAGAGTACTTTTAGTAAATGCAATCATAGAATGCAAATTTATTTTTTGTTAATTTTGTATTGATTATAATCGTATCATTATTCTAGCATACATGATTCTATTTCTTCCTCACAAACTAAAATCAGCGTTCCTAGAGTAAGATATATAAACAATCAATCAGTTTAACATAAGTTTCCTTGTGATCATCCAGATTTCATGTAAGCGATTTTCATGTAAGCTGTAATCAGTTTTAATGATCATAAAATGACCAAGACGACGCTAACCCTTTATGACCTAGCTCGTATGAGCGTGTGGGTAGAAAAGATACCCAGCAAACACACACAGGTTCTTTGAACGTCTATTAACGTTCAGAAGACGTTTTCTGAACGTTAATGGACGTTCAGAGAACCTGTGTGCGTTTGCTGGGTATTTTCTTACATCTTCTACAACAAACGTCAAACATGCAACAAACAACAAACGTCAAAAAGTAATTCCCCTCTGAATAGATAACAATGACATGTTAAACTTGCTCATTTTTTGGAGTTTAAACTGGTTCTGTGTCAGGGCTCTCTCACACACATACAATCTGGAATAAGCGTTTTTGTTTATATATTGGACAATTTGCTGCAGTTAAAACTTCTGGGCTGAGATAGAATTCTTTTTAATCCGAAACTTTTGCGATGGACAATCAAAAAAACAATTCGAAGTAATCAACATTTAAAAGGGATCGCTGATATTTTATCTTATTTGGTAAGCGTTGATAAAAAAGAAAGCATTTCTGTGTTACTGTTTCTTGTCGGTTAAGCAAAACAGCATGCCAATGAAAGGCATACGCATGAATATGATTGTCTTCATAACAATCTTCCATTGTAAAGATTGTTATCTAGACAAAGTCACATGTCCCACATGTAGGAAACAGGCCTTCACAAAACAGCAAAATGACACAAATGGAATATAGTAAACTCTTTTTTCTTTTATGATGTGAAATATCCAAAATTTCTCATGATGCACGCCAACTTCATAAATTAGTTATTGTGTCAACAACAAGTTATGGTTTTCGATTTATTAAGTTTCTAGTTTTGTCACAAGAGTAGGCCGCGGCAGTTTTTAATAACTTAGTACTATATTATTTACTTTAAATAAACCTGACGTTGGGGATTTCCGCTTTTAAAGTTAAAAGGGTAACTGGTGAATAACATATTTTTCCACTCACCATATTTGCATGGCAGTAGTTAAAAAAACTGATTAAAATTTTATATTTAATGCACTTAGATGCCCTATGCAATGCTGATTAAGCGCGATTCGGCGAATTCTTTTATGATGTAATTTTAAAATATCAAAAAAGAAATCGAATTTCAATATCCGTGAGCATGCTAACAATATTGTATAAGATAAGACGCCTAAAAATAAAAAGCCATGTGTTAGTGAGCATCCTGCAAGCATATAAACAAAGCACCCTGTTCTATTTTGGGTTTCCTCTCTTGCTCCACGAAATCATTCCCCGCTTATTCATAATATAAGAGAAGGATTTGGGAAATTTTCTTCGACGCCATCTTGGTCACCGATCGATTCAGTACAGCGAGCGGGCCTGTGCACCATTTTGGCATCGCTCCGATTCCAGGATAGTCCATTTTTCTAACTGCTAAATCCGGTTCAATATTATTACAAACATGAAACCGAAAAAAATACAAAGTCTCATTGACGGATGTCTAACATTGCTTTTGACAAACTGGAGAATGTGGGACTAATTTTCAGAAAATATGCAACATTTCCTAAACAGTTAGATACCTCAGATTTATTTTGATCTGCATCCTCATTATATTACTTACTAACTATTATAACTCCAACAGAAGTAGATCTAACTTGTTGCGTCATGCGAAAAATACTATTTGCTATTTCAAAAGTAAAATGTATATAGATAAAAAAAATGAAAAATATAAAAAACGAATACAGCTGATCTTTTATACAACAAGAAAATATAATTTTATTGAAGATGAAACTTAAAAGAAGATAAAAAAATTTTAAGTAGTTCAATCGCGCCGACATATTTTTATATAAATTACTATTAGAATGCTTAACTTGTTTTATAAAAAAAAACTAATTTAATTCATCTCTCCAACAGAAGTAGATCTATTGCAATTGTTTTACTTTAGTTGATAGAGAAATTAACAAATTTGGATACATGACATTCTTTGTTAGAATACCTGTGACATTTATAAGAATCAATGTTATATGCTTGTTTGATGCATTTTTAAAAAAATTAAATGTTAAAAATAATCTATCTGGAGTTCAGACAAGATTTTTAGTTAGAGGAGTTACATTACGGATTTCTGTTTACATTTTTGCGCTTGTTCTGTTAAAAATATATAACTTAAAAATACCATTAAATGTTTATTTCCAATGCAATTTTGAATTTTTCACATAAATTGAATGTTATAACTATTCGTTTTTAAATACAAATTACTTTGAAAATGCTAGTTTGCGAATCTGTTGGCACAAAACCTGAGCGAAAGCATTGACTCAACAGCTCACGTAGGGCTTGCGCTGCTCGTCCACGCCTTCGTGACCAAGGGCTCAGGGGTGCAAAACATGTGCCTCATCTTAGTGGTCAGCCTGACTTGACTCCCAGTGTTTAGTCCCCAAACAAGCTAGGTCCTCATTCTACCCAACGAGGTATTCTACCGACCTACTCGGGGGATGAAAGGTTCAATCTTGGTCGCCCTAAGTCAACCTTCCCTATCCCGAGAACCGAAGACATGGCGCGACAGCACAATATGCTAACCATTACACTACTGGGCTTTTGTGCAGTAACTATTCATCATATTTTGGCAATTATTTGACTTACGTGAAGATAGTTCACGACTGAGATTAGTTATAGCCTTTTAAGAAGGTTAGTTTCTGACACAAATGTTTTAATTACCCGGAGTTATTAATCTAATCACACAAAAAAAATCGAATTTTAATATCCGTGAGCATGCTAACAATATTGCTATAAGATAAGACGCCTAAAAATAAAAAGCCAAAAATAAAAAATAAAAATTATAAACTACTAACTAAAAATAAAAATTTGTTTTAGACAAATTGAGGAAGGAAAGTGTAATGAAGGTGATAAAATTATCAAATCCTTTGTATAACATTCGTTTAAATTTAGATTAATATAATTTAAATTTAGCTTAATGAATTAAAATGGCTAAATGTTTAAAGCTTAAGTTTGTAAATTAGATAAACTTTAATTTTGTTCTAAAAAATGAAAAATATAAGATCACGGAAGTAGGAGGGTTAATTCTTATTAATTTCAAAATACATTCCGAGCAAACGCATACTAATTTGTACCCTATTCAACTGACGTTTTCAAATTTGCGGAGTTGGTTTTATCAAAACCATTAACGAGAGGGCCCTAAAATTTTTCACATAATATGACAATTCATTTAATTAAATGAATCGGAAACACATGCTTTAGTTGAAAGGACAAGAAACAAACCTATTGCTTTTAATACATGGCCAAACTCAAAATGATTACGTTTCTCCATAGTGAAAGCTTCATTACTTTTTGTTAAATTGAGCAAATTGAGCGAATAGCATTCATTCGATTAAATGATTCAATTTAAAGAAAGAAATTCAAGCTCATATTGCAGTTTGAAGATATGATTTAGAAAGAGAAATATTATATTGCGAGGAAGATATACTGATGCAACCTTTATATATAAAGAACAATAAATTTAATAGTAACAATACGTTTAGCTTATTTTTGTATACTAAATAAACAACATGTCCTTACTATGAAATATATATTTCCGTAATACCATAATATAAAAATTGATAGCTTAATCGGATTAAAGATGTTCCCTTAAGAACTTTATGCTTTTATTCTTGCAGGGTAAGAATTGAGAAGGGAATAGAATTCCCTATCGATTGTTTTTCTTATATATGCACGTTTATTTTTCTTTATTTTACTCTTCAAAGGTAAGCAGATTTCTTCTCCTCTTCACGGTTTATGGAATTTTCTGAATAGAAGATACAATAGAATGTGTCTATAAAAATTATTAATTTTTCTTTTTATTGTATTTCCACATACCAGATAAGTCGAAATAGATGATAAAATTATTGTCTTTTAAACCATAAGTGATCGAAACATCGTTAAATAAAGAGTAGCTTTCAGGTATAGCAATTTTTTCCACTAGGGCCACATACATTTTAAAATACGGAATTTACTTTTTATACGGTCCCTCATTTTATATCACTTATATTGATAAAAATGTTACTCTAAGTCACAGAAAGTCTAAGAAAGTAAGAAAAAGTCTAAGTATGTATCTAAGAAAAATAATTATTTAAATCCCATGTCTATAAGAGAAATAGTAAGCGAGATATTTAATGTTAAAAATGACGACTTATATCATTTTACCCGCTGTGTTGGCGTCCGTTTTCAGGTGAAAAAATCTTTCTTTAGAGAGCCAACAATGAGTTGATAAAAGTTAAGCGATGATTCCTTTGTTGGAAAATTGCAGTTAAAAGAACCGATAGGTGCTGCATTATGAAATTATCGATAATTTAGTCTTTTAGCGGGTTATCCACTAATTATCACTTCTGGGTAATGAATTTTTAAGTGTAATAGAGAACGACAAAGTGATGGTTTGGGTTAAATCGCACTTGAAACTGTCAAACATGCATTAGAGTAAAATTCTTGCTAAAATAGGATTTTCAAGAGTGAAATGTAGCTCTCGAATGAACGCGAACACAGACTAACGTCGGTCCAAAAGTAATTTTATTTTTCTCACTTTTGAATCATCTCTCTTAGCATTTGGCGACAAATGCTAAAGTTTTAAACTTTCGATAACTTGATAACTATTGTGCTCAGAAACATGGGAGTTTTTTTCTATTTACCTTCTTAGACACAAAGCAATCTTTTTTCAAATATAAGTGATAGGAAAAGAGGGACTGTATAAAATTTAAATCTAGTATTTTAAAATATATATACAGTTACAAGTAAAATAAAATGCCATATCTGAGTATTATTCTTTATTTGATGAACTTTTCTGATTGGAAGTATGTTTCGATCACTTACGGTTTAAAACAGGTATGGGCAATCTTTGGAAAATTGCGAGCAAAACTTTTGGATTTTAATCAAGTCGCTTGCAGGTGGTTGTAAAAAAATAATAAAATGACACACTTTATATTATATATTTATACAGTTTAATACCAAAGTTACATGAATCAGAATAACACGATACTGCGGGGGATCGATTTAATATTTAATTAGTATTTAGATAAATTTATATTTCATTAATATTTAATTAATATTTAGAGAATATTTAATAATTTTTAGCATGAGTTTATAATCTTCTGCAAGCAGGATCAAAAACCGGGGCGGGCCACATCAGGCCAACGGGTTGGGTGTTGCCCATATTTGGTTTAAAAGATAATCGTTTTAACATCAATTTTGTTTGTGTGTTTATGGCAATGCCAGTGGCGGCTCTTGGCTTATTTAAAAGGAGGTTCACAAAACAAATCTCGAAAATTAAATATGCAGACACAATGCACCTTACAAATTAAAATAGATTTTCATTTCCAGCATTTAAAAGAAAACAATGCACGCAACTGAAAGAAAACAAGTCATCTTTGGTCTTACATTTTGTCACCAAGATAAGTTTTAGCAAAGGTGCTGCCTTGATTCATTTTATTTCTATTTTTTTCAAACGATAACATTGAAAAATGCCATTGCTTTAGCTCCAAAACACGTCTTTTACTCCCATCTTAATTATTTACACTAGTTTGTAAAAAAAATAATGTAGCGAAAAATGATAGAAATAAAGGAAATATTAAGAAAGTGAAAAAAAAATTAATTAACTAACCCAACGTAACAGACCAAGGGAAAATCCGGAAGCAATTACGCAAAACTGGCCCTGTGTGCACAATGGAAGTGTGCGAGCGGAATGATTTCATCAATGCCGTATTTCTCCGCAGCTGTTTTGGCTTCTGACCCCAGAGAGCGGTTCAGAGGAAAATTTTTCCGTTCGCACGTGCGATTGATTAGACTGTGCTGAAGTAACCTGCACTACCGTGCTTTAGCTATAATAATCGTATTTAATAATAGTGGGGGGAGGGGGAGAGAGAAAAACTCACGTTTTAAATTCACATAAATCTAGAAGTGTGCTTTTGTTAATTTATTTATTCTTTAGTTTTTCCTTTTGGGGTTCACGTGCTCATGTGCTCAAATGGAGGAGCTGCCACTGGACAACGCTACACTAGAGTGATCTGCCAGGGATGGGGGTGCCTTGGTAGGAGGAGTTTCTAAGGGATTCTAACGCGTATTCACGTTACGTCTGGAGAAAATTCACCAAAACTCCAGACCGTTAGATCGGCAAATGCGCGATGGGACCCAAACTCGGGACCTTCACATTTCGGCCGTCTACCATTTTTAGTGATAACATCTATTTTGAATCGCTCGGTATATCAAAATAAAATATGAAGGAAGATTAAATTTTTTATATTCACATTATATTGTATTTTCTATTCAGAAAATTTCGTAAACCGTGAAGTGGCAGAAAATCTGCTTACCTTTGAAGAGTAAAACAAAGAAAAATAAAAGCAAACACGTGTATAAAGAAATAATCGATAGGGAATTATATTCCCCTCTCAGTTCTCCCCCCTGCAAGAATAAAAGCCTATCTTATAGTTAGATAGCTTCAGCGAAAGCATCGAGGGTCGATTGTATGAAAAACATTTTGCTGCCACATTGTTTAACGACATCGATTTGGCAAGAGTTATCTTCAGAAAGAGATGCAGCCGCTTACTTCCTTTCTTTTTTGCCTTTTGGGGGGATAAAAGGCTATGAGTGATAAAAGGAATTCTGGTAGTTGGTACGCGTCTTAAATTTACTCCATTTGGAGGTGATGGTGAGGAACTCCATTTCGAAAATGCAGAACAAAGATTCCCTACGAAAAATCGACCTTTGTAGAGATAGACATTAAAAATACAATAAACCACATTATGTAATATACATAAAATATGTAAACACGAGAACAATTTTTGTACTTAGTTTAACGAATATGCGTACGTTTAAAAGTAAAATACAAAAATTTTATTTTATGACATATTTTATTTTTACGTCTTTCAAATCGTTATAAAAAGTGACGTCATGCGTTTTATTACGTGGCTGATTAGATATACAGGCTGCGGTGCTGACATTTTGGTCACATCCCTTTGCATTCCAATTGTATAGAAATGAATATTGATAGAATATTATAAATAATAAGAGTATAAATAATTCTAAAAAGTGCATTTGTCACAATAATTAAATTTTTCAGAATACTGCACCACACGCTGTACTCTGGTTTGCTTTCAAGTACATAGCTGCCAACTCTTCCGGTTTTTCCGGAAGATTTTTCACCACTATCTTCAAACAGTTTTATTTTACAATAAAATATTGGACTTGTATTAAGCTTAAATTCGCAAGTGAAAATTAGTGATGGAAAATCTTCCGGAAAAACCGGAAGAGTTGGCAGCTATGCAAGTAAACTCAAAGCATTTGTTCGAAGCCAATTTAACATAAAGACCAATTTATAATAAATCTAATATATTTCATGAATGATGAATTGTTTTATTTTAATCATCATCTAACAACAATACGAGGGGAATACACAAAGTTGTACCTGTTTGATAATTAAAGAATATGGGATGTCACCATCATAGTATGGCTATCTCGGACAAAGATGGTCATACCCTCTTAGCCACAATGATTTTTTGAGTGCAAAAGGGTTTTAATATAAAGTCAGCCCCGTAGCCTATATGTCTCGTCTACGACGTTTTATTATACATTTATAAAATCTTGTTTTACGGTTTGATAAGTGTTTGATAAAAAAAAACCAAGCTTAATGTACGAACAAAAAAAAATGTTTTTACGAAATCTTCAGTGGTTATTCTTTAATTATCAAACAGGTACAACTATGTGGACTCCCCTCGTATTGTTGTTAGATGATGATTAAAATAAAACAATTCATCCTTCATGACATATATCTGAGTTATTATAAATTGGTCTTTATGTTAAATTGGCTTCGAACAAATGCTTTGAATTTACTTCAAAGCAAACCAGAGTACAGCGTGCGCTGCAGTATTCTGAAAAATTTAATTATTGTGACAAATGCACTTTTTTTAATTATTTATACTCTTACTATTTATAATAGTCTATCACTATTCATTTCTATACAGTCTGTTTTACGTTTACTTCATTAGGTAAACCAAAAATATCTTCATTTCTTCGTGTGTCAGAAATTTTAAAAGCAGACGAAACTATTAGAGCTAGCACTATGAAATTTGGCGTATATGTGCTTAATTGGAGAGAATTTTCTAAAATTCATTGCTTATGATAAGTAGAAGGACAAAACGTTCTTTCCACATATCAAACACCTTCTAAATATAAAAAGCCTTACTACTGAAGCTTTAACGTCATCATTAGATCTTATATGGCATCATCACAGTTTTACTTTCGATAAGTAAAAATATTTGAAATTTCTGGTGAATGCACAAAATATTAAAAAACGTCGAAGATAAAAATTGAAACATCTGTCTCATACAAAATAATTCATTATGATCTATTTCTGCATCATATTATATAACTAGTGATGGTTATGAATTGCTTGTCGTAAAATCAATTTTTCGATCTTAAATTATTAAAATATTTTATGCGGGAGAAATTTCATCGCAAATTTTAAGTATTGTTTTACTTTGTGAAAATTAAACTGTGATGATGTCACATAAGAGTGTATAATGATGACGTCAAAGCTGCAGTTGTTAGGTTTTCTGTATCTAGAAGGTGTTGACATGTCACATTTCCATCAATCACACAGAAGAAAAGAGATATTCGTAAAATTTTTCCTGACTGACTGATGAGGTTTACCGGAGAGTCATAACCAGAAGCCTAATATGTGCAGAAAGTATTGTAGAATCCTGAGATTTAAGCAGAGAGAAAAAAAATATTGCTGTAAAATGTAGTACACACGAATATCTGAAAATCAGTTTCAGGATGTTTCGAAATTCGCGCTCCAACGAATATGGACAACTATCCTCCCCTTTCAGCACATGCCTTTTTTAATTGAAAAACATTAATTTATGAAATTCTTACTTTAAAATGTTACAAGTATGAATTCATTATTTAGGCACAAGTTGATTGTAATTAAAAAAATATTTGTCAGAATTAAATGTAAAAATAAATAAATAAATGAGATCGCTTTCTCATACAATTAATACAACTTTCGAAAAGTTAAAATAATTAAGCAAATTAGTGCGCCTGAAAGAGGTTATAAATAATTTTCTGATTGAAATAACTTCAAATATATAATACAGCATTATAAGGTTAACATAGCCACTTCTGTATGCTTGTTTCAGTCATGTTTCTTGTTTATTTTGTTGTTATTACCATATATATGTTACATTTCCATACTAAATTAACAAAGACATGACAATTTCCTCACATTATCATTAATTATCAGACTGTTGGCTCTCAGCAAATAGTCTAAAAGCATTTATATTTAAACGAGTCGGGCATATAAGGCATTAACAGCACATTTAGAGAGTTTTAACTTTTCAACATAACGTTTCCGTTAGGAAATGAAGTAAAAAGGCACTGAAAAGTAATAATTTGTAGAGAATTAACTGCAATATCACAATTTAACTTCATGACAAGAATTTATGATAATTATTTTTCAAACAATTGGAAAGGTAGGATTTTTAAAAATTAGTTAAAATTTTGAAAAATATTAACTAATTTTTAAAAATAGTTAATATTTTGCAACACCACATTTCAGTATTAGTTAATGAAACCGTAAAGTGATTAATTTAAAAGCTTGTTCTTTGTATGTAAAAAAGGAAAGGTTTGGAATTAGTCTTTTTATTTATTTATATTGCATTAACTTTATTTTACATAAATTGCAGATTAATTCACGTACCATTACACTTTTTAACGATCTTTAAATTTTTGTATCTGTACTCTTGCTCCAAACAGCTTGCAGATTTATCGGTAAATAAATTTTTTTTCAGTATTGACTGAAAACATTTTCGGTAGAAACGATCGTACCTTCGAATAGGTATCGTTTTATGTGTGTTCTTTAAACGAAGTTTTTATTTATTCTGTATTCACTATTTTATTGTATACATACATAAAATATTTACATAATATTTGAAATCTTGTTATTTAACTTTTATTATATTTCTATATAGAAATTAAACTACTATCGGTTATCTAAAAAATACTTAAACACCATTGTCACGTTTTGCTGCCTTTTGTCACATTTATACTAATTGAAACCTAAATGAGATGACCAAAGTATTTAAATGTGACAATGAATTTTATGTGGTTCACAAAGTAAAACTATTTAAAATTTCTGGTGAATGATACGAATTTTAGAAAATATCTTAAGAATAAAAATTAAAATACCTTTTTGATAAAAAACAATTTATTCTGATCTATTTCTATATCATATTATATAATTAGCGATAGTTAAAATTTCCTATTTGTCGTAAAATTGAAAGTTCTATCTTTAAAATGTTTTATGCGGGAGTCAATTCACGCAAATTTGAATAATTTTACTTTGTGAAAATAATTGTGTGCTGACGACATCTTAGTACACCAATTGATGACGTAAAAGTTTCTGTTCTCAGGCATTGTATATCTAGGAAGTGTTGGTTGTGGCAAGACCTCCTAGATACTGAAGGCCTGAGAAAAGCTTTTGCGTCATTAGTAGGCCCACTAAAATGCAGTACATCACAGTTTTATTTTCACAAAGTAAAGCTATTTGAAATTTCTTTTGAATTTACTCACGCATAAAACATTTTAATGATTTATGATAGAAAATTTAATTTTATGACAAATGGCAACTTTTAAACATCATTAATTATATGATATGACGCAGAAATAAATCCTTATAAATAATTTGTATCAGAAAGATATTTCAATTTTTATCTTTAACTTAAAATATTCGCCAATATTTTTAGCATTCACCAGAAATTTTATTTTGTGAAAACAAAACCATGACACCGTTACTTTAGTGGCCCTAGTGATGACGTGAAAGTTCCTGTTCTCAGGTTTTTTGTATCTAGGAATTTTTTTGTGGATGATGTGTATTCATGTAAAAGGGTGCTCCGCAAAGAAGTCTTTAAATAAAATGGAACAATTTATGTTTCCCTCACGTCGTGCGGACCTTTTATTATATTGCACTTAAATACGATACTTGCTGTTAAGATTTAAAGTAAAAATAAAATTAACTTGCTTTGACGCCGTATTTGTAAGGCATTCTGAAAAAAAGGATATCCTGGTTTTTAAATTATTTCCTCAAAGAGGGAGCATTTCGAAAATGTGTTTCAAAGAAGTTCTAGGAAACTAGGTACGTGCACCTTTTTGAATCACGTCGCAAAATGTTTTTGAGCTTAATACTTATTCCCTGAGAGTCTTCGGATGACAGTGGCAGTTCGAGTGTAAAAAAATTGAGAAAATTATCTAATTTTATAAGTGGATAAGTGATACCGTTTGTAGAGCTTAAATCATTTGCAAAATTGCAACACATGATTTTTGTAAAGGTCGCGCGCTCTTCGTTCTTTAGAAGCTTACAAAGCACCTTATACGTACTCGATTGCGTAAAATTAAATCAAGCAATTTAATATTATACTCATGTAAGGTTAAATTAAAGTCAACGTACCTAAATGTGATAATCCATAAATGAGATACCTTTATATTACGTTAAATCTAATCGCAAAAATGGTATTTAAATGATATGCTTTAAAAGATCCGCAATCCGAGAACGGAGCGCAAAATATTCCATGTGTATAATATGTGTTAAATTTGTACAATATTTATGGTGTGTATATGCATTTGATGTATATGTAGCAAAAAAGTATGTATTATTTGTAAATTTAATTTAAGAGTGAGTAGTATGCATAATGTGTGCACGTATAATGTAAATTTAAAATTGGTATATAAGTATGGATAAATGGTATTGGTATATATGTGAATTAAGTAGGCATGTGTGTGGTGCGTTGAAGGTGTTAAAAATAGGAAGAAAATGGCAAAATGTGGTAAACATAAACTCCGACTTCTAATAAGACAAGAAAACAAAAAATCTGGAGTGACTCCACTCGACTTTCAGAACACTTACGATTAAGATCATTACCAAGCATTTAAATAAATTTTAATTGATGAATAATTCAAACATATAGACCTAATTGAAGCTCAATCGAATGTACGGTATAAACGCTGGCGCACTTTCAAGAATTTCTCCTCTTGGCCATAATGTAAAAGAAATCTTTGTCGTAGCCCTGTAGAAAAACTATAAGCCTTATGCACATAAAAATCAATACCGGTCTTATAATGGTGGCTTATAACATGTATAGCCAATTTGAGCTCAATCGAATGTACCGTTTAAACGCTAGCGCACTTTCAAGAATTTCCTCCCATAGGCCATAATGTAAAAGAAATCTTTGTCGTAGCCCTGTAGAAAAACTATAAGTCCTATGCACACCAAAATAAATACCGGTCTTGCGACGGTGGCTTATAACATATATACCCAATTTGAGCTCAATCGAATGCTCCGTTCAGGAGCTATCATGTTCACTCACATACACACAAACACACATAACACAAACACACACACACACACATACATACTACATCTCGTAAAAATAGCATGGATAAATTCAGAAGACCTCAAAACGTGTAAATACACCAAAATCTCGAATTCGAATTTTTTCATGATTACAATACTTTCCTTACATGGTACATGTTCGGAAAGTAAAAATATGTAACGTGATCAAATGGAGATTTTGTTAAGAGCGTTTCTCCCCTAGAAGGAAAAAAAAAACGTAAAACAAAAAGGGATTGGCTCTCTCCAGTGGGTATAAAAAAGTATTTCAACACACTTAAACACATTTTTGCAAAGCATCTTGTGCTTGAATACACATCACTCATTTTCAAGCTCCCCCAACTCGCTCTAAATATGGAGGATAGCACCGAAATTGAGATAGGTTATTTTCTCACTAACTGGTTTATTAAAACATAATTGTTTAAATTCTGAATGATAAATAATTTTATTTAAATTAGTATAATGTAATGTTATGAAAACTAACAATCTCAAATAAGACGAAGTTAATGCTTAAAATTTATTTTCGCATTTAGGTACTTTCGTCATCTTATTTATATTTCAATTACTTTGAATGTGGCAATGATATTTAAGATTTTTGGATAACCGATAAGTTTCATTTATATACAGAAATTAAGGTAGAGTTTAGACAATAGTATTTCAATTATTTTATTCAAGAACCCCTAATAAAATACTGAATATGTCCTAAATGTGACGAACCTTTTAAAACTTGTATCTCATCCAAGCACAATGACCTTACACTAAATTCCGAAATACAGTCTCTGCAGCGTATAAATTGGTGAATATTAAAATTCCTAAGGGATAGAAGCTCCTGTTTTTCTCGAAATATACGGAAAGTTTCATCTACATACTTTTTCTGTTTTAATCTTAAGCTCCTTATTTTAATTTCTCTAAACACCAGTTTTGTGCATTTTACTCTCTCATGTGTCTTGATTAATATCCTTCAAAGCTCTTCAATGCTTTAAAAATTTAAATATTTGTAACTTCTTCATGTGCTTTTGAGAAACAATAAATTTGATGCTTACGCTTGTTTTCTTTGCTAAATGCGTAGTGTTAAAATTAGATAACATGTAATAATTTAGTAATTGTAATTTTTCGAAATGCAATCTTATAGAAAACTAGTAACCTTAGCAATTTTTAGAAATAGAATCTTATAGAAAACTAGTATCTTAGCACGTTGAAATAAGAGTGAGAATTCAAAAACACACTTTAAGAAAGACTGACTTACTTAAAACCGTTGCAAGGAAAAAATTTTGGGGAGTAGGGGGGTGGGTTAAAGTTCTATGTTTCAATGTGGCAGTTTTTTAAATATCCTCCTACAAATAGTAATGCATGTTTCTGAAAGTTTCGGGCTCAACTCACCCCCTGGGCTACGGCATTAGCCTTACTCTGAAGGAACAGTGACAAAGACTCTCTTAAAGAGTAAATAACCCTTCTGAAAATTGACATGTTTATCTTCAAGAGTAAAAACACTTTCCATGGATTATTAAAAGGTTAATTTTTCATGCTGTTTTTTGCGTTGGCCTGTATTATTTCAAAAGCAATGAAATTGATTCATCAAATTATATGTTTTTCTTATGTATAAATATAGCGTAATTTTTTAATAATTCCTCGTACACTTTGAATTTCTTATTCTACTTTTTATCTTGTGCTTTGAAATTTTTTTAATGTGTATAGCAGTAAATTTTAACTTAATTTTTAATTGAGCTGTGGTAAGGTTAGCATAATGGAATACATTCAGCTTGGAAAAATAAGTAAAAGCTTAATATATTTCACTTGTAAATTCTACTGCAACTTTTGATTATTTACTTCAAAAAACCACCTTCTTATTATTTGGAGGAGGAGGAAAAGTTACAACGGGCGGCAAAATATGTTATCTTTAACCCATTTCCATTTAATGATTTCGAACTCATTGATAAAACACTTTCAAGCACAATCTTATATGGGTACATACTTAATGAATGGTTACTATTAACTCGCTTCGTCTTAAAGTTGCGACAGCAGATAGTACCGCCCCCCCCCACTTTTCCTCTGCCTATTATTAGTTTCAGGCACAGATATTTAGGTGTCGTGGGAATTCCGACACTCGTGAAAATTGTGGGAGGAAGCGATGGCCGGACCTACGGTTGTTTTTTCGGGTCTCGCAAAGGGCCAGCGGTAGCATATTTCCGAGGGGCTCCCTACAGCGATGGCCGCACCCACTGTTGTTTTTTCGGGGGGGGGTCCTCGCAAAGGACCAGCGGTAGCAAATATTCGAGGGGCCCCTTACAGTGATGGCCGGACCCACTGTTGTTTTTTGGGGGGGTCTCGCAAAGGGCCAGCGGTAGCATATTTTCGAGGGCCCCCTTACAGCGATGGCCAGACCCACTAAAGTTTTATGGGTCTCGCAAAGGGCAAGCGGTAGCATATTTTCGAGGGGGCCCCCTACAGCGATTGCCAGACCCAATAATGTTTTATGGGTCTCGCAAAGGGCCAGCGGTAGCATATTTTCGAGGCCCCCTACAGCGATGGCCAGACCCATTAATGTTTTATGGGTCTCGCAAAGGGCCATCGGTTAATATTTTCGACGGGGCCCCCTGCAGCAATGGCCGGATGGCCATCGATGGCAACCGATGGCTGTCGGAAATCCCACGCGTCGGAACTCTCACCATCGGGAGTCCCACGTAACCGATGTTTAAATGCTCCGCTGTGGCCCAGCTATTGCGAAAATTCAGTTTCAATAACATAAGTTATAGATTAAAAACTGAAGGTGTTTTTAAGTGCTATAATTTAAGAAAAAAATGCAAGTAAAAAACCTTAACATTTAGAAGAAAAATTTAACAAATATGAGCTATACCAAACACGTGCAAAATTTTTCGCACGACAGAGATTTAAATGAATGCCTTCTCAGTAAAGTTAAATGCTTAAGTTATATAAACTTTATTTTCAATAAATGAATACGTATAATATTCAGCTAGTGAATTATAAGAATGCTTTCTCAAGCGAAAGCAATACTTCAGCTGATATGTCAAAAAACATAAACTCAATCTCGGGAATTCTTTTCCATCAACAGAAATTTTTATAACATAGGATTAATTTTATGAGATTCAAGAACAGAATTAAAAATCCCAACAAAATAAAAAATTGTAAAAAAATAATGTTACTATTTGAACTAAAAAAAAACATTCAAACAATATAATAAACTTATTAATTAAATTAAATTAAAAATAATAGTTAAGTTCATTTTATTTATGATAGATTACTAGACGAAACAGCAAAATGTCAATCCAAACAAACTTTAATATTTTTCTTCTACTAACGCTCTACTACCAACACACAAAATATTAATCCCTCCCAACACAGAATTAAAGAAGATCAACAACGACATCAGACCATAGCAATGAAAATCGACCCCGTATTTACTCATTCAATTGACGGGGGTAAAATTACTTCCCATAGCGTATCAATTCGGCATAAAAGTTGAAAAAAAATTAAAGAATGAAGAGAATTCCCGCCATTCAGCTTCAGTTACAATGTTTCTTCGCACGTGATAACTATTAAAACGTAATGCCTTCTGATCCTCCAGTTTCGGTTTGTTTATTTAAAGCAACACGGGCAAGAGCGATCCGCCTTTTTGGAAGAATGCCCTGAGTATGAGACCTGAGAAATGTTAGAATTCATTCTTAAAGTTAATTTTACGTTTTTGCACAGATTTTTAAATGAACTTGATAATATAGTGCTTGCAGAGTTTTGACTTACCGCCATCCACCCACCCGCTTTTTTTTGCGAAGCAGAGATCAATAGCAAATCTTGTTCTCCCGAAAATTTTTAAAGCACCAATAACACAATGTTAAAAGTTACTAAATATGTAGTAATAGGAATTTTTCAAAAGTGAAATGCTTGCTTTAAAAAAAAAGTTATGAGCTAATTAAATGAGATGGGCTTTCAGAAATTTATTACTATCAAAATTTTTATAAATCAATAGTGATTCAGTACAAACAGATGTTTATATAAATTCCCCAAACTATTTAATTAAAATCTTGCAATTTAACTATATTAAAATGACAGTAGTAGTATTATTGGATATCAGACTTAAATTTCAAGAAAATAACAGCTTAAATTAAAAAATAATTGCAATGAAAAACAAGAAACTCCATAAATAAAGTGCGCATACTTTAAATTGGGAGAAACAGAATATTATTAATTTAGACAAAAGAAAAGCTGGGAACTCCTCTAATGTTCGAATTGTATAACTTATTTAATTTAAATTTATTTGCCGGAAAGTAAACCAAATAATTTGTTTCTTTTTCCAGAATTTAGTTACAGTTCTGAAATGTAAATAAAGAATTATTAAAGAATAAGAGAAATATCGCACTGCAGTTGTACAGTTATAAATATTCTGCGAGACTTATTTGGTTATAACCTGTAATAAAGTAGTTTTCCTTGCGGAAAACCATCCTTTCAACAATTAATTAAGTCCCAACTTTTCAGGATTCAATAACAAACTGTGAAACTCGCAAATAAATAGGTTATAACTTGTTTTGGCTCTTGTTAAAATCATTATGTTTCAAAGCAATCTATACTATTTTTTATATATGTGTTGATATAAAAATATACTGAAAAACTATTTGACTGTGTGTGATTAATATTGACTTAATCTTGAAATTAACGATTCAATATATGAAATTGTCACGAACACACTGATTAAAGCGAGGCATTTTGCAATGAAAAATTTATTTTGACTGTTGGTAACCGAAAAAAAAGACTTTTAAAAATTTCTAATGATGCACATTTGTTAAGTAATGTAGTTAATCAGGAGATAAGAACGCTTCGAGCTTCGGAATAAGATATTTAGCTGTGTTGAACCTTGATTTAAGATTCAAAGAGTGTGATTCAAACTGTTGTATCATAAATCTCGCATAGGTAAAACCTGTCATATTATTGGATTTATAAATTTTTAAATGCAGTCTAGAATCTCAAGAAAATTCCTCAAAAGCAAAGAAATTTATAAAATTTGTGACTTAGTCTTGGCTTTTGCTGATTGTTCCTAAATAAAACTGTTTATTTTCCCTGGTATAAAATACAGATTAATTTTGGTTTGTCTTTCCATGGTTGTTTAACATATGCAAAAAACTATCGTGCTTTAAACTTTCACCCTGTGAATTCAAGCTTGGTGTGCTGATTAATTATCCTTAACAGTCATTATATTTCATATATTAAATAAAATAATAATGTAAATAAGCAAAAATATATTACCAGTAACCAAAATTAACGATTTCTATTACATATTTAAAACGAGGATAGAAGCAAATTTCACGAATATTTCCACTTACGATTTGAATAATATTTCATTAGTCTGAATATATAGTATTGAGAAATAATGTGTTCAGGACCCCTTCTGTCAATTCCAAATTTTACATAGTCTTAACATTACAAAGTTATTTTATTTAATTCTTTTTAAAACGTATTTTAAATTTGTTACACCGATTCCAGCAAAAATCATTTACTACATTAAAACTATTAATACATCAAAATTAAACTGTTTCAGATTAATGCTTTAAAAAGAAAGCATTATTAGTATTTTATTTTTACGATATTTGAAAAAAGCAATTCTCCCAACATATTTTGCGTAGCATAATATACGACGTTGAATGACATTTATTGTTGTTCTTACCATATTTTCATAGCTGCCAACTGCTCCTCAATATAATTAACCACTTTTTCTAAACAGTATATTTTTATAAATGTTTTAGGCTAGTACACAAAACTCAAAAATTTTACTGTATTCTAAGTGGAGAAATCCTCTTTTAAAAAAAGTGGTCAATCATAGTCCGGAATAGTTGGCAGTTATGTATAATTTTCAAACTTCTAACACTTATTCATTTATTTAGTACTGTTGAGTTGTTTTCTGAAAATATAAGATATTTTTTACCAAATTCCCCACATTGTGGCTACAAAATGTTATCCTACTTACTCTTCTGATTAACGTATAAGTTTTGAGAAATTGTATCTGATATCTTGCAGTTGTCTCATCTTACAAATTTTAATTTTATTATAGATTAACACACGCGATTCGAGCTGTTTTCAAACATCATGGAAATAATATTTAAACAGAACTTATTTACATTCCTTATTAAATTATTAATTACGCCGAAACAAAAAAAAAATATACGAGAGAATCGTCATTTTCTGCTGCATTTTATTTTTGTATAATATCATGATACTAGTAAAGCGATAGATTTACTTACAATAGTTTTTTTTAAGAGTCGATCCATGTAATCACGTCGCATAACGTCAGCTTATTTCTTAATACTTGGAGTGTATTACTTTTTTTTTCAATGGGCGGGCATTTGCTCATCATGCATTTTGCCACTACTAATGCAGGAATTACTAGCCATTTTATTATGGGACCACCCAGTGGACGGCCAGCGTTACCCCTTTTAAGGGTCAGACAAGTTAACATCCCTGCATAAGCCGGGATTTGAACCCGGACCCAAGACGTGATAGAATGGTTCTTAAGCCACTACATAACCTTAGCGACGGAGTCTATTACTTTTTATTCTGAATAACACTTTGGCATAAAATGTTAAAATAACATAATTTGCTTATTATTAATTTGTATAACAGTCTTTTGATATTAACTATTTGACAATGTAGAATTAAAAAAAAATTGCTCTTTAAATGTTTAAAAATGCTAAGTGTTACTAACAAAGGAATCAATCGTTCAGTATAATTATTACTCCGTAAAATAATTAACCACCTTTTGCATACGGTATTTTTTTTAAACATTCTTTCGAAATGATAGTCAGATCACTCGTTCAGCTTCGAATTTTTGCTATGATTTAAGCCAAATAATGCTGTTTAAGAAAAAGTGGTTAATTATAGTCCGGAGATGTTGGCAACTCTATTAATTGCTTACTATCTTTCCATTGACTAAATACATAGTATATGTCTTTTTTAAAAGCAACTTTAAGATTAAAAAATCACGAGAGCATACTTTGTCTATTTGTGATTTTAAGCACTAGGATTCTCTTAGATTTTCTTTTTTCCCGCACACGGTATCTCTTACTGTTTTTCCACAAATCATCCATTTCATCATAAATATGACTAAAAGAAAGTACCCATTTACTTTAAATCATTGAATAGCTCCCATAAAATTTATAAACATTTTAACCAATTTGTTAGAACTCGATAAACTTACGAAAGCTTCGAAAAGAGCTTTGGAAATCGCTTAAAATAAAATTCTGTCTCGTCAGTTTCAAAACATCGATCACTCTTTGCGAAAACAAATTCAATATGCTTCATAAAGATGCTTTAAAGTTAAAGTTTGCGTTGCGTCCTTGTTAGGAAAATACACTCGAGTACTCTGAGAAAGTATTTGATTCTTTACTAAAGTTAAGAAACTTAGAAAGAGTCTTAAGGTAATGAACTGAAATATCGCTTCAATTTTAACTGCAATTGCGATATATTTATATAGTTTTGCAAAATTTGTCATTGTTTTATCTCTTAACACAGTTATAATAAATATATTAAACTAATGAATTTATCAATCTGTGGAATAAAATTAAAGTACGTTATTGCCAAATATAGAAAATATGAAATCAGTATCGAGCAAAATAGTATTTATTACTTCTCTAACGTATATGTCTCTATTCATATTTTAAAAGTTAAGTAAAAGTGAGGTATATAGACTTACTTAAGCAATATATTATTTATAAAAGCGAGCATTTAAAAGTGTTTTGTTTACATAAATTTGTTAAGTAGAAAAAATTATAAATTAAAAAACAAATTATGAACTTCAAAAAACTATCATTCAAAAGTTAAGTTGAAGAATATAAATTATGAACTTAAAAGCACTCTCATTCTAAAGTAAAATTGATGTCATTAATTTATTCATACGATTTATTTATTTATTTGTTGGAATCTATCCAAGAATTTAATATTAACAATATGACACCAATTTTTAAGATTGAAGTAATGTGTAATTCGATAAAAATATTTAAATTACTCATAGAATATTAAAAAATGATTAATTAACATGTTTTACTCGTTGACGGTCTTTAAATAGCAATTTATAAATATTATGTTTCTTTGGAACTTCTACGTAATAGAAAAATGAGTATAATTGTTTGAATATCTCACTCATCGTTTATAAAATATGTCTTCTAGTTCTGTTTGAGTCCGAAATATTGCTTACTATTTTTAGAACACAATAAGCTTTTTACGTAACACAATTGTTTCAACAATGGCGAATCCTTGCGTGGTTAAACGGTCGAATAACAATATCGATTAATGCCTTCGTTAAAGTTCCTCCGGATCGCCGTAGCATTTCGGTGATCAAATATGTACTGTGTATATAGTTTTTCAGAAATAGTTTTTTCCTCGTAGTTTAATGTGGATAATGCAGTTTTTAGCACTGAATATATCAAAACAATACTCGATAAATCACTTTCTATTCAAAGAGCCAGATTTAGGAAAATAACAATTTCAGTTTCTAAATTGCCATTTGGAAAATATCGTTAGAAATATTTGTTACAATAGTTTTTAGTAAATATTAAGATTTATAATTTTGTTTGAAAATTAATTCTTGAAAACGTGCATCCTTCTTACTTTCAGCAATTGTTATTGAATTTTTTTAATCTAATGCGTGAAAGTGGTATATCAGATTTAAGTATATCATGCATTACGACTTGATGATATATAAATATATGTATCATCAAGTTTAAAAACTTATTTTAGTAATAGCCTACGTGACTTTACATAGAAATTTCGTTGAAAACTTATTTTTTGTTACTTTTTGCACATGCAAGCTGATTTTAGGGGTTATTGTACTTTTTGACTAAACAAGGACACGTTGAACTAGTATAACCGTAAAAGTGTCATACGTTACAACAAGAGGCTCCAGCTAAATGCAAATTCCCCCGGGTAAAGTAAAAAATTGTGTTACTTGTTACCGAGTCTTTTTTCCAAAACTCGGACACTCTGAGAAATAGTATCCATTAAAGACCAAAAGCAAGCCGGTACCTGACATGGCGGGAGGTAAAAAAGAAATAGAAAGTGAAACTAAAATAAAGTGAGACATAAACGCAAATTTCCATGGCTTCGTGTAATGTGAGACGTGGAGCTATGCTTTTTTTTGTGTGCGGTACTGTGAAGAAGTCTGCAGTCGTGCAAAGCCGTGACAGGTGAAAAAGAAGTCGGTACCTGATTTGGCGGCATGGAAGCTGCTCTGGGGCTTCAGCCGTTCAATCTTTGTGGACAACTTCGACTTGGGAAGGATCGTTTCGTCCGCGTTGATCTTGTGCGCTGCGTAGCGAAACGCCATCTCACGGTCATCGTCAAAACTCTCGAACAGGCCCCCTGTAAAAAAAAGTAAAAGAAAAAAACCCCACAAGATTCAGGTAAAAAAAAAATCGACGACAGGTCAATCACAAAGAAACCGTCCATTCAGAACATCCAAGAAAGAACAAGCCTCACCGATCCGAATCTCTTCAGGCAGCGAGTACCGTAGTGCAAAGTTGACGAGAAACAGAGCCAGGCGGAACACGTCCGCGCAACTCCCCATCTTGGAGCAAGAATCCGTGCTTTTCCTCCACCTTCCTCTTCCTCTTCCTTTTTGCAGCACGCACGCGCACACCCCGACGCTACAGTTACCCAGCGCTGTCTCTCTTTCGCATCCGAAGGAAAGGGATTCTTTTTCCACCCCGCACGTGATCTCGGAGGCACGGATTCGGAGAAAAAACGCTTTTTCTCTCTCCACGGCATCTTTTTCTCCAACGGAATATAACGCAAGAATGCGGATGCTCTCGCTTCTTTCCTCTGGTTTGCTTCAGGTTTTTTTTCTCTCCCCCGCCTGCATTCGTTTAAATATTGAGTGCTTTACCTTAAAATGGAGAAGGTCCCCCTCTCCCGCCCAGCCTGGGCGCCTGAAATGTCGTACAGGCCCGCGCCAGGATCCGGGTTCGACTTTTAAATGAATGAGGAATGTCCAAATACTCATTGCGACTGATAACTGAAGCCTTTTCTTTTTTCATAGTCGCGGTCGCAATCGACCAGTAGTTACACTATCGAACATATGCGCTCACTAACTTGTTTGGGGGCTGAAGGTTAATGGTGTCCGACTGCTGAAACACAAATAAAAATGTACCCTTCCTCCCCGGTTACTTCTGAACAGGACACATTTCCTACGGCAGGGAAGGGGAAATAGATTTAGGGAAGGGGCATAGAAAACAAATTAAATATTTACATGGGCCAAATACATTTATTTTTTAATTTATTGTTTGGACGTACTGGTCCTTTGTAAGAAATGAAATGAAATTTTGACTGTTCTTTAATCATCTCGTTGAAATTCGGCTCGAAGTTACTAGAAGTAATTCGTTAAATGCTCTCAAGGTGTTCGTCGGTCACCTTATTCCTCATTCCGCTTTCACGGAGTTTCATTGAGTTGAAAACACCTGTTCACAGACGTATGAAGACCCAAACGTTGAGATAATTTTTCTCAGCGTGTTTTATCAAATTGGGGAATAGAGACTTCGGTAGCAATCAAGCTTTTATTAAATGTTAAACAGCTGCTTTAGAGAATCGCTGCTTTGTAATTCAATTATTTCAAGTTCGGCATGAATCTCCTCGCAATTTGTAGCGAATGCCGACGACAATATTTGTAAGTCACCTTCTATATTTTAAAAATTTTCAAATATTCTGTTGAACACGATTTCCGAGTGATTTATTAGGCTAACATAAAAATTCACTTTTTCAGTAGTCAATTCAGCGGGACGGATCAAATCATGTCGCGGGCCGGATTTGGCCCGCGGGTCGCCCTTTTCCCATCCCTGTCCTGCGGATTTTTTTTTCTTTTCGTTCGGATAACGATACACATATATTATACAGTCACATACATAAGAATATGTGTTAATGCCGAGACTAAGAGGCAAATTATGTATTTATGTATATATATATGTATACTTGGGATTCCATGATACGTTAGTTTAACTATTTTATATTATATATATATATATATATATATATATTCTAATCTTTTAAATATTTTATTTTCCCATCGTACCCCATTTCTCACTGCAATTTTAGGGCTTTGTCAACTTACGGAATGTATGCGGTACCTATCCCTACACCCACCCCAAAGAAAAAGAACCAAAAGAAGAATTTGGGTTCCAGATGAAGTACAGCAAAATAAATTAATAAAGAGAAAATATAGTAATAGAGTAGTAATTCGACTGTGCGTTGTGATTTTTGCATTATATCTATCTATCTATCTATCTATCTATATATATATATATATATATATATATATATATATATATATATATATATATATATATATATATATATATATATATATATATATATATATATATATATAGACGCATGAGCACATATAGAACTTCAGTTATATATGTGCTCATGCGTACATATATATATATATATATATATATATATATATATATATATATATATATATATATATATATATATATATATATATATATATATATATATATATATATATATATATATATATATATATATATATATATATACATATACATATATATGTACGCATGAGCACATATATAACTGAAGTTCTAATATGTCTTCTGTGCCTATAAATATATAATTAAGTGTTAAACACACACAAGTCATTGTCAATGAAAAACATCAAATTAAAATCAGGAAAAACTAATATAAAATAAAAGAAATAAATCTCGTCAGACTTAGTCAGAGGGATTGGGACGTTAAATTACTTTTAAATACAAAACAGTTACTGTATTTCTAAATTAAAAATAACATATGATATTTAATCAGAAAGACAAAAGTTCCGAATCTCCAGCCACCAGTACAAAAACCTGTAATTAATTTTTGCGCCAGTTTCCCTCTGAAAGTGTCTGGCATGATGGATTTCTTTTCTTTTATATTTGTTTTTCCTGAATTTAGTTTTACGGTTTTCAGTGAGAGTGACATTTTTTAATTGGGTGTTTAACAGTTAATTATATATATATATATATATGTGTGTGTGTGTGCGTTTGTGGTTGTGTATCGCTGCAATAAATAACTGTAGAATACACAAAGAAAAACTTGAAAATAAAACATGTTGATAAACCTGAAATAGACGTCAAAATTCTGTCAATCACTGTGTTTCAGGTTTGAGAATTCTGAATATTCTCTGCGAGCTTTTAATTTTAGAATTTTGTAAAATGCTCATCGCAAGCTGAAATGTAACTCTAAGCGAGTGTTAGAAATCTGTAATTTACAACACTTTGAATGAAAATGCACATCACTTATTAGTAATAAAGGTGACTTTATTTATGTTTTGGTGTTTAGAGAGCGTATTTTACAAACTCGTTATTTTAGTTTAACGAGCTTTATAAGATTGAATCAGCAATACTCACTACTCTGTAGTAATGTCCGTAAAGTATTGTGTATATTGATGGCGATCAATAGAAGTTATGAGTGTATAACATAATACATGCAGTACAATCTAGATAATCCGACATATATGGAATCAGACAACCGCCGGATTATCGAAAAATTCTGGATTATGACGATCGCTTGTTTGTAACACAAACATGGCTTTCGCTTTACAATAGCTTTCGTTTAGGCGACATGTAGCACACTAGACAAATAAGCTGCAAAATACATTAGGTAAACTAGAAAAAAACGACTAAAGAGGAAGGGAAGCACAACAGCGAACAAGTTTGCTTACATCCGCGGTGGTCGACGGAAAATAATATAGCATGTGTTTCCCTAGAAGGCCGGACCAACCATTTGCAGGATTATCAAGAGTATACTGTATATCAGTAACATATTAATGAGAAAATAAAGTGGATCCCTTATTTTAAAAAATAGTCTTGTAATTATGAGCATAAACTAAAGAATATTTAAATATGTTAGTACAAAGTAAAAACACGACAGAAGTACTTTATGCAATAATATCATGCTTTTTACTATGAACTCGCTTGCCTGAGAATTTTTCTTTTCTGGCCAAATAACTTTGAGCACTAAGCTGTCACATCCTATTTTCAAAAACTTCGGTAGGCTGTTAGTTTTACAGCTGTTTTAATAGTTTAAAAATACTTAAAATTAACGACGAAGGATATTTATCCTGAAAAATAGATTATAATCTTCATGTATAATGGCCATGTTCGCGAAATATTAAACGAGTGAGAACTCAGCGGAGCGATGGTCAGCGGGAAAATGGTTAATCATCTTACCAAGTACAAGGGTTGCCATGAACAATATAATTTCCGCGTTGTGTCTGACAGTCAAACTGGCCACCTACGTTACCCGACTCCTATAGTAATCACGTTTAGCGAAGACCGCTGAAAGGTTTTAATTTTTTTTTAATGGTGTTATTCGCATTTGCACTATGCTCGTAATTATCCCCGCCCTGCCATATACCATTTAAGCAACACTTTAGTGCATACCTAATGTTTAAAAGATATGTTTCATACATATGCTTCGTTTAATAATTTTTTAATCTTCTTAAAATGCGAAGAAAAGCAACATCTACAATGAGTCAAATTCGTAAATTTTGCGAGTAAAAACAACGCCTCCTACATATAGAAAGCCTTACAACACCTACGTCACCAACCTTTGACGTTGTCATTTGACCTACATTTAAAAGTTTTATTTTCACAAAATAAAACTATTAAAAATTTCTGGTAAATACTACAAATATTAGAAAATATCTTATATTAAACATTAATATTAAAATATCTTTCTCATAGAAAATTATTCAGTATGATCTATTTCCTTATCACATTATCTAATTAGTTATGGTTAAAAACTGCCATTTGTCATAAAATTATATTTTTTATCTCAAATTATTAAAATATTGCCAATTATGCGTAAACTCACCAGAAATTTTTAATAGCTTTATTTTGTCACTATCAAACTCTTAAGTGTAGGCCAAATGATGACGTCAAAGCTTGGTGACGTAGCAGTTGTAAGGCTTTCTATGTATAGGAGGTGTTGGTAAAAACCGCATTTCTAAATCTTAAATCACATAAGCCCACGTCAAGTTTGAAGCTAGTTTAACCATACACGGCGCCCTCCCAGAATTCTAACAGACGATCTGAATTTTCGGTAACAAGAATTGAGATTTAAATGATCACTGTTTTTTATTTCTGGTGCCTTTTCAGTTTTTAAAAAGTACACCATATTAAGTAACTTTCATAAACTGCGATTCATCGCTGAGAACTAACAAATGGGATGAACCAACACCTCCTAGATATAGAGAGCCTTACATCTCCTATGTCACCAAGCTTTGACGTCATCATTTGGCCTACATTTAAAAGTTCTACATTCACAAAATAAAGCTATGAAAATTTGTATTTTAATAATTTGAGATAAAAAATATAATTTTACGACAAATGGCAGTTTTTAACCATGATTAATGAGATATTATAATAAGGAAATAGATCAGAATGAATAATTTTTTATTAGAAAGGTATTTTAATTTTAATGTTTAATTTAAGATATTTTCTAATATTTGTAGCATTCACCAGAAATTTTTCATAGTTTTATTTTGTGAAAGTAAAACTCTTAAATGTAGACTTAATGATGACGTCAAATGCTGGTGACGTAGGAGTTGTAAGGCTTTCTATGTTTAGGAGGCGCTAGATGAAAACCTACCGCAAGACTAGACGCTATTACTGCAGATTCATGACCAAATGGTCTCATTTTCTAAGCTGACAACGACAGTAACCCTACATTGTTCGCATCAGAATATAGCTAAAAATCTAAGTACTTGTGCTTGCCTCACCAAGTTAATTCAGTCAACACCTCTTACATGTAGCAAGCCTAACAACTGAAGCTTTGACGTCACAACTAGACTTTCAAGTAGTGACGTCATCACAGTTTTATTTTCATAAAGTAAAACTATTTAAAATTTCTGGTGAATGCTACAAATATTAGAAACAATCTTAAGATAAAGATAAAAATTAAAATACCTTTGTGATTCAAAAAATTTAATATGATCTATTTCTTTATTACATTACATAATTAGTTACAGTTAAAAACTTGCCCTTCGCTGTAAAATTAAATTTTCTGTCTCACATCAATAAAATACTGTTGTGCGTGAGTAAATTCACCACAAATTTTAAATAGTTTTACTTTATGAGAGTTAAATTTTGATGACGTCATTCTTAAGTCCTACTGATGACGTGAAAGCTTGGTGACGTACAAGTTGTTAGGCTTTCTATACCTAGGAGGTGTTGATTCAATTGATGATATCACTCCTTCCAAGCTAAAAACCCAAAATAACCCTCGAGTATAGAATTACCAACACTCCGGAATATAATTAACCACTTCTTTTAGACAGTAATTTTTGGCTAAAATTACGGCAAAATTTCGAGCCAAATGCGTGCTAGTTAACATTAAAAAATCTTTTTAAAAATTTTCTGTATGCAAAAAGTGGTTAATTGTATTCCGGAGCAGTTGGAAACTCTAGTAAAAATCACAAAACAGGATTTCTACTATTTGTTTTCTTTAAAGACCTAACCACTATTACGCGAGAAAATTTATTTTGTTTCAAACATGTGTGCAAAACAGGAAAAATCCGCTTATAATTTCAAACATTTACAATTTTTGTAGAAAACATGTAACACAATTATATCTGGCTCATTTTCTTTTTCCGAAACTTTCTTTCTTAAGATGCCAACCGGATTGTATGGTGGATAAAGCACCGTACTACGGTTTCGGGTTCAACTGCCGGCGGCGGGGGTTCGATTCCCGACTGGGCGTGCTTGTCATTTGTCCGTCCTTTCATAGGGGGCGACGTTGGTCCACCTACTAGGTGCCCCCGTAATAAAGTGGCCAACAATTCCGGACCGTTGTGGCCAAAGCCTTCCGATGCAGCGGCCGGCTATTGGAAAAAAAACTTTCCTAAGATTATTTATTCTCGAATACTCTTATGGTCGAATGTACTTATTACAAACTTATTTAATTAAATGATAAAATTAATAATTCTTTTTACTTTTGCCTTGTGGATATTCTAAATAATAAAGTTATAAAACCAAACTACAGATTTAGGTTTATCGCTAATTACCTCACCTTTGATTATAAAAAACAATGACAAGAAACACCCACGCTGCCACTTCACTACATGTTCTCTCTCTTAATATTTATTAAAACTGAATTTCTCTTTCTTTTCTTCTTTTCATTGTCGCTTAATTTAATTACAAATTCTAATACCTAAAACTCGCCCGAATTATTTAAGAATACATTCCCAAACATAAAATAACTTAAAATGTTTGTGAAAATGTTACATTATTTTTGGTTGTTTAGGTTTACAGAAGTTACCATAAATACGTTTTTAAATAACAAGAATTATAGAAATATACTACCCGTTCTTAAAAATATTATTAATTCCTTAACTCGATATAAAATAATTTTCTTTTTTTAAAAGAATTTCATGATATAAAAATAACTGTAATATCCTTAAATAAAAGAAATAATCAAGTGTTTAAAATCTGATTTTCTGGTTTATCACATCCCGTCCAGATCATTGCGGATTTTACGGATCAGTGACTATATATTTTTTAACATTATATCCTTTATAGAAACTAAAGATGGTAAGAAGACGTAACATCTGAGGCTAACTTCTTTATAAGTCTTGTAAACACTGTAATCGAAAAAACAGTATAAATCTGGAATAAAATATTTTTAGATCCATGTAGTTATGTTTCGGTATCTTGATTCTAAATCTTAAAGTATTTGTTTTAAATAAATATTCTCTTTAGCGTAATGGAATGAAATTGTTCATTGTTCTATTTTATCTTCCTTGTACAAATTTTGATTTCTTAGTATTTGAATTACTGAACAAAAAAGTTATTTTAATTTTGAATTACATTTTATGACTATTGTGATTGTACAATGGACACTCATTTTCACGAACACTCGCAGTTTTACGAACTAGCAAGTGGTTCCAAATATACTCCTATAGACGATTTTGCTACTTCATTTTACAAACTTTCGGTTTTACAAAATACTTGAGTAGTCTGTACTCTTTCGTAAAATCCATCATCCACTGTATTGAGCAATTTGCTCATTGTCACCTTTCATGTAAAAAGACATATTTTAAGTTGAACATTTTTTACTGTAACGCAAAAGCATATTTATGTAAAGAGGTATGTAAAATACCTTTTTTCATATTCAATAATAATAATTATTATTATTTATAAGTTTTATTTAATATCATGAGCAGAATTTTTTCCTTGCGCAACCTCAGAGAATACAATGTTACAAAGTTTAACACTTAACTGAATAAGAAACACCCTACCAAATATATTTCAAAAACTACGATCTATTTAGTTACTACGTAACACTTCTTCATTTTATGATAGTAGCATTATACACATGTATACAAGAAAATGCACAGACAAGACATAAAAGTCCAGACTTCCGTTATTTGGCCATAGTTTATGGTCGAACAGAAAATATTTATTGACTTTATGGTTACTGAAACTCAAAAATTTTACATACGAACTTCCCGTATGTTTATTTTTCGAGACATTTATTTTCTGTACAGACACTTTAAAAGTTTATCTTCAAACTAAGCAACAGAAATTATTATTGTTATGATTGGAAAAATTTTGTAATAAATTAAACTGTTATTTGATTTTATTTTAGAAAGAAAACTGTTTTCTTTATATTTTCATTTTCCTCAAATTTAAAACTGACAAATTAAGAATAAATATGCCAAATTAATAAGTTAGTCCATAAAAATAACACTAAATAATTAAATTAAAAATATGGTTTTAACTAGTTTTTGAGAAGTCAGTTCTATTTTTATTATTAAAATTATAATTTTGATGAAATTGAGTGAGTTAGTGATTAGGATCTTTATGTATTTAAATACGCTATTATAAAGTTTTGGTTTACTATATATCTGGATCGTGTACAGCATGTTTACAAAAACTCCGAGGACTGACAATTCCAAAATTGTGTTCTATTTTCATGAAGAAAACATCTTTTATATTAGAATTGTTGATATCTTCTTAATTTAATGACAATGTTTTATTAATTTCTTGGTGTAGCACATAAAAAAGTGGCTATCAGTCATCTCTTGTGAACGTTATTAACTGGAACGTTTTGTTGCATCCGCCATGCATTCTGGGCTTTGCACTCAACGACTTTACTTTGTTTTACACTTGAAGAAATGTTCTGCATGATAAAATTACTTTCAATATAATGTAATGAAAACCTAAATTGGAATGTAATTTCTGCAACAAGCACTAGAACGGAGACTTATATAGCAATGATACGGTAGATTTTACTCAACCTGGCCAAACCATTAGAAAGGAAAATTACATAGAACGATGTTGCTTTAACAAGTTTAGAGATATTTTGTAAAATAAAAGTATTTTGGAAAGATGACGTCACAATGGCCTCAGAAGGGAATACAAGATACGTATACATATCTCAACAGAAGCCAGTCCCCCCCCCAAAAAAATGTAACAAATAGCTCCATTTAACAATACATTGTGTAAACGAGGGTGGCTCGATTCGTTTAACTAAATTGGAATACAAATTGTTAAGGTATTGACGACAGTGTAGTTCGTTGTTCAAAGCGTTCTTTATGAATTAAGAAGCAGTTCAAAATATCGTCTGCTAAAGATGAAATGGTGAAACTTTCCACTTTTCATTTTCCTTTTGTTGGACGCATTTTTTCAGGAATCTGGCATCTAAAAAATTGTTTTTAGTCTAAAATCTAAAAAACTGTTTATCGTCGTGAAGCCATTGATTAATAGTTAAAAAAATGTATAATTAAACCTTAAACGTTTTCTTTTTCCAACAGTAGACATCGCCGCCTTTGCTAAGGATATGGAAATGTTGCCACCCATATGAGAAAGATAGGAAAATAAAATGCAAAATGCCTAGAATAACATTGAATATAGATACAGGGCGATTCTAATCTCCGAGAACAAACTTTTAGGGGAGATAGGGCACATAATAAGGGATCAGAATCACATAGCAATGTGGGGTCAAAAACGCCGTTTTTACTTATCCGATGATAATCACTTTATGAAAAGTGATGAAGTGTTTGTCTAATTTCTTAAGCGAGTTTCGCATACATGGGCATGGGTTTGTCTCCAAAAATCTCATCCAAGAAATGAAATAGAATTTTTAAACTATGAATTTTAGTCACATGTTTTCTGAGAAAAATACGTTAGTTCTTGACAAACAATGGTTGGAAAGTTCACTATGGTTTCAGCACCCGTTCCAAAGCGATTATTAACAGCTGCATGAAGACGATGTTTTTGACCCTACATTTCTATTGTTATTCTGATTCCTTATTATGTGCCCTATATCCCATAAAAGTTTGCTCACGCAGTTTAGAATAACCCTGTATATACGATGTTTTGCACTTACTAAATAAAACATGAATATGCTATTAAATAAATAAAGTCAAATTCATTCTTAAAAGCTAGTTTACCTCACATAGATGTCGTTTTTTAAACGTGATTTTATGTTAAATAGCTTTTAATTAGCTTTGAAAGTCTTTCATAGAACATTTACGAGGTTTCTTATATTTAAATTTTCAACGATTGAATGAATAAACTAATTACTTTTATATTCAGGTTAATTTAATTATGTATTCAATGTATGTTTACATACGGAAATTTCAATGTTCTTATGTTACTAGAAATGTGTGTGTGTGCTCGCCTTTTCCTAAACGTTTATCGAAAAATTATAATTCCACGAACTCAGACATACATTTTCAAAAGTAATAACATGAAAAAAAAGTCAACAAGGCGAACATGATAATGAGAACGCCTTTTTCATTTCAGGTGCAGCTTATTACGTTTATTGTGGTACGCATGAAAGATTTTAGCAATATAATAAAGTACGAGAGACGTTTTATTTCAATTTTATAAAAATTACAATTCTTCATTAAATTATAAAATTATGTGTTTTGCGAACGAAATTTCAGATAAAGACTTAAGATCAGAAAACTCAACTAAATAATTTTAATACCTATTATTTTTCGGATACAGTTCAAATTTCACATTGTAATTGATATTTTCAGAAAATATCACTTGAAAAAAAATCACTGTACGTTAAACATTTTTTTTTTTTTTTTTTGACAGGGAAAAATCTCAAACAGTAAAAATCCTGGAGAGGAAATTCAATTTCCATAATGTAGAAACACTGCTGTAGCTATATTCTTCACATTCTTACTTTCATATTTATTGCGAAATGGATACAAAATAGTAACTAATTTCACAGTTAAAGTTTGCGGAGATTTTTTCTTAATTACGTATAAAAGCCAGTAACGCTCTATGGTAGTTTAAATTCGTGAGACAAGAAAGAGATTACCGTAAATAAGTTTGGAATATTATGATATTTTCATTTGAATCGGGTTTTTCCAACACCTCCTACATATAGAAAGCCTAACAACTGAAACTTTGACGTCATCATTTGGCCTACAAGTAATGACGTCATCACAGTTTTACTTTCACAAAGTAAAACTATTTAAAATTTCTGGTGGATGCTACAAATATTAGAAAATAGCTTAAATAGAGAATTAAAATTAAAATACCCCTCTCATACAAAATTATTCATTTCGATCTATTACCTTATCATATTATCTAATTCGTCACGGTTAAAAACTGCCATTTTTCATAAAATTATATTTTTTATCTCAAATTATTAAAATATTGTTATTCATGAGTAAATTCACCAGAAATTTTGTATAGTTTTATTTTGTGAAAAAAAAAACTTTTTAGTGCAGGGCAAATGATGACGTCAAAGCTTGGTGACGTAGGAGTTGTTAGGCTTTCTTTATCTAGGAGGCGTTGGTTTTTCCCATGCTGTTTTCCTAAAGATAATTACTCATTGTATTCCCAAACGTTTAGTTGATTTAGGGGTGCAGTATTATTTTCAAATACTCAACATCATCAAATACTTCCAGAAAAAATGATTACGAATAACTTTAAACCATATTAGACTTCAAAATATATACATGCATCATAGCTGCCAACTACTACTGAATATAATTAACCACTTTTTCTAAACATGACATTTCGGCTTAAGACTTAGCTAAACATTTGCACAATGTGTGAGCGCTCTACGGTTTTAAAAAAATACTGTTTATAAAAAGTGGTTAATTATATTACATAGTAGTTGACAGCTGTGAATCTATATAAATAAAATTAGACTTTTGTCTGTACATTTCTTGGAATTCAAAAATTTTGCGATTTCTATCCGTTTCAAGCACCCGGGAATCCGATGCGACCCTCAAAAAAAAGTTTGTCTGTCTGTCATTCTGTCATTCTGTCATTCTGTCCGTGACGCTTTTTTTGTTTAAGCATCACGTAAAAACGACTGAAGCGAATGATATGAAATTGGGTGTCATGATAGGTGGTCACTCAACTTAAAACATAGGCGTCGAATTTTTAAAAAGTCTTGATTGGATTTTGAGATTTTGCGAAAATCCTTTCTATCTGCGTAAATTTGTCTTCAAGCATCACGTAAAAACGACTGAAGCGAATGATATGAAATTGGGTGTCATCATAGGTGCTCACTCAACTTAAAACATAGGCTTCGAATTAAAAAAAAATCTTGATTAGATTTTGAGATTTTGCGAAAATCATTTCAAACTGCCTAAATTTGTGTTCGAACATCACGTAATAACTGCAAAGGGGAAAAAATGATATCAGGTGAAATGATAGGTGGCCACTCACCTTAAACTATAAGCATCTAATTAAAAAATATCGATCCGATTTCAAGATTTTGTGAAAATCGTTTAAAACTGAGTGAATTTTTGTTCCCGCATTACGTAATAACGACTGAATGATATGAAATTGGGTCACACGATAGATGGTTGCTCAACATAAGCTATAGGTGTCCAATTTTTTAAACATTTTTATTAGATTTTGAGATTTTGTGAAAATTCTCTCAAAATACGTTTCTATTTCCTCAAACATCACGTAATAACGACTAATACGAATGATACGAAATTGAGTGATAGGATAGGTAGTTGCTAATCTTAATTTATAGGCGGTGAATTTTTAAAATATTTTGATTACATTTTGAGATTTTGCAAAAATCGTTTTAGATTGCTGAAATTTTGTTCTAGCCTCACGAAATAAAGACTGCAGGGAATGAAACGAAATTGTGTGACATGATAGGTTGTCACTCAACTTAAATTCTAGGCTTCCAATTTTTCAAAAATGTTGATTAGATTTTGAGATTTTGCGAAAATTATTTCAATATGCGTAAAAATTCGTTCGTGCATCCCATAATTACGACTAAAGCGAATGAAATGATATTACTTAGTGACTCTCTAACCTGTAACATTTTAACAATACATAAAAATTATAACTTCGCTTTCTTTACTTTGGAAACATACTACATCCATTCTGTGTACTCCTACAATGCTGACGGAAGTTCTTGCTTTTTGGAAATTTGCATTCACTAACCCGTCAAGGACGGGTACTTCAGCTAGTATATAATAAATATGAAATTTATAGTACTTTATAGAAGAAGAATATTAGTACTTGGAGAATACTGTGTAAGTTTGCCATCCTTTTGGCGAATATAATTCATGAATATTAAAATTGACGGTTATTATGGTGAGCTTCATGCACATAGATTATCCACAAAAGAATACTTTGAAAGAGGAAAAACTTAAGCCAAAAAAAACAGTAGAAGCTTTTTATTGTAAAACCATAACAGAGCAAAATGATAATTTATTTTCGCAACGATGTGCCATAAACAAAAAAAAGTTTCAAAGAAAATTTTAGGAAAAATATAGATATTTCTCTTTTACAGGAGATGAAATTTTTATCTCATCAAAATATTTTTAAAAGAATTTGAGAAATTCATGGCTTAACGAATATACAATAAAATAAAACTAAGAATATTGGTCTCGAATGCTTTTAAAATTATTTTGAGTATTAACAAATTTTCATCTCTTGCAAAAGTGAAATATCTAGGGATCGACCGATACCAGATTTCAACCGATACCCGATACTTTTTTACAAGGGATTGTATACACGTTATAATACAAAATTTTACCCTCTCGTCACCGAATTATGAAAAATCAGAGAAAAAAAGCTGTCTAGTATTTAATGCATCTGAAATACTATTATAAATCATGCAAAAATATTTTTTTCTAATGTCGATTAATATTAGATTTTTCTAATATTAATTTCTGCATTTTCGAAGCATTTTATTATGCTAAAATTTATTTGAAAGGATGCACATATTAGGTAAAGGTTGAGGAATAAGAAAAAAACTATACTTACCGTAAAAAGAAAAAAAAACTGTAAAGAAGCAGCGTAAATATTTTCTTAATTTTTCTCCTGAAACAATGAAGCGAAAACTGTAAAAAATGATCTAAATTGACTAGTACTGCAATCTAGGCACGATTTATGCATCTAGTTAAGAGCCTCATATACTTTCTACATGAGTTAATGATATTGATATCACTGAAAGAAAAAAAAATACTAAATTGGATTCTTTTCTCTCTAAATATTGCTATTTGAACTAGGAGCCTCATATGAGGTTCAGGGTGACGAAAGGCTTAACATATCACAGCTACCAGAGATTTTCCACCATTAATTCTTACATAGCAATTTATGCTTAAAATAAGGCCAAATTTCTAGTTCAAGTTGTTTAAAATTGTGGTGGAAAACTCCCGAAAGTTTCGGGAAAGTTGGTAGTTATGTTATATGAATCACGTTTCCCATTACTTGCATTTGGAGAACTTTTTCTCTGTGTCAAAATTTTCCGGAATGTAAGTGACAGGAAATTAGGTTCGATATAAAATTCATTATTCTATGTTGATATGTATACAGTCCTTTGTAAAATGGTATCGGGTATCGGTTAAAATATGGTATCGGTCGAGCACTAGAAATTATTATTTTTGCTACAAACATGTCTAATAGAGATTTTAATGTTAAGGTATAGAAAACAGGAAATACAGCAATATTGCACCTTCGTGTATCAAAAATGAAAGCTTTTCCATAATAAGTGTTCCAAATAGTTTTGAAAATTACAACATATTTCCCAGATTATGCTTGAAATGAGTGTGCAGAAAAAGTCGTTGCAGTATTTAGAATTCAGTTTTAGTGAATACTCAACGTGCAATTCTCTTATATCTCTGGTATAAAAGTGTCTTCGTGGTATTACAAGTATTATCGAGAATATTAAAAAACTAGCGGCCTCCGGCGACCAGTCGGTTCGCCATTTAAATAAATCTTGTTCGGAGAAAATCCTGTTCCTCACCGGCTTCCTTGGAACTGAAATCTCTCAGTTTCTGAATGGAATTTAAAATTAAGATGGTTACAAATAGTAGTGGCCCTAGGGTAAGTGGCACCCCTTGCTAATGCAACAAAGACACCCCTTTTATGCTTTACTTAGTTTTTGAGTTCGAAATCCGGCCCTTCGAAGTCGGCTTCCCGATGCAATGCTTACCGTTTCGGGCCGCCCCTGGTTATAAAAATAAGATGGTTAAATGATAAAACCTACAAAAAGGTACACATTATTTTCGTCCTATATTAATTCCGAAGATCTTCTGGATGTATTGGCCTTTATCAAAAATGGAAATGAAAAAAAAACTAAGAAAATCTGAAACGCTTTCAGATTTTAAATACACACAAAAGTGCTATGTATTAAAAGTGCATTATAATCCATGGGTCTTCCCTATTTTCTTTCCTTATCCATTAAGTTGGAAAGTACATCATTATTGATGAGTGTGATTAAACACAATTAAAATTGATATTTCTAACATCCTTTTTCTGGGTGTAATACATTAGAAATAGATGAGAAAAAGCTGCGCGGAAAAATGCATAATTCGAACTGAACTAAAGCTTAAAAACTTATTCAGGTGTATTCATAATTCAAGTAGCACAAGCAGACGATAAATAGCGCTTGGCGCTAGAATCACATCTTCTCAAAATCGCATATCAACCATTTTATTTGTTGCCAAATTAAAAAGTTGCACGTTTTAGTTTCGGAAAATTTTCAAATCCTATATTTCTTTTGAGTATAAAACATTTCATTCCTACCCTGATTTCACATGCACACGATACTTTAATTATAAAATAACCTTAAAAATAATTTAATAAAAAAATCGATATTATTTTATTTTTACTTCAAGAGTCTGGATCATTTAATAAACTTGCCAAAAATGGCAACCTAGATATGCTCAACCCTCGATCTTTCCCCTGCGGGGTTACAATTGCGAAATGGAGAGTGCAAAAATGATCCTTTTGCGACAAGTTTTTTATCGATATCTCCTAAAATAATTCGAATTTCGAAAAAATCGCTTCGAGGTGTGTTGGGACCCATCCTGGAGAATTTCCGTACAAAATTTGGTAGCTCTACGATCATCCGTTTCGGAGCTGCGCGAGACACAGACAAACAAACTAACTAACGGACAGTTTACCCATTGCTTTATTTATATAGATGTTTGGAACTGTAGATGTAAGCTTAAATTGCATTCTTTGTAGCATTTAGAATCAATATAAGTTTTAATGAATAATTAATACGTTTTTCATTTTATATATCTGGGAATGAGTTGCCAGAATCTGTAAACCTATAGTTGTATTCTTTGAGGGTATATATTGCGAGAACTTATATTTTATGTGTTTGGCATTCATAGGTTTATTTTTCAATGTTCATCGACACTATAATATATAATAATTTGACAGCTGCTAAAACTTTTTTTGAAAACCTGTCATTGATTTAATCTATTATTATCATGAACTGTTTGAACTTAAGCAACCACAAATATAGTTCAGTTGTCTTAAGTTTAAGAGATAAGATTTCGCCATATGGTGCATACGTGGGACGACCGTAATACAAGCTCATGAAAGGACGGTTCCTTTATTGAAAGCCTCTATCATCGCAACGGAATGACACAACTTGCTGCACGTTACTACGGGCACCTAGTTCATCCTGTTAACTATTTCATTGTACAGGGTGGCCATAATTAAACTGCAAGTGTTCAAGGGGTGCTGGAGAGAAAACTACCAGGAATATTCCAGTGAATCTTGGTATCTACACGTTTCAGAACATGCGCAAGTCAAATATGCAATAAAAAAATCGCTATTTTCACCCGATAGATGGCGCTATATCGTGTTTCAATGCAAATTTTAAGCCCACCGTTCAGCGTAAAAACAAGACATTGAGTAATGGTCAATGAATAAGAAGGAACGTGCATTGTTAGTGAAGATATTCTATCAGAATGGTACCAATTATTCGGCTACTCTGAAAGAATACCGGCGTATGAAACGAGTAAGAAGAGGTCCAATGAGTGTCAATGAGAATAAATAAGGGTTTAATTGTTCTCCAAAGCGTTTTTATGAACTGTTTAATTTGTGATCGTAATTTATGTTAATTTTTAATTACATGTTACTGTAAAAATGTAATTAATGAAGCGAATTGTATGGAATTTTGATAAACTGTAAATGATGTTTTATATTGTTTATAAGCCTCTTAGAATGTCACTATGCTCTGTCTATCGGTTTTGGAAGTTGTATATGCCACCGGTGACCTTTGAAATACGGTACAGTGCCATCTATCGGGAGAAAATGACGATTTTTGATTTACATTTAAAAAAAACCTGTGATTGATTTAATCTGTTATTATCATGTACTGTTTAAACTTAAGCAACCACAAATATAGTTCTCTTAAATTTAAGAGATAAGTTTACGCCTGCCAAATTCCGATGTAGGTAAAATGTCGAAGATCGTGCAAGGACGGCTTCGTTATTGGAAGCCTCTATCATCGCAACGGAATGACAAAACTTAATCTACATTACTACGGACACCTGGTTCATCTTGTTAACTATTTCCATGTTCTTGTGAGGTTACCGTGAGCTCATTGGGTTTTGACAACACTTCCTAGATATAGAAAGCCTTACAACTTATACGTCATCAGGGTTTCACGTCATCATTCGGCCTACTTGTAAAAGTTTTTTTTTGTTTTTTTTTGTTTTTTTTTTTTACGAAAAAAAAACTATTAAAAATTTCTTTGGAATTTACTCATAAATAGCAATATTTTAAAAACTTGGGATTAAAAAATAGAATTTTAAGGCAAATGTCAGTTTTTAACTGCGACTAATTAGATAATATGACAAGGAAATAGATCAGAACGAATAATTTCGTATGAGAAACATATTTTAATTTTAATGTTTAATTTAAGATATTTTCTAATATTTGTAGCATTAGACAGTTTTACTTTGTGAAATGAAAACTGTGTTAACGGCACACTTTCGTAGGCCTAATGATGTCGTCAAAGCTGTAGCTGTTAGGCTTTCTATATAAAGGAGGTGTTGAATAGCATCGCAATCGTTTGTCTATCAACAATTACAACAATGCCGTTATGTTTGCTCTTATCTTTCATGTTGATTTCATTCTCATGCATGTGAAGCATATAAAAGAAGTTAATTAATTATCGTAAGTTATGCAAGCCAGTTCGTTTTTTTTTCTGTGTGTAAGCGGTGTCACACAATATTAATAACATTCTTAAGTGAAAGTATAATACATTTTTAATTGCATTAATTGATTGTGGAATTCGAAAAGAAAACGGGACAAGTATTTGGTTTAAATGTGGAAAGCAGTACCTCGCATACAGAGGTGGGAAAACCGTTATTTTCAAAGAACAGTTGTTCACCGTTCCCGTTCTTTTTTAAAGAACAGTTCTTTTTCCTGTTCTTTTGAGAACAGGTTCTTTGATTTATGGTAGCTTTATTATGACTATTTTATTCAATTTAAAAATGAAAATATACGTCTTTTTAACATGTACTATACTTTAGTACAATTGTAAAACCCGAAGTGGTCTGGGCACTAAACTCCGTTGCCATAAGAACACGAAAAGTGAAGCAGCATTCGGATTGGCCAGTGCTTGGGAGGGTCAACTTCCTCTCGGCTCGACTGCTGTGGGACCGTGTGCCCTAATGGGAGCTGGTGCACGTAAAATCCGACGTGGCTTCAATGTCCTCCAAATTGTTAAACGATACCTCTGGGGGTGCCGATTTCAGAGGGTGGGTCCCTCCTCTGGAATTGGTTCAAAATTAGGGGACCCCAAGCTGAGTCGGAGTTCCTCCCACTGGGGCTCATTAAAATGGAAGCAGCCCCTTCCGCCCATCGCCTGCCTATTTGAGGGATCTGGCACGGCCCCGCGGGTTGCCAGAGGGCATTAGCAACAACAACAACAATGGTAAAATGTTGCAACCAACATTCTGGCTTTCTTCAATCAAGTATGTTAACAGTAATTTTTTGTAAAAATATTTTAATGGCAGCTGTCGTCAAAAAAAGGGTCTCTAGATCTGTGGCACGCGATGAACGTTTCGATCGTCCGCCCTCTTGCTAGTAGTTAAGTCGAGCGATGGCAACGGCCGCCCTTTTTTCAGCATTGGGAAATGGTTGCGCCTTAAAGGGTAAAAAAGTACATGCTCCAGCTTAAAAATTAAAGACTCCGTTTAAAAAGCTGTAAGTATCAGGCTCTAGATTAAAAATAATACGCGTGTATAAATATGTCGATTGATTCGACTACGATTTAAGAAAATGAATACGACTTTGGCATATAAAATTACATGGCTTCCGACCAGGGCCATACCTAGAAAATAATTTCGGAGTCCGGGAGCATCGTATATCGGGATAAAATTTTCAGGATATATCCCCCAAACCCAATTTCTGTCTAATTTAGCAAGATTAATTTTTTTTTATTACTGCACAAGCATTTCGTTCATTTATACATCACTGCATTTCATACCCCTCACCATGGGCGCCGGCAAAATATTTCTCAGGGGGGTCAAAGACTACTTCAACGTAAGTTACCATGTTGGAAAGAGCAAAAAGCAAAGGATAACACTGCATACAAAAATCCAGGGGGAGGGGACATTGCCCCCCCTTGCCCTATGCTGCCGGCGCCCATGCCCCTCACCATCCCCACACAGAAAAAAATTTCTGGCTACGTCCCTGTATAAATACACCATGTACATATAATGTAATAAGTTCCGGGGAGCGGCGTCCGAACTCATAGGACCCCCCAGTGGCGGATTAATGCATTTTTGTCGGGGGGGGTGGTAAGTTAGAGGATTGACATATACATCCATTTTTTGGAAGAAAAAATAGGATCTTTTACATTAATTTCTTTTTTCTCGGGGGGGGGGGGCTGGTCGCTCCCTCCGCCCCCCCTTTAATCCGCCCTTGCCCCCCCGTCTAAGTACGGCCTTGCTTCTGACTCCAAGTCTACAACTTTGACCCTAGCTCAAAACTTAATTAAAGCAAAAGAACAGGGAACAGATTTAATGAAAGAACACCTTTCACCGAAGAACAGTTCTTTTAACCTGTTCAGCAAGAGAACGCCTTTTACCCCGTTCCCGCTCTTAGCTCTCCGTTCCGAAAAAGAACTCCAGCTCAGGAAAAGAACGCTGAACTAGGTGCAAAGAACTAGGTGTTCCCGCTCACTGCTCGGAGAACTCCTGGAGTCGTGATCAGAGAACGTGTTCTTTTTCAGCCAATAGGAGAGGCTGCTCCGGAACAGGTTCTTTTTCAGCCAATAAGAGATGACTAAGAGCGTATGAAGCGAAGGCGCGTTTTATATGGAGATAGTGTATGCTTACATTATTGTTTGACGTTGATAAAATATTTTTTTTCGATTTGTTTGTGTTTCAGACTATCATTTTCTTCACTATTAAATTTTTTACTTTGATTCAAATTGAGTAGTTTGGCTGGAATAATAAAAATTGACGAATTGTAATCCTGTGAGTGCATTTCGTATTGAACATATAAGAAAGCTTCTTATTCTTTGCCCGGGTCCTCTTTAAAATTATGGTAGGTTGGGTTAAAAGTTCTATCCCCCCCGCCCAGATAATCATCTTCGTTATCATTATTTCTCAAAATAACTAAGATTCCACAATTAGAATTTGATAAAGCTAAAATTGTGAACTTCTATCCCCACCATCAGATACGTAGCCAATGTGGGGGAGGGGGGGGTCTGCCCCCCCATAATTTAAATTTTTCTTAGCAAAAAAATATTAATCGTGCCTTTCAATGAGAAATTTCACCTTTAAGGCATTTTCCAAAATTTCTCTTTTCAACACGCTTGCCTGCCATAAAATTTTGAAGCGTCGGACCTTAATGAACTGAGAACATGTTTTTGCCGTGATCACTGAACAGGGTGTTCCCGTTCTTTCTTGAGAACAATTTCAAAAGAACAGGGTGTTCATTCTTTCCCCATCTCTACTCGCATAAGAGCCTTTCCCACTGTACTCAGTCATGTTTTTTTTAACACACTTTCCGTAAGCTTATATGGAATTTTTAAATATTGTTCTCTTAATTCCATCTTGAATGTTCTTGACTAGTAGTAGAGTTGCCAACTGCTCTGGAATATAATTAACCGCTTTTATTAAACAGTAAATTTTGGCTTACGCTATGTCGAAATTTCGAAGGTGTGGGCTGTTGTCACATATTAAAGTATTTAAAAAATTACTGTTTGCAAAAAGTGGTTAATTCTATTCCGGTTACGACATATGTATTAGTAGAGGTAAAATGTTTAGGGATCGACCGATACCTGATACTTTTTTACAAAGGTCTGTATACATATCAACATAGAAAATTTAATTTTACATGGAACCTAATTTCCTGTCACTTACATTCGGAAAAATGTAGACACAGAGAAAAATTTCTCCAAATGCTAGTGATGTGAAACGTGGTCTACACAATATAACTGCTAACTCTCCCGAAATTTTCGGGAGTTTTCCACCACAATTTTCAACAGCTTACAATGCAAATGTGGCCTGTTTTTAAGCATAAATTTCTATGTAAAAATTAGTGGTGGAAAAACTTTGGTAACTGTGATATGTTAAATGTATTATAATATGTATACAGTCCCTTGTAATAAAGTATCGGGTATCGGTTGAAATCTGGTATCGGTCGATCCCTAGAAATATCTATATTTTTCTCAAAAGTTTTCTCAGTGTTGAAGCTATTGCTTCTTTATAGCATAGTCTGCAAGATTAAATTTTATTTTGCTATTTAGGGTTCCAGAATAAAAAGCTTCTACTGTTAAATTTTTTTAACTTAAATTTTTATTTTCTGCTTTTTATTTACAAATAAAATGCATGTTTTATTTATAACTAAAAGTACAAATTTTAATTTTTAAAAACCACAGCTTAGTGTTTTTAACGTGACCCAAAGACACGATGGCAACTTTCTAGAAAAGACAGTTGTTTCTTATACACACACTCTTCAATAAAGTAGAGGCACCTTGTTTCTTTTTACGTAGTACCAAGACACACAGACACGATAAAAATTTAATTTTACTAAAAGCTTCTGAACTTCTTGTAACTTAAAACTTAACAAATAGTTATATAAATACTAATGACTAAGGATATTGGTCAGAAATGCTTTAAAAAATATTTCGAATGCTTAAAAATTTAGATATCTTGAAATATTACGTATGTATATGTAAGTATATGCATGTTTCTCAAAATATTCTTACTATTAAAACTTTGTGTAGTTTCTTTTTATAATTTTGTAGCATAAATTTGCAAGAGTAAATTTCTATTTCATGCTTTTTAGGTCTCCACAATTAAAAACTTCTTAAAAAAATAGAGGAGATCATTATATCGAATGAATGAATTTAAATTATCTTAATGAATTAAGATTTAATTTTTAATTAATTACCGTGCTGGCAACTGTTACTAAATATCAGAACTGACATGCGAACTTAGATTTATTTCTTATAAAAATCTTATTTACTTGGCCAGGTAGGAATTTAGACAGTAGGTATGAGATGCCCATCCTCTACCCACTGGATGCTATTTGTATTGAAATAACGAGATTAAAGGATGGGGGGGGGGGCTTATTTATTAGTGTGTACCAAGACACGATGACAAATCCAATTTTCATAAAAAGCTTCCAAAAAACAGGAAACTTTATTAGAGATGTTTGGACACACTATTAGCCAGGAAAATCAGAAAAAAATCACTTTAATTGCATTTTTTTAAAGAAATGTCATAAAACTATAATAATCTTGTGCACAGCAGTTTGTGGTCTCTATTTAGCGTGAAATACGTTTGAGAAAATCACTGTTGTAAAATTGGGTGTCCTTTGGTACAAGGAGTCGTCCCACAGACTGATACATCTCTGCACTGTTCTTGAAGTGGGGGGCCTGAGAGTACGGCTTTCAGTACATCACAGGAAACCCAGTTTTACCACGGTGGTTTCTTCAAATTGACTGTTCGCTACGACAAATATCTCAATGTTGGTGACAACTATGTAGAAAAATAGTTGAGAGTGTATAGTTCTTGATGGCATGGTGATTTTTCTTTTAATTTTTTACTCTTTTTAAGAAAAATGACGAAACTTACTTTCAGGAATGACCCTCGTAAAGATATTATTAAAATCCTTAAATTCTTCTACGGGAGGATTTTTTTCAGGAATGATTTTTTCTTGAAGATTTCCTGTATGTACACGGTTAGCAAGAAATAAGTTGCCTATTTCAAAGGGCTCTAGAATGCATTCTATTGGTTCAAATGATATAAAATTTGAACTACGAATAATTCAAATGATGTGCTTAACATTTATTAAATAAAACCTCTAAGAACAAAAATTCACCAACAGATGACGCTATAAAACAAATGGCATTTATTTACATATATTACAAATGTGGTATGTCATTTGTGTTACAGCGCACGCCAATTAGTATTATTCTTTAGATAAAAAGACGTCGGATTCTACAGGAGCATTAGTTACTTCTCTGAACATCATGCCTACGTTGCAAGAAAGGGTGCTACTGGTAAAATTGTTCTACCGCAACCAGCAGAACTCTTGTTGCAGCCTTATAAGAATTCCGTCGTATGAAGCAGATACGAAGACGTCCAATGTCTTCACATGCTCTACGGAAGATACAAAAATTTGAAACAACTGGGTAGCTTGGCATTCTTCCTGGCAGAGGACGAAAGCAAATCCCGTCTTCTAGTGTCAAAAATGTGGTTACTGCGGTCGTTGAAGCCAGCAGCAACATCTCCTAGATACAGAAAGCCTTACAACTGCTACGTCACCAAGCTTTGACGTCATCAGTTGGCCTACACTTAAACGTTTGATTCTGACAAAATAAAGCTATTAAAAATTTCTGGTGAATTTACCCATGATTGGCAATATTTTAATAATTTGAGATAAAAAATATAATTTTACGACAAATGGCAGTTTTTAACCATAACTAATTAGATAATGTGATAAGGAAATAGATCATACTGAATAATTTTGTATGAGAAAGATATTTTAATTTTAATGTTTAATTTAATATATTTTCTAATATTTGTAGTACTTACCAGAAATTTTTAATAGTTTTATTTTGTGAAAATAAAACTGTTAAATGTAGGTCAAATGATGGCGTCAAAGGTTGGTGACGTAGGAGTTGTAAGGCTTTCTATATGTAGGAGGCGATGCCAGCAGTCAGTCACCGCATGGTAGCGTGAGCGTACCAGCTGTATCCCGCGTAGTGGATATGCCGTGTTCCACTGTACGGAAGATTTTACTACGGATTTTGCATTTTTATCCCTATAAAATCAAGCCTATGCACCAACTGCAGGAAGGGGATTCTGAGGTTCGTAAAACTTTTGCACTTCAGTTCCTTGCTGGAATGGTGGTTGATGTCACTTAGCCATGGAACATTCTATGGAGTGATGAAGCCTATTTTTAGCTCAGTCAGCAAGTTAATACCTATAATTGTCAAATAAGGACAGTGAGAAACCCACACGCTATCCAGGAACAGCCCTTACATCCTGAAAAAGTGGCAGTTGGGTGTAGTATTACGGCTACCTTTATCATTGGACCGTATTTTTTTGAGGACATAACTGCAAATGGAATCCAAACATTTTCCGTTACAGAACAACGGAACCTTGATATGCTGAGGAATTTTGTAATCCCACAACTTCAACAGCGTGGATGCCAACAGGATATGATTCTTATGCAAGATGGCGCACCCCCTCACATTGATCGCCGTGTACAGCAATTGCTAAGATTGCACTTCAGAGATGCACGGTAATCATCCGTTATTTTCCAATAGCATAGCCTCCTCGTTCGCCAGATATCACCCCATGCGACTTTTGTTTGTGGGGTTTCCTGAAGGACAAAGTCTACCGTCAAAGGCCAGCATCTGTGCCAGACCTGAAGGACAGCATTCGGCGCCATGTTCTTGATATTCCTGCAAACTCACTCTAGTTATGGAAAATATGGTTCCACGATTAGAGCGCATTGTTGAACGTGAAGTGGGAAATATTGAGCAGTTCTAAAGTTTTTATATTATTTAACATTTATGAAGCATATAAACTACGTCTATGTGTATAGCAGCGCCATCTATCGGTGGATTGTTGTACTAAAAATTTTTATTGAACAAATGTCAAACGCATCATTTGAATTACCCGTAGTTCAAATTTTATCTCATTTGGACCAATAGAACGTGTTCTTGAGTCCTCTGAAGTGGGCAACTTATTTCTTGCTAACCCTGTACATGGGATACCTTAATTGATTATCTCTTAAAGTTCGATGTTAAACAGCATTGTTCTTGAAACAGTATGTCCTATTACTTGACATTAGTCAAAGTCTTAAGACAGAGAGAGCCGATCTGGACCAATATTGAACGCTAAGGTAGGCGAATGACTCGTATTCACTGATTAATCTGCGCGCACAATAAAATATTTCAGGTTTTCAACTTTATTCAGAAAAGTTTTGAAACGAAATAGTGTAGTGGAATTTGTAGTGGAACGCATAATTATACTAAATATTCAGAAATATACCAACAGTCATAGCTGCCAACTACTACTGAATTTATTAACACTTTTTCTAAGCAGTATATTTTTTGAGTATTTCTTGAAATAGTATTCAGCTCGGGCACGTAGTATGAAAATTTTGCTTTATTTTAAGACGAAAATTCTTGTTTAAAAATGGTTAATTCTATTCTGTAATAGTTGGCAGCTATGCCAACAGTAAATCAAGATTAATTTATGTTACTCTCATAAGGTAGCTTGTGTGCTGTCACTATATACACAAATTCAAAAACATTCACAGTGAATTACACAATATCACTGCCAGAGTCCACTAATCAGAGGACTGTTTGCGTAACTATGGTGCCTTTTAGCATAAAAATTAACAACTAAAATTTTTAACAGGAGTGTTCGCTGATTTAAAAAATTCCATTTTGTAGAAATCATCCTCAGGGAGTAACAAAATTGCGAATTCGTGAATCTTTGATCTCTTTTTGAATTTACAATAAATTACCCTTTGTAACCACCCTGTATTATTATCTGCCAAGAATGCTATAAACGCTCTTAGGTTTATGACACGGCGCTGAGCTATGCATAAACGTGAACTCTTCATTCTTGGGGGAAAATTTTTGAAGTTTGCGTAGCAGGCATCTTTAACTATCACCTAATTCAAAAGGCGACTGTGTCAGAAAATGACGCGCTGCTCCACATTCGGACAGAACTATTCGGGACATTCGTCTGCGAAAAGGAAAGTAAGCCCTAGCAACACCTCCTTGATATAGAAAGCCTAACTACTATTTCAACAAACTTTCGCGTCTTGAGTATATTTTCAGAACTAGCTTCATTATAATTTTATTTTCATAAAGTAAAACTAATTAAAATTTCTGGTGAATTTACTTGCGCATAACAACATCCTGATGATTTGAGATACAAAATTTAATTTTACGACAAAGGAAAGTTTTTAACTGTAAATAATTATATAATGTAATAAGAAAATAGATCATAATGAAGTAGTTTGTATCGTAAAGGTATTTTAATTTTTATCTTTAACTTAAAATAATTTCTAATATTTGTTGCTTTCACCAGAAAAGTTAAATAGTTTTACTTTATGAAGATAAAACTGCTATGACGTCAAAGCTTCAGTTGTTGGCCTTTCTAGATGTAGTAGGTGTTGGTCCGGGACTGTTGTCTGAATTACTACGGGAAGGTGGCATATCATTTTCCAAAAGAACTGTTTAGTAAAGACTGATTAAGTGGGGCTCGATTGGTCTTGGACTAATTAAAAAGCTACGTCTGACAAATGCAATGAAAAAAAAAATTCTTCTTAATTAGGCTTATGAACACTGTCCCATGACGACTGAGGTCTGGAATTAGATTAGTGTCCATTATTAATGATATAAAATATATTTTAGAATAGTATAATTAACTTAACCTCCCTTTTTCATATGTGCTTCTCGGATGAGTCTAGATTTTATCAGAAAAAATAAGCAGCTTTGTCCATCAACGACATTTAAAATGTACTACAACGAATGTATCGTGGAGAGGGTAAAACACCATGTAAAAATAATGGTGTCATCTGTTACAAGTGTTAAAGGGATTGGACGTCTTTACATTATACAAAATATCATGAAACAAGAATAATACAGGCTCATTCTACGAACTCGCCTGTTACACCAATTTCAACTTCAGAAATGGTTTCCTTAAAATGAACATGTTTATGCATGACTCAGCCCCATGCCATAATGCTGGGAGCGTTACCGCATTCTTGGCAGAGCATAATATACTAGTTTTACCCTATACTGGAAAAGCTATGAATATGAACCCTATCGAAACTTGGGGGAGATAACATAGAGAGAAACCGCCAAGAAAATGATCGCAAATAAACGTCAACTATTTGAAAAATAGATAAATGATTTCTAAATCCTGATGCTGAACAAAGAAAAAGCGACAAAGTGCATGGAAAATGTACCAGGCGTATTGAAACCGTTATATAAGACAAATGAAATGTCACCAAATGCATTACTCTCAATTTTTTCATATTATGTACCTTAATTATATATATTTTTAGTCGAAAATAATGAAGGAATGTACATAAATAAAGATAAAATCATTTATCCTATACAACTAGTGTCATTCTAATTCTTTTTTTCTCCAGAAAATGAACAGAAATACCATTTTTTGTAACTGTCCCTTATAATTTGGGCACCCATTGTAATTGTTATTCTCTCTTTCATAAATTCTAAAGAGAGAAACTGTGTTTTAAATTTTGCCTTATGTTCAGAAAATATACTCTTACTTTTAAGTACGCTTTTTGCTGCTAGTAAGTGCATATTTTTTCAGTCATTGTGGTAAAAGCAGTAGAACCCTTTACAACAGTAATAGAACCCTTTACTACACACGTACATGGTTACTAACTACATTAGCCTTGACTAATGTAGTTTTTCCCCACGGAGGGCGCCCCTCCCCCTTGTCCTGCCCCTCTGACGAGAATTTATAAGCGGACTCGAATCAAGCACACAATATCAACAACAGCAAATGCAGTTTTTTTTAATGTTCAAAAGTAAGTGGTCAACTACTGGTGCCTTAAGTACTTATTTTCAATACTTTAGTGCATGGTTTCAGAAATTTGTACGCATATTTTTAAAATTTTAGTACATATTTGCTTGCATATTTTCTCATTATTTAAGAGCTATAATCCTAGTAAAGGCTGCATACGATTTTAATATTGCATTCTATTAAAAAACTTATCAACATCGCAGTATTTAGCCCGAAATTTCATGATTTTTTAAAATGGGCTGAAAATAAAATTCGGATTTCACTAGGCTTACTTATGATCAGAAAAATAATTTTTAAAAATTTCAGCATGCAGTTTTCGAGAAACATCATGAAAAAAGTTCATATTTGAAAAATTAGAATGTTTACCCAATAGCTCTCATAACACAAAAGAAAGTGTGATACAGACTAATTCTACTTTATTTAGTCTTATAGTTATACTACTATTTTTAATAGTTTTGCATTTATTTTCATTTAGCAATAAATATTAGAAGCAAAAATTTGTTCAGCTAACTGGATACACATGCTATGAATTCATGCTTGTGAGCTGACATAATCATGTTGCCATGCATTTAAAAAAAAAAAACATATTTTCATAATGGTCTTATAGTTTTTTTAAATGCATACTTTAAACAAAAACTACAGAATTTTCTTTTATCACTGAAAAATAAAAATGTAGCCAATTGACTACAGTATCGACACACACACACACTGTATGGTTACATAACATTTTGAAACTTCAAATTCAGAGTACTTAAACAGAGTTACCAACTGCTTTGGAATACAATTAAATATTTTTTAAACAAAAACTTTTGGCTAAGACTATCGAAATATTGCTGTACTAAACATCCTAACTCAAGACCCTTTTGAAAAGATATTTTTAAAAAATTACTGTTTACAATAAGTGGTTGGTTACGTATCGAAGCCGTTGGCAACTGACTTAAAACAGGTACAGAGATGCCAAGTCTACCGCTTTTTTCGGGAGATTTCCCACCACAATTTTTAGACAGTTTTATTTTGCATTATATATTTGGACTTATTTTAAGCATAAGTTTTGTAAGTAAAAATTAGTGGTGGGAAATCTCCCGAAAAAAGCGGGAGACTTGGCATCTCTGCAGATAGCACTTTGATGAACAACCAAATTTATGCCTGAGATCGAATCGGGCCTATAATGGAAGTGTGGGGTGTGCTGACCACCGTACAGCTTTCGACTGGTAAACTACGGAAATCTGAAAAAAAAGAACCTTATTCCTAGAAGCTGGCATTTTCTGAAACAGAATAATTCATCAGTGTGAAAGTGTATGTACTTGAAATAGAAAATTTCTAAAGTTTTTCAAACATTTCTGAATATTAAACCCTGATGTTGAGACGTTCGAATGTATTTTAAGCCCATACGGCAATATATTTTATATCTCTCTAACAGACTGTGTATACGTATAATAAGACTGTGCATACGTATACGTTCGCTATTCTCCATATGTTTACTGTAATTTTACTTTTCACTTTTTCAAATTTATAAACATACACTTCATTATACCGTTTCTTAAATTTATACATAGCTGCAACAATCCTGGGCATATAATTAACTACTTTTTCTAAACAGTAATTTTTGTCTTAGAAAATAGCGAAATTTCTAAGCCAAAGTTTGCTGTTGCAAGGATTTCCTTGCTTTATTGAAAAGAATGCGTGAAAGTATACTGTTTACAAAAAGTGGTTACATGCTCCGAATTGTTGCACCTATGTATAAAGATTTTAGACACCATAGAAATACAATTCTGAGAGGAGGAAGTTATTCTCTTTGTAAAAACTGTCATAAAATTAATTTAAGAAGAATGTTACAGAGGAGAAGTAACTTGACAATTTCAGCATGTTTGCTAGTTATTCAGAGGGCTTTAAGGGAAAATGGTAAACATAAAATTTTAATATGTTGTCTTTTACTTATGTGCTTGTATTATGCATTTAAACTCATTAAAATGCATCTATTTACTTTCAAACGCACGTCTAGCATTTTAATGCGTATGATAAAATAAATAAATGAATACAATTTCTAAAATAACGCTTAGAAAACGCAGAATGCTTAAAGCTTAGGGTGACTTTAAGTTTATTATGAAATGAAACACTTTTAGAGTCGCATATTTTAATATATTATTATGATTTGCGTATTTTTTTTTTTAATGCGGAATAAATTCCAATCTCAACCTAAAAAGATGTTTTAATTTTATTAATGAAACTACAAAATGATTTTTTTAATTATAAACTATAATCTCTGCTAATGGAACAGGATAAAAAAGAGCGTTTTTTAAGACATCTTGATTTTGCAAATTTATGTTTTTATGAAACGTCATTAAAAGTGTTTAAATATGTAACCCAAGACAATTATTTATTTTTGCAAATAATGCGGTGTAATTTCAACTTACATAGCTGCCAACGCCCCCGCTTTCTTCGGGAGATTTCCCCCACAATTTTTATCCATTTTTATTGTTCATAAAAAAGTTTCGACTCATTTACAGTACGAAGTGCGAAGTATGAGTTAGTGGGGGGAAATCTCCTGAAAAAATCCGGCGAGTTTGCAGTTATGCAACTACAGTATTACAATATTTAAAAGTAAATAACTGTCTTTCATGAATCCAAGTATGAATTTACTGCACGAATAATTACAACAAAATTGGAAACTTGCAAATTTATATTCATGCCATGCATTACATACAAATTGTGCAACGTTTAATAACCTATAACACTGATAAACAAAAAAAAAAAGTTTCGGCGGATATCTTGGTATCCAACAATTGTTTTAAGACAATTGAGACATGCTGATTAAAAATATGCAAACCGTTTGTTTCTATCACCTACCGTTTTTGAGATATTTGACATTAACCATTTATATATGTTTAACATTGTATCAAGGCAAACAACTCTCAGACAAGTTACCGTAGAGCCCATATTGCTGAATAGAGTACTAATTAACATAAACTATATCGCATCATCTAGTTTAAGGTATAAAATACATAGGTTAATTAATACATAGGTATAACATAAAGTTCCTTAATTTAAAGTTAGTTCGGTTTGAATTTCTTGGTTGTAGACTTGTGTTTATGCTGAGCATTTGGCATGTTGCGCTGAAGCATCCAGCAGTAGTCAGCCAACATTGCCGCACTCCATCGACCCTGATAGCGTGATTCCATCACCGAGATGTCCTGATGAAAACATTTGCCATGTTCATCACTGACAGAACCCAAGTTCTCGGGAAAGAAGTCGAGTTGTGAGTCAAGGAGATGAATCTTGAGGGACACGTTGCAACCCATCAAGCTGCACGCACTAATGCACTTCTGCAGAATATTTACATAGTCAGGAGATTTATTATTTCCAAGGAAATTGGCTACAACAGACTTGAATGCCAACCATGCATCTTTTTCAGTATTTTTGAGTAAGTCTTCGAAGTGACTGTCTGCAATGATCTTCCTTATTTGTGGACCTATGAACACACCTTCTTTCACTTTCGCATAACTTGGGAAATTTGTTGAATAGGTGCCGAAAAGCATCCGAGTTCTCTAGTACCTACACAAAGTTCTTCATGAGACCCAGCTTTATATGAAGTGAAGGCATAATAACTTTTTCACGCTCAACCAACGGCACACAAATGACATTTTTAGTACTTGTCTGCATTTTATCTCTGATGGGCCAATTCTTCTTTATATAGTAGTGCTTCCTATCTCTGCTGTCCCACTCACAGATAAACCAGCAGTACTTCGTGTACCCTGTCTGCATTCCCATGAGAATAGTGATTACTTTTAAATCACCACAGATATTCCAATTGTAATAGCAATATCGAAATTTTCAAGAAGTAGCGACATGGTTTTGTACGTCTCTTTTAGATGGGTAGAATATCCAACCGGTACTGATGCATACATGTTCCCATTGTGTAATAATACAGCCTTTAAACTTGCCTTGGAGGAATCAATAAACAGTCGTCATGCTTCAGTGCTATGTTCTACCCCGAGGCTTGGACATAAGACCTTGGATGTCCGTGCAGTAGCACATATTGTCACTCATTGCAAAAAACTGCACGTGTTCTTTGTGTCTGAGTCAAAATTGTGAAGTTCTTGGACCTGGTGATATCAAATTAAATTCTTTCAGACGTGAACCTAGCAGTTCAGCTTGGCCTTTTGTTAGTGCCAGGTCCCGTACGCAAAGATCATCATTATTAATCAAGTGAGTATCTTCACCAGGATGGTAGTCAGAGTCCGAGTTGTTGCTAGAAGATGGAGAACTTTCTTCTTGTTTTCCTTCATTGACTCTGAATTCTGTAGGTGGTGTTGGTATTGGATAAGTGACAGGATCATGTGGAATTGGCTTTGAAGCTGAGGGAATATCTGGATGGAGTGTTTTTTTTAGATTGTAGCTTATATATTTTCATTGGGGTAGTAAAATCCCAGGGGGCTCTGAACTGTAGTCACACTGAATGGGAAAATTCGACGCTGCATTTAAAAAAAAAATGAAAAAAAAAATCCAACGAAAGGGGATTAAAAAATATATGTTTTTTTTTGATATCTTGAAAACCTGGCGTGATAGAGCAAAACGGTTTTCAGATTTGTAATCAGCATGAAAAACTGCATTAGAAAAAGTAAGCATCATGCCAGATATCTATGGCTTGTTATTGTGTGTAATTAACGTGCTGATTGTGAATGCTGTTTGTATATGGAAAAAACCTTTTAGAGTTAGTGGTAAACCTGTCCAATATTAGAGAATTTGAACCTATGTTCTCTTCATCAGAATTCATCACCACATCTGCTTACATATTGAACTGAATCTTAAATGTTGGTAAACTCTGCCTAGTTGACTTTAGTACGATATAGCGTAGCTGAAAATTACCCCGGAATATGACTAACCACTTTTTTAAAATAGAAATTTCCAGCAAACAATATATAATAATCAACAACAGTGCATTGTTACACAGGTTCTGTTCTGGAAAGATACTTAAAAATTCTGCGCCCGATGAAAAGTGGTTGACAGCTACGGTATAAATATACAAAAGTTGCATCCCCTAAAATATTTTAATTAGAAAGAAACGTCACGGTATGCAAAGCATACTGATTTAATCTGCGAGTCGTGCATAATGTATCTTTATCTCAAAACAAAAATATTTTTCAATTTTCACCAAAGAATCATCTTCTTAATGTAATCGAATACCCTAACAGAACTATACAAAACTTGTATCTGAAACATTGTTACCAACATAAATATACTAATCATAAAAGCCGTTACTTCATTTTCCTACATCTATTTTCACTCCCCAATGGCAAGTAAAAACAGACAATGAAAAAAAGCGACAGCTTGTCAGAATTTCTAGACATAATTTAATAAGATCTTTTGACGTACTCTTTTGGAAATCTTTTAAATATTCGGAATACAGAGAGTTGAGCTGTCTTTGTTAACAAATTAATTTTTTAAGACAGTTACATAATAAGCATTTTAATAAACGACGTTTAACCAGACGAAATTCCGATATTGAAATTAAAATTAAGGTAGAAAACGACCAGAAGATTAAAACTTGTGTAGTTAAAAGATGAGACCGCACAAACTAATGCCATGTACTAACAAATTAGAAATTAATTAAACGGTGAAATGTGGAATATGTTTTGACAAAGCGTTATCTGCGTAATTACTTCTTTCATACTTCAATCAATATTCCATTTTCGTCCTGTCTGCTAGCGTCTAATTTTCGCTCTCTCGTCTTTAAATTTGCAAAATAAGAGGGTGTTTTGTTTTCTGCTATATTTTTTTTTAAGTTAAAACGTTTAATTTTGTAAAAAGCAATTCAGTCGTAACAAAGCGACAGCTGCTAAAGTATGTAAGTGAAAGGTTAAAAATGCCGCAGTTTAATAATTTTAAACTTGAATAATTTCCCATTTTTCCCCTAAAAAAAGTGTTTTCCAGATAAAAGTGTTTTTTTTTAATTTCTGAATTTCTCGCAATTGACAAAATATACAGGTTGCGTCACTGACATTTTGGTCACACTCCTTTGCCCCCAAAGACTCATATGGCCTAGAGTGTATGACTATCTTAGTTTGGTGATCTAACAGGTGCCAAGGATCACGAAATATAATCAACCACATTTTATAAACAGTAATTTAAAAAAAAAATAATTTTCCAGAAGAGCTGCCGAGCAACGTTCCCAGCGCAAATATTTTGCTGTATTTTAAACAGAAAATTACCGTTCACAAAAAGTGGTTAATTATATTCTGTAATACAGTATACTTTCCGTGCGCGGATTATCCATGATCATTCCGGACTCACAAAAAATTTAAAGAGAAAGATTTTCCCGCTAATGCATATAAAAGCGGTGTTGATCTCAATCAGAATCTTCTCCGATTAAGTTAATAGCATTCAAGTCAAGTCAAGTCAAAGTGAGCCATTCAGGAGTGCCTGCAGTAAAGCAATTCCCGCATAGTTGTAATCGTACCTCTTGAACATGCAAGAGAATTCGAAGGTTCCGAAAATCTGGAATCCGAAATTTTCAAAGTGAAAATCCGAAGTTTTCAAAGTGATGCATATGTAACACTGGCTTTCAGTATTTGATAGATGACATCATTACTGACTGTGCTGTCAAATATAATACCGATGATGGTACTGATGCAGAAGACGTACTAAATAAGGGATATTTATTCTACTGCTCCACAGTCTGTGTAAACTTTGCCAGATTATATGGAACAAAGAGGATTTGATTACGGTGACATTACTGTGGTTCGTAAAATATGTGTCCATGTACGACAAGAAATGAACAAATAGAAGCAAAGACACTTTACAGATTTTTTTGAGCAGTAAATGTTGATAGGAAAATTTCTAATTTGATGAAATATGGCATGCAAATGTAAGTAATTCTTATATTTCTGTACTGATGTTGGTTTTTTTTTTTTTAATAAAAAGAAGTTTTTGGATTATCCGTGTTTTTCTATTATCCGTGCGAGATTGACTTTTATTTCGTTCGCAAAGTACCTGCGATTTCATGAAAGATGTGAGTCAATCATGACACCCAAGTTTTTTCACATTCTTCTCCACACATGACCTGAGATGATAAAATTTTATTATAGGGAATACCTAGGCCTTTCAAGGCTACATTTCCAGTTTCTTAGTTACAATCCTTTTTTGCTCAAACATTAAATAAATGGGACCTCCATGTGAGGCGCAGTCACGTCAAGAAAAACAATTTTTTTTTTACAGTGTAAGTAATAAATGAGCAATATGTACATAGATAAAAATGAGATAACAATACAAATTATAGGAGATGAACAAATTTTAGAAACAAAATACACACAAACAGTAATTAGAATAATGGATGCAAAGTTCCTAGTCGGTATCTAAAAGTAAGACCACTTTGGGACTTCTTTTACAGTTTACTTCTCGGAAATCGTAATCTGGCACCTCAGCCAATAGTTCGTTCGGAACATTACCGAGATTGGTGAAGATATTTTCACCAGTCTGATGGGCAATTTTTCTAAATGAAAAATGCCGAGACAACGCCTCCTAGACATAGAAAGCCTTACAACTCCTACGTCCCCTAGCTTTCGCGTCATCACTTGGCCTACGAAAGTGACGTCATCACAGTTTTTATTTCAAAGTAAAACTATTTAAAATTTCTGGTGAATGTTACAAATATTAAAAAATATCTTAAACATAAAAATTAAACTACCTTTCTCATACAAAATTATTCATTACGATCTTATCATATTATCACATTACTCATGGTTAAAATCTGCCATTTGTCGTAAAATTATACTTTTTTATCTCAGATTATTTGCATATTGCTAATCATGGGTAAAATCAGCAGAAATTTTTAATAGTTTTATTTTGTGAAAAAAAAAAAAAAATGCTTTAATATAGGTATAGTGGTGACGTCAAAGCTTGATGACATAAGAGTTGTAAGGCTTTCTACACCTAAGTGTTGGCCGGGATCGCACCGAATAACAGTATTGTCAGGTGACTATGTCCATGGAGTATTCGGCGGACAATTGCGTTGTGTTTTCGCAATAATGTATTGTTGCAGAAATATATTATTGCGATCCACCCGTAGATGCTCTAGCAGCCAATGCGATGGCCACGGATCTTGAAATCATGATGGGCACCCCTCCAATGACGGACAGAGATCCTGGGAGGATACCGTCATCTCTCCGATGGACTGGCCTATAAGGTAAGTGTAAGTCACCCACCGGAGGGGCCGACGCAAAAGGGTTTACGGCGAAAGATCCCTCCGGGGTGGCCTATTATCGCTTGTTCTTCTTCAGTTCTAACATAATAGGCCATAAAAATAATAATGGCCTATTATGTTAGAACTGAAGAAGAACAAGTGACCTCTCATATTCCTGATCATTTTGATGCTGGAGAACATTCTTTTTGTTCTTTTGTGGGCGTTTTTGCGAGAGGACGACACGTGGTACAAGCATGACTTCTTTCTTATAGCTGTGGCTGCCGGCTCCTTTGTTCTTGGATCTCTTTTCATATTGTTTTACATATGCTGCAAGCCGAAATACACAGACCACGATGTTTACCATGACATGAAAGCGAGCAACACGGACTCCTTTGGAATGTACTTCGAGTTCTGTGATATGGCTTTTAAACTTACCAAAAAAGAAGTTGTTGAGCGCGATTTTCCCTATGGGGCCTGTAAAGCTGCTTTAGCTGCTATTGTACTATTTTAAGTGCAAGTGTACATATTTGTAATATATTGGTTTTTATTAATGTGTATTTGTTTATTACATTTATTACTTATTAGTGTAATTGTTTATTATGTCTATTATTTATTTATTAGTGTGTATTTGCTTACTGTGTTATTGATTATTTGCTTAAATTATGTTAAGATTTGGTTAAGTATGACACTGTATATATTTGCATGACCTCCTAAATGGGGATTGTACTGCCCGGGACGTGCAGTCCTTGGGAAGGGGGCAATGTTACGAATTTTCGGTCAACCCGCTGCTCTAAGGCTTAAAATGGTTTAAAAAACACAAATGATTTAAACAAATGGTTTAAACAACAAAAAGCAAAATTTATCAAATAGATAAATTTTGCTTTTTGTTGCATCAAAATCGGCCAATTAGAACCGGAGATACGGAGGTTTCAGTTTTCCCGATTTGGTTTAAAATTCGTATTCTACGCTTCAAATAGATAAATTTTGCTTTTTGTTGCATCAAAATCGGGAAAACTGAAACCTCCGTATCTCCGGTTCTAATTGGCCGATTTTGATGCAACAAAAAGCAAAATTTATCTATTTGAAGCGTAGAATACGAATTTTAAACCATTTTAAGCCCCAGAGCAGCGGTTGCCCCGAGAATTCGTAACAATATCTAGATTGGTTTTGGCAGCATATCTCCAGATTTGGCTGCCTTAAGTCGCTGCAGGAAGCATTATGCATTTATATAATTTTACTTTATTTTGACGGCTGAGCTTACCTTCTCCACACACGTATTATTATGTACATAAATATCTCAGCACTGTTTTTTGTTTTCGGTGATATGCATAGGTGCCAAATTTTACGGCATATAATTAACCATTAACCACTTTTTATTAACAGTTACTGCTTTGAATAATTTTGCTAATTAGTTATCAGGCCAACCTTTTAACTTGGAAATTTTTCTGTATTTTAAACTGAAAATTACCCTTCATAAAAAGTGGTCAATTATATTCGGCCATACTTCGCACCTTTGGAAATGTATCACGTTTCGTTTAGAAGAGTTGCTTTTTTTTTCCTTTCTTGCAGCCAGGTTTCTAAAATGTCTATGTGTAGTGGCAGTTGATTAAGCCGGGGTGGAAGGATTTCAAAAGTATGGCAGTATCATCTGCATAGATAGCAAGTGTGGTTTATTAGCTATGGCAAATGCTATTGATATACGTACTAACCCCTTCCGATGAAATAACGCGTACAGCCAACGCCTCCTACACATACAAAGCCAAAGGCGCGTGTGACAAGATATATAGGCTGCGTATCTGACATTTTGGTCACACCCTTTTGCACTCGAAGAGTCATGTGACTTAGCGGGTGTGACAATCTTACTATGATTTTCTCAGTGGCTGATGAGAAAGACAGGCTACGACGCTGACATTTTGGTCTCACCCTCTTGACCTCGAAAAACCATGTCACCTAGGGGTGTGGCTATCTTACTATGGTTATCTCGGACTAAGATAATCTCACCTCCTTTCCCCCCATGAGTTTTCGGGTGCAAAAGGGACGTGGCTAAAATGTCAGCACCATAGCCTATATATTTCGTCAACAAAGGTGTCAATACTATTGAAGCTTTTAGAGAAAGGTGAATATGACATTTAAGAGAATGATAGAATTTTAGCAAGGGTCCGTCTGTTAAAGTTTGGATTTACATGTATTAGACTATAGTTTCAAGCCAAATTTTTGCTGCCAGAATTTTTTTCGGGGTTTTTGAAACAAACTGTTTCTTGTATGTCTATGCGTCAGGCTCATCTTTATGATCGTTGTCCTGAGGTCTAAATAATTACAACTGAAAAAAGAGATGAAGTTACGGTTATGCGCAAAGTACGCAATAGCGATACTTTGGGTTTAAGAGAACTGAAATTCATGTGTTGATGTTGCAATTACTGTTTAAGTTTAAAAATACCCTTTAAAATTATTGTACTATTTTAATCGCAGACAATACACTGAAATTCAATCACAATCTGTATTTTCTCCTTTTTTTTCTTTTGAGATACAGAATTCAACTACGCAGTGAAAGATAAGCTGACTATGAAAGTTTTTCGAAACTTCAGCTCTTGTTAATGTGCATATGACTTAAAGCGGAGATGCCAACTGCTCTGGAATATAATTAACCACTTTTTTTAAACAGTGATTTTTGGCTTAAATTATCTCAAAATTTCCAACGCGAGAGTGGTGGTTGGCTACCATTTCGAATAAATATTAAAAGAAAGTACTGTTTACAAAAAATGGTTAATTATATTCCGGAGCAGATGGCAATTCCGCTTCAAGTCAGAATTGTACAATGCTAAATAACTTTTTATTAAACAAATACAATCTTTTGGCTGTGCATTAAATTGAAGTAAAGAAAGTAGTTTTCTTGACTTACTTCTTTTATTGAATGAGTTAATATCAGTTTCAAAATCTAAAAAAAAAAATTAATAAATAAAATATATCCATGTTTCTCAAACATTTCAATAATTAGTCTACTTGTTCATGAAAGTCTAATTTAACATAACACCGTGCGTCTAACTCTACGTAGACTCTTTTTGACCATTAAAAGGATTAATTGGGAATTTAGAACGAAACTAGTAGTGTTAATTACAATTGTAGAAGGATCAATTTCATTCTTTCATGAGATTATTAATATTTATTTCAACGATCAGAGACGGAAAAAAAATGTCAGAATTGCACATTAGAAATTCCGTTTTATGTATGTAGTACACACACTTAAATTTAATTCACAGCAATGTGTCAATTTTTAATTGATTTATCTGCAGACAGACTGAAGAAATGAAATAGAAATTATCTTAATATATGCTCTGAAATTTAATAAATTGCTCAAAGATTCAATTCAAAACGAAATAATAATTTAAAAATATCAGGTAAAACTAATAAGAAAATATTACACGTCTTGAACATTATGACGTATTTTTATTCAAGAACTCAAAATGCATGTAATTTTTAAAAATTATGATTGATGAATGATTAGTGCCGACGAATAACTAATTTATTGTTCATTCTCACAGTAGTATTAAAAATGTAAACATATACATTTATTTTTCATAGAGAAATGAGTATATGTACGTTTATTTTTGTCCTTTAATAACATTAATTATACGTCTGATTGACTGTAAAAATCTGTCCCAGTAAGTTTTTCCTCTTTCTTTCTTAAAAGAAAATAACGCTATTAAATATCTTCGTGAAAAAGAAAATAATCTGGAAGGATTTATTTAATAATCATACCAAATCGAATAAACAGGAAGTAACTAGCTTGCCGCTTCTTGTTACTACACTTTTTATTAACTTTTATTTAAAGTATTTTTTTCACTTTATTTAACTTTACTTTCTCCCGGGAGACTTCAATTATTCCTCCTCATTAAATGCAATTTTACTCATTGTTATTTCGACTGCAGGAAGTGTTCCGTTTAACAGATTTAAAATTTTATGTCCCTGCAATTCCTTAATTTAAATAGAGCGTTGTAGTTTTATATCGGTGCACAATATGTTCCAACTCTCCTGATATTTTTGGTCTGCCGGATTTTACTTGATTAGTCATTAAAGGGAAAGGATCGGATGGGTAATCGATAAACTGTTTTGAATTTCTCCGTTATTTGTACTTAATCGAATACAATACTTTTTAATTTTAATTAAAAGTAACTGAAAGATATTTCATTCAGGCATTTACTCTCTTTTTTAACATTTTAAGTTTCCAATAAAGAGGACTAAATTAAAGATAAAATGTTAAAGCGACATAAATTACTACATGGGTGACATCTTTTTTACAGGATATAATGCATCAGTGCACGTTTCGGATAAATTGTTATTGTAAAAGAACTGTTATTTCGTTTCAAATATATTAATACTTTCCGAGGTTTTTCTTTTTAATTCTTAATTTTCCCTCTCTTAATTAGGTAGGTAGATAACTAATGTCCCTGCTCTATGAAATAATTCAAAAACTGTCAGGAGAGACAGTAATGTAAGTTGATGAGCCCAATAAACTTTTTTGGTGTTATGGTAAGTTCAGTACTTAAAACTATTCGTTCAATAAGTCTTTACAATACGAAAAAAGGTTTATAAAGGAAATCAGATTTTTTATTACTAACATATTTTCTGTAATAACGTAACTGTGAAAATACATTTAATTTAGCTAATTTCTAATTCTTTATTATGATTTGAAAATACTTTTCAAAAGTTACATTCGAATTACATACTTAGATATACGAAATAAATCTATGTAGATAGATAGATACCCAAGAAACAACTTTATGTATTGCATTAATTATTTAAGTTTTGCTATTAAGTAAGCTAAAAGAATGTAAACTTGCAATTTTTTAATGTAGGCCTTTGTCACTATTATCCATCTATTGTACAGATGCGTAAAGTTAGATTTTTTTTTTTTTTTTTTTTTTTTTTTTTTTTTTTTTTACCGTCAGCTCTTTAATTTTCAATACTTGGCACTTATGTATTCCGGAGTACTTGGCAACTATGCTGCTACCCTTAGCTTCCAACTATTTCGGAATATTATTGGCAATTTCGAATGCGACGGTACGGTTCCTCATGTAAACACGACGACAGTCGCTGAAGCTTGGTGGTCACCAAGCCCCAGCGACTGTCTCCAACGATTTTGCACAGTCAACAAGTAAACTCAAATAACTTTAACAAATTGAAATTGCTCGTAAAATACACTAACAAAAACAGATAAAAACATCAAACTCACAGTAAAATAATTCAGAAATCGTAAAAAAGTGGTCCACATTTAACTTTACAAAAAAATTCGGCAAATTCAGCAAATCCCTGAACGGCCCACTGTTTTTTTATTTTAAATGAGAAAAACAGTGGGCCGTTTTTAACCTAAAACAACTTAGGTGCATTAAGCAACCTAATTGTACAACTAGTGTAAATTGGGCAAACACTCGCCCGTTCTTTATAAAAAAAAAAACTTCGGTGAATTAAGTAACCTAGTTGTACAGCTAATGTAAACTGGGCAAACACTTGTCAGTATTTAGCTTAAAAGAACGTCGGTGAATTTAGCAACCTAGCTATAGAGCTAATCTAAAATCAGCATGATTACAATAGCACATAAGTAGCACTAACCAAAAAAAAATCCAATACAAGTTTTAAATTCATTAAAATCTTTGTATAACTCTAAAAGGATCCATTAAATAAAAGCACTTACCTTATTGTTACCACTCGATCGAGGCTTACTTTATACTGTTACCTCACTAGTCCCTCTCCCCTTTATAGGCACTTAGCACGAACAGATTGCTACCACCTAACTTCCATACACCAATCAATAACATACCTCAGTTCTTTTAATTTCGTAAAATGGAAAACATCTTGAACTATCCAAAAATCTATTCTAGCGACAAAATCCCCCGAGAAAGCTTGTTAACTTGCGATGAACACTAGAGTTCAGGTAGCGTCACCAAACTCATAAAGAAAAGTAACTGCTAATGCTCAACAAATTCCCATTCTTCAAACAGCATTGAAGATACACGTGTCTTCGTTCCGGTTTGCTGTCGTTCATCTGCAGACAGCATTCTGCAAACACCATTTATCGCTTTGGCCTTTTCACCAATCAGAGCCACAATTTTTAAACAAAACAGCGTACCGTCTTCTCCGATTAGACCATGTAACTAACCAGTTTTTGTAAAAAGTAATTAAAAAAAATAAAATAAAACAAAAAATGCCAACAACCGTGCCCGGTACGTGTAAAAATTTTACTTTATTCTAAGGCAAAAATTATTGTATGAAAAATATGGTCATTTACAGTCCGAGTCGTTGGCAGTTGTGCTAATACTCATTAGTAGGTGATATATGCTTATCTGGTCCAAACTTTTACTTCAATTAATTCGTTACTTAGCCACCAAACTCTTTCCATGTTTAGCTCTTCGCCTGTTTTTGTAATCGAGAAATGACTCAAAAATGGATTTAGATTGGTAATCAAAGAGCTCCCGTCCGTACGCCAAGTACAACAAAATTGAGGCATACATGCATGATAGTCACATAGCTCCTAACGTCTACGGAAAATAACTGGCCCCTCTTCGCAAACAGTAATGTGTTCGGGTTAGAAATTAACAGAATATTTTAGCTTAATGCACGGGTTCGCTTATCATCAAAAAGATGTTTAAAAGATATGCCGTTTACAAACAGCTTTACTACCATCTCTCCCAATTGTTTCGGGAGATCTTCCACCACTAATTTTTACTTAGCAATTTATGCTTAAAATAAGTCCAAATTTTTATTGCAACCCAAAGCTGTTAAAAAATCCGAAATCTCCCGAAAAAAATCGGGAGAGTTAGCAGCTATGCAAAACATAGTTAATGGTATTCCGTAAAGGCTGGCAGCTCTGAATACACACCAAACTCAGTTCTTACGGACATGCTAAACGAGTAACAACGGGGAATGATGCAATTGCCATTAGAAGCGCATAGCTACCAACGCTCGCGATTTTTTCGGGCGATTTCCCGCCGCAATTTTTAAACAATTGTATATTACTTTAAAAGTTTGGAGTTATTTTAGAATAAATTGTTAAGTAAAAATTAGTGGTGAGAAATCTCCCGAAAAAATCGGGAGAGTTGGCATCTATGGATATGGAAGTGCGTGAAATCACATAGCTGCCTGATTTGAAACCACAATTTTTGAACAGGTTTATTTTACTCTATTAATTTGGACCTATTTTAAGCTTAAAACTCTAAGAGTATTATTGGTGGAAAATCTTCCAGTAATATCGCAGGAGTTTGCATCTATGAAATCTTGAAGGAAATAATCGTTAGACCCCTACAAAAGGGTATTTAAATGATCACAGCTGCCAGCTCTCCTGGTTAAATCAGAAGATTTTTCACCACAACTTTTAAACAGTTCTAATTTGCATTTAACATTTGGACTTATTTAAAGCTTAAATTAATTAGCAAAGATTGGTAGTGGACAATCTTCCGAGATAAAATCGGAAGAAATGGCAGCTATGAAACGTGGACATAATATCCAAAACGGGAGATTGAAAAAGAAGAACAAGAGTCAGGGATGTCTTTAAAACGTGAACTTCAATAAGCAGCATGGAAATGTTTGGTTCTTTCAGGGTTAGGTACAAAAATAAGGAAGAAGAAAGCGAAATAGAAATAAAATTTTATCAATAATGAAGAAAAGAGTATCTTAAAAGAAACGGTATCACGCGTTGTACTTGAAGCTGCGTGTATGTTTATTTATTGACCATAGAACCGAAAACGGCAAAATTGGAAAATTCTCTTTCGTCAAATACTTTTTAAGCTATAGAAATTAGAATAAGACTAGGAGACAATTAATGCTCTCGTTGTCTTTTTACGTTCTTTTATAGCAACTAAGAAATAACTATAAGTATATTATTATGAATGTTACCACACACACACACAAGCATAATTTTAATATTTCTGTGACTTACTGGCTTAGCATAGTTGCCAACTTTTACGGAATATAATTAACCAATTTTTTTTTCACATTAGTTTTCGGCTTAATACATAGTACTATTTTGGAGCTTAGCGTGTAAGGCTGTTACTAATTTGAAAAAAAATTTAACAAAATTTACTGTTTACGAAAAGTGGTTAATTATGTTCTGTAAAAGTTGGCAGCTATGTCTTAGTTATCTAGCAAGATTAATTATTAAGGTTAAAATTCATAGTGCTTAAAATCTCTTAATTTTTCATCCTTATGTGTTTGTGGTTTTTAAGCGAATTTTAAGCTGAATGAAATGTTAATTCCGCGGTACTGCTAGATCCTTCTGATCACTGTAGCTCAATAGCTCAGTCCCGAAATCCTGAGAAGCGAAAAACAATTCAGGATAGCACTACCTAGTGGGATCCCACAGTAACACAGCAAAATCAACTTGTGAATTTATGAGAGATCTACACCCAAAAAGTATTTTCGAATTACAAACATTATTGTTGGAGGCGGCTTGGAGTGCAGACTTGGAGTCATACAGAATAACTGCATAGCAGAATTTATATTTGAATACTACAGTTTGTTTCAAAGCAAATAAGATTGCCTCGAGTTCACAAACAAAATTTGTAGTATCTCTGCCAACAGCTTTGTAAAAAGCAAAGTCTTCACAAAAAACTCCAGCAGCATCTCCGATATACCTCTGAAACATACAGCCATCTTTGAAAACATACTTCCGATCCACCGGCTATCTTATCGGTGGATCGGAAATATGTTTTCAAAGATACACCGGATTATTAGGAGTATATTTTATTAGTATTATACACCGGATTATTAGGAGTATATTTTATTAGTATTTTTTCAAAGAAGTAACCAGGTCGCACGCTTAGACGCTTAATACTAAAATTTTGCTGTATTTTAAGCCGAAAAATCATGTTTAGAAGAAGTGGTTAATTATATTCCGTAGTAGTTGGCAGCTATGTCAATAGTATCAAAGTCAGTAGAACGAATTTGAGAAGTTGAATGAAGATTGAAAAATAAGAACATTTCCCATACAGGTGCTATTTTCAGCAATCTCAAAGAGTTTATTTCTACAGTTTACAAATAACGTTAAACGCCACTTCCCGTACAGTTAATGCTTTATTTTGTTTATAGATCAAATCTGTGATTTTTATGTAAATCATTTAAAACTTTATTGCACAGGTGTATTGCACTGCTATATCTAAGATACATATAGCTGATGTTTAACCTCCTCAGGCCTGAGGTCCAGATATGTGTACCTCTCTTACTTGCCTCATAATATCAAAACCGTCTAACTTTATAAGATTTTGACTTTACCTTTAGAATGTTGAATGATTTTGCTTTAAAAGTAAGCCAGTACACGACAACACTGAGATGCTTTTATTTATGAAATCTCTTTTTTTTTGCATAGCTTTCAAATTTACCAGAGTTGATACCTGCTCAGTTATATAATTAACCACTTTTTTTTAAAGTAATTTTTGGCTCACATTATAGCAAAATGTTGAGATCAAACGTTTGGACTGAATTCCATTTTCATAAATTACTAGAAAAAAATTCCTGTCTGCAAGTGGTTAATATATCCTAGCGTAGTTGGCAACTCTGAAAATGCACAGAATTATTATGAGGACCGTAATGTGATCACTAAATGTAAAGATACGAAATTTGGCATGTATGTGAGTTTTTAAAAGTATATGTGCTAGATTAGTCAGAATTTTCCAAAATACCAATGAGTGATAACCTGTGATTGGTAGGAATCCAAAACGTTCTTTTCACATATCTCTCTCTATTTCAAAGAGAAAAAGAGATATCCATAAAATTCTTGATGCAAAACACAAAACTCACAAATATCTGAAATTCCATTTCGCAACATTTTGATATTTGGCCTCCAAAGAAGGTAGGTGTGATAAAAAATGGGAAAGAATAGGCATCTTTCTTGAAAAAAAAATTATCTTTCAAATCGTTGCTCCGAAATAATGCTATAATAAATAGAAATCCTAAGTTAAAACACATCTTGTTTGTCATTAAAAACTTGTTAGAAATTTTTCAATGTAAAAAAAGGCGCTACCCCCGGTCCTCCCAATAATTCCTTGTAAAATATGAATTTCTTTTCTTTTCTGTGATCTCTCTCTGTATGATGCCACTGTAGAGCCCAGGAAAGTGTATTTGTTATCGTGTGGAAAGTGGATGTCGTTACACATGCGGCCAGTCACCACCTCCTAGATACAGAAGGCCTGAGAACAGAAGCTTTTACGTCATCAATAGGTCTTCTAAGATGACGTCATCACAGTTTTTCGTTCATAAAGTAAAACTATTTAGAATATCTCATGGTTGATACAAATGTTAGACAATATTTTAAGTTGAAGATAAAAATTAAAATACCTTTCTGATAAAAAATTATTTATTATGATCTATTTCTATATCATATTATATAAGTAGCGAAAGTTAAAATTTCCTGTTTGTCGGAAAATTAAATTTTCTATTTTAAATCATTAAAAAGCTTTATGCGTTAGTAAAATTCACCACAAACTTTCAATAGTTTTACTTTGTGAAAATAAATGTGTGATGACGTCATTTTAGTGGATCTACTGATGACGCAAAAGTTTCTGTTCTCAGGCCTTCTATATCTAGGAGGTGGTGGGCCAGTTCAGCTCAAACCTTTTGAAAATCCGCTTTACGACCATTTTCAAAATACGAAATTATTATATTTTCAATTGGTAAGGAAAAAAGTTGTTGGTATGACTAACTGTGTAAGTGTAACCAATACCTTCTAGATATAGTAAGCCAAATATTTAAAGCTTTGATGTTATCAAACTGCCCTTTCATGATGTCATCACAGTTTTAATTTCACAGAGTAAAACACTTTTTAAATTTGTGGTGAATTTTCTCACGCTTGAAACATTTTAATGATTAAAGATAGAAAACATATTTTTACGACAAATGGCAATTTCTATCATCATTAATTATATACAGTAGATTCCCTCTTAAACGGCCTCCGTTTAACAGGATCTCCGCTTCAACCATCCGTCTTTGACTTTAAAAAAACAAAAATGATTAAAAATTTCCGACAGTAAATGACACCGACCTTCGTCATATCCCATGCAGCTGGAGAAAAAGTGCTATATAAGCATCAGCTTCCTCCATCGACGTGATGCTTTAAAAAAAAATAACGAAACTGTGCAATAAGTTGTTGAATTTTCAGTCTTCAGCAGAAAAAAAAAAACTAGTGATGTTTTTAAAATCTTCCTCCTAATGGTCTATAAAACTTGTAATAAATTACAACTTGAATCGTAATAAATTAAAGCATTTATTATAATGCAGTTCCATCAATTAATTATACATCTTTCTTCATTCTCTGGTTTAACCGGATTTTCTCTTAACCGGCTCACCCCTCCCCGGTTCCAATTAAGCCGGTTAAGAGCAACACCTCCTAGATATAGAAAGCCTAACAACTACTACGTCACCAAGCTTTCACGTCATCAGTAAGCTTTCAAAAATGACGTCATCACACTTTAACTTTCATAAAGTAAAACTATTTAAATATTCTGATAAATTTACTCATTCACAACAACATTTTAAAAATATGAGACAGAAAATTTAATTTTACGACACAGGGAAAATTTTTAACTGTGACTAATTATGTCATGTAATAAAGAAATAGATCATAATGAACTGTTTTGCATCACAAAAGTATTTTAATTTTTATCTTTAACTAAAAATATTTTCTAATATTTGTAACATTCACCAGAAAATTTAAATAGTTTTGCTTCTGAAAATAAACATGTGATGACGTCATCACTTGAAGGTCTAGTGGGGACGTCAAAACTTCAGTCGTTAGGCTTTCTATATGTAGGAGTTGTTGTTAAGAGGGAGTTTCCTGTAATATGGTATAGAAATAGATCATAATGAATTATTTTCTGTCAGAAAGCTGTTTTAATTTTTATCATTAACTTAAGGTATTTTCTAATGCTTGTAAGATTCCCCAGAAAGTTAAAATAGTTTTTTTTTTTTTAAGATAAAACTGTGATGTTGTCACTTAAGAAGATCTAGTGATAGCGGCAAAGCTTCAGTTGCAAGTCCTTCTGTATATAGAAGTTGTTGCAAAGCTGTCAATTTTAACAGAATACAGTCAACCAATTTTTGTAAACAGTAAATTTTATAATCTGCTTTTTCAATTTTATAATCTACTCGCACGCTGAGCTTCTAAACTGTCATGTATTCTAAGCTGAAAACTATTGTTTCGAAAAGTGGTTAGATATATTCCGCAAAAGTTGCAGCAGCTATATGGTGTTAGTATAAATCGAATTCGGTTAGCTTACTCAAAGTCTTACTGTTGTGTGAATAATAAACTAAAGATTATTTATTTATTAGTTTTTATTGCTGGTAGCGTTAAAACAAGGGAAATTAATATACGTTTTCTTTTTTAAATTTTTAGTTTTTAAAGGAAAATTCGCTTCCCTTCTTCGTACTGTTTATTATACACCTAAAAAATAACTGTTTATCAGCAATATTCAATTTTGGTTAAACACAATATGTAAACCTTTTTAAAAACACATTTTCTGATAAATAAATTGTTATTGAAAGTATTTAATTATACGTAAGTCTTACCCTAGTTATATTATGTTTAACGTTTCTATAAACTGAGACATTCTTTAAGTATCATTTGTGCGCTGTATCTCCTATCATTATTTTTTGCATAAGCTATCGACTGCTCAAAGAACCATGCATATTATCTCTTTAAATTTAGTTCTATATATGGGTAGTTGCCATTTAACAAAAGCAAACCCAAAAATTTTTGAGGCCGTTGATAGAAGTTTTCTAAATATAGTAATCCTGATACCTTCTGTGTTGCTTGGTACTGGGGTAATTTAACAAAGTGTTTCCGAGAGAATAAATAGTTCTTATTGCAGAGTTGCCATTTTTTGCGGAATATACGAAACCACTTTTTGTAAACAGTAATTTACGGTTTAGAACATAGCAACATTCTTGGTGCGTGGCTTCGTTGCTGTACTTAAAGAGTATAGTTGAAATACGTTGTCTACAAAAAGCTGGTTATTGTCATCCCGTAAATGTTGGCAACCGTGTTACTGCGCATTAAAAACAGAGTGCGAATTGAACATTTTCTCCAGAGAGGTACATTTGAGAGAAAACATTCTTCAGCAGGGGACATTCGAGAAAGAAAAAGGAGGCATGTGTAAAGGCTCCACTCACACAATATATTAGGTATTACATGACAAATGCAGTCGCCAACATGTCTAAAAAGTGACTTAAATTCAAACAAAAGTCGACCTCCGATTTTCTATGCACATATTCCTGTCTATGTCAATTCACCGTCTATCCTGAAATTCGGCTGGTGGCAGAGCAGTGATTTTCGTTCATTTCGCAGTCTTCCTTTGAAACCTGCCCACAGATACGGAGTGAGAAGTGGCATCAAGCATGTGTATATCTATGTCAAAGGCATGCTCATAACTTATTCCTTTGTCTAGTAAACAAAAGAAAAATTTCTATTCTAAATACTTAAAATCGTTAGGTGCTGTTAAACTTGTAGGGTGGGGCATAGATTAATTTAACATTTCCCAGCAGGGGATAAATAGTATCCCTGGCAGGGATCCATTAATATTTCTCTAGTCAGGGATATTACTTTCTTCAGCCGGGGACGATCCCCGGCATCACCCCCCCGCACCCTGATTATCCCGGCATCCCCCATCGCACCCTGATTAAAAATGATACTGAAGCTCTGTGTAGCATGATTTGCAGCATTTGTTAACAGAAGACTTTGAATGCAAGTCAAATTCTTAAACTTTACAATTCGAATAATTTATTATTATCATGTTTCAAAAACAGGAACTCTAAACTTTTCATCGCTCTTGTTTTTTCTTCTGTTTCGTAGTTCACAGTTCACAGTTCGTTAACGCAGTGTATAAAGTTGAAGCTGAGCAAACTGAAATGAGCAACACTTTTGGAAAATATCTGTAACCTATTGCACAATATTTTTTCTTCAATGGCAGGCACTTGTACAAGCATTAGTCCCTATAAAGGCCAATCCTCTGCAATGATATCGAGCATTTTAGCAAACACCCATCTTCAAAATTTGTAAAAATATTCTTCCAACCAGTAATTTAACAAGATATTTATTAAGAATAATCGGTACGTTAAAAGCTAAGCAACAGGGTTGCCCGATAGAAGGATCAAGACGCTCTCGTCTGTATATCGGGCAGAATAATACAAGAGCAAGGTTGCCCGATAGAAGGATCAAGACGCTCTCGTCTGTATATCGGGCAGAATAATACAAGAGCAAGGCGAAATTCTCTTTTACGGTATGCCTGCGGTTTCCGTCGACTTTCTGAACGAGTTGCGAAGAGGGGTCGTGACGTATTTCACACGGTGCCACAAATATGTTAAAGGGCTGTGTGTCCGCTAAGTCGGTGGTGTACTTTTGACTGGTAGTTGGAAATCAATAAAACAATGAGAAATATCAAATCTTCTCCAAATAAGAGATTTCTCTAATATTTTGTGATGATACAGAGTTTGATGATGCGTCAGGGTGTGCGCACGCAAGCCAGGACGCAACACCACGAACTGCGCAGCAGTACATCAGCCCACGACCACGCTAGTCACTATGTTGACGGTGCGAAGGAAAGTTCAATGTGTTCTGTGCTTACCTGGTCACGGATTCAAATTTAGCAATTTTTAAATAAAAGTTCTTCCACGTCTCTACTGGCGTGGGAGTGGGCTGATACACTGGTGCGTAGTTCGTGGTACTTCATCATCGCTGTAAACCGTGGCTGACGGGATATACAGACTGCAGTGCTGATATTTTGGTCACACCCTTTTGCACCTAAAGAGTCAAGTGACCAAGAGTCAAGCCTATGTAGAGGGTGTTATAAACACCTCCTAGATAAATTAAAGCTTATCAAGTCCTACGTCACCAAGCTTTGACGTCATAGGCTTACGTTAAAAGTTTATTTTCACAAAATAAAACTTTTAAAAATGTCTCTTGAATTTACTCATGAATAACAATATTTTAACAATATGAGATAAAAAGTATAATTTTATGATAAATGGCAGTTTTTAACCATGAATAATTAGATAATGTGATAAGGAAACAGGCCATAATGAATAATTTTGTATAAGAAGAATATTTTAAATTTAATGTTGAATATGATATTTTCTAGTATTTGTAGCACTCCCCAGAAATTTTAAATAGTTTTAGTTTTTGAAAATAAAACTGTGATGACGTCAATTTAGTGGGCATCGTGATGACGTCAAAGCTTGATCTGTTAGGCTTTTTATAGGTAGGAGGTGTTGGTGTTATACGCTAGAGCTTGTCACCCGAACGGGTGTACAGTATGTGAAATCATAATAACTGTACTTATTTACGACTTTGTAATTCCTTCACAAACATTGAAAACTTACCCGGTTATTAATTTGGCTTTGTATTTTTATCACATAACTGGCTATTATTATTTATTTATTCGTTCTTCTTGCCTTTAACCTTAAAATGAGCTCATATTATACTGAGTATTATTTTAATGCGAAAATTTTAATTCTTTTTAAGAACTTTTCGCTTTTTTTTTTTTTTTTGGATGCCATAATTTATACACACAGGAAACATCTATTTAAAAACAATATTCAGTTTTGGATAAATGCATTATGCAAAAATTTTCCGCCCAGGGGGTGTAGTAAATTAAGAAGTATTCTATCACGCCTTGTGTCCTGGTTCGAATCCTGGCTAGGGCATGGATGTTAACTAGTTCGTCCCTTCATAGTGTTACGAATTTTCGGGGCAACCCTCTGTTCTGGGGTTTAAAATAGTTCAAAATTCGTATTTTACGCGTCAAATAGTCAAATTTTGCTTTTTGTTTCATCAAAATCGGTCAACTGGAACCGGTGATACGGAGGTTTGGGATTCCCCATTGATTTCTATAGCAATTTCTAGAAATCTCGAGAAATATTGGTCCTAGTTCTTCGGCAACCTCACTTTAGGGACATATTTTGGCACCAAATTTGGCGATATTTCACCAAAAGTCGCCAAGCTTGGCGACATTTGGCGCGATTTTCCCAATGGGGCTTGTAAAGTTAGTTTTTCTGCATTAACATAAATATTCGCCTAATATTACTCTTCTATTACGCAATCATAATCGAGTCTGCTCCAATAAATTCCACGGATGGATCTCTCTGGAACATTCCACGGTGTTCGTTGAAGACTATAAAAGCAGCGGGCTCCCCCAGTTTCGTTCAGTGTGGTTCGAGCTTCCGATGAGTACGCTGCTTTGCTCTGTGAATTGTATTGTGCTAAGCGGTATTTCCGCTTGCCTTTTCGAAGTTTTGTTTTTAAGTGCTGTGTAAATTTTTCATTACTGTGTCTTGAGGGATTGTTTACGAAATTCCTCGTATATTTCCACTGAATTTTTGCCTTAGCAAGTGTTTTATTTTGTGTGAGAAATAATGCTGCAGTAATTTTATAGCATTCAAAATATTATATTATATTCTAAAATAAGATTTCTTCCGAAAGCGAATAAAATAGTTCCTTTATTTGTTGTACATACTGTAGTTTTAAAACTAACAAATACCTCACTTTACGTGCATTAACATAAAATAAATTGCATATTTTAACTGTCTCCGGTGCCGGTCCTCGAGATACACTACAGGTCTAGGTATATGAAATTTAATTTTAAAATGGCCAGAACAAAAAATGACGATCTAACTAAAAATTATATTTTTATACTACTTGATCTAGTAAACAGAATACATGTTTACATAATATTTGTTAATTTTGCCTGACGCTAATAATTGAAATATTTTACTTATTTTTGCTGGTCTACAGAAATAGAAGATAAGTTTGGGAATCACTGATGCAGATATTTGTTATATGTACGTGAAATCATAATGAAAATGGCTATTTACAACTTCATGATTCCTTTACACAGGCATGCTGAACAAATTACAAAGTGGGATCTTGACGTAGTTTATATAGTGTTATAAATATGGGAAACTATTATAGGAATAGTTATTAGCAAATGTATTATTCTTTTACACACACTGAAAGATTATTGGAGTGTAAATTTTATTTTGTATTTCTATTCCGAACTTCCCAAATATATATTTCTTCAATTTTATTACCATTAACTTTAAAATTAACTAAACAAATACTTTTCTAATGGCGAGCACCAGCCTTTTATAAGTAATTGTCCACTACTACGTCAAAAATACTGGTCACTTTAATATGGGGGACGTAAAAGGTGGAACAACGTTGTCTCCTATGAATTGGTGGATAGCGGCTGGCGAGAAAGAGTGGTTGCGGTGCTGAAATTTTGGTCACACCCTTTTGCTCTGTAAGAGCCATGTGACCTAGGGGGTGTGGTCATCTTATTGCGATCATTTCGGACTACATTGACTCGAAAATAAGTTTCGATGAATCACTACGTACGAACAGACGTACGAAGTGATTCATAACACAAACACACTCGTAAAGGTGCTATGACTCACTATCTTTAAAATGAGTTTCACATCCCTCTTTACTATAGCACACTTTTACAGAAGAAATAATTTCTTTGATTATTTCCATACTAATTGTAACGCTGTTTACAAAATTGGGAGTAACGAGCAGCGCGAACTGAAACGAGTAACACCTTTAGAAAATATCTGTTGTTGTGGCTGACGAGAAAGACAGGCTGCGGTGTTGACATTTTGGTCACACCTATTTGCCAACTAATTCATGCGACCTAGGGGATGTAGCCATCCTAATCCGAGATAACCACAGTAAGATGACCACACCCCAAGGTCACATGAATCTTAGTTGGCAAATGGGTGTGACCAAAATTTCAGAACCGCAGCCTGTCTTACTCGTAAGCCCAGTGCCGTAAAAGTAGGGAGGCATGGCAGGGTGAATGCCCGGGGCCTCAAAATCTATATGGCTATTTTCCCAACCTCTTGACTTTTTTTTCTTTTTTGGTCTTTTATAACTTTTTTAGATTTGCGCATCTAATTTTCTAAACGGATCACCTATCACTGTTTAAGCAGGAAAAAAATTGTTTATTGCTTACAAAACAGCTAACAGCTCACCAACAGATTAGCTGTATTATGATATGTACAGCTGATTTGTAACAGTTAAATTTATACGCCAGTTTTTTTAGAGTCAAATTTCTTTAACTAATGACCTTGTGTTCCCTTTATTTGTATTCTAGAAAAACATAATCTGGGCCTCAAAAAGCCACTCTGAAGCAAACATACCTTTTGGGGGCCCCCTCTAATTTCTTAAAATTATCATATCACTTAGATAATTTCAAGCAAAAGGCCTGTTTTTTCTTTTTTTTTTTTGTAATTATTACTCACAAGCATTTTACGCACTTAACAAAGAATGTGCATATGCATAATCGGTGGTGTGTACTGACTTCTTGTAAGAGAAGGGGGTATGGAAGCCAGTGGCGGATTAATGAAAGTTTGTCGGGGGGGGCGGTTAGCTTGTCGGTAGGGGCGGTTAATTGGAAGATTGACATATACGCCTATTTTATGGAAGTAAAATAGGATCTTTTACATTAACTTCTTTTTTCTCGGGGGGGGGGGCGGTCGCCCTCTCCGCTCCACCTCCCTTTAATCCGCCCTTGACGGAAGCAATGTTATGTTAAAAATGTTCAGACTTTATGTTAAAAATGCATGACCAAAGGGCGGGGGATGTTGAATTCCCCCACACACCATTTGTGTACGCCAGTGCGCATAGTAAATATATGGAGTTGAAGTTTCCTTCCACATTTTTCTAGAGTAAGTGAATGCTCGAAAATTTCCTTTTCCCTTTAATGAGGATCTAAATTAGGAATGGCATGGCATGGCATACAAAACTCCAAATGCCAAAACTCAACTCCTAAAACTCAAAATTTAACTACTTAAATTGACATTATGTCCTTTAATTTTCCCCCTCTAAAAACCAATGGTCTGAGCCCCTCTTGCAAAATATTTTAATATTTTTTGGTCGTCCTTTTCTTTTACTTGTGTAATAATCAGCGATTTGTACATTCTTTTACATTCATTATACAAATGATTCAATAATTATTTGCATAAACACTCAAACTAGAAATGAAAATAAATGCTGCATTTCAGCTGGAATGTAAAATACATTAATTACTTCATTATATGAAATTAAAAATACCCTTTTTTTTACAAATCAAGTGCTCGATTAATAGCTGCAAACGCTTTTATATTATACTAGCTGAGTGCCCGTTCTTCGCACGGTAGTAAACGAAAATATTCCAAACATGTGTAATCCCAATTAATTCTCGTGGTGTGAAATCTAAAATAAAAACAAAATTATTTGACTCTTGATGTAAAGTTTGCATCATGAGTACTAACCTGGCATCATTGCAATTTAATGACTCAATAAACTATGTCAGTATCATTCGCGATCAGAAAAGTAAAAAGCTTAGCGGTTTGAAGAGAACTCCTGACTTTCAAAATGTGTTATTTCTACATCATACTGTTTTCTAGGTTCAGTTTATAGTATTAAATACCTCAGACACTACATGAACTGGACAACCGTTTATTTTAAAATAACTGCGCACCCACTCTTCATACGGGAAGAAACGAATATTTTACTAAAATCATATCTGCGTGTGACAAAACAGAATTTAATTTTTAAAAAAGTTCGAGTAATGTCCTCGAAATTACTGCGAGATGTATCAACGCAAATTAGAATTACTTATCGTTCAGTTGGCTGTAAAACAACCCTTGAAAAAGGATAAACAGAACACTTTTAAATTCATGAAATATTTATTAACGTGGTATATTGTGATTTATTCATATTATCCTTACAAATCTACTAATATTACCTATTACGTATATCAACACTATCTATCTTCCTTCTCCTTCAAGGCTACATTAAAAGAAACAGCTTAGATTATTTTGTACCAATGGGAGCTTCTTATCCTATGGTGATTCTTTGCAATTTACGCATTAGCATAAACAATTTTCATTTCACATAATGGTTGCCCTTAAGGAAGCTCTCTATATATATTTAATTTATGCATAGTTTTGTAAGATTTGCGTATTTAGCACCGCAAAACATTTCATCTCAACTTGGTGGAAAATATCCAAGCGGTGCCGTTTTAAATATCCATATATCCAATACAGCGATATCTTATAAATCCTCCATGGTTCTGTCTCCTGAAAAACATCAAACGGTGTAATCTCGAGGAGCTATTTAGAATCGCTTTAATTGTGACAGAACGCAGTTGAAGAGTTTGCAAATTTCACGCATTTTTTTTATTTATGACGTCACAGTTCAGCTGCCGTAAAAGATACCCCGGTTGGTTGAGGTAGTTAATTTAGATTTTTCGCACAGTAGTTTTCAAACGGTATCTTATTAAAACTTACAAAGACGTTGAAATTTTTTTTTGCTTTATAAAGTACCCCTATGGAGGAACGAAATCCAACGTTAAAATAAAACTATACTCGCAACATGCATATGTTAGAAAACCTATAAACATTTTTAAATAAGGAACGGATTAAAATGCCACTAATAATAATAATAATCGCTATTTATATTCGCTATAGCTGTAACAGTACGTTAGAGTTACAGAGTTTACAAATTTCACGCATTTTTTTAAATTTATGACGTCACTGTTTAACTGCCGTAAAAGATACCCCGGTTGGTTGAGAGGGTTAATTTGATATTTCGCTCAGTAGCTTTCAAACGGTATCATATTAAAATTTACAACGACATTGGAAACTTTTTTTTTTTTGCTTTATATAGGAATAGGACACTATGGAGGAACGTAATCCAACATTAAAATAAAACTATACTCGCATATATATGCCTGCGACATAATTAAATGCGGGAAAAAATAATAGAACAATTTTAATATATCGCGCTTTAAAACAAACTTTGTAACTTTTAAAATGAACATATTTAGCTGCGTTAACACATTTCAAATTTTAATTGCAACAGATTAAAATACCACTGACATAGTTGCCAACTCTTCCGGTTTTTCCGGAAGATTTTCCACCACTAATTTTTACTTACGAGTTTAACCTTAAAATAAGTCCAAAATTTTATTGTAAAATAAAACTGTTTGAAGATAGTGGTGAAAAATCTTCCGGAAAAACCGGAAGAGTTGGCAGCTATGCACTGATAATAATAATAATCATGAATTTCTCAGTTCATTTCTAAAGTAAGTTTTAATCAAAACATCGCCTCCTTCTGTTAAAAAAAAAAAAAGAGCAGGGATAAAATTGTGGCGTAATTTTTAGGTATCGTAAAGCATTTGACGTCATAGATCCTCACTTGCGAATTGAAATTCCGATATCCTATCTTGAACACTCCATTGACTGTAAAAAAAAAAAAAAAAACTTTTTTCTAATCCTTTTTGTGGCAGCAACCCAACATAAATTCTCGTGCCATGATCGCAATGTAATGAATGGCGTAATATCGCGTTGATGCTATTAAATTCTAAACATTAGGTTGTATTAAAATTCGTAAAAATCATCTAATTGACATAATTTTTTTATTTTCATATTAAAAGAGGGAGAAAAAAATGTTTCACCATTTGTGAAAATATCAAAACGTTATGACGGATAGAAATCAACATGCGACAGTTTTAAAATTATTTTACGAAAAATTCGTCAAAACAGATACTTAGTAAAAAAAATTCCTAAAAATCAGTAAATCATGTTACGTATTCCGAACAAACTGTTTTTAAAAGAAAATTTTCTCCTCTATCCGATGATACAACTGCCGTTTTGCTGCGAACGTAATTTCCGCCGTTGTTACGAATTAGGTGAGAAAAAAACGCCAAAAATCGCATAAAACATAAAATAAGAAAATTCTAGGTCGAATTTTGAAAAAATCGCTTCGAGGTGCACAACTGCATGTATAGATCTTCCCGAGTACCAAATTTGGTGTTTCTAGGTATAGCCGTTTGTCCGTAACGCTGCCGACAGACACACAGACAGACACCTTCTTTTATAATAAGTAGAGATTAGAAATAATACTACTTATATCAAGAACACATAAGAGCTATATTGATGATTTATTAATGTTTTTGTGTTGTGTTAAGGTAAAGCTACGCAAGAGTTATCTGCTTAGAAGGAGTGCAATGAGAGGAGGATCTCTAACGCGTATTCACATTACATCTGGAGAAAACCTTCCAAAACTTCGAGCCGTAGATCGATAGCCGCACGGCAGGATAGAAGCCTGAACCTTCACACTTCAGCCATCTTACTGTGTTGCATGTTGAGTGTCTTATCCTCTATTCCATGATGGGGCCTAATTTATTAATTTTTTATCAAGTAATGTAATTTTGTAATTATTTAAGATATGGAGACCATGAAGTTCCATGAAAAAAAGGACGAAGTGTGAGGAAAAATAACTTTGTAAAGTTTTGGAACTCATCTACTTCTAGTCAGTGAGTCTAGTCAGTCATCATTTATGACAAGTATACACTTTTGCCCGTTCTTTGTATAAAATGTCAAAAAATAAGGGTGTTTAGTTCTCAAATGAAAAAAAAAATGAAAAGAAAAACAGGGATTGGAAAGTAGTTCATGTCATTTAAAAAATAATTCATTCTGCACTAAGGGGATTACGAAATGAACATTTTTACTGCGTTCTGAATACTTTTGTATTTTTGTATTCTTTTCATTCTAAAATATTTCAAAGCCTCAGATGAATCCCTTCCCACAAATGCAAGGCCCTCTCTAAAATTATTCTTATCTTATGGGCACTAGAGATGAGTTCGGGCTCATTTTTTGAAGCCCGAGCCCGAAATTTCAGCTAAAGATAAATAAAATTCAAAGAAGTAATTTCTTGATAGAATACAATAAATTTTGCCGTTTGTGCAAATTAAAGACAAATATAGTTTCAAATTTTTAATACACTTTCTAATTCTTTATATCGATGTTTATGAAATAATGTCCGATCTCATGACTAACTAAGTAATATAAGCCGCCGTTCTGAAATACCCAAAGAGCTTCACACACCTTCTAGGCACCCGTGCCGCTATTTTTTTTTTATAAGTACTTTTATTTTCCATATGAATAACTTTTAAAAAATCTGTTTCAAGGAGTATGTTCAATAAAATAGAAATATTTCACGATCCCGAGCCCGAACGCAATTGTGAGTTACAGAGCCCGAGCCCGGGCTCGGGCTCGGGCTTTCGGGCTCGGGCTTTCGGTCTCGGGCTGAGCCCGTCTCATCTCTAATGGGCATCCATGCTGAGCGCCCTGCATAAAACCTACATTTAAGATTGTGATTGTGATTCAGTATGAATTATAGCTAATATCTTTTAAATCTTAAAACTTGTGTCCGAATTGAGAGAATTTTCATTACATTTTTATTTCAATAGCTTTTTCTTTTACTTTTAAATTCTATTTATTTCATGATATTCCCACATGACTAGACTAAAGATTGGTATTTATCACATATAAGATAGATTGATAGAAAATCTGATTAACGCTTTTCAAGGTAAAACTGTAAAACTATCCATCGTTTTAACAAACGTAAGGGAATTTTTGTCAAACGTAAAATTTATTGCCTTTTTTTCTACTTGAGACACAAACACCTGCTTGGAAATGAGCTAAAGTATCTGGTTCTTGTTACATCTGAAGACTGCTCAGGCGATGTAATTAACAAGGTCTGAAAATTGTAGGCATCACATGGATCACATATGGTTTCAATAGACGTTGGCACTTCCGCCTATTAAAAAACAGTTTAAAATGCCAAAGAACCTCCTTTTATTTTGTTCCGAATCAACCAATCACTGTCCTTAGAACGGTATCGGTCGTATGAATCAGACAACCCCAAGATTGGTAGATAGTTGAGTACTAACAGGTCACCCAAAATTGCTTGTGGCGCTTCTTTTTCGATGGGTGTTAAAGGGACATTACGTTCAATTCATTAATTTAACTAAACGATATGTTTCTGGTGACTTTCATTTCAGTCATCAACTGAGTTATATCTGCTTTTCTTCGATCTTTTTTTTCTCATCTCTGCAAGGTAAACCTTTTAAAGTTAGCCGACTATTTTAACACATGGAAAGTGCCTGCAGTCTAGAAGCTCAGTTTATTCTAACGAACACTGTGACAGAGATTGCTTTCAAAGTGCGATATTCTAGTATTCTGTGGGGGGTTTTTTTTCGACCTCTTAAATTTTAGGTAAAGTTTGGGAGTAAGTTTGGTGCTGTTAATTCTTCAACATTTTATTTCATAGGATTAAATCATTGCAGAGCTGCCTTATTCATAATTTAATTCCATATGAAAAGGACTTATGCAAGTGGGTCTCAAAAGCGTAAAAGAGCTGCTGAGCTGAAATTAGAGGCAACAAAATATGCGAAAAGTTTGGCATGTTGGATTAGAAGTGGAGATTCTTCTGGTGTGAGATCTATTGCATCAAGTTCAAAGGAATAGATTCCAAATGAAATACTCTTTAAGGAAAAAAAAATTTAAGAGAGTTCTCTACAGATGAAATTTTAATACATTCGGAAGAAAAATCCAGAGACAATATTAATTTAGATGAATGCTCTGACTCGCTGCATAATGCAGAAAATTCAGTGTCTGGAAATACAACATCAGAAGATGAAAATACTTTGCAACATAATATGGAATTCTTAAAAGAATAGTTCATATTTTATATTTCACATAACATGGCACTGTATGTAAAAAAAACAGGATATATAATTAATTGTATCCATAAATCCTGTCTTAATTTTTCGATATTTCTACATTTTCTGTGTGATACTTTTATTTTTAGTAATGTGTTTATTTACTGTTATAATTTATTAATTTAAAATTTCGATAACAAATGTACATTGTGTTCAATATGAAAATTTAACAGTAACTTTTATTAAAACCATCGTCATATGTGGATGCTGTATAAAGTATATTCTTTTAATATTTTACAACCCTAAAAGTAAAAGCTGTTAGTTTAATTACTGCTTTTTTCTTCGATAAGACTATAACTTATAATAATCACAATATTAATTACGTAATAAAACTAATATTAATAACTTATAAATATTTTAATACGAAAGTACGCAAATGAAATGTATATTTACTTTTACATGCAATCTAATGGAACATCAGAATGTTGCGAGGTTTATAGTTTAAGTAAACATTTTACTCTTAATATATTATTATTGGTCAATAAAGAATTTTAATATGAATGAAATTTGCAACAAATAAATATTGCTGTTATCCGATTACAATTGTTTAAAGACAAGTGTTTTATTTCTTTTGTGTTTTACTCTTTTCTTAGCTGAGTAAATGAATGACCAATTCAGTAGTATAATCTTGCTAAAATTTAGGACGAATGGATAAGCGTTTGGTGTTGCTGCTGTAATTTTTAGTAATTTAAATTATATTAAAAGAATAATTTTCAGACTAATAGAATATTACTAGTGTTTTCTGTTTTTTTTTTCTTCAGTAGGTTTTAGTAAATGTATTTAACCATTATAATTCTTATTTTTTCCAATGGCATACCCAGGTAAAGTAGTACCCATGGCAGGCAACATAATTGCACTTTTTTTTTCTTAGTTAGAACGACACCGATCTCTTCGTTTATATATGACCATTCTTTGTTCCATAGTTTGTGCTGTGGCCATTGATTAAGTAAATGAAAAAACTATCAAGAAGTTTGGTCAGAATAAGTGGTGTCTTGTTAACTTTAATCTGTTCGCTCCCATCGTTAAAAGGAGGCGACGGTATAGCGATTCTCTCTTCTGTTCTCATCGTTGCTTCCAGACCTGAATGTTTCAATGCTCTTGTATCGAGAAAGCGTTTGCGTTGAGCAACATCATAGGCATTCAAGTACCCATACGGGAAGCAACGATGAGTACAGAAGAGAGAATAGCTGTTGTCACGTCCTTGCAACGATGAGATCGAACTTGTTAAACGCTTCTTTTATTGCGTCAATCTAGCAGTAGAAATCTTCACCCCTTTTCAAGTGTCATAAGTGGCACACGCCTTTCTTGCTATAGCTTAGAGGTAGCCACTGGCTTCTATTGAGTGCTGTATGCTGCCTGTTGTAAATTGTGTCCTTAAAGTGAATTTTTCAGAAGTAGAAAATTTATTTATTTAAAATAGAGCGTAGATTTTTTTAAAATACTTATATTATATCTGTACAGCAAGCACACACAGTACTCTGAACTCTATTAACGTCATACGTTTCTGAAGTTAATAGACGTTCAGAAACTGTGTGTTTGCTGGTGTATAACTGAAGTGTTAATTCTGTCTTTGCGTACATACAAATGCATGTACGTGCTAACCTATATTCGTTTTTAAAATATAACATTAAAAGGGCCCCCATATTGCACTCTCGCCCCTGGGCCTCCTAAACCCAAGTTACGGCACTGCGTAAGCCACAATCTATTGTCTATTAAATAATTTTTTCCCTTCAATGGCAAGCAATTACCGTGTAGGCATTAGCCAATACAAAGGCCAGTACCCTGCAGTTATCACGAACACTTTAACAAACAGCCTTCTTTAAAATTTGCGAAAATCTTTTTCCAACCAGTAACTTAAACAAGATATTTTTTGCAAAAGAAAACCATTTTCGAAAACACATACTGCTGCAAGCGTTCCGAGGATGAATGATGTCAAGAAACTCCCGTCGTAAATCGGGCAGAATACGGACAGCCAAGGTCCTTCGTCAACTACTACTTCCCCGTAGTTGCAGGAGGTTTACTGTAAGGCTTTTAACCCCTTACCGGATTTGCCCGAGATGAGCTCGGGCCGGTAAAACGTTTCGTTCTGGATTATCCGGAGTGTAACTCGGGCATCCGGTTTTTATTTTATTTTTCACGTAATCTTTCCAAAATTATTTCATTCTGCTTTCAAACACTTTTATTTACTTTTCCGCCCATTAGATAGTAGCAATATACACGATTTAGGAAATGTTAAACGAAAATAGTGTTAGCATTATGTTTTTAATATATATATATATATATCAAAATATGCATTTAAAAAATTGACAGGTTTTTACCCTCCAATTCGAAAACAATTGAACCGGCAAAGGGTTAAGCTGATCATACACTTTCAGAATGGTCTGCCTGGATGGGTCTTTTTTATTAGGTGGAGAATGGATATAGCGTAGTTCATCGTTTAGATCAATAATCTTTTGATTCATTATTCGTAAACGAAAATACGGCCCTTTCCAATTGCAAACCTGTGATTTATTGCTTAACCCATTGAGCGGCAAACTGCTCTATGGGTATGGTCAATACCGTCTCTAAGGGACTTTCCCCCTTTATAGAGGGTGTTGGTATGGTACAGTCTATGAATATAATTAACCACTTATTGAAAGCAGGAATCTTCGGATTAGAATAGGTAAGATTTTTAAATTCAATCGGTGGACTGCTTACTCTTTTGAAAAAACATTTAAAAATGTGTACTTTTAATTAAAAGTTGTTAATTATATTCCGGAGCAGTTATCAGCTAAGCTTAGCCCTTCTTTCGCCTTCTACTAATGAGTTGTAAAACCAGTCCCAAAGTGAATGGCCGGCCTTACGAAGTGCGGTCGTTATATAGTGCTTACGGTGTCCGTATCACTTATTTTAAAGTATTTGTAACACAGTGGTGTACGTTTGAGCGGTCTCAGAATAGAGACAAAGCAAGAAGAAACATTAAACCTTTACCGTAAATAAAAGGAAAATTGCCCAAGTTTTCGTTGTATGATGCGCCAGGGTGCGTGCACACAGGCACATCACCCGTGCCTTGGTAACAGTCCGTGATGACCACGGACTGTGCAACCACGGACTGGGCACGTACCGCAGCGTGATCAAGGTACGATCACCTGTTCCTAACTCAACAAATCCACGGAGGTCGTCCCGGCGACTGCTGCCACGCCGTTTGGCGGTAGCAGCGATTTTTCGCATCTTCCTGTTTTTAGGTCTATTAAACTTATCTGGTAATGAACTGTAATTTGCACTTAACAGAAAAAAAAAATGCAAATAGTGAGTAGATAATTTACCAAAATAAATATAGATGGCTTATTATAGAAATATCCAATTTTCCTTCAGTTTTACTATTTTGAATTCTCTATAAAGAATAAACCTGTGTCGGAACTCATCACATTCACCAAACGCAGTTCCATATTTGTGACATTTGTTTATTGCAAAATAAGATCGATCTATTTTCATAGAAATATAAGTCGTATTTTTAGTAAAGAAATAAGTCATTATGAATTATTTTGTACCAGAAATGTGTTTCAATTTTTATCTTTAACCTAAGATACTGTCTAACATCGGTAGCATCCACCAGAAATTCGTGATAGCGACTTTCTGGAAGACCTGAGGATGACGAGTAGAACCAAATCCTAGATAAAGAAAGCCTAACGAGCGCTGCGGCACCAAGCTTTTGCGACATCACTAAGCTTTTAAATCGGGAAGTCATAAGTTTTATTTTCATAAAATAGAACTATTTAAAATTTCTGGTGAATGCTACGAGTTTTAGAAAGTGTCTTAAAGATAAAAATTAAAATACCTTCGGGATACAAAACAACTGTTTCCAGATTCCATGTACTTGTGTAATGAAGTAGCTGACTTAACTGTAACTGTATAGCACCCTCTGTACTTTCTGTATTTGTGTCAGTCTAATAAAAAACACTTGAAGATATAAATGGCGTAGTCGTAGTTGAACTTTAACAAGTCGAAATCTAAGAACATAATTAGATATTCCATAATGGAATCGTCTTTAAGGCCACCAAGATGCTTAAATTTAAACGGAAATGTAGCAGAGGAAGGGGCGGCGTTTTCGTCAAGGTTTTGAAATATTTCTAAGTGCTGGAGGCCATGACAAGAAAGAAAGTACTGTTAAAGCTGCAATACTGCTGAATTGTGTTAGTGAGGAAGCAATGGAATTATTTAACACTTTCCAGCTCACGGATGCTCAACGAGATAACCTCGATGAAGTTCTAAAGGCTTTCGAGCATTATGCTAATCCAAGAAAAAAATGTTATTGTGGAACGTTACGAGGGTTGCCTTTTAAGTTTCTACAAAAAGTAGGAAGAAAAATAATTTTTTGGGAACAAACTGTTTTATTACTTTTCAAAAGGTTTGCCTTTAAGATTTATACACTTTTCCACTCGTTCAAACCAATTCTTGAAACAGTTTTTTCACTCTGAAATTGCTCTCTCGAAACATGGTTTTGGAAGGTATCAACAGCTTCTTGCGGCGATGAAAATCACTGCCCAAGCATTTTTTGTTTGATATAAGGGAACAAGAAGAAGTCGTTAGGCGACAAATCAGGAGAACATAGGCAATGAGACATTAATTTGATATTTTTATCTTTCAAGCAACCAAATGTTTCAGGCGCCGTGTGAGAGATGGCGTTGTCGTGATGAAGAATGATGAGTCGATTTTTGTTGTTTTTCCTGATTTCATTGATGACTTTTGGCAAACAAATTTCTGTTTACCATTTAACGTTAACACTTTTTTGATTCTCTAAAGGAATAGTTGCGATATGTCCTGTAAGGCCGAAGAATCAGGCAAGCATTTTCTTGGAAGTGTTCGATGAACGAGCAACTTTCGTGGGATTCGATTAATCTGGAAACACCCAAACAGTGGATTGTTGTTTAGTTTCTGGCTCATACGAATATATGTAAGTTTCGTCACCTGTAACGATGTTGTATACGGATTTTGCAGCTCCGAATTGGAATTTTTTAGCATTTCCTTACGCCAATTTGCACGATCCTCTTTTTGAACTTCTGTCAAATTGTGCGGAATCCATCGGAACAAATCTTTTTAACAGTTAAAGGTTCGTGCAAAATCGAATGTATTACAGTCTGCGATATGCCAAGTGATGCTTCTATCTCACGACATGTGCAATGTACATAGCTGCCAACTACTACGGAATATAATTAACCACTTTTTTTAAATAATAATTTTCGGCTTAACATATAGCAAAATTTTTGTACTTCGCGTGAGAGCCGGTTACTATTTTGAAAAAATACTGAAAAAATATACTGTTTACAAAAAGTGGTTAATTACATTCCGAAGTAGTTGGCACCTATGTATGTGACATGCCGATCCTCTTCAATCATGTTGCGCATAGCATCGATGTTGTCTGGAATCGCTACCGATTTTGGTCGTTCTTCGTGATATTCATCCTTGACGGACGCACAACCACGAAGAAATTCTGCAAACCAATTGTAACAGTTTTTTTTTCTGATGGTGCTTCATTACCAAAAGTTTCACGAAGTGATACCAAGCATTCTTGTCGAGTAAAGCCTTTCTAACAATCATAAAATATCATCTAACGGAAATCTTCACGTGTTATTTCCATTTGTTTTCATTCACTGGCTTCTTTTGACAACTTCTGCAAACAAAGTACGTAGGCAATTTCTATAATGCCACTGATTCCTAGATTAAAAAATTTTAAATTTTACGAATATCCTGAAGATAAGTTTCAGTAGCACCTCCTATTGGTCGATTGTAAAAACATAAAAGGCAACCTACGTATGTGTTCAATGTCCGAATTCAGCAGTCGAGTGAGTGTTTCGACGAATTTCTTACTGATTTGCGTAATGTGATTAAACATTGTGAATATGAAGACTTGAGTGATTCAATACTGCGAGATCGTCTTATCGTCTTGGAAATTAATAACAAATAACTGCAGGAAAGGCTGTTACTTGAAACTTCATTGACTTTGGAAAAGACTGTTGAATTTTTTAGAGCTGACGAAATCAGAAAGAGACAGCATGCTATTGTACTTAGAAAGGAGGAGGTAAACTTTCTGAGTCAAGGAGGCATCCCCCGCACCGAAAAGCTGGAGAGGAGGGAGCTTCAATGCCGCATCGTAAGAGCAATTTCTTCAAGAACAATTTGGCAGGAAAAACTCTTAACATGCCCAAGGACTCTTGTGTTTATTTGTGTAAAAAAATGCAATTCTAAACACGCTAGAGCACAGTTCCCAGCTTTTGCAAAGTGTGCAAGGGAAGAGGGCATTTTGCAGTTGGATGCAAATTTAGAAAACGAGTGAATGCTGTTGAGGAAAGTGTGATTGTGATTCTGTGTATAGCAATATATAAATTCTGTTGTTGATTCTGTAAACAGTGATTCTAGTTGGATACAAGAAATACTGGTAGGAGATAAAGTTTTAGCCTTTAAATTTGATACTGGTAATCCGTAAATATTATTTCTAATGATATATTTAGATCTTTGAATTATAATTGTAACATTAGACCTACTGATTTAGTGTTAGAGGCCTTTGGGGGAGGTCAGATAAAACAACACCTCCTAGATAAAGAAAGCCTGACAACTCCTACGGCTCCAAGCTTTGACGTCATTGTTAGGCCTACACATAAAAGTTTTATTTTCACAAAATAAAACTGTAAAAAGTTTTTGGTGAATTTACTCATGAATAACAATATTTTAATAATTTGAGAAAAAATATATAATTTTATGACAAATGGCAGTTTTTAACTACGACTAATTAGATAATATAATAAGGAAATAGATCGAAATGAATAATTTTGTATGTGAAAGGTACTTTAATTTTAATTTTTTATTTAAGATATTTTCTAGTATTTGTAGCATTCACCAGAAATTTTAAATAGTTTTATTTTGTGAAAGTAAAACTGTGATGACGTCAGCATTTGAAGACTTAAGTGATGACGTCAAAGCTTCAGTTGTTAGCCTTTCTATATGTAGGAGGTGTTGGATAAAACCATTGGGTATTACTGATTTGGAGTGTAAATTTGAAAAATTCGTAGAACGCTTAGAATTGGTTGTTGTGAATTGTAAAAGTAATTCTGAAGCATTGCTCGGGCTATCTGGTTGTGAAAAACTGGGACTTATTAATAGGCAGAAGGTTAATAATGTTGAGCTAATAGATAAAAGTACTTTATTGATGAAAATAGGATTTATTTGAAGGGTTGGGGAGTTTATGAAAATGCGCAACCAGTTGCTAGACCCTATAGAAGAGTACCAGAGATAATCAAAGTAAAATCAAAAAATAAATTGAATGCTCTAGAAAAAATTGGTAGAATTAGTAAAGTTGAAAATCCAGAGGGTTGGATTAAAATTTAGTATCAGATGTAACAATAAGAGTTTCTTTAGATCCACAAGATTTAAATAAAGTGATAAATAGACAGCATTATTCAATACCGACTATTGGGGAATTAATATTTAAGTTATATAATAAATCTGTATATAGTGTATTTGTTTTAAAAGATGGGTTTTTATCAGATCAAGCTTGATTGTGCATCTAGTAAATTACGCCAGTTTAGTTCCCCATTCGGTATAACTTAAAAATTTAATAGACTTCCCTTTGGAACATCACTTGCTCCCCAGTTGTTTCAGAAATTTAATGAAATTAACTTTGGTGATATTCCTGGTGTGATAATTATTTTTATGATAAGTTAATATGTGCTGACAGCGATAAAGAGCATGATGATATATTGAAGATTTTTGAAAGGGCCAGAAATTAAATGTTAAATTTAATAAAAATAAACTGCAATTTAGAGTAAATGAGGTTAAATACCTTGGACACGTATTTAATAAAGATGGTATGAAACCTGATCCTGAACAGGTTAAGGCCATTCTGAACCTGCAGGTTCCTAGTAATAAAAAAGAATTGCAGCGCATTCTGGGTATGACTAATTATTTAAGAAAGTTTATCCCTAACATGTCTCAAACTACCGCCCCCTTAAGGGAATTACTTAAAACAACGGTTCAATTTAACTGGCAGCGAATTCATACTAAAGCTCTCAATGAGTTGAAAAATAAAGTAAGCAAAGCCCCAGTTTCGGCAAATTTTGATTCAACTAAACAGATAACATTACAATGTGATAGCTCCAAAAGTGGATTGGGGTGTTGTCTGCTTCAGGAGGGACAGCCAGTGACCTTTGCATCAAGAGCCTTGTCTTATGCAGAGCAAAACTATGCTCAGGTTGAAAAAGAACATTTGAGTATTGTGTTTGCTACTAAGAAATTTCATAATTTTATATATGGTAGAAAAAAATTGTACATATAGATCATAAACTTATTGTGTCAATTTATAGTAAAAATGCTGTCAATAATTTGTCTCCTAGATTACAAAGAATTAAGTTAAAATTGCTTAAATATGATCTTCATATAAAGTATGTACCTGCTAAACATACGTATGTTGCAGATTTGCTTTCTCGGTCATATAAGACCGAGATAAATGATTATTGTAGAGATGATGAGAGGAAATTGTAAATTGTGTTAAAGCAACAAAACACTTGCAGGTTACTGACAAGAGACTAAACAATTTAAAGAATGTACTTTGAGAGATCCTGTATTCAATAATTTAATATCCTTGTGTAAAAGTGGATGGCCACATAACAAAAGTGTTGTTCCTGAAAATGTCAGATTCTATTTTAAACTAAGGCAAGGTTTTTTTGAAGACAATGGAATTGTTTTCTTAAATGGTAAAATTGTAGTTTCCGTGGATTTAAGACGAGAAATGTTAGATAAAATACATTAAGGACATATCGGTATTGAAAAAAGTAAATCAAGGGCTAGAAAATTTTTTTACTGGCCAGGCATGTCTAATGATATAGAGAATTTATTTCCTAAATGTTTAGTTTGCGAAAAATTTAAGCAGAAAAATTGTAAAGAGCGCCTTATTTCGCATGGAATACCCTCCTTGCCTTTTGAAAAAGTAGGTTATTACATTCGTGATTTTGGGGGAAGGGAACACGTAGTTCTAATGGATTATCTTACAAAATGGTTAGAAATATCAGGTTGTAACGAAAGTTTTCCGCCAACAAAAAATTCCAAACAAAGTTAGAAAAAGAACCTGAAAGGAGTACCTTTAATGCGGGTAGTAATCACCACCCACATCTATAATTTTCTACCAACGTTTTGGTAGTTTTTCAAAGCCTTCGGCCCAGAAACATGGGGGGCGAGAGACCAAAAACATAATTTTCAAATATCAAAAATCGTTTGACAAATTAGGAGGAAACAGGCGAATGCGAACTGTTTGCTGAGATCATATCTGAGGTGGCGGGAAACAAATTAAAAAATGGAATTTAGTACTCATGGAGTTCCTAGGTAGTTAGTAGCGGATAACATACCTTTCAATTCTAGCGAGTTTCATAGATTTGCTTCTGACTGAGATTTTGAAATAATTAGTAGTAGTCCTTGATATCCCAAATCAAATTGACGATCTGAGAGTGCAGTTAAAATTGCTAAAAATATACTTAAAAAATATTATGAGTCAAATCAGGTTATTTACGTTGCTCTTATGGAATATAGAAATACACCAATTAAGGCTTTGGATGTTTCCCTAGCACGGGCACTAATGAGTAAAAGAAATCGTATAAAATTGCGCATAAATAGTGACTAGTTAAAACGTGAACTGCAATTATTTAACAGGTATAAAATTAGAAAAAAGCAACAAACCAGTAAAAAATATTATGATAGGACATCGAAACAGTTGAGTAATTTATCTAGCGGTCAAAATGTTTTAATACAGAATGGCAATACATGGGAAAGAGGTAAAGTCGTAAGAAAAGTCAAAATGCCAGGTAGTTACTGGATAAAAAAGGAAAATAATCGCATTGCTAGATGCAATAGCGTTCATTTAAGAACAACTCAAAGTGAAGCACAAATAAGTGGCTTTATAAGTGATTATGGTTTCAGAGATGATTTGAATCAAAGTATTAGTGCTGAGAGTTCTGAGGACATTTCCAGCATGAACTCTAATAATTATGTAACAAGGTATGGTCGTATTGTAAGACCACCCGAACGATATGGTGTATCAAATTAATTAAAGCTGAATGCTTTTTAACTTTGATTATTAATTTAGTTTGGTTGTGTTTTATAGTATTTGTTACGTGTCATGAAAAAGTTTTAAATTGTAACATTTTAAAACTTATGCTCTTAGTTTAGTTGCCTTTTAATGGTTTTAAGAATTTGATAATTGTAACAGTTTTCTTAAATTTGTGTTTTTATGTTTAACTTTGAAGAAGGGAATGTGTCTGCAGCCTCCATGTACTTGTGTAAGGAAGTAGCTGACTTAACTGTAACTGTACAGCGCCACCACCTTTTAGATACAGAAGGCCTGAGAACAGAAATTTTTACGTCATCAGTAAGTCTTCTAAGATAACGTCATCACAGTTTTCATTTCACAAAGTAAAACTATTTAAAATTTCTGGTGAATGATTAAAATTTTAGAAAATATCTTAAGTTAAATATAAAAATTAAAAAAAACCTTTCTGATAAAAAATCATTTATTGTGATCTATTTCTATATCATATTATATAATTAGAAATAATTATAATTTCCTATTTGTCGTAAAATTAAATTTTCTATCTTGAATCATTAAAATATTTTATGCGGGAGTAAATTCACCACAAAATTTGAATAGTTTAACTTTGTTAAAATAAATGTGTGATGACGTCACTTAAGTGGACCTAGTGATGATGTAAAAGTTCCTGTTCTCGGGCCTTCTATATCTAGGAGCTGGTGATAGCGCCCAGTAATTTCAGTATTTGTATCAGTCCAATAAAGAGCACTTGAAGATATAGCAACATCTCATTATTATCTATTTCCTTATCATATTATATAATTATTTATGGTTAAAAATTGCCATATGTCATAAAATTAATTTTTTTTTCTCAAATCTTTTAAATGTTGTTATGCGTGAGTCAATTCACCAGAAATTTTAAAGAGTTTTACGTTATGAAAGTAAAACTGCCATGACGTCATCTCCAGACTTTTAATTTGGGACGGCAATGCTTTACTTGTAACTCTTTCTAATTAACGGAGGTGTCATTAAAGCACGCTGTGTTGCTGACACTTTGATCACACTCTTTTGCTCTCTAAGAGCCATGCGACCTCGTGGTGTGGCCATCTTACAGTTGCTGTCTTTTACTTAGATGGCCACACACCCTGGGTCTCATGACTCTTGGAGGGCATAAAGGTGAGACCAAAACGTTACCACTGCAACCTGTCTCTCTCGTCAGTCATGAGTAGATCTACTGATGAAGTAAAAGAGCGTATTGTGAGGCTTTTGGTTTCAAGGAGGTGTTAGGTCAACACCTCCTAGATAAAGAAAGCCTGACAACTCCTACGTCACTAAGCTTTGACGTCATCACTAGGCATTCATTTAAAAGTTTTATTTTCATAAAATAAAACTATAAAACGTTTCTGGTAAATTTACTCATGAAAAACAATATTTTGATAATTTGAGATAAAAATATAATTTTATGACAAATCGCAGTTTTTAACCATGACTCCTTCGATAATAGGATAAGGAAATAGATCGGAATGAATAATTTTGTATGAGAAAGGTATTTTAATTTAAATTTTTTATTTAAGATATTTTCTAATATTTGTAGCATTCACCAGAATTTTTAAATTGTTTTACTTTGTGAAAGTTAAACTGTGATGACGTCATTACTTGAAGGCCTAGTGATGACGTCAAAGTTTCAGTTGTTAGGCTTTCTATATGTAGGAGGTGTTGGTTAGGTGATGCAAAACCTTCTAGATACATAAAGTCTTACAACTGAATCTTTTACGTCATCACTAAATCTTCTTAAATGATGTCATCACAGTTTCATTTTCAGAGAGAAAAACTATTTTAAATTTTATCGATTTAAGATAGAAAAATTAATTTTACGATAAATGGCAATTTTTAACCATCACTAATTATATAACATGACACAGAAATAGTTCATAATGAATAATTTCGTATCAGAAAGGTATTTTAATTTTTATCTTTAACCTCAGATGTTTTCTAATGTTCGTATCATTCAATAGAAATTTTAAATACACTCTATAACAAAAAAATCGACGCCCCAAGAAAGAGTCGTCCGATTGTAATGAGATTTCGCATGCAAAGACATTCGGACCGAACATGCAAATGATTAAAATCTGAAGTCCAATGAATGCATTGTGAAAGCGCCAGCGCATCGGAACTGCGCATTCAGCAGATGCATATAAGGAGCGATTCTCAATCTGATGGTTAAAATTTCTGTTTCGTTTCGAATGCGATATCTTACATCGGCTGTAATAATTCCTCGCTTAAGGATTCGTGTGCATTACGAGCAGATGTCGGAGTTTGAAAGAGGTCGTGAGATCGGACTGAAAGAGGCTGGTTGGATGAATCGAAAAATCGCTTGACGTCTCTGTCGAAGCGATGCAGCTATTAGATGATGCTGGCAAGAGTGGGTCAACAACGGAAGATATCAGCGTGAAAATGCTAGCGGTCGACCGAGGGCCGCGGCAGAACGGGAGGACAAAGCAATTACCAGAGCAGCTGTCACAGCACCGTATTCGTCGCTATCAACTATCCACCGTGTGACCGTACACATGCATCCAACATGACCCTCCACAGAGATTGAGAGAGCGGAATTTACGTTCGCGCCGACTGTTACCTTTCACGCCTGTACATAGAGTTCGCAACTGCTCCGAATACAATTACCTACTTTTTTAATACAGTAATTTTTGGCTTAAATTATGAATGAAATTCAAAGCAAACGTGCGGGCTAATTATCGTTTCGAAGAAAAAAAAACATTGAAAAAAATTACTCAATGCAAAAAGTAGTTAATTATGTTTCGGAATAATTGGAAACTCTACTGTACACCGTCAAGTCCGATTACAGTTTCACCGGGCTCGGTCAACGCGGAACTGCGCTGACTGGGCAGGTATAGTCTTTAGTGACGAGTCCCGTTTCCAACTATGCCCTGACGACAACAGCAGACGTGTCTGGAGACGTCCAGGGCAGAGGGTGGATCCTGCCCTCATTATCGCAAGCTACACAGGCCCTCAACAAGGTGTCGTGGTCTGGGATACTATCTCTCTTGACAGCCGGACCCCTTTGATAGTTATTACCGGTACACTGACAGCACAGCTGTTCGTTGACGACAGCCTACGACCGGTTGTGTTACCGTTCCTTTTGTGACACCCTGGACTTACTTTGCAACACGATAATGCCCGGCCACGTATTGCTATGAATTGTCTTTAAGCTTTTCCTCTACTTCCTTGGCCGCCGAATCTCTCTCCCATAGAGCACATTTGGGACGTTATGCGAAGGCGATTGCGACCATCTCAAATTGTTGCCGATTTAGCCCAAGAGTTGAAGACAATTTGGCAAGAAATTCCGCAGTCCGACATCCGGAAACTTTATCAGTCTGTACCACGCCAAGTAACAGCTTGCATCGAGGCAAGAGGTGGACCAACGCCTGATTGACTTCCTCCCTTTGCAAGGGTCAAACTCTACAATAAAACATTCAATTGTTCGTAAATTTTAATCGTTTGTTTTTTTTATGTATGTCTTTGCATCCACCAATTTTTTTCGCTATTGGACAATTCCTTCTTTGAGCAACGTTTTTTTGTTTTTTTCTAAAAGAGCAATTAGTTTTTGAAAATAAAACCTTGATGACAACATTTCAAATGATCTAGTGATTACAGCAAAACTTCAGTTGTTAGGCTTTCTATATCAGGAAGCTGTTGGGTGATGACGCTACACCACCAACTGCACGACAGTGGTTCAACCGACGGACAGTCGAGATGCGGCAACGTCTTCCAGATACAGAAAGCCTAACTGAAGCTTTGGCGTCATCAATAGAACTTCTTATATATTAGACAAAGTCTGAAGATAAAAATTAAAATACCTTTCTAATACAAAATAATTCATTATGATCTATTTCTGTATCATATTACAAAATTAGTGATGGATAAAAAAATGCCATGTGTCGTAAAATTGATTTTTCTATCTTAAATTATTAAAATATTTTGATTGAGACAATTCACCGCAACTTTAAAATAGTTTTAGTTTGTGACAATAAAACTGTGATCACGTCATGTAAGAGGATCTAGTGATGACGTCAAAGCTTCAGTATTTAGGCTTTCTATACCTAAAAGGTGTATGAAGTGGTTGGTGCATAGGAAAGAACAGTGTGTTCTGCAGTACTTTTGTTACAGTTTCAAATTTAGCAAGCTACAGTACCCCTGAGCTTTCCACTTCTTCAATATTTCTTCCAAGTGACTGCTAGCTTCCACTTTCCACCGCAACATTTGGCTATAATCTAAGCCAAAAATTACTGTTTAAAAAGTGGTTAATTGTATTGCGAATCGGTTAGCAACTCTATACGATATTTTTAAACACTTTTTAGGAACAGTTCTTTTTCCATCCCGTCGGTACCCTTTATTACGCACCCACAGAAACAAAACTTTAAAATAAATAATCTGTTTTAATAAAATACAATAGGTAAACATTTTTACTATAAAAATTTATAACATTGCATTCAAAGTATTTAATCGTACCAGGTTTATACTAGGTAGTAACTGTAACTATTTTATAAGTTTGAACATCCTTAAGATATTGTGAATGTACTATATTAACAAAATTTTAAATTACTTTTCTGCAGGTATTTAAATTACTTTACCTGCTATTACTTTTCTATTGAGTTATTGCTTGCTCAAATAACAAAGCATTTTATCTCTTTAAATTCAGTTATAAATAGAGATAGTTGAAAGATAACCGAACAAAAATATTATCAGAAAAATAATTCTACCTGCAGTGAAATTCCTTTAATTTCAGTGCGTCAAACCGTATTTCACACAGTTGTCAACTAGATCGGTATATAATAAAGGACTTTTCGGAAACCGTATACTTTTTAAGTGTAATTTTGAATGGTTAACAGCTCGTCCGCGCAGGAATCTTGCAATATTCTAAATCGAACATTATTGTATACAAACAGTCATTAATTATATTCCCCAATTGTTGGCAGCTATGTTATACGGAATTGAAAAATAAACGGATAAAATGCACTCAGTGCGAGAGAAGTCATTATTTTTACTTTCGGTGTTGTCATTAGTGTTGCAACACACTTATGTTGTAGGAAATATTATTTTATCCTTCCCGTAGCTGCAAAATTTTACGGAATATAATTAACCACTTTTTGCAACCAGTAATTTTTTACTTGGCAAGCAGGAAAACTTTGATGGATTAGAAATTTGCTTAGGAAAGTGAGTGTTTTCAAATAGTGGTTTGCATCATCTTATGTTGGATAACATTGAGGTACTGCGGTCTTAAGAGGAAAGTAGTAAAAATTTTGTACTCGCGTTAAAGGAGTCCTATCCTTTGGTTCTGTATAGTGTCCTACTGTTTATTTTTTTTTCAATGTCTATAACACGACAACCAACCAACCAACCCGCATTAAAGTAAAATGGAAACGTTTTAGCAAACTCTTCTTTTACAGAAAACTTTAGCGGAAAATTTCTTGCAACAGCTAATAAACAAAACATTTTTTTAATTAAAACCTCGTGTCTTTTCGAACTTATGACCCTTTACCATGACAGAGAATAATAAAGAAACCATTGCCCATTGTTTGGGTAGATTAAAAATAAACATTAAGTATTTGCCACCCACGACGTCGTGAGGCATGCTAAATGAGGAGTCTAGACATGCTGTAAGTATATGCTGTTACAAACAAGTAAAGTCATTTTGAAAATACATCTTTATGTTTCCGTCCCGCATTTGCAAAAAGTACTCGAGTGTAAGTGTAATTGCTTATCTTCCTTTACTAGGAAACCGATTTCTTATTTTTTAAATAGAATAATTTCAATGTACAGTGGCGTGGCCAAGGGGGGGGGGATAGGAGGGTTAGACCTCCTCCCCCACATGAGGCATTTTTTGCCATACAAAATGTATATTCTCCACTGCCTCATCACACACACGTATACATATATGTGAGTTGCACATATATGTATACGTAATCGAACCACCCCTCCCATGAAAAATTTCTGGCTACGCCACTGTCAATGTATAACAATTTATATTGAAAGTGTACCGTCATATAACGATCCAGAAAAATTGAATATGGGATATATTTTTCATACCTCTATGTTCCAGAATGTTAATTACGTTAGCTCCACCGACTTTAAGTTGAAAGGTACACCTTAAAATTTTTGTTCTTTTTATTTCTAACGTTTGAATTTAAATACATGCATCTCTTTGTACATGTACATATATATATATATATATACAGGGTGAATATAAACTCTTGGGGGAAACTTTAAGGGGTGATAGTACGCATTAAGACAAACAATATTAAGCGCGAAACTAACGGTCCCAAACGTCTTCCGAAAGAGTTAGGCGCCATTGAAGTTTAGGGTTCAAAATTTCAAATTATTATAAAAACGGAAAAATTGGTGAATTCGTTTTCGGTTTTTGTTAAAATTATTCTTCATGTCAGTATTTTCTTGAAGATAAATTTTTAAAATAAAGTTCAAAAAATGCCAATAGAGGCGCTTTAGACTTTGAAGTAACGAACAACTATTTATTACCGTTAATTTTTGCATCTCATAAAATGCTTTCAAAAGCTTAGATTTAAACTTAAATTTTGAGCTCAAAATCTGAACCGTTGGGTGTGGTTACGTAGCGCAAACTGAAGTGTGTTAAGAAGTTGAAATTTGAAGCACACACCTCTGAACACAGTTCAGTTATTCCCGATCTTGCTGTCGTAGACCAGGCAGCAACTACTACCCCGTACACGTAAAATAAACGAGAGAGGGATGACAAAATTAAAAATAAAATTTATTCATAACAGATATGAACAATTTCTCCGCTCAAAATATTATATAAAAACAAGCAATTTGATGTACGCACGTAGAGCGCAATATGACGGAAGGTACACGCATGATGTTCATGTGAAATCACAAAAACTGCTCGAAAGAGCACCCACCAGTAACGATGAAGGCCTCACACCGCCGGCGGAGCAAGTTGTGAACATTAGCAAAAATTCCGGGCATCTCCCGGATATCGCCTGCTACGACGGTAATCCTCGCAACCAAGTCCTAGTCGCAGTCGACGGGGCTTGCGTTAACAAGACTCTTCCTATGGCCCCAGAGGAAGAAGTCTATTCAGGAGAGGTCAGACGAGCGTGCCGGCCAATAGATCGGACCACCCGTTAAACCCATCGCCAGTATATGCTGTACCCGATGCATTTCGCACATCCGCGCTGACATGTGAAGGCGCTCCGTCATGTTAGAACCACATACCAGCTTTTATGTTGACTGGAACATTTGCAGTAGAACTGGAAGCACCTCTTGCAGGAATACCAGATACGTGTTATCGTCCAGGCGCCTTGGCAGATGATACGGCCCGATCAAATGATCGTGAATAATTCCGGCCCACACATTGACGCTGAAACGGCGGAATGGACGACTGAAATGGAAACGCCGGAATGCTGAATTAGGACGGGTGGTGTGTGGGTTCATGTACGCCCAGTTGTGTGCATTAAGCGAATTTAAAATGTCTTCCCGACTGAAACTGCATTCATTTGTGAATGGCAAGTGTGCGACTGTTGGAGGAACCATCGTGAAAAATCAACACGTGGTTGATGGTCGGTTGCTTTCAAAGCATGCACACGCTCTGCATAATAAGGTCGAAGGCTTTCGGCTCCCAGCACTCGTCAAACATTTGCGGCGGTGGATACAGCTCGCGTGCTCGTCTTTATTTGCTCCTCGAATTCACGCAACACATGCTCTTCAAGTTCTGGTGTCCTCGCACTCCTGGTATGCCATGCCCTGGTATGCCTAGTCAGTGGCATATATCCCGCTGACAAACGAACCGGTTTCTCCGAGGCGACGATGCAAGAATTCGAAAATTTTTCAGTCCGGCAAGCGTCTCGACGGGAATTGCTCCCCGTACAATCGCCCGGCCTCCAGGGAATTCCTATCAGCAGCGCCATAGATTAAATGCATATTGGTCATTTCCTGATTAGTATAGCTGATCATTAACATAGCGGCCAACTACTACGGAATATAATTAACCACTTTTTGTAAACAGCATATTTTTTTGGTATTTTTTGAAAATAGTAACCAACCCTCGCATCTAGCCAAAAAATTTTGCTGTATTTTAAGGCGGAAGTTATTGTTTTAAAAAAAGTGGTTAATTATATTCGGTAGTAGTTGGCAGCTATGGTCATTAATCAGATGCTGCAGACGTCAAAGACGAAAACACGATGAATGTGGACAACCACAACTTTTATAGCACTTTCGATGACAGCGCCATCTGGAGGTTACATCCTTGTGTACTACACCTTGCCGACCAATCGGGTGACATGGACCGTTACTACGTAATGCCTACGTCCCAGCAAATACACACCTGCTGGCGGAGTACCTTGCCAGTGACTTTCTGCGTTTACGTCCAGCACTGGCCCGGCACTGCAAAAAGTAACTGAATCGTACCAAAAGTGGTCGCCCGAGAAGTACCTTGCCAGAAGCCCGGGAAGGCAACGGCACTCTGCTGGCATACTGCATGTGCCGGCCGTTACTCACAATAAAGGCACTGGCCCATTAAGTTTACAATCCCCAAAATGAAACGGCCGGGTGCCGGCTATTATTAAAAAAAAAGGCACTGGCCTGGCACCTTAACAGTGACTACAATATAATGGCACGGTACCGGATTAGTGCCTATTTACAGTAATGCTGCCATAATTAAAATACGAGCCAGTGGCGGATTCGGGGTAGGGGGCTCATTCATCAACCCCCACCCCCATCCCGAAAAAAAAATATTCCTTAAGGGTAACATTTTGAAAGATAAAAAACAACATAAATGAGAGGCGGTAACACATTTCAGAACCAACATAAAATCATCTATAAACAGTTTAATTTCAATATTTCAGAATTAGAGATTTTATAAATGAGTTATAATACTTTATGGTTTATATATATGTGTGTGTATGCACTAAACAAAATCTTACAGGAAGTAATAATAAATAACTACTAAATAATGACTTAGAGTCGCCATTGCGGAATCCGGGCCGGATGGGTTGTGTCGGCCGATCGTCGCTGGCCGGAAGTGTTCGGCGGAAATCCTTGGGCCATTTCGGCCGTCGATGGAAGAAAATGAGACGGAGTCAAACTACGATTACATGATTTTATTTGACGACTGGGTACATCTTATCTTAGCAGTTGCGTCACGGGGAAATCTGCTCCTGACCTCTTGCAGGTCCTTTTAAAAGATTTCAATGTCGTGTCACATGACTTCGAACGCGTTGCAACCATTGGCCAAAAGCTAAAACTGGGCAGCTGTTTTCCCAGGGTTTGTTATGACTTTTAAGGCGCCTATGTGGCTGGCTGCCTGGACCGTCTACAAAATTACAAAGGAGTTGCAAGGGACCGTGTATTAATTGCAGTTTTTGAACGCGGATTTCTTTGTTCCAACTGAATTAAACTGCGTAGTTCAGAAATATCGGATTTTCATAGGCTTTTGACTTGTAATGTTACATATATATATATAACAGAACATATAATACATTTATTTTTATAGCACGATTAAAAAACAGATTAGAATGTTTGCTGAAAGCTCAATAGCAACTTTAAAAAAAAAGGGAGTTGACAAAAACCAACACCAGATTTTCAAATTAGTCGCCTGGAGTAAGGTATAAGTATCCAAATATTGAAAACTGTATGAAAATGACGTTTTTTGGTTTAAAAAGTCGCCTGATCTTTAAATTAGTTGCAAAAGTCAACGGTGTGTAAATTAAAAACAGTAAAAGTAAAAATTGACCTGTAATATTTTCACGACTGTTTAAAAACCGTAAAATCCACTTTCTGTATCCATAACCAGCAAGATATCACTGCAGAAGCATATGTTATTATAATTATTATTGCTCCTAGCAGAGATATCTCACTAGTCTGTAGCAATAACCTTCTCGAAAGTCTACAACAACGACCGGAAAAATTATGTATCTTAAAAAGCGTATTTCATCCGTATTTCATCAGGCCTCCCGCTCAACGTTTCAACCGGTGTTTCAACTGATTCATTGCTGAATTTCTAACAAAATAACTGCAGGAGCTCTAATTTCTTTTATTGTAAATTTGAGCATTAATTACCTAATTTATATTTAAAAAGTAAGTAATATTTTGTTTTATCACTGCTATCTTTAATATAATAAAAAAATATCAATAGAAGCAATTATGTAGGCTGTTAAAAATTTTAATTTAATCTAAAATTCTCTGAAAAAAAAAAGAATCTCATGCAAATAAAAACCCTGACTGGTCTTCGTGTAACACTCTCTAACATATTTCTGCATCCTAATTCGGTAGATTTTAAAAGGGGCTTAACGTAGAAAAAAGTATCCAAATATGTTTTTCAGGAAAAGTTTAGCAAAATTGTAAAAAATTAATATAAATTATAAAAATTTTAAGATTAAAATTCATAATTCTGTACATAGTGGGGGTTATATACTGCCATATACAGAGTGGAAGTTACACTGTCGGTGTAGTAAATATTTTTATAGCATACTGAACTCGTTTGTATTATTTTAGTTTTTAGTACTAAAATATTTGAAGGCACAATATGAACTTCTCCCCTGACACCCCCCCCCCTCAAAAAAAAAAAAATCTTTGCAGTGACCCTGCCTTTGGGAGCCCGGAACTTATATCCCCGAACACTTCTACACCGTATGAATGTGAAACGATATTATTTAACTAAAATAACGAAATTTTATGCCAACACTACGAAATATATACAGGCCCATTATTGCCAAATAGTGCTGGCCCGGTACATTTTAAGCAGTACCACGCCGTTAACTTTTCTCTGCATGTCATAGACACATGGCAGTTCGCCGTTACTAGTTATGTACTGGCGCATATTCACTTTTCAGACACTGTTACTCCAGTGACTTCCAGACGATGGCAATCTACCTTGCTCCCGGTATATGGCACTTTGCCAGCACGACGGGTACCCGGCCGTCATTTTGCGGGCAGTAGTGTGTGTTTTCTCGGGTAACAGTAAACTGTTTCTTGTTATTTTGCGCGGAGAAATTGCTCATGCCTGTTATGAATAAATTTTATTTTTTATTTTGTCATCCCTCTCTCATTTATTTTACACGTAAGAGGTAGCAGTTGCTGCCTGGTCTACGACACCAAGATCAGGAATAACTGAACTATGTTCAGGGGTGTGTGTTTCAAATTTCAACTCCTGAACACAGTTCAGTTTGCGCTGCTTAACCACTCCCAACAATTCAGATTTTGAGCTCAAAATTTAAGTCTAAGCTTTTGAAAGCATTTAGTGAGATACAAGAAATAATGGTAAAAAAAAAAAAAAAAATTGTTCGTCACTCCAAAGTCTAAAGCTCCGTCTACTAGCATATTTTGAGCTTTATCTTTAAAATTTATTTTCAAGAAAATACTGACATAAAGAATAATTTTAGCGAAAACTGCAAACGAATCGACCAATTTTTCCGTTTTTTATAATCATTTGAAATTTTGGAACCTAAATTTTAATGGCGTCTATCTCCTTCAAGACGTTTGGGACCCTTAGTTTCCTATGTAATATTGTTTATGTTGATGTGTACTATCACCCTTAAAGTTTTGCCCAAGAGTTTAGATTCATCCTGTATACTTATTCAGGCTGTTTCAAAATTAGAGGGACAAACATTTAGGGTGCTGTTGTGTTGTGGGATTAAGGCCAATTATCTGCACGAGGGATCTAGGCCTATGGGCGGGGAGTCCACCGTGGGGGACTTTTCAAGGGGTCGTAACCCGTATTGACGCTAAGTTTCGGAGAAAACCACGGTAAACTCCGAACGGTTAGGTCGGCGGACACGCGATGGGACCCGAACCCGGGACCTTTACACTTCGCCCGTCTACCATTTCCAGTGGCATAATCACTGTGTCATGGTGAGGCTGACAAACTGTTAGGAGGGATACCAAGACGGTTCAGAATCACGTAGAAATGTGGGGTCCGAAACGTAGTCTTCGTGTACCTGTTAATAATCACTTTAGGAAAAGTGTTGAAATGATAATGAACTTTCAGACCACGGTTTCTCAGAAAATAATGCATTTTTCAGAGATTGCACTTGATAAAAATTTTTAGTTCATAAATTTTTATTATTTTTTTTTTATTTTTTTGGTACCATTTATGAACTCGTCCAAGGACAGTACATGGTTTATGAAACTTGATTCAGAAACTAAAAGCACACTTCAACATTTCTGCCAAGTGATTATTAACAAGTACATAAAGACGACTTGGAGGTGAGGTAGACAACATCGTTAGGAACCATAATTACCCAGTGAAGCATGGGTGGAAATTGATAGGTGGCGCTGTACGCGAGCTTTCAAGATCGGAGCGTGTCGCTTCCCCATTGTCATAGGTGCCAACTTTTGCTGATTTTTTTCGGAAGATTATCCATTACTAACTCTTTTTCCTCTAAAACGAAAAATCACATGGATTAAGGTCTTGGGGACCGCAGAGGCCATGGAACGCTACCTGGTGGCGAATATTTGAACTACTTTTTTTTCTCTCTTAAACAAATTCCCATACCTTCGTTATGTACCCCACAAAATTCCATAATTTCCTCAGCAATAGCTTCGACTGCAGACAACTTGAAAATAAACTGGTTGTTTAATTTCAGGAAACCTGTATCTTTCCTGATAGTAACCATCGCACTCTCGTAAAGCAATCATTTTTCTAAATTTTAAGCTGAAAATTCGTGTATAGAAAAAGTGGTTCGTTACATTCCAGATTAGTTGGCGTCTGAGCGAGAATACACCGAATTGTGTTATTTTATTCAAAGCATTAACGCTGTGTGAACATTAGGGTGGATCGCTCTTACATGGAGAAAAATGATCATTATTAATCAGAACCTACCTATGGGGGAAAGATGTTCTACAGTATAGAGATAAAGGGAAAAATAACTAAAAAATTTAAATTTAAAATTTAATACTGTCGCAAGGGGTTGAATTTTCGAAAAAAAAAAAGGAAAAAGGACTAAAATTTGCTTTTAGATAGAGAAAATAAAGTACTGTTTATTAGAAAATACCTATGCGGTACAGACGTTCTATATAGCTATAGTATGGAGTAAGACAAAAGTAATTTTAAAATTCAATTTTAAAAGGTAATAATGTTGCAAGTTATGTGAATTGAAAAAAAAAACGGATAAAGATTCCATATTAGATGATTTTAGACTCAGAATTATTGTTTTTATAGAATATAAATTTCCAGAAGTGGTTATTACTGAATAGTGAGTACTCAGTACTAAGTAGTAGTCGTAAGAAGTACAACGTAAGTTGCAATACTTCATGACCCAGACCCCTCTCCCTGGATCGTTGAACAGAATCCGCAACCCCATTTTGAGATTATTTTTTGTTGTTGTTCATAAACTGTGTTGTGTATGTGCGTTTTGAACTAGTACAACACTATGGCCATTAGCCATGTTCAGATAAGCCATGATGTGCCCTGCGTTTTGATCTGGCTGTTGTATGCCAACGAATATGCTTCCTACGAAATCGTAAAAAGATGCGTATGTTGGCATTGAAAAGAGAAATGAAATAAAGGTACGGTATCTACATCGAGACTTTCGTCCATGTGTAATGAAGTTACAAGTAAGTCACTCGAGAAGTGGGAACATCTTTCAATCCCAATAATTGACCACTTCAGCATTTTGATAAAAATAAAATCATACCAAGACAAAGATCATGCTTTTGAAAGAAAGCAAATGCTCAATGCTCTATGTCATTTATTGACACGTACTTGTTAATCATTTGACAGTTGGAGCTGTAAGAAAAAGAGAAAGTACCTATGCACGAGGAGAATTTCTGTTAGACCAGCGAACCGATAGAAGTTTTGTTTTTTTTCAGTTCAGTGAATTTAAATAGTGAATGTAAGCTGAATCGGCGTATATGCGAGCATACTGGCTTTTCACCAACACCATCTATCTATCTATACTATTAAAATCTGTGCGCGTCTGTCTGTCTGTCTGTGTGTAGCATCATCTCCTCCGAAACCGCTGGGAGTTGAGTTTCAATCGAGGTGTCCACTTATTCGAAAAATTCCGAGGAAGGTCTTCCGCTAAGTTAAATTTCGAAATTCGAATTAGTTTAGGAGATATTGAAAAAAAACCCCGTCAAAAACACTAATTTTTGCTCTCCGCAATTACGCGATTGTAACCCCTGTAGTGAAAATGTGAGAAATAAGCATCGAGGTTGCTATGTTTGGCGAATTTATTAAATGATTTACACTCTTGCATTAAAAATAAAGGAATAATACTTTTTTTCTGTTTCGAATATTTGCTAGGTTATTTTTTAATTAAAATATCGTCTGCGTGGGAAATCAGAGCAGGAATTCAATATTTTTTATACGTAAATGAAAAAGGATTTGTAAATTTCAGAGACTAAAGTGTATAACCTTATAATTTGGCGGGAAAAAATGGCTTATATGGCGATTTGGGAAAGTGGATTCTAGTGGTTTGCACACAATTTTAGGCGTGGCGCAATTTACTGAGAGCGTAAAGAAATAGTATTTTTAAAAACAAGTGCAGGTTTTACTAGAATTTAGCCTGAAATTTTAATTTTCTGTTCAGAAATAATGCAGTTATTAAGGCCATTTTAAATGATTTTCATCAAGTTAATTAAATTGATTGAAGTTAGGGAAACCCCGCCAAATTTCAGAAAATTAAACTTTTTCATTTGTATTGCTAATTCTATGCCCCGATTGATATGAGTTGGTGTTACGAGCGTATGAATAGATAATATTTTTTAATCCTGCCAAACAAGGTGTAATAAAATAGGAATTCTTTATGAATACGAATGCTGTTTGAGATGAATGAGAATATTTTTTAAACCCAGTCAGACTAGCTGGTAATGCCTTTAAATTATTGCATTTATTGTCAAGTTTAATGCGTGATTCATTTTGGCTATTTGCCATCGACTGCCGACGTTATATACGCCAAAATGGCAGTTCTAGCAAAGTAAACAAATTGAGCAACGCAAAGTAACAAGCAAAGCAAACAACGCAAAGTAACAAGCAAAGTAAATCATTTCATATTCTAATTTTAACACTGCTACAGTTTCCGTAGCAACGGAATCAATTGTTGCCACTTAAGTTGATCAATTTAATAATTAAGTGAAACCACTCATTTCTACATCTCTTAAGACCCAAAAAAGTGAAAACGCATTAAATATGAAACAAATAGAAGTTTAACATATTTGCGCATTAAAAATAATCGAAGATTTTTCAGGCAATTCTGCATATTTTTCCTTTTATTTCCTTCGCGTGTGACGTCATTTTCACGTCATTGTCTTCTGTTTTGCTGTCAGATTATCCGGAGAAGCACATTGCACGCTAACGTATGTGCTGCTTCGGCGGACATAAGGAAGCAATTTGTCGGGTGCGTATTTGCCTAACCCCTCTGTGTGTCTAAATTGAAGCAATGAAACTTTGTAGGCGTTTTTATTAAAACTAGAAAAAGGCAGATTAACGTCGTTACCGTGGAAGAAGCGATATGGAAAACTATTTAATTGGTAGCCGTAATGCGAAATGATAATCGATTATTCACATGCGCAAAGCAACAAAATTTCAAAAGTATAAAAAGTCAGGAATATGAAATGAAAATCCAAAATAAAGCACCAGAGACTATAGGATAAGCATCGTGTACGAGAATGATATTGCAATCACGTACATAACAAAGGCGCTTGCAAGAAATACAAAATATAATATGAAATTAATTGCTCTTTCTTCCCATGGCGTTTGTGGAATCTTTCCGAATAACGGGATCCAATGTGCTTAGAATATTTCATATAAATTACTTATATGTTAAAGTTCTATTTATTTTTTCATATGTATTCCAGTTACTCCAGTTACAAGACCTAGAGCTCTAGAAACTATTTCAAATTTTGTTTAATATTGAATTTGACTCTTTGCAATTAATCTATGTTAAAAATAAAATATGAAATTAGTTATTTATTTAGTGTGAATTGGCAGTGAGATCAACGTTAGTTTTATGCTTATGTAACAAGTGTGCTACTGTATTAAGAGTTCAGTAAGGGTAAAAAGCTTTTCCGCTTAAGTTACGTCACAAATTTTTTCATTTACGAAAGCGACAAGATCTTCACGGAAACAGGATGCATTTTTGGTTTCTGAACGTACAATGTGCATCGATTGTTTTATCGATTTTAAATTTGAGTAAAATTTAATAAAGTCATCTGCAACATAACTGTGCTAATGCATTTTAATAAATAGTATTCAACATCATGTGAAGTTATTCATATGGTATGTATGAATGCTATAAATTAAACCTAAAAAAGAGAATTATATGATGTAGAAATAAGGCATTTTTCGAAAGAGAAACGTTTCGTCTGCATACCGTAAAGTTCTTACTTTTCTGATTGCCAGTAACAATGACGTAGTTTTTGTGTCATCATGTTGCAATCGTCTCAAATTTCCACTCATGGAGTTAGCTTTTCGTCAGAACTCCAGCAATTTTTCACTAATAGAGATTCCTATCACTGGGTTTAATTCGAATTATATGTCTGTAAGGAAAATATTCGTCTCCTACCGTGCGGAGAACGGGTAAGCAGCTAGTCTATACTATTAAAATCTGTGCGCGTCTGTCTGTGTGTGTGTGTGTAGCATCATCTCCTCCTAAACGGCTGGGAGTTGAGTTTCGAACGAGATATCCACGAATTCGGAAAATTTCGAGAAAGAACCTCCGCTAATTTAAATTTCGAAATTCGAATTAGTTTAGGAGATATTGATAAAAAACCCCATCAAAAACACTAATTTTTGCTCTCCGTAATTCCGTGATTGTAACCCTTGTAGTCAAAAAAGTGAGAAATAAGCATAAAGGTTGCCATGTTTTGCTATTTTATTAAATTATTTTACTCCTGCAGTAAAAGTTAAAGAATAATGATTTTTTTTCTGTTTAGATTATTTACAAAGTTATTTTTTAAATTAAAATATTGCGTTCATGTTAAATCAGAGCTGGAATTCAATGTTTTTTATGTGTAAAAGAATAAGGGATTGAGAGATTTCGGAGACTAATATACATATTTTTTAGTTTGGCGAAAACAAAATGGCTCATTTGGCGATTTTGAGAAAGTAGTAGGTTCTACCGATCTGCCCAGTTTTGGGCTTGGCGCAATTTACTGCAAGCAAACCGAAATAGGTTTAGGTTTGTGTGTGTAGGTTTTATTAAAATACGGCGTTAAACTTTAATTTTCCACGCAGAAATCGTGCAATTATTAAGGCGATTTTAAGCGATCGATCTTCGGAATTTTCCCCAAATTAAGTAAATTGATTTACCTTGGGGGAATGCCGCCAAATTTCAAAAGGAAATGAAATTCTCGCATTCGGTAAATTGGAATAAATAAAACACGTTATAGTTGATAATTTAAAATACTGCTATGCTGCTTTTAAAATAGATGCCTGCATTAATTTTTGGCGATGGAACCATACACAAATAACTTTTTCCATTTTGATTGCTGTTAAATCAGTGCTTAGAATCATTCTCTGAAAAAAAAAAGAAAAAAAAATCACGCAAAATGGCGTACACAGATTCCTTCTTTAGTACCTTTCTTAGAAAAGTTGGCGATAAATATTCAAATGTAGTGTAACTCCGTGTTTAATAGCGTGTGTTTTTTTTGCGTTTGTATTGCTAATTCTATGGCACGATTGAGATGAGCCAATGATACGAGCGGATGAATAGATAAATTTTTTTAATCTCGCCAAACATGGTATAGTAAAATAGGAATTCTGTATAAATACGAAAGTCTTTATACAGAATGAGATGAACGAGAATGCCTATAAATTATTGCATTTACTGTGAAGTTAAATTTAGGATTCATTTTGGCTATTTGCCATCGACTATAGGCGTTAATTATGCCAATATGGCAGTTCTAGCAAGCATAAATAAATTTCATTTCATGTTCTATTTTAATATTGCTACAGTTTCCGTAGTTACGGAATCTGTTGTTGCCACTCAAGCTGTTAAATTTAACAATTAAGTGAAAACACTCATTTCTACAGCTCTTGACTCGAAAAATGGAAACGCATTGGATATGACACAATTAGAACATTATCACAATCACAACGTCAATAACGCGAACCTGTAACTTTGGTTATTTTTAACTAAATTCATTTTCAAGGTCTTTAAGAAATCCTGTATACTATAACAAAGCCTCATATCTTAATTCCGATTAGTTTGCGAGAAAATTGATTAATCAGTATAAACTGAAGCAATGAACCTTTGTAAGCGTTTTTCTTGAAACGAGGAAAATGCAGATTGACGTCTTTGGTGTACAAGTGGCATTATGGAGAACTACTTAATTCAGTAATGTTAATGGGGAATGAAAATTGAATATGCGCATGCACAAGGACCCCAAAATGAAGAGAGTATGAAAAGTCAGGAATATGAAATGAAAATAAAAACTAAATCAAATAATACGAGATATAAGTAATAAAAATACGAGAATGACATTGCAATCATGTGTACAATAAAGGTCGCAATTGCTTATAATATCCCCCTTGCAATGACTTAGTCCGACCAGTGGCCGAGCGCTTAGCGCTCTGAACTGGGAGACTGAAGGTTTCTGGTTCAAAACAGGTCGCGTCCGCCGACCTAACCGTTCGGAGATTTTCTGTATTCCGTTCGGAAAATAAAACTGTACTCGCAACATGCATATGTTAGGAAACATATATGGCTGGTTTCCTCCAAAACGTAGCGTAAATACCGGTTAGGACCCCTTAGAAAGACCCCTACGGAGGACACCCCCATCCCTTGACCTAGATACCATGTGTGGAGACTAGAAACAGGATAGTCTCCAGATTTATAGAGAGTTCAATTGAACGCCCAGCGTCGCGTGCCACTTATAGAAGCAGTTAGTTCTACGATACCGGATCCATCGAGAAAAAGCGTGGGCAAGGTCATCTAAGAGAAGCTGCTTCTTTTTTTATCCCAGTGACACTGACGTAGTTTTTGCGCCATCATGATGCAGTCATCTCAGATTTGCACTCATGACGTCAACGTTTCATCACGATTTAAGTAATTTTTTACTTTTATAGATTCCGCATCAATGGACTTAATTCGAATTATATGTGTAAGGAAAATGTTCTTTTCCTACCGTGCGGAGAACGGGTACGCAGCTAGTCTATACTATTAAAATATGTGCGCGTCTGTCTGTCTGTCTGTGTGTAGCATCATCTCCTCCGAAACCGCTGGGAGTTGAGTTTCAATCGAGGTGTCCACTTATTCGAAAAATTCCGAGGAAGGTTTTCCGCTAATTTAAATTTCGAAATTCGAATTAGTTTAGGAGATATTGATAAAAAACCCCGTCAAAAACACTAATTTTTGCTCTCCACAACTCCGCGATTGTAACCCCTGTAGTGAAAATGTGAGAAATAAGCATCGAGGTTGCCATTTTTGGCGAATTTATTAAATGATTTACACTCTTGCATTAAAAATAAAGGAATAATAGTTTTTTTCTGTTTCGAATATTTGCTAGGTTATTTTTTAAATAAATATCGTCTGCGTGGGAAATCAGAGCAGGAATTCAATATTTTTTATACGCAAATGAAAAAGGATTTGTAAATTTCAGAGACTAAAGTGTATAACCTTATAATTTGGCGGGAAAAAATGGCTTATATGGCGATTTTGAGAAATTGGATTCTAGTGGTTTGCACAATTTTAGGCTTGGCTTAATTTACTGAGAGCGTATGGAAATAGTATTTTTAAAAACAACTGTAGGTTTTACTAGAATTTAGCCTGAAATTTTAATTTTCTGTTGAGAAATAATGCAGTTATTAAGGCGATTTTAAATGATTTTCATCAAGTTAAATAAATTGTTAGGGAAACCCCGCCAAATTTCAGAAAATTAAACTTTTTCATTTGTATTGCTAATTCTATGCCCCGATTGATATGAGTTGGTGTTACGAGCGTATGAATAGATTATATTTTTTAACGCCAAACAAGGTGTAATAAAATAGGAAGTCTTTATAAATACGAATGCTGTTTGAGATGAATGAGAATATTTTTTAAACCCAGTTAGACTAGCTGGTAATGCCTTTAAATTATTGCATTTATAGTCAAGTTTAATGTGTGATTCATTTTGGCTATTTGCCATCGACTGCCGACGTTAATTACGCCAAAATGCCAGTTCTAGCAAAGTAAACATAAATAAATCATTTCATATTCTATTTTTAACACTGCTACAGTTTCCCTAGCAACAGAATCCATTGTTGCCACTTAAGTTGTTCAATTTAATAATTAAGTGAAACCACTCATTTCTACATCTCTTAGGACCCAAAAAAGTGAAAATGCATTAAATGTGAAACAAATAGAATTTTAACATATTTGCGCATTAAAAATAATCGAATTTTTTCAGGCAATTCTGCATATTTTTCATTTTATTTTCTTCGCGTGTGACGTCATTTTCACGTCATTGTCTTCTGTTTTGCTGTCAGATTATCCGGAGAAGCACATTACACCCTAACGTATGTTCTGCTTCGGCGGACATAAGGAAGCAAATTGTCGGGTGCGTATTTGCCTAACCCCTCTGTGTGTCTAAATTGAAGCAATGAAACTTTGTAGGCGTTTTTTTTAAACTAGAAAAAGGCAGATTAACGTCGTTAACGTGGAAGAAGCGATATGGAAAACTATTTAATTGGTAGCCGTAATGTGAAATGATAATCGATTATTCACATGCGCAAAGCAACAAAATTTCAAAAGTATGAAAAGTCAGAAATATGAAATGAAAATTTAAAATAAATCACCAGAGACTATAGGATAAGCATCGTGTACGAGAATGATATTGCAATCATGTACATAACAAAGGCGCTTGCAAGGAATACAAAATATAATATGACATTAATTGCTCTTTCTTTCCATGGCGTTTGTGGAATCTTCCCGAATAACTGGATCCAATGTGCTTAGAATATTTCATATAAATTACTTATATGTTAAAGTTCTATTTATTTTTTCATATATATTCCACTTACTCCAGTACAAGACCTAGAGCTCTAGAAACGATTTCAGATTTTGTTTAATATTGAATTTGACACAATGCAATTAATCTAGGTTAAAAATAAAATATGAAATTAGTTATTTATTTAGTGTGAATTGGCAGTGAGATCAACGTTAGTTTTATGTAACAAGTGTGCTACTGTATTAAGAGTGCAGTAAGGGTAATAAGCTTTTCCGCTTAAGTTACGTCACAAATTTTTTTCATTTACGAAAGTGACAAGATCCTCACGGAAACAGGATGCATTTTTGGTTTCTGAACGTACAATGTGCATCGATTGTTTCGTGTAGGTTTTTTAAATTTGGGTAAAATTTAATAAATTCGTCTGCAACATAACTATGCTAATGCATTGTCCACGCTTTACGAAATGCAAGATAAGATAAAATAGTATTCAACATCATGTAATGTTATTCATATGGTATGTATGAATGCTATAAATTAAACCTAAAAAAGAGAATTATATGATGTAGAAATAAGGCATTTTTCGAAAGAGTAAAGTTTCGTCTGCATACCGTAAAGTTCTTACTTTTCTGATCGCCAGTGACAATGACGTAGTTTTTGTGTCATCATGTTGCAATCGTCTCAAAATTTCCACTCATGGAGTCAGCTTTTCGTCAGAATTCCAGCAATTTTTCACTATTAGAGATTCCTATCAATGGGTTTAATTCGAATTACATGTGTAAGGAAAATATTCGTCTCCTACCGTGCGGAGAACGGGTACCCAGCTAGTCTATTATTAAATGCGGAGCCCTAAACGTTGATGACGTCATATTTGTATTGAGAAAATTTACAGTCGTAGCAAGTGCATTGTATTGATTTTGGCATTTGCGACCGAGCAGGATCTGCAATTGTGCTAGATGCCCTTCAAGATGTAGGCTTTATCTCACAAAGCAGTGTATCGAATGTTGTTCACAGGAATAAAATTCGGCATGAGATATCAGTTGGGTTTATACTTCATCACAGGTGCCAAGTATTACGGAATATAATTCATCACTTTTTGTAAACCGCAAATTTTATGAATATTTTTCCAAAATAATAACGAGCGCACGCATATAGCTAGAATATTGTGCAATATCTTAGAAAATTGACGGTCCCCAAAAGGGGTTAATTATATTCCGTAATACTGGCGCGTATGCTTTAATGGACGCAAAGAGAGGGCTCTAATATTGAAAGACTGTAGAAGAAAAGCAATAATAGAACACACAATCCTTAAAAGAACCTGGCTCTCAGTACATGAACTACATGTCTGTAAATTTCGGAAGAGCACGAATTATTGAAAAACACGTTATTAAATTTTTGTAGGGAACTGGCAATCTATATAAATAAAATTAGACTTTTGTCTGTACAATGGAATTCAAAAATTTTGCGATTTCTATCCGTTTCAAGCACCCGGGAATCCGATGCGACCCTCAAAAAAAAGTTTGTCTGTCTGTCATTCTGTCATTCTGTCCGTGACGCTTTTTTTTGTTTAAGCATCACGTAAAAACGACTGAGGCGAATGATATGAAATTGGGTGTCATGATAGGTGGTCACTCAACTTAAAACATAGGCGTCGAATTTTTAAAAAATCTTGATTGGATTTTGAGATTTTGCGAAAATCCTTTCAAACTGCGTAAATTTGTGTTCAAGCATCACGTAAAAACGACTGAAGCGAATGATATGAAATTGAGTGACATGATAGGTGGTCACTCAACTTAAAACATAGGCGTCGAATTTTTAAAAAATCTTGATTAGATTTTTCAGATTTTGCGAAAATCGTTTCAAACTGCGTAAATTTGTGTTCAAGCATCACGCAAAAACGACTGAAGCGAATGATATGAAATTGAGTGACATGATATGTGGTCACTCAACTTAAAACATAGGCGTCCAATTTTTAAAAAATCTTGATTGGATTTTGAGATTTTGCGAAAATCCTTTCAAACTGCGTAAATTTGTGTTCAAGCATCACGTAAAAACGACTGAAGCAAATGATATGAAAATGAGTGACATGATTGGTGGTCACTCAACTTAAAACATAGGTGTCGAATTTTTAAAAATCTTGATTAGATTTTCAGATTTTGCGAAAATCGTTTCAAACTGCGTAAATTTGTGTTCAAGCATCACGCAAAAACGACTGATGCGAATGATATGAAATTGGGTGTCATGATAGGTGGTCACTCAACTTAAAACATAGGCGTCCAATTTTAAAAAAATCGTGATTGGATTTTGAGATTTTGCGAAAATCCTTTCAAACTGCGTAAATTTGTGTTCAAGCATCACGTAAAAACGACTGAAGCGAATGATATGAAATTGAGTGACATGATAGGTGGTCACTCAACTTAAAACATAGGCGTCGAATTTTTAAAAAATCTTGATTAGATTTTTCAGATTTTGCGAAAATCGTTTCAAACTGCGTAAATTTGTGTTCAAGCATCACGCAAAAACGACTGAAGCGAATGATATGAAATTGAGTGACATGATATGTGGTCACTCAACTTAAAACATAGGCGTCCAATTTTTAAAAAATCTTGATTGGATTTTGAGATTTTGCGAAAATCCTTTCAAACTGCGTAAATTTGTGTTCAAGCATCACGTAAAAACGACTGAAGCAAATGATATGAAAATGAGTGACATGATTGGTGGTCACTCAACTTAAAACATAGGTGTCGAATTTTTAAAAATCTTGATTAGATTTTCAGATTTTGCGAAAATCGTTTCAAACTGCGTAAATTTGTGTTCAAGCATCACGCAAAAACGAATGAAGCGAATGATATGAAATTGGGTGTCATGATAGGTGGTCACTCAACTTAAAACATAGGCGTCCAATTTAAAAAAAATCCTGATTGGATTTTGATATTTTGCGAAAATCCTTTCAAACTGCATAAATTTGTGTTCAAGCATCACGTAAAAACGACTGAAGCGAATGATATGAAATTGGGTGTCATGATAGGTGGTCACTCAACTTAAAACATAGGCGTCGAATTTTTAAAAAATCTTGATTAGATTTTGAAATTTTGCCAAAATCCTTTCGAACTGCATAAATTTGTGTTCGCACATCACGTAATAACTGCAAAGGTGAAAAAATGATATTTGGTGAAATGATAGTTGGTCACTCACCTTAAACTATAAGCATCTAATTAAAAAAAAATCCTTCAGATTTTGAGATTTTGTGAAAATCGTTTAAAACTGAGTGAATCTTTGTTCCCGTATTACGTAATAACGACTTAAGCGAATGATATGAAATTGGGTCACACGATAGATGGTTGCTCAACATAAACTATAGGAGTCCAATTTTTAAACATTTTTATTAGATTTTGAGATTTTGTGAAAATTCTCTCAAAATACGTTTATATTTCTTCAAACATCACGTAATAACGACTAATACGAATGATACGAAATTGAGTGATAGGATAGGTAGTTGCTAATCTTAATTTATAGGCGTTGAATTTTAAAAATATTTTGCTTACATTTTGAGATTTTTCGAAAATCGTTTTAAAATGCTGAAAATTTGTTCCAGCATCACGAAATAAAGACTGCAGGGAATGAAACGAATTTGGGTGACATGATAGGTTGTCACTCAACTTAAATTCTAGGCTTCAAATTTTTCAAAAATGTTGATTAAATTTTAATATTTTGAGAAAATTATTTCAATATGCGTAAATATTCGTTCGCGCATAACATAATTACGACTAAAGCGAATGAAATGATATTACTTAGTTACACTCTAACCTGTAATATTTTAACAATACATGAAAATTATAACTTCGCTTTCTTTACTTTGGCAACATACTACATCCATTCTGTGTACACCTACAATGCTGACGAAAGTTCTTGCTTTTTGGAAATTTTCATTCATTAACCCGTCGAGGACGGGTACTTCAGCTAGTGATATATATATATATATATGTATATCAAAGTTGGTACATGTGTCAACGCAACAAAACAGAAAGAAGGTATTATCCGAATCATAGAACTAGTCCTTAAACGTCCATTACAATGGTTTTTATACCAATTACACGACAACAAACTACCACCAAAGCCGTTTGACTTCACGAGCTTTAAGAATTCTTCGAAGGGCCAATTCCCTTACGGGATTTCTGTCATCAGCTGGCATTGATATCAGGGTATTTTGGGGGTGGCCAAATATTTCGTTTCTTCCAATAACAGGGTCGATGACGTCCTTCTTTGTCAAGAAAACCTTTGGAAAAATATCACAAGCCAAATAATGTGTTTAGTACAAGTTTATTTATGCAAATGCGACGAATGCATATCACGAATGATATGAAATTGGGTGTCATGATAGGTGGTCACTCAACTTAAAACATAGGCGTCCAATTTTAAAAAATCTTGATTGGATTTTGAGATTTTGCGAAAATCCTTTCAAACTGCGTAAATTTGTGTTCAAGCATCACGTAAAAACGACTGAAGCGAATGATATGAAATTGAGTGACATGATAGGTGGTCACTCAACTTAAAACATAGGCGTCGAATTTTTAAAAAATCTTGATTAGATTTTTCAGATTTTGCGAAAATCGTTTCAAACTGCGTAAATTTGTGTTCAAGCATCACGCAAAAACGACTGAAGCGAATGATATGAAATTGAGTGACATGATATGTGGTCACTCAACTTAAAACATAGGCGTCCAATTTTTAAAAAATCTTGATTGGATTTTGAGATTTTGCGAAAATCCTTTCAAACATCGTAAATTTGTGTTCAAGCATCACGTAAAAACGACTGAAGCAAAAGATATGAAAATGAGTGACATGATTGGTGGTCACTCAACTTAAAACATAGGTGTCGAATTTTTAAAAATCTTGATTAGATTTTCAGATTTTGCGAAAATCGTTTCAAACTGCGTAAATTTGTGTTCAAGCATCACGCAAAAACGAATGAAGCGAATGATATGAAATTGGGTGTCATGATAGGTGGTCACTCAACTTAAAACATAGGCGTCCAATTTAAAAAAAATCCTGATTGGATTTTGATATTTTGCGAAAATCCTTTCAAACTGCATAAATTTGTGTTCAAGCATCACGTAAAAACGACTGAAGCGAATGATATGAAATTGGGTGTCATGATAGGTGGTCACTCAACTTAAAACATAGGCGTCGAATTTTTAAAAAATCTTGATTGGATTTTGATATTTTGCGAAAATCCTTTCAAACTGCATAAATTTGTGTTCAAGCATCACGTAAAAACGACTGAAGCGAATGATATGAAATTGGGTGTCATGATAGGTGGTCTTTCAACTTAAAACATAGGCGTCGAATTTTTAAAAAATCTTGATTAGATTTTGAAATTTTGCCAAAATCCTTTCGAACTGCATAAATTTGTGTTCGCACATCACGTAATAACTGCAAAGGTGAAAAAATGATATTTGGTGAAATGATAGTTGGTCACTCACCTTAAACTATAAGCATCTAATTAAAAAAAAATCCATCAGATTTTGAGATTTTGTGAAAATCGTTTAAAACTGAGTGAATCTTTGTTCCCGTATTACGTAATAACGACTAAAGCGAATGATATGAAATTGGGTCACACGATAGATGGTTGCTCAACATAAACTATAGGAGTCCAATTTTTAAACATTTTTATTAGATTTTGAGATTTTGTGAAAATTCTCTCAAAATACGTTTATATTTCTTCAAACATCACGTAATAACGACTAATACGAATGATACGAAATTGAGTGATAGGATAGGTAGTTGCTAATCTTAATTTATAGGCGTTGAATTTTAAAAATATTTTGCTTACATTTTGAGATTTTTCGAAAATCGTTTTAAAATGCTGAAAATTTGTTCCAGCATCACGAAATAAAGACTGCAGGGAATGAAACGAATTTGGGTGACATGATAGGTTGTCACTCAACTTAAATTCTAGGCTTCAAATTTTTCAAAAATGTTGATTAAATTTTAATATTTTGAGAAAATTATTTCAATATACGTAAATATTCGTTCGCGCATAACATAATTACGACTAAAGCGAATGAAATGATATTACTTAGTTACACTCTAACCTGTAATATTTTAACAATACATGAAAATTATAACTTCGCTTTCTTTACTTTGGCAACATACTACATCCATTCTGTGTACACCTACAATGCTGACGAAAGTTCTTGCTTTTTGGAAATTTTCATTCACTAACCCGTCGAGGACGGGTACTTCAGCTAGTGATATATATATATATATATATATATGTATATCAAAGTTGGTACATGTGTCAACGCAACAAAACAGAAAGAAGGTATTATCCGAATCATAGAACTAGTCCTTAAACGTCCATTACAATGGTTTTTATACCAATTACACGACAACAAACTACCACCAAAGCCGTTTGACTTCACGAGCTTTAAGAATTCTTCGAAGGGCCAATTCCCTTACGGGATTTCTGTCATCAGCTGGCATTGATATCAGGGTATTTTGGGGGTGGCCAAATATTTCGTTTCTTCCAATAACAGGGTCGATGACGTCCTTCTTTGTAAAGAAAACCTTTGGAAAAATACTCACAAGCCAAATAATGTGTTTAGTACAAGTTTATTTATGCAAATGCTGTGTTTTCCTATTTCCCCAATGAAGCTTCTAGGTCCAGTCGTATTTCCGTTTCTTCCAATAACAGGGTCGATGACGTCCTTCTTCGTCAAGAAAGCCTTTGGAAAAATATTCACTAGCCAAATAATGTGTTTAGTTTGTAAATAATGTGTTTAGTACAAGTTTATTTATGCAAATGCTGTATTTTCCTATTTCCCCAATGAAGCTTCTAGGTCCAGTCGTATTTCCATTTCTTCCAATAACAGGGTAGATGACGTCCTTCTTCGTCAAGAAAGCCTTTGAAAAAATATTCACTAGCCAAATAATGTGTTTTTGTTTATTTGTAAATAATGTGTTTAGTACAAGTTTATCTATGCAAATGCTGTGCTTTCCTATTTCCCCAATGAAGCTTCTAGGTCCAGTCGTAGTTCCATCTAAATGCGTGAAACAAAATCGTTCTGTAGTCGCACTCAGGTTGCAGAATGAACAGTAAAAGTAGTCATATGCTTCTGTTTTGACGGTTTTCTAGATTTACTTGTGAAATACTAAAAAAGGTGATCTAAAAGCTGACTGATACTAAAAAAGATGATAAAAATGTATCTAATGCTTTAATGCTTTTCTTTTTGGTTTTCTTGTAACCCTTTTGCATGTGTCTTCTGATGTCAAAAATATTAGCTAGTACTAAAAGATGTGTTTATTTCTAACAAAAATATCTTTAATATTTTACCTTAAAAAGACTCAAATATATAATTCCTTCTACCTTGCGGCAGTGCTTAATCTACAACCCAATATTTTATTTTCCCAATAATTAACGAATCATAGAACATCTTTTCCGCATAGGTAGATTTTGAAATTATGAAAAAATATTTTCGATACACCCTAAGTGAACATAGGTGCTAAGTATCACAGAATATAATTTACCACTTTTTTTTAACTGTACCTTCCCGTTTAAAACACAGCAGAATTTCGTAGCTCTGAGTGTGTGGTGGTTACTAGTTCGGAAAAATGTTCGAGAAATTTGCGGTTTAAAAAAAGAGGTTAGTTACATTCTGTAACATTTGGCAGCTGTGTGTGTGTGAATAACAAAAGTGTGTTTATAAGAAATAATTGAAGTTTTTTTATTTATTCATTTTCATTGTTTGTAAGTTTAAATGGAGTTAAAGTAATGTGATAAGTAAACTTTTTTAATGTTAAGCTTCTGAAGAAATCTTCACTTTTCAGTTGACGATACAAAAACATTATATTGAACACTATTACATTCAAATTTAATTTGGTAACCAATTTTTATAAATTATTATGTAATCAGGGAGAATTTGTGACAGTCCGTAAACTCTTCATTAAAACAGTTGTTTTGTCTCTAAACGAAGTTTTAATATACATAATAATTTCTTACTGTCTTTACTTCTCTACTTTAATAATTCAAATACAGAAGCGTAAGAAAGGTAATATTACTGAAAAAAATATTTTGAAATGCTCCGAGGATTAATGAATTAACATTAATGTGAAATCGATATCGTTTTCCTTTAAAGAATAGTTTGATTATAGAACAGAGACTAAAGATAAGTTTGAACAGATTGATTAATGATTAAAGAGACTAGACAATTCTGCAAACTAAATCCCTCATGCGTGTATTCTCGCGTGTAATTATGACGAATCAACAGTTTCGTAAAGTTCTGTAAACTCTTCATTAAAACAGTTGTGTGGCAAAATTGATAACTTTAAATATCTCATACGTTTTTTGGCCAGACTAAAATGATTCATTCAACACATTATGGTTCATATAACGTAGATCGAGCTTACCCAGAGAGCGCATAAGCTTAAATCAAGCTTGACATTTCCTTGAATTTCATGTATTAATACAAGCTTGGCAGTTCAATTGATTTTAAGCTTGCAGCAAGCTTGAAGATAACAAAGAAATTAGTCAGCAAATATTAGGTTGTAACGAAAGTTTCCCGCCACTGCAAACTTCGTCAGCACACAGTTCTCGTTGGCGTATTTGCTCATATTTTGTCGAACGATTTTTGGCATTTGAAAGAAAGAGGTTTACTTTATAACACTGTGTTGTGAAATCTGTAAAAAATATAGTTATCATTAAGTATAAGGTGTCTCAAATGGAACTATCACTCTAGAGGATTAGAACCATCATTTACTTTCAGTTGTGTTGCAAAAAGTCAGCTGTATAATATCAACGAATTATGAGTACAGCTTACGAATTATGAGTACATAAGTACTATTGTTGTATCATGTGACACTGTGCACTGTGCAGGTTTGCTACCGAAAGTTCAAAAACAGTTATCTAAGGAGTTAGAAGTTAGTTTTTCAGGCAGATATGGCGGGAAACTTTCGTTACAACCTGATATTTTCCTGCCGAATTTAAGTCATTTGAACTGTCAAGCTTGAATACAACTTGATTACTGCTTGATTTAGAAAGCCATATAGCAGATGATTTATCATCAATCATAAATGTGCTTGACCATGGAATTAAAGAAAGGATTTTATCTTTCCAAATATTGAAATTCTTCAAAATAACATATAAATATACTACAAAATTGATTTCATAAGACAATTATAAAATACAGATTTGTTTTGGTGTGTATAAAAAAAATAGATTTTGAACATTTTTAGATGGCTTACACTCTAAAAAATACCCGTTAATTTTACGGTAAAAAGTACTGTATTCTACAGTTTGCCATTTAAAGGTAAGGGCAGTAAAATTAAATAGATAGCAAGTTACTACGCATGCACATCCCAGTGTAACAGTAATAAATAAAGAAAACCGTTATTTTTCACTCATGCCCTTCAAATGAATATTCTAGACGTACTATATTCCTGCTGTCTTCACCAGAGCATATGTTAACTTCTCAATTTGTTGCAATCTGAGCGTACTACTCTCATATATTGCTGCTGAAATTACAAAAACGGAATTTTGAGAATAGCGTGCTAAGTGAAAAAATCTCACGAACTATTTTTTTTTATTTTCCGCTTATGGAAATCTACCCTCTCTCCGAATGTACGCAGTAGCACAGCAATTTTGGCTAATATTCCCTCGATAATGGCCAATTCCGTCAGACGTCGGCGAAAATCAGTCGTTTTTCTCATAAGTTTATATTATGCTTATTTCCCTATTAGTAGAGTATAAATCACATATAACATTATTTTAATTTTGATTCATCCTATGGAAAAATAAAAGATGTAGATCGGCATCGGGCAATACTGATCAATCTCGCCAAAAAACCGCGTGACAACCATAACAGTCACTTCAAACTTTAGTCATTTCACCTCGAGTCAGATTTGCATGGTAGTTAGGACGCTGGTTTCCCACATCCTTAGGTAACGAGATCGATCCCAGTCGTGGACGCTAGACGGAAGCAGATTCAAAATAACTTGAGGTTTCAGAGTAGAGGGGAAAATGTGTGGAAAAATAAAATATATGGGGCCAGTTCGCCGACCGGCGCTCCATGTATTTAGGAAAATTTTTTAGACGAAAATTAGGAAAGCTTTTTAGAGTGTAGTAAGTTTGAATCAAGCTTGCTATGTCAATAAGCTTAATGCAAGTTGGGCAAGTGTAAACTTGAACACTTGATGTGGACTTGAATTAAGCTTACTCGCTTGAAATATCAAGCTTAATGCAAGTTTATTGACTTGATAGATCAAGCTTACTGCAAGTTTGATGCAAATTTGCTGTGCTGTCTGGTTACATTGGCAAATTTGTCGTAGACCTATCACACACAGTGGCGCAATTGCTTCGGACTACAGTTAGCTACCTTTTGCAAGCCGTAAGCATACACAAAAAAGTTTTTTAAAAATAGCAAGCAGTTTAAGCTCCGACCTTCCAGATTTGCTATATACAGCCATAGGTGCCAAGTATTTCGGAATATAACTAACCACTTTTTTGCGACCTGTAATTTTTTTGAATGCTTTTCCAGAAGAGCTGAATCGCCGTACCTTCAGCGTAGGAGTTTTGTTATAATTTAAACAGAAAATTACCGTTCATAAAAGGGGGTTAGTTACAATCTGTAATACTTGTTATCTATGACTAAGGCAAAGGCGATTTTCGGCGGCAAAAAGTGCTTAAGCATATTCCCGAGACGTTGACAACTCAAGTTTTGTCCTTCTTTCGATAAACACACTCACACATGCATGGTTGTACTGAAATATGACGAAGATGCTGTGAAGTTATTTATTGAAAATAAAATCAGAATTATAGAGTAAGCAACCAGCATTGATTATATTTCTGCGACAGCAGCAGTATTATGAAGTGATTCAACAGTGTTCACTTTTACAGAACATAATTACCACATACAGTAATTTTTGACTTGATTACAGCAAAATAGCAGCGTTCATCGTACAGCTCCAAAGCCAATCTTAAAAAATATCCAGAAAATGTTTCCTTTATAAAAAGTGGTTAATTGTATTCTGTAAATGTTGGCAATTCTTACGGTTTTACATCATAGCTGCCAACTCCGGACTAAAATTAAAATTTTTTGTAAGCATTAGTTTTTGGCTTAAATTATAGCAAAATTTCTGAGTTTTATGGGCAGGATGGTTACTACTTTGAAGAAATACTTAAAAAATAAATGCTATTTGCAAAAAGGTGGCTAACTCGCTAACTACATTCAGTACATGTTGGCAGTTATTATTTTGCTGCTGATGACAAGCATTTTGAAAAATGTATTACGATACCATTTGATTTGATGCTCATTATAAAAGTAGGCGCCTCATACATTTTCAGATCGATTGTCGAAATAATATCTAACTTCTTCACAAATTAGTTTGGGTTTCATGCGTTCAACTACAGCTTATTTATATCAGATGCATGTTTATTTTATGTCAGAATACTTTGTATATGTGCGTTGAAATAACAGTGTTATTCTACTTTATCGTTTAAAAAAAGCTTACTGCTTATTATGCATTATTTAATACAAAATTCTTTTATACGAACAATTTAATCATTAAATCTAACTTCAAGTTTAATACTTTCAATGGAGGAAAAGATCTGCTTTAGAAATTTTAAGTTTTTGTTGTATTTACCCCTTAATTTAAATACAGATTTTTATGACTGCGCGAAGTACTTAGACTCTCTTGATATTTTGTGTCTGCCACATTCCACTTGATTAGTTCTTGAAATGAGAGGTTTGAGTGGTAAATCAATAACTTGTATTAAATTATTCGTCGTCTGCATTTCATCGAACGCTATTCTTTTGACTTAATTACGAGAAATGTTGAGCTAAAGTTCGAGTTATTTGTTAAAGGTAGTACTTCCGAGAATATCTTAACCCTAGAGTGCATACTGTTGCCAATTGGCTACACTCACATTTTTCCGTAATAAAAAGAAAATTTTGTAGTTTTTGTCTGAAATATGCATTTAAAATAAATTTAAGACCACACGGAAATAAATTTTAGTTTTTAAAAGTGTATAGTAACATTGTGTTTAGAGCAAACAAGCATGAATTCACAGCACGTGCATTCAGTTCACTGAACCAATTTTTGTCTGCATTTTTGATTGCTTCTGATTTTCATTGCTAAATGAAAATGAATACAAAACTATTAAAAATAGTAGTATTACGATTAAATAATGTAGAATTAGGCTATGTTACTTTCTTTTGTTTTATGAGATCTATAGAGTGGGCACTCTAATTTTTCGGATTTGAATATTTTTCATGATTTTTCTGGGAAACTACAAGCTGAAATTTTTTAAAAATATTTTTTCGAGCATAAGTAAGCCAAAACAAAGCTACAATTTTATTTTCATCCATTTAAAAAAAATCATGCATTGTAGGGTTAAACCGACTGAAATGAATATCTCAGAGAAAAACTTACTGATTTATTTCTTTAAATCCAGAACCGCAGACCACAGCTTTGAGTAAACTTATTTTTAGATTACTTAATTTAAATACAATGTTGTGTATGTTTGATTATTATTGAAAGTGAATAATTTTAAAGTGGTTTGACATTATCGCTCTACGTTTTCACTATTTTATGAATTAAATTAATGTTTGTAATTCACTATATATAAATAGGGGGATAGTGGATGAATAGAAATTATACATTCTACAATTTGATGCAGTTTTCCTTCAGATGTAGAACTTTAGATGCAGGACAGAGACTTTAGATGTGTGTACTATGAATAAGTGCAATGCTAAAAGCCTGTTTATTAATGTTTCTTTTGTTTATTATGTATGTTTATTTATTTATAAAAATTAATACAACCTTTTTTACTTAATGAATACATGTAAAATGTATAAAGATTGCTTTAGTATTAAAGTTTAAAAAATTAAATTGTATTTTAATGTATAGATATTTGGTTTCTAGCCAGTAGATCTCGACCCGCAAAGCATTCCCACTTTATTTAGTTTTATTTAAGAGAGGAGAGGGGCGAAATATCAAATTTAAAAACAAACATTAAGTTTCAACATTGACTGGTAAATGTTAATAATCTGTTTACCATATCACCTTAACCCTTCGTTAGAAGCGTGGACTACGATCGAAGACCAGGTACACTCATTCAAAAAAGTATCTGAGCAATGGCCAAATTTTGTAATTTAGTTTTGTCAATAACTAACTGGCTTTCAAAAAAAACACAAAGTTTGAAAAAAATATGGGAAGTTATTATTAGACATGACACCATTCGCTTTTAAGGAGAAAATATTTTAAATGGGAAATTGACATAGGAAATTTGACTCATGCTCGAATAATCATTTGAGAGAGGGTAGAATTTCTACGATCCTAGTCCACGAGCCTAACGGAGGGTTAAAAAACTTTGCCCCAACTATTTATCCCTCCAGGTTCATAATTTCATGTAATAGCCTATGTGGTCTACCAATAATAGTATGAATGAAAATGTAGGGGAGGAAACGAAAATGAACTTTGTAGTGATCATTGAACAACCACAATTTAAATTCAGCCTTAAGAGGTATGTTTTTCAGTCTAAAATTATTATTTCTTCATGCTATATCCATCAACTAAACATAAAGGTGACTGCGTATAGGGTTAATCATATAGAACGCGTAGACAAAGTGCTCCTGGACAACCACAATTTTTTCCTTACTTCTGTATTTACTATATACTGAATGAATTGATCTCCTTCGTTGAGAATGATTAATACATTTTACTTCTAGTCTAACTGTAAACTCAAGCATTTGCTTTGAAAGCATTACAACAAAGATTTGGGTTATTGAATTATTGAACCAGGCAATTTTGCTTACAAGTGTATCTTCATGTAAAAACAATAGATCACAAAAATGCGGAAAACACCGTGATAAGTTTGAATGTGTTAAAATTTTCAAATTAAGTGTAGGAGAGAAACAATCATCGTTGTATTTGTCCACAAGTAATATTTATCTATTGAAATCGAAAATAACAATAATTTCACCTAATTTTAAATGTTTACAGTTTACTAAAGATTTTACAATTTACTCAATCATTTGCCTTATATAAGTTGTTCGTTTAATTCAATCACACATTCGTAATTACAAATAAATAAGTTAGTAAGATTAGAGAATGATTGTAAAAGAACTTGCCATATAAATGAAGATTTATTTATATAGAAGTTTCTCAATGTTTTATATATTCATAGCTGCCAACTATTCCGGAATATCATTAACCACTTTTTGCGAACAGTAAATTTCTATAAGTAATTTTTCAAAACAGTAACCGACTCACTCGCGAAATTCAAAATTTCTGCTATATTTTAAGCCCAATCCTCCTGTTCAAAAAAAGTGGTTTATGATATTTCCGGAATAGTTGGCATCTGTGTATATTTTAGCATTCACACTGGCTAGTATATTGAGTTTGTAAAAAAAGTGTTATTCGAGCGGCGTTCACTAACATTCACGAATGTCACTGTAAAATCAATGGTTTGATAAAAAAAAATTACCTTTGAAAACATGAGCTGAATCAGGCATATGCATAACGATACAAGTTTTTGAAAGTCTTCAAACTTAGTGTCGGATAGTTGTAACTCATCTGAATCCATATGTGATGCACTAAAGTAATATAAATATTTTCAACAGATACCGATATAAATTTAATGGTCTGTTACCGATATAAATTTAATGGTCCCCCTGTTTATTTTCCGTTTCTTGAAACTATGTCCAACAAGTTTTTATCTCGCGCAAAAAATTAAAAACTAGCAGTTAAATAATAAACAACCAAGAATACTAACCCTAATTAAATAAACATAATAGATGATTTTAAGCTTCCTCTTGTGGTTTTAACAAATGCGCATTTCAAAACTTGTGAAATATGTAAACAACCATTTGGTTTGCCTACATAGAATATTTTAACTCAATCAAAGATTTCGTGTTTCATCATTTGAAAGAGCCAAGTGCTGTTCCAGAATTAAAGATGGCATTATGCTCAAGAGTCCTTAATTTTTAACTAACACTCTTCAAAAGTTAATTTGCAAACCTAATTTACTCTTACTTCCCCCTCAAAAATGATTTTTCTCCCTCATCAAATATTAGTACTTCATGCACTAATATTTTATTTGAAGTAAGCCTGTCTAACTCTACAAGTTCCAAATTTCCTACTCGATTTACTCCTTAATTTGAATACAGCGTTTTCAGGCTTACCAAATTTAACAAGATGTTCACGCTCTCTTAGTAATTTTGCTCAGCTGAGTTTTCCTAGAGTAGTCGTCAGAGGAATGTGAGATACAAATCAATAAACAGCGCTTCAGTTCTTTACATTCAGCATTTAATCAAGCATAGATTTTTTTCTAAATTAAAGGTAACTCCGGGTGTTTCATGTAAACGTATTTCAAAAGCTCCCCCCACGCCTCTTTTTTCTTTCAATAATCGCAAAAATAAATTTGAATTCCAGAAAAAATTGCTACTTATTAATAAATGCATAGGTACGTCTAAAAACTGTTTCATTTTTCATTTTTAAAGGATTAAATAAGCTAAGAAGATGTATCGACGTAATAAATTATGGGACTTATTGATTTAATTAAATACTGCGAACCGCCATATTCTCATTTTAATAGAAACAACAAAATAATGCGCATACTACAAACATATTGTTTCATTTTCTTTACATATATAACGCTTACGTGGCTTCATTACTCAAGAAAAGAATGAAAATTGGCGCTGCAAGGTTTTGTTTCCAAGCTGTTCGAGCCCAGAAGCACTTTTTGTTTATATTCTTTGAAATGTACTTTTTGTTTTATCGGTTAAGAAAAGGGAAATGAAGAATAAGTATTCAATAACAAATATAAGTATTCTAATTAATTCAGTGATATTTTTTATTGATTTAATAAAAAGTTTAGAATCTATTCATTAATGCAACCATCTTACTTTGGTTATCTCGGACCAAGATGATCACACCTCCTTGGTCACATGATACTTCGGGTGCAAAAGGGATCAAAATATCAGAACCGTAGCCTGGATATCTTGTCAGCCACATTCACATTTCATTCATCCGAACTCTGACATCCCGCCTGTACCAGAAGAAAAACGAGAAAAACTAATCGGTGGAACAGTATTACTGTCACGTTGACACAACGTGCATATTGTTTAATGAAAAATTATTAATACAAATCCTGATTACTATTGTCTAAATTTAAACTAATAATCAATTCTAAATTTAATTTAAAAGTCTTTAACAGTAACTGTTTTTAAAGCTTTCAATTTTCCTTTTACCCATTTCATTTGCAGTGCAATAACGTACTTCTAAATCATTTCGCTCTTATCAGCTGCTTAAATAAAAATAAAATAACAGTTGACGCCAGTTTTTCGCCTACTAAAAGAATAATAATAATACCTCTCCGCTCGCATATGACTCTGCTCTAGCTGAAGCAGATGTGTTTGCGGTTTTTCTCTGCAGCGCAAGAAGCATATTGCAGCATCTCGTAAAACACCTGCTAATGCCTCGATTGTTCGAGAAAGACCGAGGCTCTCCTTTCTATAGGAATAGGTTTAACGGTCACTTTTTTTGGCAGTTTCAGAGTTGGTACTCGTGCGGCGAGGTCCTCACTTTTAAGTGGGGAACCTTCGCCACCGGAACGTTGGCACTAAATGCCATGCACGCCATAATAATTTTTTGAAGTATGCTTCCCCAGGTTATCGTTTATTTATATGTGTTTTTTTTTTCAAGTTTTTAATAGTCAAATGAATCTGATGTTCTGAACAAATAAATAATTAGGTCTAAAAATGTGATATGTGATCTCAAAGCGTTGGATCAGGTACCACAGAGCCAGACGTGTTAAAGGAAGTCCTCTGGATCTCTGGTTCGCAACTGGCGATTCGATCAAACGCGATGTCAATGGTACTTGAAGCGCGAGATGACAGTGGCTGCATTTTTTCAGCGTTAAGAGCTATTTGGGTCGTCTATTCATTTGTTCTACTACAAGGAAATGCAATCCATGCACACTGCAGACGCGTTGAAGCACGGCGTTTCGGTTCCGCCGTTTTCCCAAATAAAGTTAATATAAATATATTGTTGGCTTTCTTTTCTTAATAGTAAGTATCGTGGCTGACGAGATACAAGCTACGGTGCTGTCATTTTAATCACACCCCTTTTTCCCACTCGAAAAGTCCTATGACCAAGGGGGTGTGACCACTTTGTCCGAGATAGCCATACTAAGATGGTCAAACACTTCGTCATATGACACTTCGAATGCAAAGGGTTGTGGCTAAAATATCAGCGCGACAGCCTGTATACCTCGTCAGTCACGTTAAATATCTTTGCACGTCACCTTGTCCCAAAACATGGCTGACGAGATTTACAGGCTGCGGTGCTGCCATTCCGGTCACGCTCTCCGCAAGTCCTGTGACCTACGGGGTGTGACCACCTTACCTCAAACTGAGATGGTCACCTGACTCTTCGGATGGAGAACGGTGCTGCCAGAACGTTTCCAATGGGGCCTGCATATAAGGTCAACTATCACTAGATGGAAGCTGCGAGCAATTTATAGATATTATCAGATTTTTAATATTTTCTGGTTCAGCAGGATAATGGGCTACCTCTGCATTTTTCCATTGAATCATTTTCTTCAATGGCTGGTAATTGGTCATTTTCCCTTTTACAAATAAAAGCAATTTTCCTTCGCATTGTTTAAAATTACAGCTGGTGTTTCTTGAGTAGTTACTGCTTTACGTTTTAATGATGTAGAAACTTTTTATACATGTACATCAGCTGCATCACTTACATGTGAGTTGTGGCTGACGAGAAAGGCAGGCTGTGGTGCTCACATCTGGTCACACCCCTTTTGCCCTCACAAAGTCATGTGACTTAGGAGGTGTGGTCATCTTGGCCCGAGATAGCCACAGTAAGATGGCCACAGCCCCTAGGTCGCGTGACTCTTCGAGGGCAAAAGGGATGTAACGAAATGTCAGCACCGCAGCCTGTCTTTCCCGTCACCCACGCATGTGAGTGAGTGTTAGTTTGCATAAACACGTCATTTCTGCTTACTTAAGTATGAATCCCAGCAGCTGCCTAAATCTCGTTTGTCACTTACGACTTAATGTAGGGTCTAAGGAGAAAAGAGAACATTTTTTTTTTCAAGTAGGAAAGCGAAGTCGGAAATTCATTAAACTGAAACGCAGAATATTTGTTTTACAAAAACGGAACAAAGGGAAATTATTTCAGAATCGAATGATTTGTGATCTGCATCACCGGTGTTTGTCGGGCCATATGCCCTTTGATGATGCCTATTATTATTATTTATTATTCCATGCATTTAAGCGAATGCGACTAATACACTTTCGGGCCATATTCCAAAATATCGTACAATTTGAATGACGGTGATTTTATTTTTCTTTTTAATACTATACATAAATATTAAATCGCGTCTGCATTGCTGTATAGTGGCTAAAGAAGCATTCTAGCACAGCACAGGTGCGGGTTCGATTCCGGACATGGACTTGGATGTCATTTCGCCCGTCCCTTTATAGGAAGCAACGCTGGTCCATCTATTAGGTGACCCCATAATAAAATGACAAGTACTTCCGGTCTAATAGTAGCCAGTGCCTAAAAACTGCTAAAGCCCGTCATTGGAAAAAAATTACGTCGTTTGAAAGAGCTTTAAAAACTGAGCATTCACGAACTTAAACTTTTTTCTTCTCACTTCCAATGTTTGAAAATCCCTTATTTGTAATCCATCAAATTCATCTGCAAGTCTTGAACAAATAGCATTTGGTATAGCTGCTCATCGATGTTGTTTTCTTGGCGAAATGCCAATTATAAGAATTTATAATGTATACAAGGATATATACAAGTACTACATATGTTTTTAAACGTATATGAAGTATGTCAGGTGATGCTTCAAAATAATTTTCGTGACTAAGAAAATTTAAATTCTTTTATTTTTTCAAAATTTATTATTATGTTTAATTCATAAAAAACAAACGCTAAAATTCCACAACCACGCACAGGATAATTTGAAAGTGAAGAAATGCGTCTTACTGTGTCAAATAACACATTTTAATAAAAACCATTGAGCGTTCGAATACTTTACAGTACTTAGGGTTTATTAAATCTGGGCTCTTGAAACTATGGGGTTAAGTATACCGAACTTTCTTATTAAAATGAGATAGATGTCCGATTAAATAAATAAAAACTAGTCTTATACAGTCGAGCATTTAACGACGTTCCTTTAAACGTAAACTAAACGAAACGTTTTTGGTACTTTTAGAATCATTGCGAGCTTAACTCGCGCATTTCGTTTATAAGATGAAACTGAGGCCGGTTTAAAAAGAGTGAATCCGATCTAAATTTACAACTTGCGTCAATAAAAATTCAAGTCAATAGCAGAGAAAGTACGGAAAAGAGATTAAGCTTCGATGCAATTTTATCTGAGAGCAAATAATAGAAGCTAAAAGCTGTCGGAGACCATTACGCAATTGGACAGATAAAGGAAGGCGCTAATGTAACTTCCTTTCCATAAAATAGCTGGAGGTGTGATAAATTTTCCCTCCCAAGTTAGTTTCTCACTGGACTTAGTATATGGCGCGTCGTTAAGTTAACAACAGGGGCATCCAAATCTTCCATTCATTTTGTGATACTCTAGCGGCGGGCAAGGTATGTTGGAAGCGTACTCTAACGAGGTAGTGTGGATTGTTGTCATTAGTTTCTTGATCGCTTTTTTCTTGGCGTTCGGGGTAGGTGCGAACGATGTGGCGAATTCTTTCGGAACATCCGTCGGTTCCAAAGTGCTAACACTGAGGCAGGCTTGCATTTTGGCGACTATATTTGAGATGCTTGGAGCTTTCCTAATGGGTAAGTTTATTATGTGAATTTATGAGGTTAGAATAACTGATGAATTTGGCTTTTATTTTTGTATCGGTGCATTGCACAAAACAGAACAGACAATGACGCTGTTACATCTTCCTTATGTGGAAAAGATCAACGATAATCAATGATCAGTGGTAAGGTATAGTAGGTAATATCTGAAGTGCTTATAGTTTTCTCAGTGCCAAAGTTTTGTTTAAATTAAGATAGTGTATGTTACGTGTGCATCTAAAAGTGTTTTACAAACGTAAATATAATCACCGTGCTACGTTATCTATTATGATACAAAAGAAAAAAATCATTGATGAAAGTATATTAATATTATGTACAATAAAGGGCGTGTGAAATTGTGATATAAAATCACCTAGTTGCATCAGTTTTATGTCAGTGTTCTTTACTGAGTAGTCTTAATGGTGACAGATAGGCGTTTAGACTTTTTTTTCAACATTTTCAATGTAAATAACTTTTCAGAGTACATTTATATATAACTAATTTAAATGTAGACGAATGTTATATTCAACAAAATATAGTTGAAAGAAATTTATGTTATTCCAGTTTTTAAGATTAGTGGAAAAATGTGGCCTATATTATTTGAAGTCGACAAAAGTATAAGCAATCTTTTAATTTATGTGTTCCATGGAAAACTGTCCAACCACTTTTTATTTATTTGTTTATTTATTTGTTTATTTTTCCTTTTACAAATAAAATACGGGTCCCTCTACATGTATATATTAAATTAATAGAGTAGTATGTAATAACAATAGATCGCATGTCTTTTGATTTGTGTCTTTTTGAAAGAGTAATTGACTAATAACAAAAATAAAATAGGAAGCATAGCTTTTACTCGAATACTTTACTGACAGGGTGTAGATGTTTTGTAAAAGCTATTCATATAAGAGACTCTTTGGAGTGCCTGCAATTTACTATTATTACTTGTGGACTTGTTGAGCTTAATCATTTGAATATGCATTTAATAAAGAAAAAAACCGCTCAAATATGAACTATATATATATATATATATATATATATCTGTGCGTGTGTGTGTGAATTTTTTTATTGCTATTTTGTTTTGTTAAGGAAAAACACACTGGAACTCTCTGCCAAAGGGAGGCATGCCTTAGATGGAGGATCATTTTAAGTGGTCCTAACTTATATTCACGTTACATCTAGACAGGACCGCGCAAAATTTCCGACCGTTACATCAGAAGTCAAGCGGTAGATCAGAACTCTGGACCTTCACACTTTAGCCATCAACCGATATTCTGTATTTTAGCGACTTGGCCATTGGTCGTCAGATTTTTATGTTGATGTTTCATTTTGTTTTATTAGGCCAGTGTTTTTTTTTTTTTTTCATGCGTTCAATTTACGCATATTAGAAAGAAATTTCTACGAATAAAACAGTGACATATATTTAAAATTAGATGCAGTAGGACCAATAATTTCTTATTCCAACCAGATTATCTAGTAACACACATCTGATATTATGATTTTTTAACCTTTCTTTTTAATACTAAACAGGAAAATATGTTTAATTTTCAAATACTAGCAAATCATTTTGTATCAATTTACCGAACGGTGAAATAACTGGTAGCTTAGTTCGCTGAATTTGATATTTAAAGCTTTTAAAGCTATTCTATGAGATGTCAAAGCACGTCGAATATTTAATGTTCTCGTCTATTGGAAGCAATCAGTGGTGTTCATTTAGAGTAGACTGAGCTTGTCTGATAAGTAAAGTTCCATACACAGGTTCTGACATTGAGCTTCGGTAAGGGGAGATAGGGAGCAATGTCAGTGTTTCATGTTTCAACTAACCCTTTCAATTTCACGACTCAGGTTTGGGATTGCTGCTATCAATCAATAAATTATAATTCCTGGCCGCTCGTAGTTTAAGTCGACGAATAAAGCAGAAAGCATGTGTGTGCAAGCGGTTCAGGTGCTGCATCAAATTAACATAGGTTGAGCTTGACTCTCTCGACTTTAAAGGTCGATACAGAACCACACGCTAACGTCTGGGAACCTTTCGCGGCCTTTGACTTTTGAGATTTAAGAAGACAATCAATAAAGTATCAATGATTAAAATGCATTAAGATCAACTGTTTTGCGGTTTTTACAGATCGACGACGTGCCACCTGACTGCTACTATATTTTGATTGCCATTACTTATTTTACAAACCTCATATAAATGTAAATGTACTAAATTCTTGTTCCTCAAGGAAAAGTGACATTTCCCCCCCCCCCCACTTTCACGAGTGCTTAGCAAGTAATGCACAGATAAACAAGGCAATTTCAGATATGAAATAAGTCTCTTTATTTTAACGATCGGCCTTGTTATTGTATACATTAGCTGATTTCCGCATGTTTGCGGTAATGTGCATCCTAAATCATATAACAACAATGTTTCTATTACACTGAAATAAATAGTTTGTCTTTTCAACAAAATTTTGGTTGGTGCTATTTCAATGAAATAATTTTGTTGATTCAACAACATTTTTTCTAATTCAAAAAATATTTTATTAATTTAACAAAATTTTGTTTAAACCAAAAAAATTATGCGGCTGAAACAGCGCCAAACAAATTTTTTTGAATCAACAAAATTTTGTAGAATTCAAGAGAACATTTTTTCCTGTGTAGTGAAATGGAAAAGCTTTCGTTACAGCTGCCAACTACTAAGGAATAAAGTTAACCATTTCTTTAAACGGGAAATTTAGGCTTAAAGTATAACAAAATTTTACACTGCGTCTAATGATATCTTGTGCTGTACTATTTTAAAAAGCCGCCCGGGTTGTGCAGTGGTTACAGAGCCAACCTACCACATCAAGGGTCCGGGTTTGATTCCGCCTCACCATGGCACAGTGGTTATGTCACTCGAAATGGTAGACGAGCGAAGTGTGAAGGTCCCCGGTCGGGTCTCATCGCGCGTCCGTCGACCTAACCGTTCGGAGCTTTCCGTGGTTTTCTCCGAAACTTAGCGTAAATACGGGTTAGGACAACACCTCCTAGATGTAGAAAGCCTAACAACAGCTACGTCACCAAACTTCCGCGTCATTAGTACGCCTTCAAAAATGACGTCATCACAATTTAATTTTCATAAAGCATAACTATTTAAAATTTCTGGTGAGTTTACTCACGCACAACAGCATTTTAATGATTTCAGATAGGAAATTTAATTTTGCGACAAAGGGCAAGTTTTTAATTTTAACTAATTATGTAATATAATAAGGAAGTAGATCACAATGTATTGTTTTGTATCACAAAGGTATTTTAATTTGTATCTTTAACTTAAGATATTTTCTAATATTTGTAGAACTCACCAGAAAATTCAAATAGTTTCACTTTATGAAAGAAAACTGTGATGATGTCTTCACTTGAAGGCCTAGTGCTGACGTCAAAGTTTCAGTTGTTAGGCTTTCTGTATGTAGGAGGTGTTGGTTAGGACCCCTTGCAAAGTCCCCCTCCGTTGGTTAGGACACCATGCTTTCAAAAGTTGTAAAAAATTGACATATTAATAGGGTTGTAATACTGCTGATATTGAAATTTAAGAAAAACCATTGACTAGGGATCGACCGATACCAGATTTCAACCGATACCCGATAGTTTTTTACAAGGGAGTGTATACATATTATAATACAAATTTTAACATATCACAGCTACCAAAGATTTTCCACGACTAATTTTTACATAGCAATTCATGCTTAAAATAAGGCTAAATTTCTAGTGCAAGTTGTTTAAAATTGTGTTGGAAAACTCCCGAAAGTTTCGGGAAAGTTGGCAGTTATGTTATATAGAGCACGTTCCCCATCACTTGCATTTGGAGAAATTTTTCTCTGGGTCTACTTTTCCGAATGTAAGTGACAGGAAATTAGGTTCCATGTAAAATTCAATTTTCTACGTTGATATGTATACAGCCCTTTGTAAAAAAGTATCGGGTATCGGTTAAAATATGGTATCGGTCGATCCCTAGAAATTATTGTTTTTGCTACAAACATGTCTAAAGCGATTTTAAAGTTAAGGTATAGAAAACTGGAAATACAGCAATATTGCACCTTCATGTTTCAAAAATGAAAGCTTTTCCATAATACGTGTTCCAAATAGTTTTGAAAATTAGAACATATTTCCTATGCTTGAAATGAGTGTGCAGAAAAAGTCTTTGCAGCATTTAGAATTAATAAAAGTTTTAGTGAATGACATGACATGACATGAAGTTCGATTTTACAGGAGCACCTAACGTATGGTACGCTTATATCCAGTGTGTAATGATAAACGAGAGTTTTGCGAAATCATGAAATAAGCCCAAGAAACAGGGCCATAAGCATATCAATGTCATTAAAGAACAGTCTGTCAAACCTACAAATGAGCCGTGGCAAGGCAAGGGTGCGGAAAACCGTGAAAGGAACAAGAAAGTTGGAAGATGATGGAGACTGACCCACTCTCCACCCGTGTATAAACACGGACTTCATAGGGCGGGTTCCTCAGTAAGACCATGAGTTTCATGAAATGGAGTACAGTGTGAGGATCAAAAATGAAAGCAGTGAGACAAATTAGAACCATGAAAACATTGTAAAAATCGATATATATAATATGTACAAAAACACAGGTGAATATAGTGAGAAAATGTATAAGATGTATAAGATGCAACAGTGAGAGTAAGTACTAAAAGAATGAAATTCAAATCAAAAATATCTATGTTCAAATATGTACAGGGACAATGTTCGAGCAAGGTAAAGTGAGAATCTAGGTGATGTCCGGGGACGCCAAGGCAGTCCGAGGGCGTTTGCGATGTTGTGGATCGCGGTAATCATAGTCGGGGATTTCAGCCAGAATTTCATTTGGCAGTTTGTGTAAGTTGTCAAAGAAGTGCGTCGTAAGGTCCTTGAGATGTTTTCTCATAGTTGGTATTTTCAGGTCATTTCTAATGTTGATGTTGGAGAGAAAATGATGTCCATGTCTGATCTTCCTGAGTATAGAGCTTTGTTTTGACTGTAATGCGTTTACATTAGACTTGGCTGCAGACGCCCATATAGGCGCTGCATATGTAGCTGAAGTTCGGACAAATGTTTTGTATAGTAGTGTTTTATTATGTATCCCAATCTTGGAGTTAAAGAAGAAGGGAGAAAGTTTCGTAAAAGAGGCTACTATCTTGTATGTAGCATTTTTGATGTGGTGCCGCCAGCACAGCGATTTATCAATGGTAACACCAAGATACACTACTTTAGAACTCCATTCAATTGGAGTGCCACAAGCAAATAGGCGTGAAGGAGGGTGGCAATGTGTAAATTTCAGTGCTTGGCACTTATTCGGGTTGATGTTAATGCGCCATTTGCGCATCCTGTCGACAATTTTGTCTATAAGTGTCTGCATAAAATAGGCAAGCACACTGTTGTAGGGTGAGTGGCCAATAATAGCAGTGACGTCTGAAAATAAAGCGGGAGTATTATCAAGAGATCTTGGGATGTCATTGACATATAAATTGAATAATGTGGGCCCAAGGATCGAGCCCTGAGGGACACCACTAGAAATGGGAAATGTATCAGAAGATGTGTCGTTAACACGGACAACAAAGCTTCTGTTAAGTAGGTAGCTTTTAATGTCATGTATATAAGCGTCAGGGATGTTAAGCTGTGTTAGTTTGAATAGAAGTCCGTTATGCCATACTTTGTCGAATGCTTTTTGCAAGTCGAGTAGGAGTATGGCAGCCTTCTGTTTGTCTTGTATAGCTTCGAAAGCGGTTTCTACAACTCTGAGTAATTATTGAATTGTACTGGCCCTCACGAAAGCCAAATGGCTCAGGTAGTAGCAAGTTGTGATTTGAGATGTAATCGTGAACACGGTTTAGGAATAAGCGTTCAGTAATCTTACTCAATGAGCTGAGCAGACTAATGGGCCTATATTATGAAGGGTTAGTCATGTCTTCTCCCGGCTTTGGTATAGGACAGACAATGGCAATTTTCCAGGATGTTGGAAAGTAATGTGTCTTAAATATGGCGTTGGTAAGGAAAGTAATAAGGAGGAGAATTTTCGCAGGGATGTTTTTTAACATCATATTTGATATTTTATCTTGACCAGGACATTTCCTGTTGTTAAGTTTGTTTATAACCTTTGCGACTTCCGAAAGAATCACAGGTGGAATGTTAAATGAATGAGGACGAGATAAAAAGTCAGTTAATGTGTCATCAACATTTTGTTGGTGCGCAGTAAGGTCATTGTCAAAGTTGTCATTAGAGAATTGCTTGGAATAAGATCGGGCCAGGCAATTTACCTTGTCAGTGTCAGTAACATAGGTACTGGTATTGTCCTTGAGGGGAGGTAAGGTGGTCTTTTTGTTGGTGATTTTTCTAATGGCTCTCCAAATAGAATCATCAGTAGCAGATAGGCCCTCAATATAGTTCGTCCAATTTTGACGAGAATGTTGTAGAATGAGTTTTCGGAATTTTGACCTAAGGCAAGTTTTAGTGAATGCTCAACGTGCATTTCTCTTATATCTCTGGTATAAAAATATCTTAGTGGTATTACAAGTATTATCGAGAATATTAAATATGTTTGGAAGTGTAGATGTTAACAAATTGCATTGTTTGTAGCATTTAGAATCTATAAAAGTTTTAATGAATAATTAATACGTTTTTCATTTTATATATCTGGGAATGAGTTGCCAGAATCTGTAAATTTACAGTTGAATTCTTTGAGGATATAGATTGCAAGAACTTATATTTTATGTGTTTGGCATTCATAGGTTTAATTTTCAATGTTCATCGACACTATAATATATAATAATTTACAGCTGCTAAAACATTTTGAAAAAACCTGTGATTGATTTAATCTGTTATTATCATATACTGTTTAAACTTAAGCAACCGCAAATATAGTTCAGTTGTCTTAAATTTAAGAGATAAGTTTTCGACTCACGTAGTCAGGTGGGTCGTAGCTGTCTAGGATCGTGAAAGGACGGCTTCTTTATTGGAAGCCTCTATAATCGCAACGGAATGACAAAATTTAGTCTGCGTTACTACGGGCAACTAGTTCATCTTGTAAACCATTTCCATGTTGTTGTGAGGTTACCGTGACCTCATTGGGTTTTGACAACACTTCCTACATATAGAAAGCCTTACAACTCCTACGTCAGGTTTGCATTATACATTCATCAAGGTTTGACGTCATCATTCGGCCTACTTGTAAAAGTTTTTCTTTTTTAAAACAAATAAAACTAATAAAAATTTCTTTTGAATTTACTCATAAATAGCAATATTTTAATAACTTGGGACTAAAAAATATAATTTTAAGTCAAATGGCAGTTTTTAACTGTGACTAATTAGATAATATGACAAGCAAATAGATCAGAACGAATAATTTCGTACGAGAAAGGTATTTAATTCTAATGTTTAATTTAAGATATTTTCTAATATTTGTAGTATTCAAAAATTATTTTAGACAGTTTTACTTTTGAAATGAAAACTGTGTTAAAGGCACTTTCGAAGGCATAATGATGTCGGCAAACCTGGAGTTGTTAGAATTTCTATATGTAGGGGGTGTTGAATAGCATCGCAATCGTTCGTGAATCAACAATTCCATTATGTTTAGTCAAAAAGAAGTTAATTAATTATCGTAAGTTATGCAATCCTGTTTTCGTTTTTTGTGTGTGTGTATGTAAGCGGGGTCACACAATTTTAGTAACATTCTTGAGTGAATGTATAATGCATTATTAGTTGCATTAATTGTTTTACGAATTCGAAAAGAAAGCGGGGCATGTATTTGGTTTAAATGTGGAAAGCAGTACCTCGCATAAGAGAGTTTAACAATGTACTCAGTCGTGTTTCTTTTTTTAAACACACTTTTCGTAAGGTTATATGGAATTTTTAAATATTGTTCTCTGAATTCCATCTTGAATGGTCTTGACTAGTAGTACAGTTGCCAACTGCTCCGGTACATAATTAACCACTTTTTTAAAACAGTAAATTATGGCTTACGTTAGGTCAAAATTTCGAAACAGAAAGTGTGGGCAGTTTATCACTTAATAAAGCATTTAAAAACTTACTGTTTGCCAAAAGTGGTAATTTATGTTCCGGATATCGACCTCTCTATTAGTAGAGGTAAAATGTTTAGGGATCAACCGAAACCCGATACTTTTTTTACAAAGGGCTGTATACACATAAACATAGAAAATTGAATTTTACATGGAACCTTATTTCCAGTCTCTTACATTCAGAAAAATGTAGACACAGAGAAAAATTTCTCCAAATGCAAGTGATGGGAAATGTGGTCTATAGGGATCGACCGATACCAGATTTCAACCGATACCCGATACTTTTTTACAAGGGACTGTATACAAATTATAATAAATTTAACATATCGCAGCTACCAAATATTTTCCACCAAGAATGCTTACATAGCAATTTATGCTTAAGATAAGGCCAAATTTCTAGAGCAAGTTATTTAAAATTGTGGTGGAAAACTCCCGAAAGTTTCGGGAAATTTGGCAGTTACGTTATATAGACCATGTTTCCCATCACTTGCATTTGGAGAAATTTTTCTCTGTGTCTACATTTTTCAGAATGTAAGAGGCTTGAAGTTACGTTCCATGTAAAATTCAATTTTCTACGTTGATGTGTATACAGCCCTTTGTAAAAGAGTATCGGGTTTCGGTTGAAAAATGGCATCGGTCCATCCCTAAGTTTTTTACCTCTACTAATATAGATGTCTAAATCCGGAATATAATTAAACACTTTTTGCAAACATAGAGGTTTTTAATTACTTTATTAAGTGCTAAACAGCCCACACAAAACGTAAGCCAAAATTTACTGTTTAAAAAAAAATGGTTAATTATGTTCCGGAGCTGTTGCCAACTGTACTACTAGTCAAGACCATTCAAGATGGAATTCAGAGAACAATATTTAAAAATTCCATATAACCTTACGGAAAGTGTGGTAAAAAATAAAAAATAAAAAAAACGACTGAGTACATTGGGAAAGGCTCTTATGCGAGGTACTGCTTTCCACATTTAAACCAAATACATGCCCCGTTTTCTTTCCGAATTCCAAAAACAATTAATGCAATTAATAATGTATTATACATTCACTCAAGAATGTTATTAATATTGTGTGACCCCGCTTACACACACACACATAACAAAATAAACGAACAGGCTTGCATAACTTAGGATAATTGATTAACTTCTTTTGGAGTAAACATAATGGAATTGTTGACTGACGAACGATTGCGATGCTATTCAACACCTCCAACATATAGAGAGCCTAACAACTCCAGCTTTGACGACATCATTTGTCCTACGGAAGTGTCGTTAACACAATTTTCATTTCAAAAAGTAAAACTGTCTAAAATAATTGGTGAATACTACAAATATTAGAAAATATCTTAAATTAAACATTAGAATTAAAATACCTTTCTCGTACGAAATTATTCGTTCTGATCTATTTCCTTGTCATATTATCTAAATAGTCGCAGTTAAAAACTGCCATTTGCTTTAAATTCTATTTTTTAATCCCAAGTTATTAAAATATTGCTATTTATTAGTAAATTCAAAAGAAATTTTTAATACTTTTATTTTGTGTAAAAAAAACAACTTTTACAAGTAGGCCGAAATATGACGTCAAACCCTAATGATGTAGGAGTTGTAAGGCTTTCTATATCTAGGAAGTGTTGTCAAAACCCAATTAGCTCACGGTAACCTCACAAGAACATGGAAATAGTTAACAAGATGAACCAGGTGTCCGTAGTAACGTAGATTAAGTTTTGTCATTCCGTTGCGATTATAGAGGCTTCCAATAAAGAAGCCGTCCGTTCACGATCCTAGATAGCAACAATTCACCAGACTACGCAAGTTCTAAACTTATCTCTTAAATTTAAGACATCTGCACTATATTTGTGGTTGCTTAAGTTTAAACAGTACATGATGATAACAGATTAAATCAATCACAGGTTTTTTAAAAATGTTTTAGCAGCTGTAAATTATTATATATTATAGTGTCGATGAACATTGAAAAATAAATCTATGAATGCCAAACACATAAAATAAAAGTTCTTGCAATCTATATCCTCAAAGAATACAACTGTAGATTTACAGATTCTGGCAACTCATTCCCAGATATATAAAATGAAAAACATATTAATTATTCATTAAAACTTATATTGATTCTAAATGCTGCAAAGAATGCAATTTAAGTTTACATCTACAGTTCCAAACATTTTTTAATATTCTCGAAAATACTTGTAATACCACTAAGACACTTTATACAAGAGATATAAGAGAAATGCACGTTGAGCATTCACTAAAACATTTATTCTAAATGCTGCAAAGACTAACACTCATTTCAAACATAATCTGGGAAATATTTTCTAATTTTCAAAACTATTTGGAACACGCATTATGGAAAAGATTTCATTTTTGAAACACGAAGGTGCAATATTGCTGTATTTCAAGTTTTCTATACCTTAACATTAAAATCCCTATTAGACATAATTGTAGCAAAAATAATTACAAGAGACTGTATGCATATTATAATACAAAATTTAACATATAACAGCTACCAAACATTTTCCACCACTAGTGCTTACATAGCAATTTATGCTTAAAATAACCGATACCCGATACTTTTCTATAAAGGGCTGTATTCACATCATCATAGAAAATTGAATTTTACATGGAACCTAATTTCCTGTCACTTACATTCGGAAAAGTAGACCCAGAGAAAAATTTCTCCAAGTGCAAGTGATGGGGAACGTGCTCTATATAACATAACTGCCAACTTTCCGGAAACTTTCGGGAATTTTCCACCACAATTTTAAATAACTTGCACTAGAAATTTAGCCTTATTTTAAGCATAAATTGGTATGTAAAAATTAGTCGTAGAAAATCTTTGGTAGCTGTGATATGTTAAAATTAGTATTATAATATGTATGCAGTCTCCTGTACAAAAGTATCAAGTATCGGTTGAAATCTGGTTCCGGTCGATCCCTAGTGGTCTATATAACATAACTGCCAACTTTCACGAAACTTTCGGGAGTTTTCCACCACATTTTTAAACAACTTGCTGTAGAAATTTGGCCTTATTTTAAGCATAAATTCCTATGTAAGCATTAGTGTTGGAAAATCTTTGGTAGCTGTGATATGTTAAATTTTGTATTATAATATATATGCAGTCTCTTGTAAAAAAGTATCGGGTATCGGTCGATTCCTACCATTGACTTTTTCCATGGAAATTCGGGTGTCATAGCTGCCAACTACTACGGAATATAACTAACCACTTTTTGTAAACAGTATAGTCTTTTAGTATTTTTTCAAAGTACTAACCAGCTCGCGTGCGTAATCCAAAAATTTTGCTTCGTTTGAACCCCGAAAGTCTTGTTCAGAAATGTGGATAATTATATTCCGCTGTAGTTGGAACCTATAGGGTGTGGATAATTATCATGCTGTTAGTTTAGGATGATGGGAAATTTTTTGACGTACACAGGGTAGCCAGCGGTCAAGAAAAACTGAAAAACCTGGAACTATAAAAAAGTTTTACTTGACAGAAAAATCAAGGGAAACTTGCAAATTTTGGCTACTAACCTGAAAGTCTTGAAGGGTGACATAGACAATTATCTGAAGTCTGCATTTATAAATTAGTTTTATATTTTCCCAAATATCTGGAAAAAAATTATAATGATTTGACAAATGTGCCCAGAGGTGACGTATACATTAGTTTTTCTTTTTTTAAAAGGGGGAGGGCCAAGTTAAAAAAAATATAACTTATTTAATCTAAACAGAATGTACATTAAAGCAAAATGTTGCCCCAAAGCACTATTTTATTTTTAACTAGGCCCTCTAAAAAATAATCTTCATCCGACAAGACAATTTTGCGCATCTATGTATCAAGTCATATTTAGATCATTTTTTAATTCTTAAATACGTCAAAAAAAAAAAAACCTCACAGTATTCCGAAATAATACCAAGAAACATGTTATAAATTTCTTAGAACACAATTTAACTTAACTTTTCTGCTACATATTATCTAATAAAAAAATTGCTATCTTTTAACATTTAGTGATAGGGAAAAAAAAAATGTGTAGAAGAAACGTTTAGAGTATTTCATGCATCTTTGCTATGCTTGTTACTTCCAGTTTGCTCGCATTGTTCTACACTTATTCTTTTTTTACATCATTTAGGAACCAAAATAAAGTGAGATGAATTAAAAAATTGTGTTTTAAGTGAAAACAAAAACGAACGTTTTAAAATAATGCACTCGGTATTTACTGTCTCAGCAGTTTAAAAATTACTGAGCTTTCAAGCAATGTTAAAAATATATGAACTACTGACACTTTAGACCTGGGTTTAGCAGAGCTACACTACTTTCTTCAAACGTTTATGATCGTGCTCCCTTACTAATGACGATGAAATTGTCACTCTTTTGTGAAGTATTCAACGGGTGCTCCATTATTTCCCATTCTTCTGGCATATTTATACATTTGACCTTATTCAATGAAAATAAACTACAAAAGCACTACAAGATAATGCTTAAAAAAGTGATCTGAATAAAGTTAGTTCGTCTACTTTTCCGAGTAGTATCTCAATTACTTTTCTTGTGGCTTTAGTGATCTATTGAAATTAGTTAATATTTACAATCGGAAGATACAAATTAAAGAAAATATTTAATTCAAAAATATTCTGAGCTAATATTTTATTTAACATTGGCAAACGAAACACATTAAAGTCCAAAAAATATCTGATATTATTATAAATGGCACAGTAATTTGACTATTTTTAGTTTATTATTATCATTACACATTCATAATATTTATCGGCTACTTCTTGTACTAATAATTTCTTTTTAATAAATCACGAGCGCGTGATCTGAAGTGTCTGTTTCCAAAATTTCATCACATTATGACCCATACAACATCCTGCACAGGCCTGCACAGGAGTTGGGGAAGTTTAATTTGGACAACGCTGTATTTTGTTTCTTGCATTACGACTTTATCCCACGTGGCCACTGTTTTGCAGATTCTTGCGAGTATGTTGATATGTCTTGGTCATCAGTCCAATACACTTTTTCGAGAGTTGCCAACTGCTCCGACTTATTATTAATGACTTTTCTTAAACAGTTATTTTTGGCTTAAATTACAGCAAAATTTGGATATTAAATGTCTGGGCTGATTACCATATCGAAAAAAAAATTACTGTTTACACAAAGTAATTAGTTTTATTCCGGAGCAGTTTGTTTGTTTTATTGTTTGTGGGATTACGGCCGATTAGCTACGAGTGGGCTCTGGGCCGAAGGGTGGTGTGCCCTCCTTGGGGTCCTTTCTAAGGGATTCTAAACCGTATTTACGCCAAGTTTCGGAGGAAACCATGGAAAACTCCGAACGATTAGGTCGACCTGGGGCTCTACTACCATGGTGTCGTAGAATATCCGTGACGGATGTTTCTCGCTCACGGATAGTCAGATACTTCGAATAAATACCCGCGACTCTCCTTTTGGCGCTACCACGATGAGTGTCGAATAAAACAAGCGAGTATTTTTGTGCTTGCTAGAGGTCTGTCCGACATTCAGAGCGATCAACCAATCAAAACACTAGGCTTTCCCCCCTTTTTCTTAAACGAAGGCGTTGTCTTCAGAATTTCCGACTCCGGAGACATCCATCACGAGTGGAAGCCCGTTTTTGACAGACCCAACATGCTAGGGAGAGGGGTCCTTTTGTGGAACTTGACACTCCACGATCCACACAATAAAAACCCATCCATCACGTACTCCCCGATACCGGAATGCGAGTTTTCGCCTTCATCCAACGTGTCGGGAAAAAACAGCAATATTTCCGATAGTCAATACGACAGTGAAACTATCACGATACGATCGTAGTAGGGCATATCGGATATTTCTCGGATTGTGACGTCATGAGAAGAGAAGGCTCGATATATTCGCTAGCGAAAGCTTTCCGATACTATGGTGGTAGAGTCCGGAACGAACGCGACCTGTTTCCGAATCAGGCACATTCTGTCTCCCAGTTCAGCGCGCTATGCACTATGCCATGTGTGGGGCTCGGAGTAGTTGGTAACTACGCTTTTACTATTTACAATTCTATTGGAATTGTGTTGCATTTGCGCTGTTTTGATGTAATTTTTTTTATGATTTTTTATTTGATGTTAATGTACGTGTAATGTCATTTTGCATAGCAACATCCTAATATGCTTAGAAGCTAAATATCGCTGCATTTGCGGCACTGTAATTTCACTAGTTTTAGTTTTCTAATAATCAAATAGCAAGATATAAAACTACTGAATTCTAAGAAGGTGCATCACGTTATGCATTGCATGTTGTATTAAAATATCTATAGCAAGAAATGAAACCTGGTACCCGCATGAAAGCACATATGCGATATTAAAGAAACCAACCCGTTCTAGACAGCTGAAGCCAAATATTTGAAGCTTTTACGTCAGAACAGTTTTATCTTTACAGAGTAAAATTATGATATTGAAATATATCACAATGAATTATCTTTCACCAGAAATGTATTTTAATTTTCGACTTTTAATTCCCTCCCCCCCCCCCCTTTGTGTAGCCTATTCTCCAGAAATTTAAATAGTCTTACTTTCTGAAAATAAAACTGTGGTCAGTATCTTTCGGCGGCCGTGGTAATGACGTCAAACTTCTATTACCATGGCGGACGAGATGTACAGGGTAAGATGTTGATATGCTGGCTTAGGTGCCAAGTATCATGGAATGTAATTAACCACTTTTTGTGATCGATGACTTTCTGTTTAAAATATAGCACAATTTCCGAGTTAAATGCGTGGCCTGGTAACTATTCTGGAAAATTATTCAAAAAAATTACTGTTTACAAAAAGTGGTTAATTATATTCCGTAATACTTGGCACCTATGTGCTGGTCACATTCTTTGCACCCAAAAAGTCATGTGAGCAAAAGTCATCTGAGTCCAAGGTAGCCGTGCAAAGATACATAAATCAGAACGCACATTTCAGTCCAAAATTCGTCCTTCGTCATCAGAAATCCACTGAGACAGCAACCACATAAGAGTGTTGACTGAAAATGTAAACAAAGCCCAAAAATATTTCGCCCGAAACTTGCGTCCCCAATGATAAGTACCTGTTATGCAAGTTATTTTCCAAAGTTTTAATAATTTCATTAAAACTTTACACTGCACTCTCTTTTGAGTGTTTTTGTTACTTTAGCTATTAGGCTTTCGACATCTAGGAGGTGTTGAAATAACTCAGGGTCAGATCCACGGTTAAACTATATTTTGATACAAAATATTCTCGGGTTTATACGTCCGTAAAGTGAACAAACAAAAGAGTGGCGGCCGAAAGAAATAAACCAGTCGCTAACTGATACCCAGGTGCAATTCAACCCGATCATGCTCAGAACTGCAATTCTAGAGATGTTAAGATTCTCACCTAGATACATTTTGTTGCTCCGGCTTTTAAAATTTCACTTGATATTGTACATAGATAAATTTCTGGTAGTTTACGATGTTTAGCAACTTTATTTGTTAAACTTCCATTTCGGAATTATTGGCATGAGAAGAAATAAATATTATCCCTAAAATTATAAGCAATTATAAGTAGACAACAATGTAAGTTTGTCGGTATTGTGTAGCAAAATTATAGCATCTCAAAATCTTTGGTCTTTTCATAAATAACTACGCATGTTGTTTATATCAAACGTCAAACATACGTCACTCTTCGGATAGAACTACAGGTGTCGATGAGGTATTTCAATAATATTTTTGGTGAAAATGTTCTTTAACCTACTGCGTGGCAATTGTCAACAAACTGCTAAATTGGCACGTTTCTGTAAAGAGTCTCAGGGATTGCAACCTACACTGTTCGGCTAGCTTTTTCACAGTTTTTAAACATGAAATTTAGAACACTGGACGCATATACCGACCGTGTAAAAAAAGTGGGCAAAAAGAGGGCAAAAGTACATTTTAGTCAGATTCGTTTTTCACCCAAACAGGGAATAATTTCGTTTTTTGCAATTTTTTTGGTAATACTATAACCCTGCAGTATTGTTGAAACTTAATGTTGATATTCCAAAATTCACATAACAACGGAACCAACGCCCGACTAGGCGCAAAATATAGCCGGACAATTAAATTCTCTAATTTTTACAGTGCGTGAACATATTATGCATACATTTTATCATTCGCACAACCTTATCCATACGAACTTTAACTGTGCCAAATCTCACACTCCTCCGTACGTGCAACGTGCTGTATAAGGGGTACAAAGATTTTCCTTCACCTATTTATAGATAGATAATAGAAATGAAAAAACAAATATATATCTCGATCTATGATGCCTTAGTATACAAGCCCGTTGAAACGATAAAATATTTGCAATGAAAATTGTTTTTCAATAAAAGCGATTGACATAACCTTTCTCTTTTTAACACGCTTTTATTAGTTTCACTTGTATGTTTGTTTGTAACCGAATCCTTTGAACTCGATTTTGACCCACTTTAAACGGTCAGATTTAATTTAAACTTTGTAGACTTATGAAGGACCGACGACAATACAATAATTTGATAAGTTTATTCAACACCTTCTAGACATCCTCCTAGATATACAATGCCCGAGAACAGAAGCATTTGCGTCATCCCTAGGTCCACTGAAATTACGTCATCACACATTTATTTTCACAAAGTAAAACTAATCAAAGTTTGTGGTGAATACACGCCTGCATAAAACATTTTATTGATTTAAGATAAATAGTTTTATGACAAATAGGAAACATTAACTATCACTAATTATATGATATGCTATAGAAATAGATCATAGTAAATCATTCTTTATCAGAGAGGTATATTAATGTTTATCTTCATTTTAAGATATTTTCTGAAGTATGTATCATTCACCAGAAATTTTAAATAGTTTTACTTTGTGAAAGTAAAACTGCGATGACGTCATCTAAGAAGACCTAGTGATGACGTAAAAGCTTCTGTTCTCAGGTCTTCTATATGTCGGAGGTGTTGATTTATCCCATTATCCTGATTAGGATCGCCAGGATTAGTAATTATCTTAGAGATCCTCTTTGCGTGAGATCGAGAGAGATGCAGCAAGCGCGCGGTCTACGCATGCATACCATTTCGGCACTCCGCACAGCACAATGGAGTAGAACCGCTGGAAGATTAAGCTCAACTCTTCTAAATGCAAGGCCATGTCTATCGGGAGGAAACTCCCGCCGTCAAGAATCCACATCGGCAACAATGTCATCGATTGGGCCAACAGTGCTCCCTACTTGGGAGTCGAAATTGACAAATACCTCACCTGGAAGACTGATATTTCCAAACTCAGAGGCAAGATGACTGGTGCCTTCAACGGAGTCAGCCCTCTCATTTTCATTTGGAAGATCAATACCCGGAACAAAGTGCTTTTATACAAGGCACTCATCCAACCCATAGCCACGTACCCTGCACCCGTCTGGGCGCACGCTGCGAAGACGCATATAAACTTGCTCTGCGCCAAGGAGAACAAACTGCTATGAGTGATCTGTTACGGTCACCCGTACTTAGCAAACGACATCTTGCTGAAGGACCTACGGATGAAGCCCCTCAGACAGCACATTCTCAAACTCGCCAGAAAGTTTTACAAGAACCTGCGGGACGTCCCCAACGATATCATTGCTGAGCTCCCGGACTACGAGCCCTCGGACCCTGCCTGTCGCAAGAGGCCCAAGGCTGTTCTCCACGCCTTTTCTGTCTAGCCTTTCTCACGCAACACGCACAGTCGAACGTGTCTTCGAAGCAAGGGGGGAGTCAATTTTTAGCAGCTGACTCATGAGTCTGATCTAAGATTTATCCCTTCCTTCACAACGCATTCAATGATGCTCATTGTAGAGCAATTTATCGTAATATTCTGATCGGTTTTTAATATGTTATTTACGTATGTGTTTCAGTTTGACAAACATTGTTTTGTTTTGAAAGTTTAAATTTATACATAAGTATTCGGCGAAAAGGAAGAAAGTTGTCGGATCAATGAAACAGAAACTTGAGGCAATCAGGAGATTGGACAAAAGAGAGACAACGCAAAAAATTACTGACGACTTTGGCGTTGGACGGGTAACAGTAGGAGACTGGAAAAGAAAAAGATCAGCAATAGAAACATGGTGTGCATCAAGAGTTACAGAAGGTGTATTCGAAGAAAAAAAACAATGAAGAAATGTGATTATGAAAAAGTTAGCGAAACTTTGCATGTTTGGTTTACACAGTTCAGGGATAAAGGTATGCCTATTTCAGGGCCTATTTTACAGCAAAAGACTTTTTTTTTTCGTAATGAATTCAATGAAGGAGACTCAGATTCCACAGCAAGTGTCGGTTGACTCGACCGATGGAAGAAACGGTACGGCATTCGTCAGTTGAGTGTTTGTGGTGAAAAACTGTCATCGAACTTTAAGAAGAGGAAGAAATGGAAGCATTCAAGATAAAATTTCAGGAATTTAGTGAAACTGAAAACCTAATGGATCAGCAGATATTTAACTGATCTATGGGTGATGAGACAGGGCTGAATTACAAAATGTTACCTAATAAGAGTCTCGCAACCAGAACTGAAGCGGCAGCCCCTGGCTACAAGGGTAATAAGGAAAGATTGACTATTTTAGCATGCAACAATGCTACAGGAAACTTTAAAATGGACCTTGTAATTATTGGAAATTCCAAAAATCCTAGAGTCTTTAGATCAATTTCAAAAAACACTCTTCCTGTAAAATGCTACAGCCAGAAAAGTGCGTGGATCAGCAGGGAAGTTTTTAAAGAATGGTTTTTAAGAAATTTATTCCTTCCACAGAAAAATATTTAAAAGAGAAAAAATTACCCAGAAAAACCGTTTTGTTATTAGATAATGCTCTCACGCAGCCTTCTGCAGAGGAACTTCGAGATTATGATATTAAGGCGATGTTTTTGCCTCCCAATGTCACTGCGATATGCCAACCTATGGATCAGGACGTATTGGAAACTATTAAAAAGAACTATCGCAGAAATCTCCTATCTACAGTGATAGAAGAAGTCGATGAAGGGTGAGACATGATTGACATATTGAAACGCTTTAATGTGAAGAATGGTGCCTCTTTGGTTGCAGGGGCTTGGGCTAATGAAAGGGTTCAGACAATTGCCAAATCCTGTAAAAATCTGATCCATAATGATGAAAATATGGACACGGAAAGCACGATTCGTAGACTGTGAATTCGCCGTATTTTTCCCTTATCGGAAAATTTCCCATGAAGGGAAAAAATATTTTCGTCCCACAGGAAAAGGGATACCTCGAAATAAAGGACCTTTTCATCCTCCTCTCTTCCGGACACACCTAGTCAGTGATAAGGGTAGAAGTCTATGGGATTAAGGATGTTTCCTTCAAATAAACATTTCATGTCGACCCACAAATCTTATAAAGGCTATTCTTGGAAAAGCAGATCATGCCACCGTGGCACCTAAACAGCGTTAAAAGACAGAAAAATATCGGAGCTTTTAAAAAAACTCAAAAAGTATCTTCACAGGCTGTGTTATGTACTCTAAAAAATGTTTAACAGATCTTTTGTTACGCGAAAATCAGTCATGAAGTGACCCAGGGATTTACTTTGGAATACATAATCAAAAAGCCGGAAGCGATTTTTAAGCAATTCATTAATAACTTCTACAATGTATACACTTAGTTACGAGACGAGATCTATTAGCACTTGCTGTGTCCAACTGCTTATGCCCTTTTGGTGTAGTCTCTGGTATTTTAGTTATAATTCCTCTTTGGTCGAGACAGGGCACAACATCTCTGAATTCCCTATAGAGTAAAAAGACGTCCCCACATTTTATTCGAGCCCAAACTTCTGGTTCACTTTTTAATATCTATTTCATGATAATAACGTCATTTTGGTTAGCTGGATAAGGAGCGAAAATGTCGAGAACATAGCCTGATGGTGTAGTCCATAACATTGGTTTTTTATCAACAGCCGGTGCTTTTGCTATAAGAAAAGCACAGTCATTCCTTTTTAATATGAAAATATATGTTCCTTCCCAGATTGTAATTGCAGCGTCAGTACATTCATCCAAAAAAAGTTTACGTGCTATCTCTGTGAATCCCACTAGAATTCGTTATCGGTCTACATTATCGAAACCTAAATAAAAAGGGACGAAATCTGAACTGAGAGAGTTCTGGCTTTCGGCATGAATCTTTCAGGAGTGCGACAAGAATCAACTGCAAAAATATCAGAAAGACGTTCATCACTTTCACCCATTCTCAGGTTTGCTAGCGCAGAGCCAGAGCAGTTTCTGGCTGACGTTCTTCCTGCTCTTGCAAGGATTCTAATCGATCTAGCACATCTTGGAACTGTTCTTTTGGTAAGCCTGTCCATTTCTGTGTCTCAGCATTTGGCATGCTATTAATATAATGGACTTTGACGACACTACTCCATTGCTGCCAACTGTTCTGGATTTTACGGAAGATTTTTCACCACAATCCTTAAACAGTTTTATTCTGCATTAAAAATTTGGACTTTCTATTAACAATGCGAAGTACTATCTAACCACGGAAAATCTTCCGATAAAGTCCGAAGAGGTGGGAGCTTTACTACACTGAAAGAAAAACTGTCGTAACTTCTGTACAATGTCTCTAATATGGGTACTGTCATACAACGTATAGCTTCGAGATGGGACTTCAGGCTAATAACCTTTATTATTTGAGGTGCATACTCTGGCTCTGTTAGCGATATTATTTTTTTGCAAAGGGTGGACGCTTGCTCATAAAGCATTCAGCGATATTAAGGCTCGAATTACTGGCAATTTTATTACGGGGCACCCAGTGGGCAACCAGCGATATCCCCTATGATGGGACAGACAAATTAACACTTATGCCCAAGCCAAGATTCGAACCTGGACCCAAGGTGTTATAGAATGGTTTAGAAGCCCCTATACCACCTGGGCGGTCACTCAATAATATAACGTGTACCTGTACATTGCTGCCAACAATTCCGTAATATCATTAACTACTTTTTGTAAACAGTAATTCTAAGACAAAAGTTTTACGCTAAAACATAGCAAAAATCTCTGAGTTTGCGGTGGGGTGTGGTTAGCATTTAAAAAAATATTTTAAAGATATGTTGTTTACAAGTAGTGGTTAATTATATTCCGAAATGGTTGGCAGTTGTGCGTGTAAAGTCTCTGACAACATGGGCTCAAACTTCTACCGGCACACAGAAGCGGCCAATCTCTTTGTAGCCAAAACCGCATCTTTGTTCACTATGAGTTACTCTGGGTATACTCAAATGAATTGCTTGTGCTGATGATTCTGATAAGGTAGAGATTGATAAGTTATATCTGAGGAAATTAGACCAACAAGCGTGATAATTAACATCAGTAGAATAAATTGAACTTTGCGAATGGCTACTGGGCTGATTCAAGAAAAATTCAAATGCTGCCGTATTTTCAGGGTCTTGTAGGGAATGCCGCCGATCCCCACGTCTCAAATATTTGTGACATAAGCCACAATGATTTGTATTTAAGCCAGTATCCGCTTCGGGATGAGCCCGTGCCGGTGGCTGGCGTTCCCCATCCAATCCACTGACAGCTCGCATGACCTCTTCTCCAGGATGAACACTCAGAGGAATAATTGTCAATGTTTTCGATTCTTATAGAGCAAGAGCCCGCGGCCGCCAGACCTTCGTCATAGTATAAAAGCTGAAACTTTCTCTGCGCATACCCCCCAACAGGGGTAGGAACAGTCGGCCCCTATAAACTTTGGATGACCGTGGCTTTGGCAGGTAACAGGTGGCAAAGGTGTATAAAATTTCAGAATATTTTCGTCGTTCCATAAAGCTTAATTTTTTTATATGTTCTTCTTCGCAATAATAGAAATCATTTTATCCCTTGCCAGACACTTTTCCATCGTGGCAAACCCCCGCCAGACAACCTGAAAGTCATGGAAAACGTTATTCTATTACGAGCGCGCTGCAGCATCGTAAGAAAGTTCAGAAGTAGCAGTATAAAATGTGCTTGGCACTTTGTGACAGCTTGACGTACTTCGTCGCGGGAGTTTACGAACACAACAGTTTTCCATGACTTTGAGATTGTCTGGCGGGGGTTTGCCACGATGGTAAAGTGTCTGGCAAGGGATAAAATGATTTCTAGTATTGCGAAGAAGAACATATAAAAAAATTAAGCTTTATAAAACGACGAAAATATTCTGCAATTTTATACACCTTTGCCACCTGTTACCTGCCAAAGCCACGGTCATCCAAAGTTTATAGGGGCCGACTGTTCCTACCCCTGTTGGGGGGTATGCGCAGAGAAAGTTTCAGCTTTTATACTATGACGAAGGTCTGGCGGTCGCTGGCTCTTAGACTATTATTTTTTCATGACGGCGTCGAACCTGGGTATAACTGTCTACTCTCTAATAGACCGACTTTTCCAGTATAATTCTGTTAAATTCTTGTTTTACACTAAGAATCCTAATCATGTACATGACCTTCATTTATCTCATGGTCCGGAAATCCATATAAAATGCGCTTGCTCCTTTCCTCATCTTTTTTAAATACTTCCCTTAGAATACTGCCTCTCTTGTTTTGATTCAGATGCTGCTGTCAACGTATCACTGAGTTAACGAAAACGGAAGTAATATCTAAAGATTAGCAAAAAATGTTAATAAAACGTTTAACGTTTAAATAGTATACAATTACATACTGTACTCTGACTTCTTGCCAAACGATTAGATTGCAATGTGAAATCGCTGACTGAAAATTTGGTGCTTTTATATATGAGTCAATCCCAGAAAAAATGTCCAGATATACGACTAAACAATCGTGCTTTTTTGCCTCGTTAATGCACGTGTTTTGACTTTGGTTGCTTATTTCAGAACTTTTCGTCAAAGCCAACACTTTAGAGATGTTTCAGCTTCCATACTTATAAAAATATGGTTCCGGGTGATTTTCTTTACTTTCTAAAAATAGAGTTAACGGTAAAGATCCATCATGTTTTAATCACAAAGTTTGAAAGAAGATACCTAAAAGAGTTCTGGTCTATCCGAACGGTGTTAGTTCTAGATGTGTTTCGAAAAGTCAAAGAAGTTCTGGCATAAGTGAAAAATACATTTATGGACGATATTGCAACAGAAAAACATCGATATGCATGACTAAATAAAACTTTTATCTGAATATGACTTTTATCTGTGTATTCCCTTTTTTAACACATCTCATAAAATTTTTTATAAACTAGAAAACTTTGAAAAATCTACCTATCAAAACTGTATACGTAAGGTAGCTTTCTTCACCATACTCGTGTAATGTTGGTACAGTTTTTATTATACTGTACTATTCTTAGTTTATTACTTTTCCGAAAGGAAAATGCATATTAAACTGCATTATGAACAGCAATTAGAAAGATTACAATTGCAATTTTTTCTCTTTTTCTTTCCTGTGATAGATTTGACTCAGGTTGAGTTTCACTGTCAAATTGTACTCAATTGAAATGCATTCCATTTAATTCTTGGTTTAGAAATGGCGTAACTGCTTAGTTAAATAGTAGGGATCGACCTATACCAGATTTCAACCGATACCCGATACTTTTTTACAAGGGACTGTATACAAATTATAATAAAAAATTTAACATATCACAGCTACCAAAGATCTTCCACCACTAATGCTTACATAGCAATTTATGCTTAAGATAAGGCCAAATTTCTACAGCAAGTTGTTTAAAATTGTGGAGGAAAACTCTCGAAAGTTTCGGGAAAGTTGGCAATAATGTTATATAGACAATGTTTCCCATCACTTGCATTTGGAGAAATTTTTCTCTGTGTCTACATTTTTCACAATGTAAGAGGCTGGAAATTAGGTTCCATGTAAAATTCAATTTTCTACGTGGATGTGTATACAGCCACCACCTATTAGATACAGAATGCCTGAGAACAGAAACTTTTACGTCATCAGTAGGTCCACTAAAATGACGTCATCACACATTTATTTTCCCAAAGTAAAACTATTGAAAGTTTGTGGTGAATTTACTACCGCATAAGCTTTTTAATGATTTAAAATAGAAAATTTAATTTTACGACAGACAGGAAATTTTAACTATCGCTAATTATATATGATACAGAAATAGATCATAATAAATATTTTTTTATCAGAAAGGTATTTTAATTTTTATCTTCAACTTAAAATATTTTCTAAAATTTGTATCAACCACCATAAATTCTAAATAGTTATACTTCATGAATTAAAAACGGTGATGACGTCATCTTAGAAGACCTAGTGATGACGTAAAAGCTTCTGTTCTCAGGCCTTCTATATCTAGGAGGTGGTGATACAGCCAACACCACCCAGATACAGAAGGTCTGAGAACAGAAGCTTTTACGTCATTGCTAGATCTTCCAAGATGACGTCATCCGCCACCACCTAGATGTAGAAGGCCTGAGAACAGAAGCTTTTACGTCATCACTAGGTTTTCTAAGATGACGTCATCACGTTTTTACTTGAAGTATAACTATTTAAAATTTCTGGTGGTTGATACAAATTTTAGAAAATATTTCTGTATCATATTATATAATTAGCGATAGTTAAAATTTCCTGTTTGTCGTAAAATTAAATTTTCTATTTTAAATCATTAAAAAGCTTTATGCGGTAGTAAATTCACCACAAACATTGAATAGTTTTACTTTGTGAAAATAAATGTGTGATGACGTCATTTTAGTGGACCTACTGAGGACGTAAAAGTTTCTGTTCTCAGGCCTGCTGTATCTAGAGGTGGTGCGGCATCACAGTTTTACTTTCACAAAATTAAACTATTTAATATTTCTGGTGAATTATACAAATTTTAGAAGATATCTTAAGTTGAAGATAAAAATTGAAATACATTTCTGATAAAAAATAATTTATGATGATCTATTTCAATATCATACTATATAATTAGTTATAGTTAAAATTTGCTATTTGTCGTAATATCAAATTTTCTATCTTAAATCATTAAAATATTTTATGCGAGAGTAAAGTCACCACAAACTTTGAATAATTTTACTTTCTGAAAAAAAAAGTGTGATGACGTCACTTTAGTAGACCTAGTGATGACGTAAAAATTTCTGTTCTCAGGCATTGCATTTCTAGGAGGTGTTGATTCAGCCCTTTGTAAAAAAGTATCGGGTTTCGGTTAAAAAATGGTATCGGTCGATCCCTACACATTTTACTTCTACTAATAGAGATGTCGAAATCCGGAATATAATTTAACACTTTTGGCAACCATAGATGTTTTTAAATACTTTATATATTAAGTGATAAGCAGCCCACGCCTACAGCTTCGAAATTTCGACATAACGTAAGCCAAAATTTACTGTTTAAAAAAAGTGGTTAATTGTGTTCCAGAGCAGTTGGCAACTGTACTACTAGTCAAGACCATTCAAGATGGAATTCAGAGAACAATATTTAAAAATTCCATATTACCTTAAGGAAAGTGTGTGAAAAAAAAAACGACTGAGTACATTGGGAAAGGCTCTTATGCGAGGTACTCCTTTCCACATTTAAACCAAACACATGCCCCGTTTTCTTTTCGAATTCCAAAAACAATTAATGCAATTAATAATGTATTATACATTCACTCAAGAATGTTATTAACATTGTGTGACCACGCTTACATACACACACAGGGAAAAAACGAACAGGCTTGCATAACTTACGATAATTAACTTATTTTCAGTAAACATAATGGCATTGTTGATTGACGAACTATTGCGATGCTATTCAACATCTCCTACATACAGAGAGCCTAACAACTCCAGCTTTGACGACATCATTTGTCCTACGGAAGTGTCGTTAACACAATTTTCATTTCAAAAAGTAAAACTGTCTAAAATAATTAGTGAATGCTACAAATATTAGAAAATATCTTAAATTAAGCATTAGAATTAAAATACCTTTCTCGTACGAAATTATTCGTTATGATCTATTTTCTTGTTATATTATCTAATTAGTCGCAGTTAAAAACTGCCATTTGCCTTAAAATTCTATTTTTTAATCCCAAGTTATTAAAATATTGCTATTTATGAGTAAATTCAAAAGAAATTTTTAATAATTTTATTTTGTGTAAAAAAAAAACAACTTTTACAAGTAGGCCGAATGATGACGTCAAACCCTGATGACGTAGGAGTTGCAAGGCTTTCTATATCTAGGAAGTGTTGTCAAAACCCAATGAGCTCACGGTAACCTCACAAGATCATAGAAATAGTAACGTAGATACGGTTTTGTCATTCCGTTGCGATTATAGAGGCTTCCAATAAAGAAGCCATCCTTTCATGGTCCTAGATTGGAGCACTCCACTAAACTGCGCAAATCGAAAACTTATCTCTTAAATTTAAGACATCTGAACTATATTTGTGGTTGCTTAAGTTTAAACAGTACATGATGATAACAGATTAAATCAATCACAGGTTTTTTTTAAATGTTTTAGCAGCTGTAAATTATTATATATTATAGTGTCGTCGAACATTGAAAAATAAACCTATGAATGCCAAACACATAAAATAAAAATTCTTAAAATCTATATCCTCAAAGAATACAACTGTAGATTTACAGATTCTGGCAACTCATTCCCAGATATATAAAATGGAAAACATATTAATTATTCATTAAAACTTTTATTGATTCTAAATGCTACAAAGAATGCACTTTAAGTTTACATCTACAGTTCCAAACAATTTTTAATATTCTCGATGATACTTGTAATACCACTAAGACACTTTTATACAAGAGATATAAGAGAAATGCACGTTGAGCATTCACTAAAAATTTTATTCTAAATGCTGCAAATACTTTTTCTACACACTCATTTCAAACATAATCTGGGAAATATTTTCTAATTTTCAAAACTATTTGGAACACGTATTATGGAAAAGCTTTCATTTTTGAAACACGAAGGTGCAATATTGCTGTATTTCCAGTTTTCTATACCTTAACATTAAAATCCCTATTAGACATGTTTGTAGCAAAAATAATTACAAGGGACTTTAATCATATTATAATACAAACTTTAACATATCACAGCTACCAAATATTTTCCACCACTAATGCTTACATAGCAATTTATGCTTAAAATAACCGATACCCGATGTCTTTTATACAAAGGGCTGTATACACATCAACATGGAAGATTAAATTTTACGTGGAACCTAATTTCCAGTCTCTTACGTTCGGAAAAATGTAGAGACAGGGAAGAATTTCTCCAAATACAAGTGATGGGAAACGTGGTCCATGTATATAATTGCCAACTTCCCGAAACTTTCGGGAGTTTTCCACCACAATTTTAAAGAACTTGCACTAGAAATTTCGTCTTATTTTAAGCATAAATTGGTATGTAAAAATTAGTCGTGGAAAATCTTTGGTAGCTGTGAAATGTTAAAATTTGTATTATAACATGTATACAGTCCCTTGTACAAAAGTATCGGGTATCGATCGATCGCTAGTGGTCTATATAACATAACTGCCAACTTTCCCCAAACTTTCGGGAGTTTTCCACCACAATTTTAAACAACTTGCTGTAGAAATTTGGCCTTATTTTAAGCATAAATTCCTATGTAAGCATTAGTGGTGGAAAATATTTGGTAGCTGTGATATGTTAAATTTTGTATTATAATTTGTATGCAGTGCCTTGTAAAAACGTATCGGCTATCGGTTGAAATCTGATATCGGTCGACCCCTATTATATAGTAAACCGGTTACTACTTAATGCTAACAGCAGCTCCAACAAATCGTAGAACTGCAACTCTTGACAAGTTTGGACGGTTTCTTATTTTCAGCACCGTTGCTTCCGAGTTTAAGATTTTATTTTACATTTGATGTTTTTCAAATTTCTGGTACCTAAAAAATTTAATGAAGTCACTATTTAATCTTTCACTCCGTATTTATTCGAATGTAAAGTAATAAATATTATTCCTGAGAGTATCAGCTACTATAAGTAGACGGGAATATAAGTTTATAGGTATAGTACGGAAAAACGTTTACATGTCAAAATTCCCTTCGACCAGGACCTCTGCATCATACATTAAAAGCGGAACATCATAACACCACTATTACTGTGTCTGCGGATGAAACTTTAAGTTCGTGAAGTTTTTCCGCAGAATAAACCCACTATCTGTAACGTAATGAATCTAGTACAACATCGCGTCAAGGATTTAGAGGAATCGTGCAAACTGCAATATCAGAATTACATATCTACCAAACTTTAAGAAATATAACTATTTCCTGTAAACAGTAATTTTCGTCTTAACCAAAATTAAGTCGAATTAACTAAATGTTTAACTTTTAGAAAGACATTCAATACATGTGTTGTTTACAAAATGTGATTATTTGTAACACAAAAGTTAACGGCTTCAGAATTATTCTCAAAGGATACCTTTCTGCGCGCCTCCAAAGGAACAAAAAGTTTTGAAATCAGTACTTCTAGTATGTAGTACAGATTGTAAAGAGAGAGTTTCAAAATTTTGAAATGCCTCACATAGTTAGTTTATTTGTACTTATGTATTAAAATCACATAATTTTTTCGAACTACACCGTCAACCACTTTTTGTATACAGCATATTTTTTTTGGAATCTTTCAAAATGGTAACCAACCCTCGCGACCAGTAAAAAATTTTGCTGTGTTTGAAGTCAAAAGTTATTGTTTAAAAAAAAGTTCTTTATATTCCGTAGGAATGTAATTTAAAATGCGGTTAATTGTATTCCGTAGTAGTTGACAGCTATGAATTCTAATGCAGAATGCATAAATGATAATAAGCAAAACCAGTAAAAATTTTTTTTAATTTACAGATCACAATATTCAGGGTTATAGCCAATCTTCACGTACAATTACAAATGAGTTCATATCAATATCATTGATGCGCAACCGCTGGAACACGTGAGACAGCGTTCTCAAATGCCTTTCGATGTGGTCTGGGTGTCATAATGAAATCTGTTCCGAGTTAAACCAACAACTCCAAGATACAGAATGCCTGAGAACAGAAGCTTTTGAATCATTAGTAGGTCCAGTAACACGATGCCATCACAGTTTAACTTTCACAAATTAAAACTATTTAAATTTTACGGTGAATTTACTCACGCATAAAACATTTTAATGATTTATGATAGAAAATTTAAGTTTACGACAAATTAAAAATTTTAACCATCATTAATTATATGATATGACGCAGAAATAGTTTCCAATGAATCGGCAATGCTAACACTCATAGCTGCCAACAATTCCGGAATATCATTAACCACTTTTTGCGAACAGTAAATTTCTATAAGTGTTTTGTGAAACAGCAACCGACTCTCCCGCGAAATTCGAAATTTCTGCTTTATTTTAAGACCAGTCCTCCACCTCCAAAAAAAGTCCCTCCCGCCAAAAAATATTGTTAATCATATTCCGGAATAGTTGGCAGCTATGCCGAAACTTAAGAAATGGGACCTCAAAATATCATGCCAAATCGTGACCTTCGCAAACAAGATGCGCATGTTTGAAAAATGCATCTCCCTACGCGAACCGATTTCGGTATAAAATGAAAAATTGTAAAATAAAATTAAAATTCTGGTTGCTCATCACCATTTTATCAAATTTATGAGTGCTTAAATATCTTCAGAATAAAAGTTAAAATCATGTATATTAAACATTGGAGCTGCAATCACAATTTCTAAATGCATTTTTAGTATCATATTTAATCCGTAATCAATAATAAATCAAGATAAATGTAAGAAATAATAAATTTTATAAAATGATGATAAGCAATATATAATGTTGCTATACAACTTTTAATTTTACCTAAATTTGGCGTACACAAGATAACTCAAGCCAGAAGGCCTTGTCAGCAGTCTGATGCAGTCGACTGCTGGTTTTCTCGGGGCATCATGACAAACGCCTCCTATATATAGAAAGCCTTACTACTCCTATGTCTCCATGATTTCACGCATCACCAGGCATACGCTTAAAAGTTGCGTTTTCACAAAATAAAACTAGTAAACATTTCTGGTGAATTTACCCATGAATAGCGTTATTTTTATTATTTTACGGAAAATGGCAGTTTTTAACTATGACTAATTAGGTAATATGATAAGGAAATAGATCATAATGAATAATTTTGTATAAGAAAGGTATTTTAATTTTAATGTTAATTTAAGATATTTTCCAATGTTTGTAGCATTCACCAAAAATTTAAATAGTTTTACTTTGTGAAAAATAAAACTGTGATGACGTCACTTTCGTAGGCCTAGTGATTACGTCAAAGCTTGATGACGAAGTAGTTGTAAGGCTTTCTGTATCTAGGAGGCGTTGATCAGGAACACAAGAGCTGTTCTTGATGATAATGCCCCAGCTCTTATCCCTATACGTTTTGGTGGATTCCAGTTTAAAGTTCTGTTTAAACGTCTTGTTTGCCAAAAGTCTTGCAGAATGGAAAGTTTTGAATCAGAAAGTATAACAGCACTATTGAAAGCCGACTCCGTCAATGATAGTTGTTGTACCGCAACAACGATTGGCTCTATCTCGCTGTCAAAGGCAGTAGTGCATGGGTTCATTATACAACTGGTGGAAGAACAAGGGGGGGGGGTAAGCAAAGCCAATTAGGGTAACTATCCCTCTCTCAATTTCCGGTACACCCTGATTTGCAAGTACGAAGGAGCCACCATCTTTGACCACTGCAAAAAAAGACTACAGTTTTAAACGGTGGGGTGCTTCCCCAATCACAGGTCAGTGAGGTTCCTTTTCGGACAACAACACGTGACGAAATTCTCCCTTTTCTTTGTTTGCCGTGAAGGCTCGAAGGGTGGCATTTTCCCTAAAATCCTACCAGACATTCTTTTGTGTTCTTTCTCATTTAGTACTACTTAAGAGTTGGGCTTATAATATGGAGAAGATTAATTTTATTAGATCAGAACGTGTCGGTTGTTTATTAGTTTTAAACGAACTTTTGTTTGGACTAGAAAGAAAATATCTAAGGGCTACTGGAAGTGCAGTGTGAAAACCTGCAAAGCACAGTTAACGGTGGTTCGAGACAGGGTTGGGCAAAATACATAAAAAATGTATTTTCGATACAAAATACAGATTACATTTATTCAAACACAAAAATTACAAAATACAAAATACATGTATTTTAAAAATACACACAAAATACAAAATACGTCTAAAACTTCAATTAAGAATAAGTAAAATTTTCTACAGAAACTCCTAGTTTATTTTATTCCAATGTATTTTAAGATGAACAAACAAATATAATTAGTAACTATCTTTTATTTTATTTTTTATATACATGAATTTTTCCTGGAATAAATTGCATCTTAAAAGGCATGCAAGCAAAACTGTGACAAGTATTTATTAAACGTTATTCTTTAGTGATAATAAATGGAATTGAAATATAAAATTAAATATATTTCTAAACGAAGATGAGTTAAATTATATTTCTACTTTAAGATGCATTCACAGCCTCACCATGGCTCAGCGGTTATGTCACTGAAAATGGTAGACGTCCGAAGTGTGAAGGTCCCGGGTTCGGGTCCCATCGCACAGCTGTCGATCTAATGGTCTGGAGTTTTGGTAGGCTTTCTCCAGATGTAACGTGAATACACGTTAGAAACTCTTAGAAAGTCCTCCTACCTTGGCACCCCCATCCTTGGCAGATTGCCCTCGTGTAGCGTTGCAATAATCACACAAACAGAAGATGCATTCATATATTACTACAAAAGAAAAGTGTGTCGTATTAATTTATTTAACAGTATGCTTTTTTATAAAGAAATTATGAAAAGGACTTTTAAAAGATGGTATAATTATTCTAAGCACTATGATTTAGAAATAGAATGATTTGCTTTCAAAAAAACTAGTTTTTCGAACTAATTATCGCTTAGTAAATTTCTTTTTGGAGCATTTATAATTCCTGCAAAGTAAAAGGTCTTTCGACAGGGGCACTAGTCGGCAAACTTGTATTAAATTTCATGAAAAGTTCTTTTACTGTCGGATATGAATTTAGAACTTTCAAATCTGTTGCATAGGTGCCAAGTATTACGGAATATAATTAACCACTTTTTGTGAAAGGTAATTTTCTGTTTAAAATATAGCAAAATTTCGGATTTTTAAGGCCTGGCCTGGTAACTATTTTGGAAAATTATTCAAAAAATTTACTGTTTACAAAATGGGGTTAATTATATTCCGTAGTCTTCGCACCTATGCTGTTGATTTTTCGGAAAGAAACTGCAGCAGTTCAAGTTCAACATCATTTCGAGAATTTGTGGTATATGGTTCGGAGTCATTAAATTCAAACCAATCATCATCAAGCAGTAGTTTTATCTTCAACTTCTCTCGTATCACTCTGAAATTACTTCAGTTTGATAAGGACAACATTAAAAATTAAAAAGTTTACTGAAATGTTTCATTTATTTCATCCAAGCTAATGAAATAAAACCTTAAATTATGTTAAGAAGCATAAATTTAGTGTTCAAGCTCTCTTAAATCTAAATCAAACCCATATCTAATATTTTTCAATTCAGGCATCAATGGTAAGGTTTAAATTTCTGAGAACTCGAATACGATCCATTCATGACTCTAAATATCTGATGAGAAAAAGATGAGTAAATGATGAATAATTAAAATTAATAAAAGAAACTTAAAGTTTACTGAGATTTCCAAACAAGACAAAAATAAAATAATAAATAAATAAACATATGTATACTGTTTTTCTCTCATACTTTTTTTAAAATGTAGGAGAAGTATGCTTTGATGGAAAAAGAAGTATTGCCGAGGATTCAATAAAAAAAGTTTTCTTCACTTGAAAAAAAGGCGGTGAAAAGCCTGCATATTAATATTTATGACTTATTGAATTCAATTAAACATTTGAGCAAAAGAATTCAGCTTAATCAATTTTGTGATAAAATTGAAGTTTTACCTTAAAGTGAGAGTTTTAAACTTTGTAGTAGTTTTGAATGTTCCACTTATGATAGACCTTTTGGTTTGAAAAAGCTGGCACTGCTCCTTAACTTTCTCATTTGCATCTGCAGATAAAATTTGAAAATTTTTCCACTGAGAATTGCACGACTCGCAAATTCATCTAAATGAGAAGCTTGATCCATCTCGTAATATAACTTCAGAAATGCTGATTGGCTTATTTTTCTGTAACTTGGTAACGCATTTGGAATTATTTATAAATTCTTTTTCAGAAATCCAACGAATATTACTCAAACATGTTTTTCTCCTTTTTCAGCTTCATTCACATTTATGAATCAGTTATCAGCAATACAGAAAGCCTCCTTGACCAAATATCATTAAACTAATCTAAATAGGCGTGTGAGATCCCCCCCCCCTCCTTCCTGTTTAAAATAACCTAAGCATCGCAAAAAATCCTAACACCTCTTTAGTTACCATATATAACACTAAAATAGTGCAGAGAATTGCAACTGAATTGTTTATGTCATGAACTGGGAAAAAATTAATGACAGCAGTTCTATTATTTTTTGTTTGATTTTCCCAAACCAAGCTAATTTTGGTGTAAAATTAATTTAACTTCAGAATGAAAAATGTATTTTCAGTATTTTGTATTTGTGGAGAAACTTAGTAAACCAGTACCACTACCATATCAATAAATAATTTTCTTTTTAATAAATTAAGCCAGTGCACAATTTCAACTTGTGCACTGGCGTAACTGGGTAGGATGAATAGGTATTTTTAAAGTGGGTTCTAACCACCTTCCCTGGAGGCCTTCATCGCCTATTCTTGTATAATAGATAATCTAATTTTTCTAGGGTAGTATAAAAGATTTTCGAGAGTGAGCTTAACTTATCTTATATCCCACCCAGTTAAGCCAATATGTTAAGCACGGGCGCTCATGTTATTATTCTATTATTACTTGAACAAAAGTTTTATAATTCATTTAAATTTTTTTTTATTTTATACATTAAACATATTTTCTGCAAATCATCAAATTATTTTTCAACGTATCTATATTTAATGATATAAAACAATTAATTTTTGAAAACTAATTAATTCCAATAACTTTAAATGCAATATTTATTAGTTATGACAATCAAATAACTTTTAACCTTCTCACTCTGGTGGTACAACAGTTGTACCACAAAATAAATCTGACTGAAGAACGGTGCTGGTACAAATGCATTACCAAGGACTTCTTTCCCCTCTTTTGACAGGAAATCCATTCACCCTTCTTGGAAGATGGATAAGAGATTCCCGCCTCTAGAAATTCCTTTTCTTATGCTGTCGGAGAGTCAGGCGTGTTAGTAGATAATTGACTGGGGAGAAAGTGGTAGTCAATTGACCGGAATTGAGAGAGCATACAGATTTGTATTTTGTTTGCGGACCTTTGTGGTCAGTGATAGTTGCCCCCACCTACCAAACAAATGGCAAGGCGTGCTCTTCAGCTGGGAAGTAGGGGAATGAAATCTTATAGATTCCGCCGCTTTCTGGGACAAAAATCCTCATGTGTGAGCCGGAGCGAAGAGGTTAATTAATCACTAGTATGGATGAATTAATTATCTAAGATTTAAAGTGAATGGTTTAAAGGTACTCCTCTACACAGCAATTTCATATTTATGTTGTTCTGACACAGCAAATAATAGGCTATGATATAGGGTTTATGCCGCTTTGGTATAAAATGAAGGGAAAGAACTGAGTGATTGATTGCGCATCTGTGGGTGCAAAATAGGGGTCCTGTAAAAGATGCACTTCCTTTTGTCCAGGTTGAGCGAGCCCCTTAGTGAGTTTCTCTTTCTCCCCTGTTTGAAACAACAAGCAGACGGGGGATGAGCGCCATTTTCACCCACACACGAAACAGAGGCAGGCGCATACCGGATATAACAGGAGAACTGTGCGGAATTTTACTGTATCAAATCCCATATAGAATTTTTCATTTACAAAAAAACTGTCTTCATTTTCTTCGTTTTTACCTAAATTAATTGAGAACCAAAATCATAATATATTTCAGATGTTTCTAAATAAGATTTGATTGAAGTAACCCTTTATGAATTAATTCACAGTAAGTTTTACATTAAGTAAGTAATTTCTTTGCAAAAATGGGTAAAACGGGGCAAAATTTGATAAAACTTGTGCCAAGTTTTATATATTAATTCGTGCTTGTCAATGCCGACTTCACGCGTTCAAAAAAGTAAAAACAATAATACTAATCTTTATTTAACCGCTTAGAGTAAGCAATTCTAAATAATAGTTGGGCAAAATTTTCCAAAATTATGTCATTTAGATATCGCAGTCCATATCGCCTATGTTGTACATTTCTTTTAAGGGCTCAGCTCCATATTAGTTTAGGGGAATTTTTAAAAATTATTATTACTATTATTATTAACTTTACAAAACTAAATAATTACTGGGGAAAACTTATACATAAAAATATTTGTTTTAATTCGTGTTTGGGGATGTGAACTTACACATATTTATATTTATATATATATAATTTGCCCCAAATATTATTTACTGTTGTTTACCTTCTTGAACAAATTTTAGCAAGTTTTGTCCCGTTTTACCCACCTTTTGCAAAGTATAATCAGGGGCGTAGCCAGAAATTTTTCATGGGGGGGTTTACGATTACTACAACTCATATATATGTATACGTGTGTGTGATAATGTAGTGAAGAATATACAGTTTGTATGGCAAAAAATTCCTCTTGGGGGAGGGGAGTGTTATGACCCCCCTAACCCCCTCTTGGCTACGCCCCTGAGTATAATGTATACACAATTACAGCATATTTTTGCTTCCAGTAACTGTCTAGATTGTAGGTTTAAAATGATTTAAAACTCATTTCTTAAAATGTAAAATGTAAATGTCTTAAAATGTTAATCTAATTAATGGTTAATTAGTTTTACTATAATAGTTTTAATAATTGTACTTATACTATTATTGATATTGCAAAGATTATTTTCCCTCACCAACTGTGATTGAAACATATCTGTAAACCTTTAGTAAGAAAATCTGAAACTTTCTACATCATCTCATTAATATATGGGGGTATATTTTACTTAATGGGAATTTTTGTAAGAGGAGGGCTGTATAAAAAATAAAAGTTTGTATTTATTTACATTTAATTTCCTGAAAATTTTATTCGATATCATAAAATAACTATGTAATTCATTCCATATGTCTTAGATCAACATTTAAAGAAGGAAACCATAGGCCACTGTTTTTAAGACACCCTCGATTATAGGGATTGAGAGTGATTATGATTTTTATTTAATATTAAAAATATTAAACTTTTTACTTTCACTGTAAATGATCATAAAAGTTATTTAGGTTTTGGGGTTAAGGCAGATCTACACAAGGGTTGTCTGCTTAATTAAGGCATGCCTTGGGCGGTGGACTTTTTGAGGGGTTCTAACCCGAATTCACGTTACAGCTGGAGAAAACGGCCGCGCGGTAGGCCAGAACCCTAGACCTATGCACTTCAGCCGTTTACTAATTGTCATGAAATTAGTAAAAATTGTTTATACTACAATGTAAAAGGTACTTGATTAATTTTTTTCTTATTTTTTATTAGATAAATTTATATCCTATAAAGCTCTCTTCTTTATAAAATTTATACCTTATTTAACTTTTAAGATAAACTGAAAAAAACTTGCTGAAATACGCAAGAATGCGATCCGTTTCATTTTTGTATTCTCGGATATGAGAAAGAAATGATCCGTTTAATATCCGTATCCACGGATAAAAAAAAAAAAACTATTCGTTTTCATATCCGTATCCGCCGATCTACCTTTTATGACGATACAGCACACACAGCCGCTGTTCACACAATTTAGCCCTTTTAACGGCCTTTAAAGGTGTTCCAAAAGCTTTGCGGTCAAATATGGGCGCTCTTTCCTTCTTCCTAACAAAATAGCTGGGTAACAGGTGTCAGGAACGTCCCCCCCCCCCACTCCCTGTGTCCCTGACACACGCGGCGATCTTACCAGAAACCTAATTTTTAACTGATCCCCCAGCTCCCGTCAGGAACTCCCCTTCAAGATGGGGGTAGACACTTTTTATACCAAATGGCGTATACACCATGATATAGAAATTTCAGGCCGACCAATGGCCGATTGTATGAAACAACTGAACATTGGGAGAAATGTACAGATCCAGGGTTATTGCCACTCGCGAGGTTGTAAACATCAAGATCTGCTCGGAGTTTGGGAGGTTTTCTCCAGATTTAAAGTGAATGCGCATTAGACCCCCTTAAAAATTTCCACGCCCGAGGTATCTCTCCTTTGGCAGATAGCCTAAGTGCAGCTTTACCTCAACCAAATAACCTAACTTAACTAATCTAGAAATTTCAGAATTGTTTGAATATACAAGCAATTAGCTTTTAGTGTAATAAAGAATTAGTGAGTGTAAAATATACTTCTGTAATTTAAGTTTGTTGTTATAATACTTTATCAATCCAATGTTTATATACTAGGTTTAAGGTAAATACATTTAATTTTAACTAATGGTCAAAACATCATGCCTTTGGATACTGATGGTTTCTAGTTAACATCAGATGAAAAACATTAATTTTTTTTTTAACAATTTATTTCTAGTTAAAAATTTCTGAATTTTTGAAAAACCAGTAAATTTTCAACGGTATGGTAATCTTTTTTTAACCAGAGATCAGTGTTCGTGATTTTTTAAAATTAAATAAATAAATATGCGTTTTTTTTATTTAAACTGGATTTTTTTATTTAAATCACGTTTTTTTTAAACATATCCTACAACTATGCTATTAATTAATTCACATTTCAATAAAAGTAATAGCTATTTTAAGCATGTATAAAAATGTATTTTAAGCGTCATTTTCATGGCAGTTAGCAGCTTTGCTATTATTTTGATAATAAGTACATTAGATAAACTAAGAAAATGATTTCGGGAATTTTTTGAAGAAGAAGGGATTTGAGAATGCAAAAGGTGTCTCCGTTTGCTCAGGAACAGTAATTATCAATCAAACTGACAGCTTTCGCAGAGTCCCTTCGTCGGGGAGTTTTCTCCCCGACGAAGGTCTATGAGTTCGAGAATATAAATAGGTATTTCCAACAAAAGTATCGCAAGTCAAAAATTTTACTGTTTACATAGGAAATTTCTCACTACACATATTATTTATATCAAAAATGTAACAATCATCACACTTCGGACAGAACGTCTGCAACATACATTAAAATTGGAACACCATAACACCACTGGTACTGTCTGTGCGGATGAAACTCCAAGTTTGTGAAGTTTTTGCGTGTAACATAACCGCTTTCAGTAGCAAAATGTAGCTAATACAAAATTGCATAATCCATTTAGGTGAATCTTCAAACTTCAATATCAAAATTATGTATCTACCAACCTTAATATAATACAACGAAACACTCTTTGTAAACAGTAATTAATGACTTAGAATATAACGATATACACGAGAATTATCTACCAAATGACTAATTTTTTCGAAAAGATTCTCAAAGCTTTCATATTCTATGGAGTGCGGTTATATGTGCTACGCAAGGGTTAACAACTTGTAACTGATCTGACGATGAAAAGATGCATTTCATTGGGAAAGGGAGGATGGGCATTTTGGGCCATGAGTGGACGAAGTTGTATACTAAATCTCCATGCAAAAACCCTCAACTGGTTAAAAATTTGTGACGCAGCATTTTACTTTATAGATCTATGAATTTTAAATACGGGTCTTAAAAATAATGATATCAAATTTTGAGTGACGCCCTGCTGAGAATTTTAAAGATTTGTTTTTAAATTCCATTACAGTTACTTTCGTTTTATTTTCTAAAGAAGATATACGCATTTAAGCAATGCTTTTAATTATGAAATACACTGTCAAATGTATCACACTTTCACTGAGTCTGTATAATGTATTCAAATGAATTTATTTCAATAATTTAATTTATCTTTTGCGTCACGCTATCCAAAAGGGCAAGCAAAATTTTCATATACATTGCACTTAGTTTGGTTACTATGACACTAACTAAATATTTACGTAAATTTTACTTGCCCTTTTGGATAGCGTGACGCAAAAGATAAATTAAATTATTGAAATAAATTCATTTGAATACATTATACAGACTCAGTGAAAGTGTGATATATTTGACAGTGTATTTCATAATTAAAAGCATTGCTTAAATGCGTACATCTTCTTTAGAAAATAAAACGAAAGTAACTGTAATGGAACTTAAAAACAAATCTTTAAAATTCTCAGCAGGGCGTCACTCAAAATTTGATATCATTATTTTTAAGACCCGTATTTAAAATTCATTGATCTACAAAGTAAAATGCTGCGTCACAAATTTTTAACCAGTTGAGGGTTTTTGCATGGGGATATCATTACTTTTTAAGGGTATGGTCAAAAGATAATAAATTAGTTTCAAGGGCGAATTTCGGAAGTTTGCTTGACACTGAGTTATGTAAATAAATATACAAACCTGTTTTCATGCAGTATCAGAGTATTTGATTAAAAAAGTCACAGCAAGTTCTTTTGTAACATGTAACAGAAAATTGACATATTTTTGTTAGAATTTTATAATAAGAGACATAATACTGATTATAATCAATAATTTTTTGAGTAATTTTCTATTTATAATTTGGGTCGAGTACAGATTAGTATCCCTGCCACCACCTTCGATTTTATTTCATAAATTTGCATTCAGTTTAATGCTAAACGTAAGTTAACTTTTTTACTATAATTATATAACTATTGGGCTCCATCAGTGGCCGAGCGCATAGCGCTCTGAACTGGGAGACGAAAGGTGCCTGGTTCGAAACCAGGTTGCGTCCGCCGACCTAATCGTTCGGAGTTTCCGTGGTTTCCTCCAAAACAGCGTAAATACGGGTTAGGACCCTTTAGAAAGACCCCCCACGGAGGGCACCCCACGTCTCGGCTTAGAACCTACGTGTAGCTATAATCGGCCGTAATTCTAGAATAACAACAACAATATATAACTTTCTATTGTTTTAATGTTCTATTGTTTCTATGCTCTATTGTTTTAATGCATTGTGATTCATTAATTTGCATTCAGTTTAACGATCACCGTAAGTTAAGTTTCGTTAAAAATATTAATTTAATAATCTCGTTCTTAATTAATGATAATTTAGTTACTCGTTCTATTATTTTAATGCAATGTAATCTATTAATGCAATGTTTGCTTTCAGTTTAAAGCTATCTCTAAGTTAAATTTTTAACTATATTATGATATACTAAGTTTTTAATAAGTTAATGATACATCTCAAAATTGTTGATTAAATTAATTAATGACTATAATCATTAATAAAATAGAAAATTACTCAAAAAATTATTGTTTATAATTGGTTTTATGTCGATTTTTAGAAAACTACATACTATGTTTGTTTGTTTTTTTATCAGTTGATAATTTCATTTTTTTAGAGAACGTTTAGATGAACTACCAGTTTAAGAATTAGGGTCTTGCGCGGTTGACTTTCTCATTGCTTCTGAAGCGTATTTACGTTACATCGTGAGAAAAAACGTCCAAAACTCCGAATTTTTAGATTATCAGCCATCCGGTAGACCAGAACCCTGGACATTTATACTTCAGTTATCTACCATCTTCAGTATCTTATCAATTCGGCTCGGGTGGGCACATCTTGTTTTAGATGGCATCTCCGGCCTTCAAATGTCTAATACAAAATATAGTGCATGTATAAATTTAGATTAATTAATCAAATTTCTATCTGAAAAGTATTGAACAAAATTTTAAATCTGGTATTTAAAGGAATACAAAATAAAACTGAGAAAAACCTAAGATTTGGAAAAAATATTGGTTTTAAAATTATAATTCAATAATTTCAATAAATTTTATATATACATGAAGAGTAAAAGAATTATTATTAAAACTAGTTAGTATGTAAAACTACTATTTATTTTCCTTTGAATACTAAATAATTATTATTAATTAATTATGTGAGCTTTCTGAAGAGAAAAAAAAATTCATTGAAATATTAATTACATATTGAATTTTCCAAATAGAATTAATAATATTAGAAAAATAAAGACTTAATTTAATTAGAAATAGCTATCAAAATACTAGGGAAACGAAATACTTAAAGAAAAAGTTAGGAAGGAGTTTTACCAAAAAATACTTAAATTAATTATTTTTTTAATTCAAAGTCTTAACTATTTTTAATTATTAATTATAGCAAAATAAATTACAGAAAAAATAAGTAAAGTATATAATAATCTGTTATTTTTTAAAATGAAGTAAAAGAAAAACGACAGTAACACAAAGCTCATCTCGCAAAAGTGCGACGTCGAGGACAGAACTCAAGTCATTTGCTCAGGAAGAGGGAGCGAAAGGTACCAGCTGTCTAGGACCAAACTGGTTTACGATATAAGGTAACTTGTACAAATCTTGTCACGGATCTACAGCACTGTATTCCTACTCCCTGCCTTGTTTACCGCCTTTAAAACGAGATCATTTTCCGTATTTCCTTACGCGGGTTAAATAGTTCCCTCTTTGAACTGGATTAAATAAAAGAAACGAGTTTTCCTAGCTTAACCGGCGACGTCACTCATCGAATTTGGCACCGAATAAAATCATATATTAATTGTAAAAAATTCGTTAGAGCTGATTCCGAGATCCAGATGAGACACTTTTGAAAATAGAAAAGTTAGCTGTATATATAAGTGCCGCGAAATTTTACGGTTGGTTGGTTGGGGCTGGCTGCGTCACTAGTAGAACTGTCGTTCTACATGATTGCAGTCCTTACTCATAGGTGCCAAGTACTACGGAACATAATTAACTATTTCTTGAAACCCGTAAATTTTTGAACATCTTTCCAAACATGCATAGCTGCCAACCGTTCCGTTTTTATCGGAACATTTTCCACCACTATTTTTGAACAGTTATATTTTAAATTAAAAATACGGACTCATTTTAAGGTTAAATTGCTTAGGGGATATTAGTACCGGGAAATGTTCCGATAAAAACAGAGCGGTTGGCAGCTGTGCAAAAATGTAACCATCCCACGGGTTTGACGTAAAATTTTGCTATATTATGAACAAGAATTTACCGTTCAGAAAAAAGTGGTTAATAATATTCCATACTACTTGGCCAAGGACGTATTTAGGGGGGAGGTCCCCGAAATTTGGATTTTTGTTACTAAAATGGTAATGATATAGTATTTTTGTGTGAAATTCTGCCTTTTTTACTGTTTGGACCCCCTCTCAAAAAAAAATGTTTTTTGGATACGTGCCTGTACTTGGCACCTAGCTATGACTTCATAAATCATTTTCCACCATTGTATTCAGATATTGAATTTATACTTTTGCCTAAAAACTACTATTTATACTTTTGCCTAAAAAGGGTTGAAAATTCATCAGTAAAAAAATAAACTGGTTACCAACTAATTAAATAGCAACTACAGCTAATTTATTACCGTAGCTGCTATTCACGAGAAATTCTGAAGGATGATTCCACGTGAACATGGACATGAATATTAAAAAAAAATATTCTTTTGCAATTGTGTGAGAAATTGTTTCAAATTTTTGTTGCTGTGTTGGCAACAGTTTATGTTGCGAAAATTTTCTTTTTATCAGAATGGCAACACTTCAAAATCAGACATCAGAAGATTTTGTTATATGCAGCGTTAACTTTCAGCAAAAAGATATGTTGTCTTTATAATTTTTTTAATTTTAAACTTACATTTTCTGATTTTTTCTGATAAATACCCTCATAAAGTTTATAAAAATAATAAACTAAATTATGAGAATCAAAGTAATTATATATATATATTATTCCTAAATGATTTTAGTGTCTAGCACATGTAGCATGCGTTACCAAAACATTGTTATGTCATCCTTGTAAATGTATTAAACTATTATTTGCTTTAAAATTTAATATTCTCTTCAGTTTTTAGCCGTTTTAATTATAAGAAATGTTTTTAAAAAGGTAGCACCCAGTTTTGTTGTGGTGTTTGCATAAAAATATTGTAGCATGAGTTACTACATATTAACACATGCTACATTTAGAAAGTGAATTCAGTAGTTACTTGGATAAATATCAAATTCCAGACAGCACGGATAGGTTCTCTGAACGTCTATTAACGTTCATAGAACGTTTTCTGAACGTTTATAGACGTTCAGAGAACCTGTGTGTACTACTTGGGATATATAAGTTACGTTACAGAAACTGGTCAAGTTAACATAAAAGTAGGTCAATTGTTAGTAATGGTTACTCTGTTTGGATACATTTATCGGCTATACTCAGACAGTACAGTCAGGGTCTTTGAACGTCTGTTTAAGTTCAGAGAACGTTTTATGAACGTTAATAGACGTTCAGAGAACCTGTATGTGGTCTCTGCGTTTTTTACCCTCACAAGTCTGAGTTTATAACTTTTAAAAGCTCATTCACAAAAAACAAAAAACAAAAATTAGAAATTATGATGTTCACAAAGTAAAATTCGTGGATTAAAATTTTAAAAATGTGGCTCATAGCTGCAAATAAACATAGTTAAATATACACAATTTAACACGTTTTACAATTTATCTGAAGAAAAATAACCACATAACAAAATTTTGCCATGTGTTAAGTTTGGTATGTGTTAAGTTAATCTTAAGTTTGCCATTATGTTCTTAAGAAAGAAGAACAAGGATATTACTACTTTTAGACCAGATGAAAATGATGTATTCTACTTCATGTTTGACCACATTTTTCAGACTATACTGAATGCAACCATGAAACAGACCCAGGCCCGGATTGTCTTCTTTCGGCAAGAGATTAAAAAGGGCTCCTTACTGAGGAATTTAGAGGAAATGGAATATTAGAATATGTAATATTTGAGAATTAGGCTTATGAGGCTAAAATCCACATCTAACTATTTTAAAGATTTTGGGGGCTCTGACTTTTCGGGGCCCCTCGAGTAGCGGGGTTTGTGGGGTCCTCCACTGCGTAAAGGCGTAAGATTACTGGGAAGTGAATAATCAAATTACTCTGATATATATCAAATTACTCTTATTATAAAGTAGTATATTCATTTTTGGGGCTTATCCGAAGCCCCCTTCGGCCGGGGGCCTCAGCAATTACCGACCATCCGTCCTGACCAGTCCGGGCCTAAGCAGACCAGAAACCGCTTGTACTATGACTTCAATGAAGAAATAAATGTGTTTCAGGCCCAGACTGGCCAGATCGGCTTGTCGGTGATCGCAGAGGAGCCTCGGCTCAAGGGGGCCCCGGATAGACCTCCAAAATGGATATACTACTTTATAATTTGACTAATTTGAGATATTTATCAGAGTAATTATATTTTTTATTTCCCAGTAATCTTACGTCATTACGCAGTGACGCAGCGGATGACCCCAGGAACCCCGCTGCTCGAGAGGGGACCCCCGAAGAGTCAGGGGCCCCAAAAGCTCTAAAATAGCTAAATGTGGTTTTTAGGCATGTTAGGCTGAATTCCAAATGTCACATATTCTAATATTCTGTTCCATATAAATTGATCAGTAAGGGGCCCTTTTTCAATCGCTGGCCGAGGGCCCCCAAAGAAGCCAGCCCGAGCCTGGTGTGTTTGAACAACGTTAATTGTTTTTATTATTATGATGATGAGCAAAATAAACCAATCTAAATGCACGTAATTGCTAAATAAATCTAAAAATTAAATTTTATTTTACTTTTGTAGTCATTCTAAAACTCATTCATCTGTGTTGTAGCATGAGTTATACAGTTGCGCAGCATGAGCAGAGTTTCCAACTGCTGTGTATTATAATTAACTGTTTTTTTAGACAATAATTTGTGGCTTATTTTATCGCAAAATTTCACACTTAGGCTAGTGGCTCATTATCATTTCGAAATAATGTTTAAAAGAAATTACTGTTTACAAAGAGCGGTTAATTATATTCCGGAGCAGTTGGCAACTGTGCTTGAGTTACCCTCCACTTAGTATATTTTAATTCAATAACAAATTTTATAAAATATCCCACACAAAATTCAATGATGTTTTATGATAAGAAAGGTACATCTGAACTCTCATAAAGATTATAGCACTTAAGAAGTAGAATTTTAGCAGAAATACAACTTTGACTTTTCTGTCCATACTTCAATGTCTTTTTTTGGTAGCATGAGTTACCTAGCAATTTTAATTAATATTTCAAAAAATTAATTAGTTATAAAATTTTTAATGATTTATTGAAAAAAAGTGATCTATTTGTAACCATCATGAATTTTTTTGAAAGAAAATAAATGCTTTTTACTTTTACGCTATGTTGAAAAATGCGATTTCTTAAAAAATGTGGCATGAGTTATCATGGTATCAATTTATTACACTTCGGACAAAACATCTGCAATATACATTAAAACTGGAACATCTTAAAGCCGCTGTTACTGTCTATGTGGATAAAACTCTAATTCTGTGGAAGTTTTACTGCGTAGCATTACCGGTATCAGTTGCACAATGAATCTAGTACAACATCACATCATCGATTTAGACGAATCGTTTGATCGACAACATCACGTCATCGTACGTATTCGAAACTTTAACATTACTTCTTAAAGAATTCTATCATTATTTTTTAGAAATACAATTTAAGTATATTAAATATGTCATTTGTATTTCCTGTTCCCTGATCTAATTTTCAGAAATATGAAGTTGAAAAGCGGGAGGGGAAAGGGGGGGGAATTACACTTGTTAGTAATACTTCACGATAGAGGGCAGCATCGGTTTTTAAAATGAGGGAAATACATGCTGAACGGGAAATTTTGAGGGGGAAATCCCGAGGTGACGTTGCCATCACTGGGCGCAACTCAGATGTGAGAAAACAGAATGAGACGATATAATCGTAAAACTGCAACTCCAACCAAATATGCCCGGAGCCGCAACCTTGATAAGTTAGGAAAGATAAGTGATGCATTTCAAAAATCGAGATTTCACGATTTTCTTCTATTATTTTCTATTAATAAATTCTTGGTAGTTTACAATGATTTGTGTTTTAATTATTAATCTTTCATATCGGAATTATTGTCTCTCGCAGTAATAAAATTATTACTAAGAATATAAAAACCTAAACGTGCTCAAGACTACAAGTTTGGACGTATTTTACTGCAAAATAACTGCATTTTTACAACGAAATCACTGCATGTGAAGATCACTGGTTTACATCGAAAACTTAAAAGAAAAGTTTTAAGCATAAAAATTTCTCAACCGCAAATCCAATACAATACAGCTTGATAACACAAGAGGTTGTTTCAGCACAATGTATAATTTGCTATTTATGTTAAAACACAATATTTTGTTCATTATCATTACTATCAGTTTTGGACCATTTGAAAACAGGTGAATATAATACTATAATTTATAATGTTAGGCAAGAAATGTACTGCTTACGTCATGTCTGTCACAAATAGGATTGGCTATAAGTCACGAAGTAGAAAAAAGATTAAATTAGCTTGGACAAAATTTTAGCGCACATCGTTGCAAAGACGCAACGACCGAGAGTTTGCTTTTGTCAGCACTGTTGCTTCCCGCTTAGTCTTCAAAGATCTTCGGTAAATTTAACATTTACTTTATCAAAAATATTTTCAAAACAAAATGTCACATTTGTGCTTAAATATTAAAATTCAAAGTATTTGTACTTGATCAGAAAAATAAAAAAAAACAAGCTTCTTCAAAAATTAGAAAAAAATTCAAAATGATAGAAAGTGCTTGAATAAGAAAAGGCATGAAAGTATCTTCTTTCGGCGATAATTAAAGCTCGATAAATTACTTGTTATCCAATTGCTTAGAAGAGCTATCTTTAAATGCTGACAAAGTAAATCTGTGTATACTTGTAATATAAAATTATTTCGGAAAGAAATATTACCTTTGTATATTCATATGAGCTTTCAAGTGAACTCACCAGTCTTCAGCCCTTCCAGGTTAAACAAATCTATCTTAATTTGCATTGATTTTGCATTTAGTTTTTAAAAATGAAAAATCCATATTTTCTTTGATTGTTAGACAAAATACAAAAAAGGTCCTACCTCAGAATTATTGCCTGCCATTTCTTTGCATTTTTTGCTTTTAATTATGCAAAAAGTCCTTTCGTTTTCTATTTAATAAGAAGAAACTAAAGGACGTTTTGAGTTGTCTGTTTACATTCATTAATAAAAACCAAAATACTCCCTTAGTAATTTACTTCTCATCTTTGAAAAGGCCCATTTAAAGTACTTTAAAAAAAATATTTTAGCTGGAATTTAATTTTATGATCTAGCTTTCTAAGATTTCATTGTTTAATTACCACAACGGTATAGTAATAATCAATAGCGTTCAAATAAGAACTAACCAAGCATTTAAAGATTAATCGTTTTAAGAACACAACTTGGATTGAATTACCTTCAAAATCATCACATTAAAAAATATACGACTCTCAATTCTTTTCAGAATTTCACATCTCTGAAATATCGCGGATTACCATAAATTTCTGAATTCAACTATAAAACGGACGGTGTTAAAATTATCCCTCTCTCCTTATAGGGAACAAAATCGGAAATTTTTGAAGCGTGGGGAAACGGAAAAGGGTTGAGTGCGGTGCATGCGGGGAGAATGATTGATGTTGACATCTTTTCCCCCCCTTGAAAACTTAGCAACAAAAGAAGAGAGGAAATGCATTACTTGGTAGCTATATATGCCAAGCCCGTCTTCATGGGGGGGTTTTGCTTGGTTTAAATATCGGCCACCCGCCTTCAAGAGGTTAATTATGTGCATATATTGAAAATTCAACTTTCTGTGCAAGCGTGGGTAGTTAGGCATAGACAGATGTATTATTTAGAAAGCTTGTTACTAAAGTTTACAGATAATAAATCCTGTTTTATTTCAATGATGCAATAACCGGATCAAAAACTTACGTTATTAACACAAATGTTAACATTACGTTGTTAACGTCTTCTTGATGAGACTTTTTTTAACTTCTAAACACACACACACCCTAAAAAACAGAAAAAACAGAAAATCAAAAAAATTCTTTTTTCCCGGCTGCCAACTCTCACGGAACATAACTAACTACTGTTTGGAAGCAGTACAATCTTTTTAAATATTGTTTCTTAAATTGCAGATGTTTTTGTTTTTTACCTGTCAGTCTTTCATTTCAGAATTACTGTCATGTGAAGTGATAAAAATTAATCCTCAAAATATAAACATTTATAAATGAACGAGACTATACGTTTGTAGGTATTGCACAGCAAAATTTCTGCATGTCAAAAAAATTTCCGGCTTACGTAGAAAACTTATTATGCATATTAGTGATATCAAAAATCCGACAGGCGTTATTCTTCAGACAGAGCCTCTACAGTATAGATATAAACAACTTAACACCACTTTTAATGTGTAAATGGACGAAGGCCCTCTATGGGGGACTTTCTGTAGTGTCTTAATCCGTATTGACGCGAAGTTTCGGAGAAAACCATGGAAAAATCCAAACGATTAGGTCGGCGGAGTAGTTTGGTAGTTTGGAAATGATAAACGTGCTGTATATAGCGATCCTATTACAAAAGTTTGCAGATAATAAATCCGGTTTTATTTCAATGATACAATAACCGGAGCAAAAAGTTCGGTTAATGAAACGTTGTTAGCCTCTTCTTGTAGGGATTTTCTAAAACTTTCGACACCTTACCCCTCAAAGAAAAAAAAGCTACTTTTCCGGCTGCTAATCTTTACAGAATATAACTAACTACTGTTGGGAAACAGTGCTGTTTAAATACTGTTCCATAGATAGCGTAAACATTAAAGCTGTGCTCACATTTTTGCTATTTTCTAAGGCCAAAATTACCGTTCATAACTAGCTGTTCATTACATTCCTTTGGGGCATACGACGCCAACTGTACGAGCTCTGACTTTTAAGAAAAAAACCAGTTGGCTTACACAGTGAGCTATCCCGTGCACGAGAGTTTTTAAAGTATGGAAAAATTAAGATTCTGTTTGCTTATAATCATTTTACCAAATTCATCATCGCTTGAATTTATTTTCATTTATTACTGAATATCGGAGCTGCCAACTACGCCGGAACATGTACAACTACTTTTTGTAAACAGTAATTTTTTATAAATACTTTTCGCAATCGGTTATGAACGCAATACTAAGCTTACAAATGTTGCTATAATTCAAGCCAAAAATTAATGTTTAAAAAAAGTGGTTAATTATATTCTGGAGCAGTTGGCAACTCTGGATTATAAATTAAATATTATACCAAAAATCTGCGTACAAATTGCGATTTTAGATTGAATTTTTATATATAAATCTAACTATTGATCCGAAGGTGAATTTAAGCAATGATAAGCTTGATAGAATGATGGAGAGCAACAAGAATCCCAATTTTTCTGCATAAATTAACATTTTGCGCGCAAAACCAAAGCCTTCTACATTTAGAACGCCTTACAACTCCTACTTTGCCAGGCACTGGCGTCATCTTTATACGCCTGCAATTTTTTTTTTTAACTATTAAAATTTCTGGTGAATTTACCCATGAGTAGCAATATTTTAATAATTTGAGATCAAAAATATAATTTTAAGAAAAAAGGCAGTTTTTAATGATGACTTATTAGATTAAATGATAAGGAAATAGATCATAATGAATAATTTTATACGAGAAAGGTATTTTAATTTTTATGTTTAATTTGTTTTCTAATATTTGTAGCATCCACCAGAAATTTTAAATAGTTTTACTTCGTTAAAAAAAAACTGTGATGACGTCACTTTCGCAGGCCTGTTGATGACAAGCTTGGTGACGTAGGAGTCGTTAGGCTTTCTATATGTAGGAGGTGTTGGTAAAACCCACATGCATAACATTTCTCCCTTCGTAAGCCAGGTTTACTTTTCGAAGGTCACGTACGGGCACGATTACGCCGAACATGTGAAATGCGACTCCGACCAAAATGGGGTTGTGAATCATAACTGATGATTTATCGTTTGTTTTACATGATTATCATGGCTGACGAGATATACAAGCTTCTGCGCTAACAATTGGTCACATCCCCTTGGTCTCGTGACTTTTCGGGTGCAAAGGGGTGTGACTAAAACATCAGCACCGTAGCCTGCATGCCTCGTCAGCTACGGTGATTATTAACGGTGCATGAAGACTACGATTGAAACTGTGCATTCTTAAACCCCATTGTCATTCAAATGTACCCATATTCGATACGTCTAGGTGTGCCCTATCCCTTCTACAAGTTTTGAACCTCTGTGCTGAAACACCCTGTAAAAACTCGGAGGAAAAAGTTCCCAGGAACAGAAAAAAGGGATACTTAAAAAGTAACAGTAACGTAAAATATGTAAATTTATGAATTGTACCAGTTTAATTTGCGAAATTGTTATTTTTTTTGCTACACATATAACTATCATCATTGGCACCATAGGGCTGATACAAGAAATGGAGAGCAGTTTGTCAACGCTTACTTGAGATACTTGTCCTAGCAGCTGACTTGTGGCAAGATCTCTGGCGCATAATCCTTGCGTATCAAAGTAGCCTTAGTTTTCTATAGAACGTGTGGCAGCACGCTAATTTCTATTTTTATCGTTGTATTTTTAATGAAAATATGGTACATAACTACTCCCAATATAGATGTAATTGATGATTTGTGAAAGGTTCTGGAATAACATTTCACGGGTGAGATTTCTTTTTTTTTCATACTTTTCATAAATCAAGAATTTTGCAATCTCTTCGCATCCACTAAAACTTGGCTATTGCTCTTTTTCACCAAAAATGTTTGTAATGCGTATGTTGAAAGCAAATTTAGCTTGTAATTAAAATTTACCACTTGCCAAATATTCCGATAACGCACAAGTCTAGACTTTCTGCGTATTTCCATACCATATCTCACATAATTCATTCTTTCCTTACATTTCCAATGCGTTTTTAACGGCGATACACTATCTAGTGTGTTTGTACTTTCTCAGTATTACCCATATCCAGAGTTGCCAAGCTTTACGGACTACATAATTAAATATTTTTCTAAACAGTAATTTTCTCCTCTGAATGTAGCAAAACCCATAGTTGCCAACTACTACGGAATATAACTAACCACTTCTTTTAAACAATAATTTTCGGTTTAGAATATACGCTCAAGAGCTGATTATATCGCTATTCCAAAAAAATATAAAGGCCACAGCCGCTGGCGCTGTCAGAGCTTGTTGACCTATCTCCTCCTAAACCGTGGGGATTTGAGTTTCGACTAAGGTGCCCACAGATTCGAAAATGTCCGAAGAACCTGCTAAGCTTACTTGAAGTTCGAAAATCGAATTATTTTAGAAGATATTAATAAAAAACTGAAAAAATAAACAGAATTGTTGCCAGATTTGGTATAAAATCATTTATTCCTTTGCAACAAAGCGTTTCCAAGTATCTAGAATCGCGTGAAATTTACAAACATGAGTTAGAATTACGCCCATTTTACGCCAAAATAAAAACTATATGAAATAAGTAACTCAAAATGTGTTACACAAAGTTGAAAATTTTCAAATAGTAAGTTCGCTTAGACAAAAGGAGTTTAGAATGAGCGAAAACTTCCAAAACAGAATAACTAATATATTGAAAATGAAAAATAATTAAAATGCAGATTATTTTAAAGCCGGTTCGATTCAGTTGGATCATGTAGAACGACAGTTCTACTAGTGACGCAGCCAGCACCAACCAACCAACCGTAAAATTTCGCGGCACTTATATATACAGCTAACTTTTCTATTTTCAAAAGGGTCTCATCTGGATCTCGGAATCCGCTCTAACGAATTTTTTACAATTAATATATGATTTTAATCGGTGCCAAATTCGATGAGTGACGTCGCCGGTTAAGCTAGGAAAACTCGTTTTTTTTATTTAATCCAGTTCAAAGAGGGAACTATTTAACCCGCGTAAGGAAATACGGAAAATGATCTCGTTTCAAAGGCGGTAAACAAGACAGGGAGCAGGAATACAGTGCTGTAGATCCGTGACAAGATTTGTACAAGTTACCTTATATCCTAAACGAGTTTGGTCGTAGACAGCTGGTACGATGCGCTTCCTCTTTCTGATCAGATAATATAGGTTCTGTACCCGATGTCGCGCTTTTGCGAGATGAGCTTTGTGTTACTGTCGTTTTTGTTTTATTTCATTTTAAAAAATAATAACAGATTATTATATACTTTACTTATTTTTTCTGTAATTTATTTTGCTATAATTAATAATTAAAAATAGTTAAGACTTTGAATTAAAAAAATAATTAATTTAAGTATTTTTTGGTAAAACTCCTTCCTAACTTTTTCTTAAAGTATTTCGTTTCCCTAGTATTTTGATAGCTATTTCTAATTAAATTAAGTCTTTATTTTTCTAATATTATTAATTCTATTTGGAAAATTCAATATGTAATTAATATTTCAATGAATATTTTTTCTCTTCAGAAAGCTCTCATAATGAATTAATAATAATCATTTAGTATTCAAAGGAAAATAAATAGCAGTTTTACATACTAACTAGTTTTAATAATAATTCTTTTACTCTTCATGTATATATAAAATTTATTGAAATTATTGAATTATAATTTTAAAACCAATATTTTTTCCAAATCTTAGGTTTTTCTCAGTTTTATTTTGTATTCCTTTAAATACCAGATTTAAAATTTTGTTCAATCCTTTTCAGATAGAAATTTGATTAATTAATCTAAATTTATACATGCACTATATTTTGTATTACACATTTGAAGGCCGGAGATGGCATCTAAAACAAGATGTTGTGCCCACCCGAGCCGAGTTGATAAGATACTGAAGGTAGATAACTGAAGTATAAATGTCCAGGGTTCTGGTCTACCGGATGGCTGATAATCTAAAAATTCGAAGTTTTGGACGTTTTTTCTCACGATGTAACGTAAATACGCTTCAGAAGCACTGAGAAAGTCAACTGCGCAAGACCCTTATTCTTAAACTGGTAGTTCATCTAAACGTTCTCTAAAAAAATGAAATTATCAACTGATAAACAAACATAGTATGTAGTTTTCTAAAAAGCGACATAAAACCAATTATAAACAATAATTTTTTTGAGTAATTTTCTATTTTATTAATGATTATGGTCATTAATTAATTTAATCAACAATTTTGAGATGTATCATTAACTTATTAAAAACTTAGTATATCATAATATAGTTAAAAATTTAACTTAGAGATAGCTTTAAACTGAAAGCAAACATTGCATTAATAGATTACATTGCATTAAAATAATAGAACGAGTAACTAGATTGTCATTAATTAAGAACGAGATTATTAAATTAATAATTTTAACGAAACTTAACTTACGGTGATCGTTAAACTGAATGCAAATTAATGAATCACAATGCATTGAAACAATAGAACGAATACTTATATATTGTTGTTGTTATTCTAGAATTACGGCCGATTATAGCTACACGTAGTCTCTAAGCCGAGACGTGGGGTGCCCTCCGTGGGGGTCTTTCTAAGGGGTCCTAACCCGTATTTACTCTGTTTTGGAGGAAATCACGGAAACACCGAACGATTAGGTCGGCGGACGCAACCTGGTTTCGAACTAGGAACCTTCCGTCTCCCAGTTCAGAGCGCTATGCGCTTGGCCACTGATGGGGCCCAATAGTTATATAATTATAGTAAAAAAGTTAACTTACGTTTAGCATTAAACTGAATGCAAATTTATGAAATAAAATCAAAGGTGGTGGCAGGGATACTACTCTGTACTCTACCCAAATTATAAATAGAAAATTACTCAAAAAATTATTGATTATAATCAGTATTATGTCTCTTATTATACAATTCTAACACAAATATGTCAATTTTCTGTTGGTTGACTGGTTATGTTACAAAAGAACTTGCTGTGACTTTTTTAATCAAATACTCTGATACTGCATGAAAACGGGTTTGTATATTTATTTACATAACTTAGTGTCAAGCAAACTTCCGAAATTCGCCCTTGAAACTAATTTATTATCTTCTGACCATACCCTTAAAAAGTAATGATATCCCCATGCAAAAACCCTCAACTGGTTAAAAATTTGTGACGCAGCATTTTACTTTATAGATCAATGAATTTTAAATACGGGTCTTAAAAATAATGATATCAAATTTTGAGTGACGCCCTGCTGAGAATTTTAAAGATTTGTTTTTAAGTTCCATTACAGCTACTTTCGTTTTATTTTCTAAAGAAGATGTACGCATTTAAGCAATGCTTTTAATTATGAAATACACTGTCAAATATGTCTCACTTTCACTGAGTCTGTATAATGTATTCAAATGAATTTATTTCAATAATTTAATTTATCTTTTGCGTCACGCTCTCCAAAAGGGCAAGTAAAATTTACGTAAATATTTAGTTAGTGTCATAGTAACCAAACTAAGTGCAATGTATATGAAAATTTTGCTTGCCCTTTTGGATAGCGTGACGCAAAAGATAAATTAAATTATTGAAATAAATTCATTTGAATACATTATACAGACTCAGTGAAAGTGAGATATATTTGACAGTGTATTTTATAATTAAAAACATTGCTTAAATGCGTACATCTTCTTTAGAAAATAAAACGAAAGTAACTGTAATGTAATTTAAAAACAAATCTTTAAAATTCTCAGCAGGGCGTCACTGAAAATTTGATATCATTATTTTTAAGACCTGTATTTAAAATTCATAGATCTATAAAGTAAAATGCTGCGTCACAAATTTTTAACCAGTTGAGGGTTTTTGCATGGGGATTATTTGCTACCAGTAGAAATATTTGGCGGCGTTAACTAACCTATTATAGCAGTTATAGTATACTTTGGATATTTGCTAGCGCGACGAGATGGTATAATTCGTGGTGCTAAGTATGCCAATCTGCAAACTATTATGTAAATGAAAATATATTACGGTTTTCCGGTAACCTTAAATGAACTGTAATTATAGGTTGTGAGCATGTGTAAATCGCCAAATAATGAAAAGTTGCCATTGGTGGCAAGATATCCTATCTTTTCCGTGACTTTTATTAAATTTACATGTACGCAAGTCGCCAAATAATGAGAAATCGCCATGGGTGGCAAATTCGCAAGGTGTCCAATAGGTTTTACATTATTAAAAATGCAGCTGAAACAGATGTTCTGATTTTATTACGCTTTAGCTCCTAATTATTATAACTTTTGAATGGCAACATTAAATATCATTGTGTTTCTCAGGAGTGCAAATAATTTTTCCAGCGATTATAAGCGGAGTCCGCACTCTAGGCGGAGTATAGCTCAGGACCCGTACAACACGGATTCCCATAACAAAATATCTTCCGTGTTATGGGGGTCTAATGTAGTGTGAAGTTTAAATTCTTATGTACCAATGAACATGCAAGAACCAAGCAATGTGTAGCTCAGTAACATTCTATCTGATCCAATCTTCGGGTTTTGTCTGTTGAAATTATGTCTTTTTTACGAATGAGCCTTATTAGGGGACGAATGCCTCATACGAAAAGCGACCGTAGCGAGTCTGGGGGCCTTGGCCCCTAGTTAATTTTAAAAAATACTAAAAATGTGCTCTGTTTACAAAATGTTGTTAATTATATCCTATAGTAGTTGGCACCTATGAAAACCTTTTGCTGAGCATGTGAATTGATTAATATTTTGAAAAAATATATACTTAACAACATAAACGGTTTTCTAAAAGTTGTTGATTTCTCTACGTCAAGTTTGGCAATACTGCTATTCCGAATGTTTGTTCTGTTACATAACTTCCAACCTTTGAGGAATATAATTAACCTTTCTTTATAAACGCTAAAGTTCGTTTTAGAATAAGGCAAGTGTTGTCAGCTATTCGTTCAGACGGAATATTGTATTTTGGAAAAAAAATATTGTGGAAATATACCGTTTTTCAAAAAGTAGTTGTTTGCATTCGGTAAATGTCGACAGCAGTGCTGCTGTTTTTTGAAGAAAGGAATAACTGGCAAATACTACAGAATACAACTAACCAAATTTTTTAAACAATAACTTTCGCCTTAAAATATAGTAAATATTTTACTAGGAGCAAGGGTTCATAGGTGCCAAGTATTACGGAATATAATTAACCACTTTTTGTGAACGGTAATTTTCTGTTTAAAATATCGCAAAATTTCTGAGTTAAAAGCGTGACCTGAATGCAATTTTGGAAAAATATTCAAAGAATTTACTGTTTACAAAAAGTGGTTAATTATATTCCGTAATACTTGGCACCTATGAGGGATGGTTACTATTTTGAAAATATGCTCAAAAATATGCTGTTTACAAAAAGTGGTTAATTGTATTCCGTAGTAGTTAACAGCTATGGAAAGGGTCATACAAGCTCCAACAGCAAGTTTTACTTGTCGAAAAAAATGGACAAAGAAGTTGAATTACATTTTACTTTCAACATAATTAATAAAGTCCGAGTTTCGCAGTAGAAGTATTCATTCGACAAGTACAATCGAATGTGAAGATTATTCTCGCTGAATTCTTCAAATTTTAATCATGCCCCTTGAGTATTTGATTAACAGTTCTTGCCACAAGATCAAATGACAATGAAGAATTACAACCTCCAAGTTTAGCGCCATTTGCTTGAATCTGTCCGTGGAAAAATCACCAGTTTAGTTGCGTTGTGTGATGGCAAAGCTACTCGAGGGCTATCTGCTGAAGATAGGGATTGCCTTGGTCGGGGGATTTTTCAAGGAGTTCTAACGCCCGGTTTTGTTGTTAAGGAAAACGACTTTACTACAGGAACAATGCACTTAATTTTTTTTTTGCCAAAACTAATGCTGCGGTCACTCCCTAGCCTCCATATTCATAAAAATCCTTCGTGTGATATTCTTTCGTTCCATAAAATAACAAAAACATTAAGAACCACCGTTTGTAGAACAGAGGAACTTAAAAAATACAGCATGAACTGCCAAACTCAAGTCCAAATGATTCTGTTCCACAAGTTTTCCGGATAATGAAAGAAGCACTTGCAAAAGTGATTGTACGTGAGACATAATGAAGGCTATTTTAAAGTTAATAACATTAATGCAGATAAATAAATAAAATTTTAACCAAAAAAAAAACTTTATACTAGATTTTATAAACTGAAAAACTTTTGAATAATCAGCTTACTTTAAAAGGTATACATTAAGTACTTCTTTTGCATTATACTACGGCCATGTAGTTCAAATCTGTGAGCTATGATATTTTTCTCACATTAACTGTTATGCCTTTAAAAAAGAAAAAATACATTTTCTACTACATTATAAGTAATACGAACTATATAGATATGGTAGTTTTTTTTTTTTCTATATTTCAATAATAGAGGGTAAGTACCACTGTCAAACTTTTCACAGATTTTGAGACTTAAGGCATTCGCTTCGCAACCAGGTAACTCGAGGGAAATTTCCCTTTTTGAGGGAAAAAACACTGAAAATACAACTCTGAGAGAAAAGGGGAAATTACATGGAAAATTCAATGTTTTGGGGGAAATTTTTGCATAGCGGATTTTTTCCCCTATATATTTAATATTCGGTGTTTTTATGTAATCAGCTCCGCTTACCTTTGGCTAAAAGTACTGTGCATATTTAGATAATTTACTTTCGGACTTCTTTACTTGACTTCCAGAATCCTATTTTAAATTCTCGCTGAATAAAGTGGACACTACCATGACAGTTTTTACCAGAGCGGAGAGAGGAAAGTGTAGGACGAAAAAGCCAGGAGATGAGTAGGAATCAAACCCATGACCATATTCTTAAACGATTAATGGAGAGGAGAGCAGTCACAGGCTCCCCTTAAGCATACTTTTAATTCATTCGTAAATAAAAACAATCAAATTCGAATTTTTTTCTCCTGAAGAAGAGTTCAACTGTTTTATTTCAACCCGAAATATCATCACCTCTTTTCGCATATAGTGCTGTTTACTTGAATATTTTCTTTCTCATGCGCAATCTGTTGTTAGGTATTCGAAATTTTAACATTACTTGTTAAAGAATTCTAATATTATTTTTTAGAAATACAATTTAAGTATATTAAATATGTCATTTGTATTTCCTGTTTCCCGATCTAATTTTCAGAAATATGAAGTTGAAAAGCGGGAGTGGGATGGATTACACTTGTTAGTAATACTTCACAATAGAGAGCAGCATCGATTTTTAAAATGAGGGAAATACATGCTGAATGGGAAAATTTTGAGGGGCAAATCCCGCGGCGAGGCTACCGTTACTGGCCACAACTCAGAAACGAAGAGAAAAAGTCGCGTTTTAAAACAGAATGTGATGACATAATCTTAAAAAAACAGCAGCTCCAACCAAATCTGCCCGGAGCTGCAATCTTGATAAGTTACATGAGAAGTGAAATACTTGTCGAAAATGGAACTTTCAAAATTTTCTTCTATAATGTTATATTAATAAATTTCTGGTAGTTTACAATGATTTGTGTATTACTTATTAATCTGCCATTTTGAAATTATTGTCCCGTGCAGTAATAAAATAAATCCTAAGAATATGAACAACTAAAATTCGACGAGACTATAAGTTTGCCCGTACTTTACTGCAAAATAATTGCATTTTGACAACAAAATTACTGCATGTGAAGATCACTGGTTTACATTGAAAACTTAATTATGTGCATTATTTATATCAAAAATTCAACTTTCTGTGCAAGCGGGGTTAGTTTGGCATGGATAGATGTATTATTAAAAAGCTTGTTACTAAAGTTTACAGATAATAAATCCTGTTTTATTTCAAGGATGCAGTAACCGGATCAAAAACTTACGTTATTAACTTCTAAACCCCCCCCCCTCCACAGAAAAAAAACTTTCTTTTTTGGCTGCCAAATCTCACGGAACATAAATAACTACTGTTTGGAAGCAGTACAATAGTTTTAAACATTGTTTCTTAAATTGCAGATATTTTTGTTTCTTACCTGTCAGTCTTTCATTTCGGAATTACTGTCATGCATGGTGGTGAAAATTAATCCTCAAAATATAAACAACTATAAGTGGACGAGACTATAAGTTTTTATATATTGCACAGCAAAATTTCTGCATGTCAAAAGTTCTCCGGCTTACGTAGAAAACTTTAATTCATTATCAAAAATCTGACAGGCGTTATTCTTCAGACAGAGCCTCTACAGAATAGATAAAAGCATCTTCACACCACTTTTACTGCGTAAGCGGACGATACTAAAAGTGTTTTTTTATCCAACAGAATCATTAATACAGTTTTGGCTGGTGGTTTCAATGCTCATAAAATTGCGCGGAACTGTCTTAATACCAACAGACGGGGTCTTCTGCTACTTCAATATATCTGTGACAAATATCTTACTTTTATAAAAACTTCAACACTATTACAATTAAACAACTTCATCTGCATATAGATACCTTAGAAACTTCGTTTCAGAGATGATAAATCGAAATTAACTCCTCTGAATGCAACGTAAGTCACTTCACTAGCAAAAAAAAGTTTAGAAACCTCTACATACATATTAATAGTATTAATTGGACTAGAACCTGCAAATACTTGTATGTCACGATTGACTCCCGTTCGACATGAAAGCATAGCTGCCAATTTTTACGGAATACAATTAAGCACTTTTTGTCAACAGTAATTTTCGACATAAATACAGCAAGATTTCTTGAGTTCAGCGGGTGGCATAGTCACCATTTTGAAAAAATATTCAAAAGTCGTACTGTTTAAAAAAAATAGTAAATTATATTTCTTAAAAGTTGGCAGCTATGTGAAAGGCACAGAGGCCTTATGCCCGAAACAAAAGGGTTTCTCCAACAAAAAAGTAGAGAACTTGCTTTTTCTAAATAAGCTCAGCCGACACAATAAAGTGAAATTATATATGTGCACAGTGCTTCCAACAGCGACCTATGTCAGTCAAATCTGGGACTAAACTGCCAAAACCAGTCTAGATATTTTTTCGCGAAAGCACAACAAAATTCTCCTCTGAATTCGCCATGGACACAGGTACCGGACAAACACTGTAATCCGGCGTGATCTTGGAATCCCTTCCTTAATGAAAATAGTCCATTCGATGGGGGAGAATTTCTTCTCCAATCTCGATGCTGTTCCGAACGAACTGTTGGCTGCTAGATGACGATTTTCGAGAAATAAACTTTAAAAGATCCAGGGCGGTCTTAGTTTTGGATACTGCTTAGGAACTTTACACCCATGTTTACTTACTGTTGTGTAATTTGTCTACAAAAAAATTGTTCATAGCTCTGATTTATTTATATTATTATCTCATTTTATCTTTGTACATATTACTGATTTCTTATTTACAATGTACAGGGTGGCCATAATTAAACTGCAAGTGTTCAAAGGGTGCCGGAGAGAAAACTTCCAGGAATATTCCAGTGAAACTTGGTATCTACACGTTTCAGAACATGCGATTTAAAATGTCAATATGTAAGTCAAATATGCAAATTTAAAAAAATCGTCAGTTTCACCCGATAGATGGCGCTATATCGTTTTTCAATGCTTATGGACGTCCATAGCTGCCAACTCTTCCGGTTTTTCCAGAATATTTTTCACCACTATCTTCGAACAATTTTATTTTACAATAAAATTTTGGACTTCTTTTAAGCTTAAATTCGTAAGTAAAAATTAGTGGTGGAAAATCTTCCGGAAAAACCGGAAGAGTTGGCAGCTGTGGACGTCATATATGCAAATTTTAAACCCAGTGTAAAAACAAGACCGCATTGAGTAATGGTCAATCATGACTCTGAATAAGAAGGAACGTGCATTGTTAGTGAAGATATTCTATCAGAATGGTAGCAATTATTCAGCTACTCTGAAAGAATACCGGCGTATGAAACGATTAAGAAGATGTCCAATGAGTGTCAATGAGAATAAATAATGGTTTAATTGTTTTCCAAAGCGTCTTTATGAATTGTTTAATTTGTGATCTTAATTTACTTTAATTTTTGATTGCATGTTACTGTAAAAATTTAATTACTGAAGTGGTATGGAATTTTGATAAACTGTAAATGATGTTTTATATTGTTTATATGCCCCTTAGAATATCACTATGCTCTGTCTATCGGTTTTGGAAGTTGTATATGCAACCGGAGAGCTTTGAAATACGGTACAGCGCCATCTATCGGGTGAAAATGACGATTTTTTTTCTTGCATATTTGACTTGCGCATGTTCTGAAACTTGTAGATACCAAATTTCATTGGAATATTCTCGGTAGTTTTCTCTCCAGCATCCCTTGAACACTTGCAGTTTAATTATGGCCACCCTGTATATAAAATCGTTTTTCTTGACTTGACATCAGGGGGTGGGGCATTTATTAAATTAAAAAATGTATTGCAGAACTGGAAATGTTTCCTTAACCCTTTAAGCGGTCAATTTTTTTTACCGAAATGCTTCCAAAAAAGGCATATTTTGAAAGGCATATGATGAAATATTCCCGCTCTCTCGCTAGGAAGAGAAACCCGGATGAAAAGCATTTCAGTTACATTGACAAGCCACACCATCTATTGAAAAATATTAATACTAAATAGTCTCTTCACAATAATGAAATATACCGGCAAATCAGAAAAGGAAAGGAGAAACTATCGATGCCCGTACGCTATACGGGCAAACCAGTTGAGGCCAATTTTGTGTAGCACGTACACTGTACGGGCAAACCGCTTAAGCGGTTAAATGCCCTACGTGTTCCATTCAATATAGTCTGGCGCAGTATGTCCTTTCTTGACCCTGTGCCATTAAACACCAACTAACCAAACAAACAACCGTTCCATTCAATAAAAAATTGTCATGTCATTTCGGAATCGCTATCAGCAACATAATGGATCAAACACAACAGTGCGCCGACGCTTTGCAGGAATCGTTTGCAGACTGTGAAATTAGAATTATCTGAAAGATCTCACAGAACACACTTCATTAGATCTCCAAAAGAATGCTAATATTTTCATACCCGTAACTCTAAGACAGAGCGCATGTGTGATAAATGGTTGAATGAGAAATATATTTACAGTCCAAACTCTCCACTTTAGTATACAAACTCTCTTTCTATTGTTTCGTAAGTGACTGATTTCGCGCATCTTTTCATACAATCTGAGATCTACAGCAAAATTTATTTCGAGTTTACCTCACAAGTCCTTAAGAAACAAAGCTCAATGGATAATTTATTTTGTGAATCTGATTACTGACTCTTTTTTACCGAACCTCTGTTTATTTTTTTAAATTTCTGCTGAGTGAATTGATGTAAATTTTCAGTCAAACGTTTTAATTATTTTAGATAACAGACGGAACAAACAAGAATCGACGCAAAATTCTCTTCTCAAGTGAAATAAATACTTTTGCAATATTTATAATACATCGCTGTGAGTAAAGTTTTCCGTATTTACATTCTAAAGGCAGTGATAACGGAAGTGATGTCTAATGAATAGCAGAAATGTTAATAAAATTTTTGTCGTTGAAATTATGCAGTCTTTATAATTTTCTTTGGTTTGTCTTAGCCCTTGACATAAAATGAACGTTTGCTCTGGCAACATTTTTGCAAGCAAAAAAAAAAAAAAAAAGGTTTCTCTATTCTGTAAACACAATTTTAATGTGAGCATTCTAAGCGAAATTTTAAAAGAAAAATATTTTTGCATTTGCAACACTTTGTAAAGGAAATTCAAAAAATTGAACAATGAGTTGCTTAAATCTACTATACCTACCACAAAATACAGGGTGTATAAAATTTATTGACCAAATTCAAAATTAAATAGAACAAACATTGATTATGTAAAATAAAATGACTTCTATCAGTTTATAATAAAAAACATAGCTGCCAACTACTCCGAAATATAATTCGCCCCTTTTTTAAAAGAGGAATTTTTGGCTTAAAATATAGCAAAAATTTTTAATTGGGCGGGTGTACTGATTGCTACTGTGAAACAATATTTAAGTAACATATTATTTAAACAAAAGTGATTAATCATATTCCGTAGTTGGCAGCTATGACAAATGGAAGATTTAATGCAACCGGATCTGTGACGCCTTTGTGAACACATTTCGTAATAATTATAAAATATTTGTAAGGAGAGAGAAAATCGTGTGGTGTTTTTTTTTTTTTTTTTTTTTTGAGGGGTGGGGGTGGGGGAAAAACACGTTTAGCATCTATTTTTCTCTCTTTTTGTATTTTTGGCTGCTGAAGAACAATAAATCTCTAACCCTGTATGAAAAACATTTACTGAAAATCAAAATACGATATATCTTAAAGAATTTACCGAAATTTCGTACTTTCGCAGGCTGTATTAGTCCTATTTGAAAATTAAAATTGAATATAAATACAAAATCGAATAACAATGTATAACAATTTGTACGGCAGTAAATGGAAAATTGACTTCACTTTAAATTTGATCCATATGACGTCAGCTCTAACACAGCTGCCAGCTTTTACGGATTTTTAATTAACCACTTCTTTTAAACAACAGCTTTCGCCTTAGAATATATCACTATTATGGAGTTCAATGAGCGGACTGATTATGAATTTGAAGAAAGGTTTAAAAAAATTTACTGTTTACAAAAAGTGGTTACTTATATTCCATAAAAGTTGGCAGCTATGGCTTGAAGCGCCGTTGGTTGACGAGTAAGACATGCTGCGGTGCTGACAGTTTGGTTACTCCCTTTTGCCCTCTAAGAGCCATTTGATCAAGGGGGTCTGGCCGCCTTAGTCCAAGATAGTGTTAAAAGATGGCCACAACCCCTAGGTCACCTGAATGAGGGCAAAAAAGTTAAACCAAAATGTCAGCACCGCAGCCTGTCTGTCTCGTCAGCCACTTAAACACCGTATATTACCTTAGAACATATCACGCCTCACATGGAGGACAAATTTATTTAATGTTTGAACAAAAAAGGATAAAGAAAGACATCAAAGAAGACAAGACAGCCAGGTACACAAAGAAAGACAATCGCTAAAGCTTCGAATTTTATTTTTACAAAGTAAAACTTTTAAAATTTTCTAATTAATGCTACAAACATTAGCAAATACTGATAAAACTTAAAATAATTAGCCTTTATTAAAATACTTACTCTTCCTTAAATTTGAGAATAACACTTTATATAAAATCAATCTCTCAGAGACATTATAAAATATAACATAGAAAGGGTTAAAAATTTTGATATTTTGTTAATACTAGGGATGGGCGCGAGACGATTTTTTGCGAGACGAGACAGAGATTTTTAACATTACGATATAGGAATTTTGCGAGACGAGACAAAGCTTTTAGGCTGTTTAGCGAGACGCGATACGTCGATTTTTCGTCTCGCGTCCATCCCTAGTTAATACTACATGGTTCGTGTGACACACGGCACACCGTGGCGTACAGAAGACGAAAACTTGGATTTTAGGGTACCCGTTCAACATTAAAAACAAATCGAAAAATCAAAACTACCCACCTTCTGCATACCAAAAATGGATTAACTGGACTAATTCCGCCCTTGCCGAATTCTGCGAAGAATTGTGTTGTGTTTACCAAACACGATATTGAGATTGATTTTAGCAGTACAACCCCAAGTTTGACTGGTATAAGCGTGATCTTTGCAATCAAGGACTGCTGAATTAAGGAATGAGTCATCCTATGTAGGCAAATTTAGACGTAAATTGAACATATGTAGCACAGAATTAAGATTCTGTCTGCTCATCATCATTTTATCAAATTTATCATTGCTTAATTATATCTTTGCACAACAGCTCTTAAAATTATATTTATATAAAAATTGAAGCTGCAATCATAATTAAACAGATTTATAGAACAATATTTAATCAATAATCAATAAGTAGTCGAAATAAATTTAAGAAATAATAAATTTTATAAAATGATGATGAGCAACCAGAATCATAATATTCCTGCACAAATTTTAATTGTAGGCTTAAGTGCCGTTGCAAGAGCAAATCGGGCAGGTCAATAGAAAAAAGTTCCATTCACCATCTCAGAATTTCATAACTTTTTTTTCTTGTGTTGCCTTACCCAAGGAAAGAACAAATCTGAAATAATTTTGATTTACCTTTTTTAGTTTTGGAGTTATGGGGGGTCAAAGTACCCCAGACGAGTGACGTAGAATTAATTTAGGGCCATTTTTGCCACTTTATTGTCTCTACTGCGACTGGCTCAGAGGTGCTTCAGAGAATTTTTTCATTTTATCCTATAATATGCCTTGTATATTAACATCTCAAATTGAAAATTCATTCGAAAATTGTCAGAGCCAAATAAAGGCCCCCAAAATACCCCCAATTTCATAAAAAGTACAGTTTTCAGAATGCTTTAAATCTTGGCTCTGACGTGATACAGAAAAATTTTTTGCACAGTGCAGTTATATATCTTTCTATAAAGTGAATCCAATGTTAAACATTTTTGAAGGTCCCCAGGGCCCCCTGGTACGGGGCTCCAAACATGGTCCTTAACGCTAATTTACGCAATTTCGAAGCATTGGTATAGCTGAAGCCGACTTCCCACAGGATAACAATTGACATGGAGATGTAGTATCAACATAGCTGTTTCATATTATGAAAAAACATTTTTTGAAGGTACAACTGTTTCCAAGAAAAATCCCAAAAAGTACCTCCCTATTTGGGACATTCCACTGGCACGCATGGGGGCATTTTGGCGTTACTTTTAGATGTTTAATCGACAGTGCCAATATTGAAAATTAACTTATTCTTCATATATCTCAAATATATCCTCCATATATCACAAATAGTTCGTTTACAGGGGCACTCATAAGAATTACATTACGCTGTATGGGGATCTCTGTAACTACTGAACCGATACGAAAATTTTTTTCACTGATAGAAAGCTACACTATTCCTGAGTAATATAGGCTACCTTTCAGCATGCAACATAACTAGTTCTTTTACAGGGACACTCAAAAGAATTCTAGCACATGGCGCTATATGGACATCTCTGTAACTACTGAACCGATTCTAAAGATCTTTTCACTGAAAGCTACACTATTCCTGACTAACATAGGCTAAAATTCATGCATGCAGCATAATTTACAGGAACACTCAAAATAATTCGTAAACATTGTCGTAACTGTCTCCATTCGCCACTCAAATTTATTCAAATTTTATTAAACTCTGTTCAAATTTTTGAACAGTGATTCTAAAGATCTTTTCACTGAAAGCTACACTATTCCTGACTAACAAAGGCTAAAATTGATGCATGCAACATAATTTACAGGAACACTCAAAATAATTTGTAAACATTGTAGTAAATGTCTCCATTCCCCCACTCAAATTTGTTCAAATTTTATTAACTGCATTAAAATTTTTGAACAGTGCAGTTATATATCTTCTTATGAAGTGAATCCAATGTAAAAATTTTTGAAAGTCCCAAGGGCCCCTCGGTACGGAGACCCAAACATGGTCCTTAGCGCTAATTTATGCAATTTCGAAGCATAGGTACAGCTGGCTCTGAGTTCGCACATGAGAACTATTGGCATGGACATGTAGTTTCAACACAGTAGTTTCATATTATGAAAAGATATATTTTTAGATTACTGTGTTAAATTTTTCTTGAAATCGGTGATGCTTTCAATATATATATCTTTTCATAATATGAAACTACACTGTTAAAAAATTTAAATGGAGTTTAATAAAATTTGAATAAATTTGAGTGGCGAATGGAGACAGTTACTACAATGTTTACGAATTATTTTGAGTGTTCCTGTAAATTATGCTACATGCATGAATTTTAGCCTATGTGGCTCAGGAATAGTGTAGCTTTCAGTGAAAAGATCTTTAGAATCGGTTCAGTAGTTACAGAGATGTCCATATAGCGTCATGTTCTAGAATTCTTTTGATTGTCCCTGTAAAAGAACTAGTTATGCTGCATGCTGAAAGGTAGCCTATATTACTCAGGAATAGTGTAGCTTTCCATCAGTGAAAAAAAAATTCGAATCAGTTCAGTAGTTACCGAGATGATATATTTGAGATATATGAAGAATAAGTTAATTTTCAATATTGCCACTGTCGATTAAACGTCTAAAAGTGACTCCAAAATGCCCCCATGCGTGCCAGTGGAATGTCCAAATAGGAAGGTACTTTTTGGAATTTTTCTTGAAAACAGTTGTACCTTCAAAAAATGTTTTTTCATAATATGAAACTACTGTGCTGATACTATATCTCCATGTCAATAGTTATCCTGTGGGAAGTCGACTTCAGCTTTACCAATGCTTCGAAATTGCGTAAATTAGCGTTAAGGACCATGTTTGGGGCTCCATACCGGGGGGCCCTGGGGACCTTCAAAAATTTTTAACATTGGATTCACTTTATACGAAGATATATAACTGCACTGTGCAAAAAATGTTTCTGTATCACGTTAGAGCCAAGATTTAAAGCATTATGAAAACTGTACTTTTTATGAAATTGGGGGTATTTTGGGGGGGGCCTTTATTTGGGGCTCTGACAATTTTCGAATGAATTTTCAATTTGATATGTTAATATACAAGGTATATTATAGGATAAAATGAAAAAATTCTCTGAAGCAAGTCTGAGCCAGTCGCAGTAGAGACAATAAAGGGGCAAAATTGACCCTAAATTAATTCTACGTCACTCGTCTGGGGTACTTTGACCCCCCATAACTCCAAAACTACAAGAGATAAATCAAAAATATTTCAGATTTGTTCTTTTCTTGGGTAAGGCAACACAAGAAAAAAATATTCATGAAATTCTGAGATGGTGATTGGAACGCCCTGCGCGATTTGCCCCTTCAATGCCTCTTAAATGTGGCATGCGTTGGAGAACCTGCAAATACTTCATGATTGACTCACGTCAGACATGGAAAGCGCAGGTGCTGTTTGTCGGAAGCAAAATGGTTGGAGCAACGAAAAAACTAGAGAGGTTGCTTTTCCGAAATAAACTCAGCCGTCAAAATAACGTAAAATTGTATAAATGCATAGTGCTTCCTGCAGCGATTTACGCCAGCCATATCTGGGGATATATCGCAAAAACCAATCTAGATATATTATCACGAAAACACAACGATATTGTCCGCCGAATACGGCATGGAGACTGGTACCTGACTAATACAGTTATTCGGCGCGATCTCGGCATACTTTCGTTTAGAAAAATTGCCCATCAGATTGGTGAAAATTTCTTCCCTAATCTCGGTAGTGTTCCGAACGAACTATTGACTGAGCTGTCAGATTACAATTTCCGAGAAGTAAGCTGTAAAAGACCCGAGGCGGTCTTACTCTTAGATACGGACTAGGAACTTTGCAACCACTACTCTACTTACTGTTTTTGTGTGTTGGTGTCTAAAATTTGTTCATCAGCAATCATTGATAGTGTTATCTCATTTTTATCTATGTACACATATTGCTATTTTATTATTTACTTTAATGTTTGAACCAAAAAGGATTGTAACTAAGAAACTGGAAATGTAGCCTTCAATGGCCTAGGTGTTCCATGAAATAAAAAATTTTGTCATGTCAGCATGCGTCGGATTAGATCCATCAGTCTACTTAGTGGACTCTGAAAAGTAGTCGAAAGAGTTATATTCAACAGACTTCAGGTGATTCTTACTGACAGGTACATCATTACCCCTGATCAATTCGGCTTTAGTAGGATGCATTCTACAACAGAACAACACTCCCGAGTTGGGGATAAGCTTCCCGAAGGATTGCAACAAAAGAATCACACAGCCATCCTGCTGCTGGACGTATCTAAAGCGTTTGATAACGTGTGGCCTCAGGGATTGCTATATAAACTGAATAATATAAACAGCCCAGATTCTTTCTTACACCTTTTCAAATGCTATCTGGAAAACAGAACGTACACTGTAGGTATTGGAGAAATTCATTCCTCCAGACACCAGATTCATAGCGGGGGTCCCCAGATTCCAAGGCTGGATCCTCGGCCCTACGCTGTATAACTTGTTCGCTAACGACATTCCAAGACACTGTCAGACAAGTATCGCTTTATGTGCGGATGACACTGCCATCGTCGCTAGTTACCCTAATGCCAAATTTATGAAAAATGCAATGCAAGCCCATATCGATGCGATCGACTTATAGATGAGGAACTGGAAGATAAAGCTGAATGCACAAAAGTGCACTGCCATCTCTATGGGGATGAAATCTCCTTCTCCCAGATTTTCCATTAAGAATACCACCCTCGATTGGGACACTACTGCTACTTACCTGGGGGTTACGCTAGATCGTAACATCACATGGAAGGAACACATAGCCCAATTACATGGCAAAATGACTGCGGCTTTCCAATGCGTTAGTAGCCTTATTTTCAAAAGAAAGATAAACATGCAAAATAAAATTATCCTCTACAAGGCACTCGTCAGACCGATTACTCTCTACGCAGCACCTGTCTGGGGCTTTACTGCCAAATCCCACTTCAAAAGGGTCTCACAGCTGGAAGCCAAGCTACTAAGACGAATGACCTATGGACCACCCACTCTGTTGAATAAGAACATTAAGGAAGACCTACGTATCAACACACTGACCTCTCAAGTCAAAAAGCCCACCAAATGATTTCAAGACTTGCTCGGCAATCTTGCTAACGAGTTACCGCGGAGCTCCGTGATTTTGACTACACTGATCCCAGATACCGCAAGAGGCCCAAGGCGGCCCTCTATCTGAGGTCCTCGTAACCACCTTACACGGCTAGTTCTCGGTCGAGCTACCCTGAGGAAGTTCACCGCTTGACGGTAAGGGAATACAGGGTCGACCAATGAGAACATGCCACCCCGCCCTTAACGACATGCTTCAATGTTATCTGACATGAACTGAAATTACATAGGGTTCTACCCTTATTTTTCACTGCGTAGTTCACTACACATCTTTTTCGCCAAATGTTCCACTAAGAGTTTATCAACAACTGCTTAAAACACACTGGAGGTAGATCGAACTTTGATCAGGAACTCCTTTAAAACATATTTTCAGTCAGTCAGTCAGCAAGCGACTCATTCCTGAAGTCTGCAGGCCTTGTTTACGGAGGGCACGGTATAGGCAAGTGCAGGAAACGTTACAGAACAGCGGAGTTAATTTCAACCAGCCCGTTTAGCCAGGTTTGAAATGGTGGTTATCCAGTTCTCTACTTTGGGAAACCCATGTTTTCCATGCGAGACGGGAATTGAGCCTCCTACATACAGGAAGCCTAACAACTCAAGCTTTTACCTCGCAATAGGCCTACGAAAATGACGTAACCATAGTTTTACTTTCAAAAAGTAAAACTATTTAAAATTTCTGGTGAATGCAACAAATCGAAAATACCTTAAAGTAAACATCTAAATTGAAATACCTTTCTCATACAAAATTATTTATTCTGATCTATTTTCTCATCACATTATCTAATTAGTCATGGTTAAAAACTGCCATTTGTCTTAAAATTGTATTTTTATCGCAAATTATTAAAATATTATCATTCGCGAGTAAATTCACCAGAAATTTTTAATAGTTTTATTTTATGAAGGCATAACTTTTAAACGTAAGCCCAATCATAATGTCAAAGCTTGGTGACGTAGGAATTGTAAGGATTTCTATATCTAGAAGACGTTAGATGGGTTAACTGGGAACAGATTTCATTTTGACACGTAGACCGGATCAAAAGACGTTTGAGAGTACTGTCTCCCCGTGTTCCAGCGGTTGCGCAATAGTGATATTGACATGAACACATTTGTAAATCCTACGTCGAGATTGGCTATAACCATGAATATTGTGATCTGTAAATGAAAAAATGTTACTGGTTTTGCTTATTATCATTTATGCATTCTGTACTAGAATTACTGATTTCAAAATTTTTTGTTCCTTCGGAGGTGAAAAGAAAGGTATCCTTTGAGAATAATTCCGAACCCGTTAACGCTTGTGTAAGACAAATAATCACATTTTGTAAACAACACATGTTTTGAATGTCTTTCCAAAAAGTTAATCATTTGGTTCATTCGACTTAAGGTTAAGACTTAAATTACTGTTTACAAAAAATAGTTATATTTCTTAAAAGTTTGGTAGATATGAAATTCTGATTAGGGATGGACGCGAGACGAAAAATAGGAGTCTCGCGTCTCGCAAAATAGCCTAAAAGCTTTGTCTCGTCTCGCAAAAATCCCTATATCGTAATGCTAAAAATGTGTGTCTCGTCTCGCAAAAATGTCGTCTCGCGTCCATCCCTAATTCTGATATTGCAGGTCGCACGATTCCTTTAAATGTTGATGCGATTCATTACGTTACAGATAGTGGTTATATTCTGCGGAAAAACTTCACAAACCTGGAGTTTCATCCGCATACACAGTAATAGTGGTGTTATGATGTTCCACTTTTAATGTATGCCGCAGAGGTTCTGTGCGAAGTGAATTTTGATATAAATAATATGCGCCGTTTGAAATTCCGCATGTAAAGCGGGAAAAATCTTGACATGCAAAAGTTTATCCGTACTATACCTATAAACTTATATTCTCGTCTACTTATAGTTGCTGATACTCTCAGGAATAATATTTATTACTTTACATGTGAATAATTACGGAGTGAGAGATTAAAAAGTAACGTCATTAAATTTTTTAAGTACCAGAAATTTGAAAAACATCAAATGTAAAATAAAATCATAAAATCGGGCTCTACAGTGTTGAAGAAGTATATTTAACGAAACTTGTCAAGAATTGCAGTTCTACGATTTGTTGGAACTGCTGTTAGCGTTAAGTAGTATCCGCTTTACTTTTTAACTCCGCAGCTACGCCATTTCTAAACTAAGATTTAAATGGAATGCATTTCAATAGAGTACAATTTGACAGTGAAACTTAACCTGAGTAAAATCTATTACAGGAAAGAAAAAGAGAAAAAAAATTGCAATGGTAATCTTTCTAATTGCTGTTCATAACGCAGTTAAATATGCATTTTCCTTTCGAAAATAGTAATAAACTAAGAATAAGACTTGTGTAATACAAATAATCACATTTTGTAAACAACACATGTTTTGAATGTCTTAATAATTTGGTTCATTCGATTAATTAATTTTCGTTAAGATTACTGTTTACTGGAAATAGTTATATTTCGTAAAGTTTGGTAGATATGTAATTCTGATATTGCAGTTTAAACGATTCCTCTAAATTCTTGACGCGATGTTGTACTAGATTCATTACGTTACAGATAGTGGTTATATTCTGCGTTAAATTCACGAACTTAAAGTTTCATCCGCACACACATTAATAGTGGTATTATGATGTTCCACTTTTAATATATGATGCAGAGGTTCTGTGCGAAGTGAATATTGATATAAATAATACGCGCCGTTTGAACTTCCACATGTAAACAGGAAAAATTTTGACATGCAAAAGTTTTTCCGTACTATACCTATAAACTTATATTCCCGTCTACTTATAGTAGCTGATACTCTCAGGAATAATATTTATAACTTTACATGCGAATAATTACGGAGTGAGAGATTAAAAAGTAACTTCATTAAATTTTTTAAGTACCAGAAATTTGAAAAACATCAAATGTAAAATAAAATCATAAAATCGGGCTCTACAGTGTTGAAGAAGTATATTTAACGAAACTTGTCAAGAATTGCAGTTCTACGATTTGTTGGAACTGCTGTTAGCGTTAAGTAGTATCCGCTTTACTTTTTAACTCCGCAGCTACGCCATTTCTAAACTAAGATTTAAATGGAATGCATTTCAATAGAGTACAATTTGACAGTGAAACTTAACCTGAGTAAAATCTATTACAGGAAAGAAAAAGAGAAAAAAAATTGCAATGGTAATCTTTCAAATTGCTGTTCATAACGCAGTTAAATATGCATTTTCCTTTCGAAAATAGTAATAAACTAAGAATAAGACTTGTGTAATACAAATAATCACATTTTGTAAACAACACATGTTTTGAATGTCTTAATAATTTGGTTCATTCGATTAATTAATTTTCGTTAAGATTACTGTTTACTGGAAATAGTTATATTTCGTAAAGTTTGGTAGATATATAATTCTGATATTGCAGTTTAAACGATTCCTCTAAATCCTTGACGCGATGTTGTACTAGATTCATTACGTTACAGATAGTGGTTATATTCTGCGTTAACTTCACGAACTTAAAGTTTCATCCACATACACAGTAATAGTGGTATTATGATGTTCCACTTTTAATATATGATGCAGAGGTTCTGTGCGAAGTGAATATTGATATAAATAATACGCGCCGTTTGAACTTCCACATGTAAACAGGAAAAATTTTGACATGCAAAAGTTTTTCCGTACTATACCTATAAACTTATATTCCCGTCTACTTATAGTAGCTGATACTCTCAGGAATAATATTTATAACTTTACATGCGAATAATTACGGAGTGAGAGATTAAAAAGTAACTTCATTAAATTTTTTATGTACCAGAAATTTGAAAAAGATCAAATGTAAAATAAAATCTTAAAACCAGTAGCGAAAGTGATAGCAGAAAATAAAAGTTTGAAACTTGTTAAGACTTGCAGTTCTTCGATTTGTTGGAGCTGCTGTTAGCGTTAAGTAGTATCCGATTCATTTGTTAATTACACAGTTACGACTTTTCTAAATTAAGATTTGAATGGAATACATTTCAATATGAGAGTGAAACTCAACCTGAGTCATATCTATTACAGGAAAGAAAAAGAGAAATAATTGCAATTGTAATCTTTCTAATTGCTATTCATAATGCAGTTGAATATGCATTTTCTTTTCAAAAAAGTAATAAACTCATAATAGTACAATATAATAAATACTGTAGTAACAGTATACGAGAATGGTGAAGAAAGGTACCTTATGCATGCAGTTTTAATAGGTAGATTTTTCAAAGTCTTCTAGTTCATAAAAATTGTCATGAGATGTGTTAAAAAAGGGAATATACTTTCTCTGATGAAAGTTTTATTTAGTCATGCATATCGATGTTTTTATCTTGCAGTACCCTCCATAAGTGTATTTTTCACTTATGCCAGAACTTCTTTGATTACCCAAAACACATCTAGACTTAACACCGTACGGATAAACCTAGAGGACTGCGCGCCGCCGATGTCTAGGTCGGCGCGCCGGCGAAGTACGCTCATTTTACACCGCGGCGCACAATCGGCTTCAAAGTTTTTTATAAATTATACCTAAACTTTCAACTGCTTATTTTTTTCTGGGTGCTTCTTAACCCCTTAAGTGGTTTGCCCGTACAGTGTACGTGCTACCCAAAATTGGCCTCAACTGGTTTGCCCGTATAGCGTACGGGCATCGATATTTTCTCCTTTCCTTTTCTGATTTGCCCGTATATTTCATTATTGTGAAAAGACTATTTAGTATTAATATTTTTCAATACATGGCGTATCTTTTCAATGTAACTGCAATGCTTTTCATTCGGGTTTTTCTTCCTAGCGAGAGAGCGGGAATATTTCATCATATGCCTTTTTTGGAAGCATTTCGGTAAAAAAAATGACCACATAAAGGGTTAATGCTAGTAATTTTTAAAGATACAATTTGATTTATTTATTTATTTATTTATTTTTTGAGTTAATAGCGAAATTTGATTGCTTTAAAAACAGCTTTAATATTCCATTATACCTCAAAAGAACATTATATGTTTGGAATGGCACATGAGAAGCTGAAAAGCTACTGTTCTCGCGTTTCTGTAGAATCAAGGTGTGCGGTCAACGCCTCCTAGACATAGAAAGCCTTACAACTCCTACGTCATGAAGCTTTGGCGTCAACATTACGCTTACGCTCAAAAGTTTTATTTTCACAAAATAAAACTATTAAAAATTTCTGGTGAATTTACCCATGAATAGCAATATATTAAAAATTTGAGATACAAAATATAATTTTACGACACATGGCAGTTCTTAACTATGACTTATGAGATAATATGATAAGAAATAGATCATAATAATTTTGTATGAGAAAGGTACAGGGTGATCAGCGAATAAGCCCTGATTCCAAAATTAAATATCTCTACAACAAAGATGATAGAATTATGCGGAAAACTGTATGTTTATTAGCAAAACTGTAAAAATTGTGCTCAAAAGTTTAGAAAATTTAGTTACGAAATTTTCAACAGATGGCGCTCAGCGCTGAAAACTCTTTCTCTAAAAGGAGTCAAAAAAAAAAAAAAAAAAAAAAAAAAAAAAAAGAAAGAAACAATAAAGTGAAGCAGTCTTTCCAATAAGGATACAATTTTTTCAACGTGTTCACCGTTCGCTTCGGGTCCAACTGGAACATTGAATCGGTTTTGAAAACTGCGACGTGTTGCTGTAGGACTGTGTTGTAATCGGTGGAATTCCAGTGCCAGAAACACACGTTCTTCAATGGAATACATTTCACTTTCTACGTTAGCCTCTCTTCACTATCCAACAGTCGTACTGATCGCTTTAGACCTCGAAGCACATTTTAAAGGCTATTGATAGGTCACTGCGATTAGAGCGCCATCTGTTGACGATTTTCGTATCTACATTTTCTAAACTTTTGTGGACCATTTTTACAGTTTTGCTAATAAACGTACTGTTTACCGCATAATTCTATCGATCTTTGTTGTAGAGATATTTAATTTTGAAGTCAGGGCTTATTCGCTGATCACCCTGTATTTTAATGTCTAATTTAAGATATTTTCCAATATTTGTAGAATTCCCCAGAAATTTTTAATAGTTTTATTTTATGAAAATAAAACTTTTAAATGTACGCCTGTTGATGACGTCAAAGCTTGGTGACGTCAACACCTCCTGGATAAAGAAAGCCTAACAACTCCTACGTCAGCAAGCTTTGACGTCATCATTTGGCCTACAGTTAAATGTTTTATTTCCGTAAAATAAAAGTATAAAGAGTTCCTGGTGAATTTACTCATGAGTAACAATATTTTAATAATTTGAAATAAAAAATATAATTTTCTATCAAATGGCAGTTTTTAACCATGACTAATTAGATAACACGGTAAGTAAATAGATCGGAATGAACAATTTTGTATGAGAAAGGTATTTTAATTTAAATTTTTTATATAAGAATTTTAATTTAAATTTTTTATATATTTTATATTTGTAGCATTCACCAGAAATTTTAAATAGTTTTACTTTGTAAAAGTAAACCTGTGATGACGTCATTACTTGAAGGCCTAGCGATGACGTCAAAGTTTCAGTTGTTAGGCCTTCTATATGTAGGAGGTGTTGGTGACGTACGCTTTGATAGGCTTTCTTTAAGTAAGAGGTTTTGATTTTACGTCATCCCTAGGTCCACTACAACAACGTCATCACACAAATTATTTCACAAAGTAAAACTATTCAAAGTTTGTGGCGAATTTACTTCAGCTTAAAACATTCTAATGATTTAAGATAGTATATTTTACTTTACGACAAATAGGAAAATTTAATTATCGCTAATTATATAGTATGATATAGAAATAGATCAGAATAAATTATTTTTTTATCAGAAAGGTATTTTAATTTTTATCTTTAACTTAAGATATTTTGTAAAATTTGTGTCATTCACCAGAGCCATGCCAACACCTCCTAGACAGAGAAGGCCTGAGAACATAGACTTTCACGTCATCTTTAGGTCTTCAAAGATGACGTCATCACAGCCTTACTTTCACAAAGTAAAACTAGTTCAAATTTCTTTTGAATAATACAAATTTTAGAAATATCTTAAGTTGAAGATAAAAATTAAAATACCTCTCTGATAAAAAATAATTTATTATGATCTATTTCTGTATCATATTATATGATTAGTGATAGTTAAAATTTCCTATCTGTCGTAAAATTAAATTTTCTATCTTAAATCCTTGAAATGTTTTATGGGGGAGTAAATTCACCACAAAATTTGAATAGTTTCACTTTATGGAAATAAATGTGTGATGACGTCATATTAGTGGACCTAGTGCAACGCCTCCTACATATAAAAAGCCTTACAACTCCCACGTCACCAACCTTTGACGTCATCATTTGGCCTACATTTAAAAGTTTTATTTTCATAAAATAAAACTATTAAAAATTTCTGGTAAATACTACAAATATTAGAAAATATCTTATATTAAACTTAAAATATATTTCTCATACAAAATTATTCAGTATGATCTATTTCCTTATAATAGTATCTAATTGGTTATGGTTAAAAACTGCCATTTGTTGTAAAATTATATTTATTATCTCAAATTATTAAAATATTGCCAATCATGGGTAAATTCACCAGAAATTTTTAATAGCTTCATTTTGTCAAAATCAAACTTTTAAATGTAGGCCAAATGATGACGTCAAAGCTTGGTGACGTAGCAGTTGTAAGGCTTTCTGTATCTAGGAGATGTTGCCTAGTGATGGTGTAAAACTTTCTGTTCTCAGGCACTGTATATCTAGGAGGTGTGGGCACGCACCTGTCAGGTTCCTCTCGAGTAAGTTATATTGTTATGTATAAAAATGTTTGTCCTGTTTTCTGCTTTAGGTGAAGTGGATGGCATTACATTTATAAATATATTATTTTTATTGTTATGTGAAGAATCGAAAATTAGTGCAATTCGGAAAGTAACTTTAATAGACAAAGATTTGTTGCCTTGAAAAGCTCGTGGGACAATTTTGTGAAATGATACTTAACCCATTTGTGCCTAGATATTTTTGCGACTTTCTTCGATTTTCGCTAATATCAGCAGTAATAGATAAATTTCTGATGTCGACTTCTTGAACAAGGGATGATTTCTTTTAAAATCTTTAGGTATAAAAATTGAAGTGTCAACATCCTACTAGGTCATGTTAAAATATTTTGTGGAGTTGAGGTTCAATACTCGTGAATAAAGGCTAGGAAAAGTAAATAACGTTTTCGACTGATAGCGATAATGCCGTCCCAAAAAAGGGACGCTAGGCATAAATGGGTTAATCATATGCCAAAACTATTTTACCCAAATACTTTTAACACATTTGTGTGTATTTCTTAACAAGTCCCATTGGCTTCATGTGGGGTTTAGATATGTGGAAAGACTTGGGGGAAATGTTTTCAAAGAAATTGGCCTTTTTCCCAGTTAAGTAAAACCACCAACTAAGTTGCTGCAAATTCGAGCCCTAGTACCTCACTGCCTCAGTTGCTCAATCTAAGCAATGTTATAGAGCAAGTTTTCGAAGAATATTCATCCAAAATGTACTTTATACAACATAAAATCGTTAGTACTTACTTTTAAACATTAATAAATATATTCCGCTGTTTTTTAAACTTACTGTGTTTACATATTTACTTACATATCGAATGCATGCGATTAGCTGATAAACCGCATTTATATTCTATGATAAAATTTGAGTAATCTTCTTTATCTGGTTATTTCTCACACGTTTGCCAGTTTTTAGAATTCTTATGATGCAAGGAAAGAAAAAGGAATCTCATCATTACTGAAATAAACATTGAGATACAAAACAGGTAACTCGGCTGCCAACATCTCTCAAGATAAATATAGAATTTATGACATAGGTGCTTCTTTTCATGAAACCATGAACTCAAGATATTTCTTTCGAAAGACCATTTTCTTTCGGATATATTTGTTTAAAAAGTGTCTGGGTACTTGGTTATTCATTCTTTATCATAGGCTCATCTAAACATTCTTTAAACAGCAAAAGCACTGTTTAAGAATAAATGCCACTAAAGAAATTTAAATTCGATCTGTGAAGTAATAATTTTTAGCATTCTTAGATGCTAATTCTTAGCGCATGTTTGGTTACATATTTTATTTTCTTTTGATTATATTGAGAGGTATATTTTATAGGACATATTCTATTGCTGTTATTAATATTTAAAAAACAGACTTTTGTGTAATTTAATTTACATAAATGTTTATCGATAATAGAATCGTATCTAGGTCTACATATTGTTGTCCATAATTCTAGCTTTCATTGTTCTATGTATAAATATTCATAATAACTTTATTTCAAGAAAAATGTTTGTCATAACTAGACCGCGAATTATATGCATGCAAATTTGCATAAAAAAATCTTAAAATATGCACTAAAAAACTAAAAATAAGCACCAAATAACTGAAAAAAATATGCACATATTAACAGAAAATAATAACTTGTAAAAGTATTTTCTATCACTTATCTTGAAATTATGACACATTTTTTTTCTCTCTTTCAAACTTGAAAACATCGTGAAAGACAGAATAAAAAATAACGAAGGCCGTTTATGGATCAAAGCAGAATAAACTTTTATTCACAATCTTAGTGATAAAATATGAATTAAAACCGTTTTCAGTAATTTTTGTTACAATACACAACAAAGTGTTTTTCAAAATTTTAATAGTAAGACTTTGCCTTTTATCATCTAAAATAATTTTATATGCTGAATATGTTCTTTCAACATCGACGGATGTCATTGGAGAATACTTATAATATCTCGCTTTGGATTGTTCCACTTTTTCTGGTAATTCACACCCCTGACCTTTAATAAAATTATTTATTTTATTCACTGCCAAAAATCCTAAATTTTTATTTAAAATAAAATGCAATTTCTCACTGATTTCTTCTCCTAAGGACTCTGGAATCTTACCAACGCATTCCTGTATTTTTACAACTTGACATATCGCATCACTCAGCAGCAGATATTGAGATTCTAATTTTATGAAGGCTGATGTTAAGAAGGAAAAATGTGTTTCGATTGTCGATAGACTTTTTCGGCTAGTCATCTCGCTAAGCATTTCTTTTGCAATGAAAACAGAAGATCAACGCTGTCCAAAGCATTAACTACATCTTTTATGGAGTGAAAATTTTCAGAATAAAAAATAGCGACATTTAACCAAGTACCCCATCTTGTCTCCCAGACAGCACATAAGCTTAAATCAAGCTTGACATTTCTTTGAATTTGACATATTAATACAAGCTTGACAGTTCAATCCATTTTAAGCTTGCAGCAAGCTTGGAGATTACAAAAAAATTAGTCAGCAAATATTTTCTCGCCGAATTTAAGTAATTTGAACTGTCAAGCATAAATACAACTTGATTACTGCTTGATTTGGAAAGTCACATTACAAATAATTTATCATCAGTCATAAATGTACTTGACCATAAAATTAAAAAAAAAGATTCTATAGTTCCAAATATTGAAATGCTTAAAAATGAAATACAAATGTACTACAAAGTTGATTTCAAATCAGTCGTTTGTCTCGATTTTGGCCAATATTGCCGAACGTGAGTGTTGCGATATTGAAAGTTTTAAAATGTGTGCTGCTTTTAAGTTTATATTATGCTTATTTCCCTAGTAGTAGAGTATATAAATCACATATAACATTATTTTAATTTTGATGCATCCCATGGAAAAATAAAAGATGTAGATCGGCATGGGCAATGCTGATCAATCTCATTAAAAAACGGCTTGACAACCATAACAGTCACTTCAAACTTTAGTCATTTCACCTCGAGTCAGATTTGCATGGTGTTTAGGACACTTGCTTCGCACACCTTGGGTCCCGAGATCGATCCCAGTCGCGGACGTTAGACGGAAGCATATTAAAATAACTTGAGGTTTCAGCATAGAGGGGAAAGTGCGTGGAAAAATAAAATATATGGGGTGAGTTTGCCGACCGGGGCACCATGAATTTTTTTAGGAAAATTTTTTAGAGTGTAGTAAGTTGGAATCAAGCTTAATGCGAGTTGGGCAAGTGTAAACTTGAACACTTGATTCAAGCTTGCATTAAGCTTACACGCTTGAAATAATCAAGCTTAATGCAAGTTTATTGACTTGATAAATCAAGCTTACAGCAAGTTTGATGCAAATTTGCTGTGCTGTCTGGGCTAATCAGGTTGTGGTGGAAGTGGTAGGTTGGGATACATTTCTCAGTATGTTTTAGTGCGCAAAGGAGCTTTTAAGAATACTTTCTTAACGCAGGATAGCAGTTTATTCACAGGGGCGTATATCTTTCTTACTTTTTCTGCTACTCTTGAAGCCCGTGGGCTATAGAAGTAATAAGTATCATATTTGGAAAAACAAAACTTCACGTGGGGTTGCTTCTTTTATCATATAAGGTGCTGCGTCAGTAACGAATACTAATTTGGTATCAGTCATGACTTTTTCAAGCCGCAATAATGCCAATGAAACATTAACGGATCTTGCTATGCTAGAAAAGTTAACCAATATGGGGAAAGATAGCTTTCTTCAGCCCCTGAAAAAGATGTGCAATAGTTCTGTGAACAATAACGACTGGAGGAAGGAAAACAAAAACTTTTGGGCTATTTTGCTGGGGACCTATAATTGTACAAATTTTTCAAAGCGTGGGACTTAGCGTTAAAGGAAAAAAAAAACATACTGAAAGGGATGTAAAAAAGAGTTACAAACTCTAAGCTACAGAGATTGAAATATGCTTACAACAGAGAAAATGCGTCATTTTATGCAACATCAACAAAAACACCTGAAATATGCAATTGCAAATAATCCGCGATCTGGTCATAACTCTTGATACGCCAGGTTACAGTCATGAAATTAATAGAAATGTATCCGCCATTTCAAAAACAACATAAGTCGAGATTTTTCTATTTTTAATACATTTTTGTATCAATGCTAAAAGTATGAAATATTTTGAAGCCTAATGACCATACTAATCACAAAAATATCATTTAAAATCCTCGTATTTCTGTTTATTGAAGAATTTTTTTATGGATTCCTAAAAGGTTGTGACTGGAGGGCGAGTTTTCAAAACATTGATTAAATTGGCATCAAAAAGAATGCCGAAAAATACACCTCTTTAATATGAAAACCGGATATTTGTCCTTTGCTTAGATAAATATTAATTGTTTCTGTAATTTACATTCATTTCAAACAATTTCCCTTAATTCCCTTTTATTCTCAGTTTTTAGAGTTTAATTATCACAGACGTACTTTAATTACTGTAGAAAAGTGCAATTACAGTATTATAGATTTTAACTTAAGCATTGCAGCTAAATTATTGAAATGATTCTTCCTTGCACTTCAGAATTTCAGATTTTCGGTTAAGAAATGCAAGCATTTAAATCAGTTATAATTTTGTTCGGATATCGATCTATAAAATGTGTTTCAGAGCAAAGGCAATTATTTTCATAGTTTAATTATAAAGGCAAACTAGAGACGCCCCTTTACGTAAGTAGGCATTGCAGTGAAAAAATTGTATTTTATGATAAAGTGAAAATTATAATATTTATAATATTTCGGTATCGGAGCTAAATATCTAACCACCTTTTTAAAAATTAGTAAATTAAAGTACTAAATCTAAACTCGAAATATATGTTTATGAAATTCATTTTAAAATCGCAAATTAATCTGAACATCTTAGGCTGTTTCCTCAAAAAGACTGTAATTAATTACTCAAATGACTTTACAGTGAATTATTTATATCGGCTTTCCACCCGTCAGTTTAAATATATTAAGCTTAACACCGTACAATAAATATTTCTTACCTCTCCGATACAGACATTTCGAATAAACATGCCTTCCTCCATGACAAGAATTTAATATAACTCCCCTTATTTCGTGACATTTCTTATTTATTAAGTAAATTCTCAATGTTATAGATTCCTAAAATTCCTGCTAAATCTCGACATTAGTGTCTGGAACGCATATATAAATGGCATGCGTATTGACATTTCGTGAAAACTTTGCATTCTGTAAGTTTAATATACTTCAAATCTCATTTCAATATATTTGAATTGCGTAGTTCTCTATACCCTGTGTACTTTTCAGGTTTCAAACACCCTTAATGGAATGAATTGGTTTAATATTAGCAAAGAAACCAGTAGGAAATCACAGAATTCAAACTAATTAATATCATCAAAAACATCTTCATGCTAATTTATAAACCTTAGTGGAAGCATTCACGCATTTCTAAAACAAGCGTCCTGTAATAGTATGATAAAAACATGTATTTGTTTATCTTTCATCTTTTACTTTCATAGTTTATTAGAAATGGAGCTGGGTGATATTAGTAATTTGATCTCTCCGGTATATCACGAAGACAACATTTATCTTATATGGCTATGTTTGCTTGGCTGCAGATAATTTGCATAAAAATGGTATACTTCTCAAAGTACTCAAATACATTCACTTTTGTAGAAATTTTGTACAATTTATTTTGAGAGCATGGTGTAAGGATTTACAGACTTTAAATTAAATATTTATTTTAATATTCAGTTACAAAAAAAAAACATAGTGGTGGAAAACCTTCCGAAAAAAGCTTAAAAGTTAGCAATTCAGTATATGAAGATTACATGCAAAACCAGTTTTCAAGTATTTTTCATAATATCAGCTACGCACAAACATATTTTCTCGCAATACCATTTTCAGGGGCAATGATAAATAATGAACGGACATGGATAAATATTTGAATCCACTGGTGTTAGTGGAGAATCAGGCCGTGGAACTACTGGTACGGAAGGGGTTAACAATCAAGAACTTCTGACAGCTACGGTTGTGTTCTCAACATCAAAGACCCAAACTTTGTTTGGAGAGTTAGTCGGAACATCAAAATAGTATAGTCAAGTTTCATCATTTGTCACGTTGTCGTTCACAAACCTAATGTGTCTCTTAACAAATTTTTTAGCAGTTCGCGGCACCAAATCGCTTGTCATCATTTGCTCTTCAATCAGTCTATGTGGCAGTGAAAGACAACAGAGTTTCCTAATACTCAAATAATCAAGTAGAATCAAATGGAGTGCAGATAAATTTAGGCCTGAAATATCCTCTATCTGCTGTTAGGTCACTCGTCTGTTTCCATCAACTATTTTCATCACAGCAGTAACGTTTTCCTCCACAATTGGTGCTTCCGTTCAGCGACCTTCAGAGAAAAGGGGGGAATTTTCACATAAGGGATTTTCTGTACCACCTGGATATAGTTGTATGATGTAGACAATCATTACCAACTGCTAGATTCGTTCCTTCTAACACTGGTCTACGTTTCAACCACGAAGTTACAATGCAAAACTACCCGTACCTCACTTCTTGATCTGGATGAAATTGGAGGAACTTCAAACTATGATAGCTGATAAATAACAGGGCCTACAGATTGTTGCTTACTTACGGATGTGCAAGTACGAACATGCTTCAACAAGAAACTTCCTCCTACTCCCTATTTTATCATATTGCAAAACTCTCCTCGTACTCTTTGTCGAGGAACACAAAACGATTTGTATAGTATAATGCTTACTGTTCTAGATGTGCATGCATAGCTGTAACATAAAAAGAGGATAATTTCTTTCGTATTTTTTAACTTAACACAAATTTCGCACCGCATACTTGCTGAAAAAAGAAAATGAAGCAACATTTCTAAAAAGGATCTTATCTCAAAACCTCTAAGGTAATAATTTCGCCGTGTAACAAAATATGCCATTCTTTATCTATTTTAAAAAATTTGAATGTAAGTTAAAAAATTCCATTCATAAGAATACCCAATATCATCATACAGGGTGTCCCAAAAACTATGACCTTGCCTTTTATTCCTTAAACATTGATCGCAGACATACACATTGCTGCCAACTCTTCCGAGTTCATCAGAAGATTTTCCACCACTAATTTTTACTTAGCAATTCAAGCTTAAACTCTTCCCGATAGTGAAATTGTGGCCATGTTGTTCCAGAAGTCTCCCAATCCAGTGACTCTCACCTGAAGCTGCTCTTTGTGCAACAATCATTGATGGATTACCTGTGCCGCCCCCGAAGTACAACGTGGGGAAACGAAAAAAGGGTTATTGATGTTGACGTCCTTTCCCTACCATGAAAACTTATCAATAAAAGAACAAGGAGAATGCATTACTTGGTAGAGACGTGTGCCAGGCCCGTATTTTGGAGGATTTCTATTTGGTGTAACTTTGTGTAAAGATATATGTGAGACTTTTTATGATAAAAGGCTGAAATTTTGTTATGTACAATTATTACAATTTATGTTATGTACATCTCATTAATGTACAGGGCACATTTTTTAATCTGTAATTTTTTATGGAGGCCTTATAAAAATTAAAATTCTGTATTTACTCAAATACCCTGAAAATGTTAAAGAGTTTAAGAAATCCAGTGCCTTGTTTTACGTAACTTTGTAATTTATTACATATGTCTGTGCTCAATATTTAGGAAATAAAAGAAGGAATCAGTGTTTTTGGAACACTCTGAATATGCACATAAATAAAAAAATATGTTGAAAACCGGCATAAAGAATGAAAAAAAAGATAATGAGCAATATATGAACGGAACTCATTTTTATACTTTGTCTAGAACAAAAAAAAAAAAAAAAAACATAATTTAATGAAAAATAAATGAATAGAAGATTTTTTATAAAGGATTGAAGATTTCATGCAAAAGATTAGTTTTATAAAGAATCTGCTTTTGTACTATTTTCAAACCATAAGTGTCCTCCCTCCATTAAACAACTTATTTCAACTATGTTTTAAATAAAGCAATCAGAAATAAGGTAGAATTGTGTTATTTTCCAAAAATAAGAAAGAACCCACTTCCTTTTAAAGAACACTTATACTTGATTCCAAACGAGTTAGTAAGAATTGTGTTCAAATCCAAAATTTGATATTCCTTTGAAAATATACGACCGATTATCTTCCCGAAATGGTCTAGGCCAACGGAGAGATCAACATCACCTACGTACTGAGAGCTTCAGCACAGGGACGTCTCTGTCATCACAGTACGTATCGGAACAGTTTTACAGTTTTATTTTCTCAAATTAAAACTATTTAAAATTGTGGTGAATTTACTTACGCATAAAACATTTTAATGATTTATGATAGAAAACTTAATTTTACGACAAATGGCAACTTTCAACCATCACTAATTATATGATGCTATGCAGAAACAGCTCACCATGAATTATTTTGTGTCAGAGAGGTATTTCAATATTTATCTTTAACTTAATATATTGTCTAATATTTGTAGTACTCATCAAAAATTTTAAATGATTTTTCTTTGTAAAAATAAAGCAATAATTACATCATCTTAGTAGACCCATTGATGGATCAAATCTTCTGTTCTCTCGCTTTCTGTATCTAGGAAGTGTTAGAGAGGTGCCCTCCGTAGCGGTTTATAAAAGGGGTAAACTCCAAGAATAACAAAGAGCTGCCTTCAACTCTCCATCATAAGTTATTTTACGTCAATGATAAATCAGTTTGTTCCAAAAAAGAACAGAAATTAAAAATTCAGTTTTTAAAGCAGTAAATCATCGTCCAATTTGTTTGTCATCGAGAGCATAAGAGCGTGATTTGATTAGATAAATTACATTTATTTTCATAAATCTACAGAGCAAACTATATAAATCTTACAAATGTTCAACTGTAAATTACGATCACAGCTATAAAGAAGCTGAAAAAATTCTTCAATCAAAATAACCTAAGAATCCAGTTTATTCGTCATATACTTGCAATTGAGTGTTTCTGAATACACATGTGATAACGAGTATAGACAAAGTAATCTCTCTTATCAGTATAATTCATATTCTGCACCAAAAATAATTTTTCAGGGTATTTCCGTTTCTCTTTATTACCTCTATTTCTGTTATCTGTTTCTGACATGGACTTTGAAATTAATGTTTCGTTTACGTTAATGGAGTAATACTTCTGTAATTAGTCGGCAAAATAACAAGCGCATTATTTTAATAAATCCTGATTAGTTGTAGTAAGATATAAAGTTTAAAATGCGTTCTGGATTTAATTTGTAATATTGCATTCAATTAAAGCTTTGAAAATTACTCTGCTCGTTTGAAATTCCGTTTGTTGTATGCATTACGAGTAAGTCATACGAATTTTAAATCACATTTATTTAGTATTCAGATCCCAAACAGATGGAAACTTTCATTAAAAATGATTACATTTTAGATTATTAAATGTTTGTTCAACTTGCTTTTAAGATGCCGCTTCTAATTAAAATTTTCATTTAAACCGTATCATCACAAAAATCAGTTTGGGAAAATATGTGTTTGTTTTTCCTTCACATTCCGTCCTCCTATTAGTAAGTAAGTAAATGCATAATCTTCGTAAAGAAATGAAAATTAATAAATATTCGAAAAGAAAACATAAATGAAAATAGAGAATGTGTATGTTCATTAAAAATGTGTATGTTCATTTAAAAAGTTAAGCGTCAAAAAGAGAGATTGGAGCATTTCCATTCTTATCACTAAAATTTTTTTATGTCAAATTCAAAATCTTTAAAATAAATCCATATATTGTACATACCATAGCCATAGCTTCCAACTACTACGGAATATAATTAACAACTTTTTCTAAATATGATTTTTCGGCTTAAAATATAACAAAAATTTTGTAGTAAGCGTGTGACCTGGTTATTTCTTTAAAAATATGTACTGTTTACAAAAAGTGGCTAATTGTATTCCGTAGTAGTTGGCAGCTATGACCATAGCTGCTAGCAATTCGGGAATACAACTAACCACTTTTTGTAATCAGTATATTTTTTTTCAAAACAGCAATCACGCTTTCTACAAACTCAGATATTTTACCATGCTTTAACACAAAAGCTTTTATGTTAAAATTGTTGCTTACCAAAAGGGGTTAATTATATTCCGGAAATGGCAGCAGCTATGGTACATATACTTATTTTATCCAATATATATTTTAATAAAAAAAGTAAATTTATGACCGTGGTGTCAGTCTTTGAAACCCTAGCTTTATGTGGGTCTTTTAACTTTAATTAATGTCAAATTTTCAGTTTATAAAAATCACTATTTTGCATTTTGAAGTTTTAGTTACATCATCTATACAGTGTTATAAAAAAATATGAATTTCACAGACAATATCAACCTGGTTTTCACGGGAGAATCTCCCTTATTGTTGAATAAAGGAATTTTGCTGTTTTTCAGTGGAAGTTCTGTTAAAAAACGAAAATTGTCTGTGAATCTTCTGAAAGTCTAGTTCTAAAAGGGCATTTTCCGTTCTCTTTCTGGTACCTGCGAACCTGGACGGATGAAATGTCTCAGTCACTTCCGCTCGTAATCAAAATAGTACCCACAAAGCTGATTTTAGCAATTTTGAAAGCAAGATGTTCGTTCCTCATTCTGCCTGCAGTTCAACTTTGAGTTAAGGTACCCTTAAAAGAACAAAAATATTGTCGCATTAAGCATGTACAGACGACTGCAGATAATTGGAGTATACTATTTTACTTAATGCTAAGTCCTTTTGTTGTGGGTGCTACGTTCATGCAGTGGGCACGACGAAGCTTCTCCTCGGTGTGTTCGCTTGCGATAATTCATTTCATATCCGAATACCAAATGCATCTTTTTCATATTCGGAGTTGTGAAATAAATTCAACCTAAATATCGAAGGTGTGTTTTCGGTAAAGATTTTGCTTGAATGAACATAGTTTTTTACGATTGGATTACACAAATCTCGTAGCTATTGTAAAACAAACTAAGTTATGATATCTCCAGTCAAAGAAGTGTATCTCACAGCTGGTTTAACCATGATTGCATTTCTGTATTCTGACTGTACTGTGAATTCATTTTATAACTACAGACTATAGTGAAATTATATTCAATTTATCTAAAAAAATATTTTTTGTAAAGGGTATTAAGATATATGTAACGTATTTGCCTTGATTTAAAAATTATTTTCTCGGGTTAATAATCATAGCACAGCTCTGATAGAAAATTATACAGCTCTGATAGAAAATGAAGAAAATTAATAATTCGAACATAGTTTTAACTGTGCACTATTTATAACATTATATGTACACGTATATACACTTTTTTAAAAGAACTCTGGTGTTTTAGCACCTACGCCCCGTCACCGCCCCCCCCAAAAAAAAAAATATTATTGAAGCTGGCTGTGCAGTTACAAAAAAACCCCTCAATATTTTAGCAGCTAAGAATGTGTAAAAATTTTTGTTAACGTTGTGTATCCGTCTACCTACATACACATATATATATATGGAAAAGGTGGACTAGGACAGCTTTTTCTCACGTGTAAAATAACTACATGGATAAAGTGGTTCAATTTCTGATTTGAAAAATGACTGTTTTTTTTAATGTATAAAAACTATATTCTAGGCTGTTGGGTAAATAAATTACTTTTTGGAAGTATGTAGGTACCTGGTTTTGTCCAGTAATGTCGCTTATTAGAAAATAAGGCATAATATCTTTCAATTAAGTACAAAACCTGATTCCATAACTTTAAATAATGCTTAAAATCCTTCTTTGTGAAATTGGGAAAAAAGAAAAATACCGTTCTCTAATAGGGAAAAAAAAACCTGATTCTGTGACTGAAAATAACGGAGAGAAACCGTTTCGTAAGATAACATGTGAACGTAAGTTAACCGTTTTCTATGACACCGGAAATGGGAAAACGGTTATGACAATGACAATACCCTCTAGATGTAAAAAGCCTTACAACTGAAGTTTTGACGTCATAATTGTACCTTACATGACGTCACAGTTTTATTTTCCCAAAGTATAGCTATTTTAAATTCGTGGTGAATTTCTAACTCATAAAACATTTAAATGATTTAAGATAGAAAAATTAATTTTAGGACAAATGACAATTTTTGACTATCACTAATTGTGTTATATGATACAGTAGTAGATCACAATGAATTATTTTGTTTCAGAAAGGTATTTAATTTTTATCTTTAATTAAAGATATTTGCTAATATTTGTAGCATCCACCAGAAATTTTAAATAGTTTTACTTTTTGGAGATACAACTGATGACGCCATTTAAGAAGCTCTAGTGATGACGTCAAAGCTTCAGTTGTTAGGCCTTATATCTAGAAGGTGTTGACAAATGACCGTTTACTTCAGGAACTTTTTATAACAGTGCACATTCTTGGCTGTGCAGACTTCGATAGCGTTATACACTGCTCAAAACAATTAAAGGATATTGTAAGTTTTATGTAAAATAAAGATATAAGGGAAATTTTTTGCCGAAAATAATCACAAATGCAAATTTTTCTGATTTTTAAACTGTGGAGTACGCTAATTTTGAGTTCGACGTCAAAAACGTCGCTTCAGCGGCAGCGAATGAAATTGGACTTTCAACTGAATAAAAGACAATGAAGACAAGAATGATCGGCATTCAGTGACTGCTTTGTTTCGATGAGTACGATGTCTCAGCGAAGTCATTTAACCGATTCAGAAGCTTGGAGAGTTGTCGGTAGGTCAGAAGGGGGCCAAACTCAAGCCGAAGTAGCGCAAGCCATTGGAGTGTCACAAAGTGTGATTTCCAGGATCTGGAACCGGTTTTTGGCGACTGGAAGTGCAGGCAGAAGACCAGGGCAAGGTCGTAGACGGGAAGCAACGCTCAATGAAGACCGCTATTTAGTGTTAACGGCTCGGAGACACTGGAATATGAACGCTACTCTTCTCCAACAACACCTTCGCTCGGCTACTGGCACCACGGTTTCAACTCATATTGTCCGAAACCGGCTCCATGGTGTAGGTCTGTATGCTCGCCGACCGATGGTATGTGTTAGACTAACATCAAGGCATCGTCGCGACCGCAGGGAGTGGGCAACAGAGCATGTGAACTGGAGGAGAAATGTTCTTTTTCCTGACGAGTCTCGTTTTTCAGTTAATCCTCATAATAGGCGTATTTTCATCTGGAGGGACCGTGGCAGTAGGAATAATCCTGCGTTCGTGCACGAAAGTGTCAGCTTTGGCGGTGGGGGAGTGTTGATGTATGGTGGCATCTTCATTGACGGGCGCACAGACCTCTACATCATTCGAAATGGACCTCTGACTGGTCGCCGATATAGGGCTGAGATCCTCAGACCTATTGTAGTCTCTTACGCTGCAGCAATCGGAGATGACTTCATTTTAATGGATGATAACTGCAGGCCACATCGTGCTAACCTGGTGGAGGATTTCCTTTTCGAGGAAGGAATCGTACGAATGGAATGGCTAGCGTGTTCTCCAGACATGAATCCAATAGAGCACGTTCGGGACGCTCTAGGAAGACGAGTTTCTGGCCGCCAACCACCCCCACAAACTCTCCAAGAACTGCAAAGAGCTCTTCTGGAAGAGTGGGACAGAATACCCCAACTCGTGATTAATAGCCTCATTGACTCCAAGGCTCAAAGGTGTTCAACGTTGCTGACCGTCCGTGGAAACCATACCTCCTACAGAAAATGATGTCCTTTGAAGAAAACACCTTTTCTTATTCTTTTTTTTCTCATATGCAAAAATTGTGTTTTTTTTTTCCTTTTCTACACAAATGCGCAATAAAATGCATTTTTTTCTTCCAAACATGTGTAATTTATTCTGATATAGCCTACTACGTCTATTGACAATGTATCAATCAGCTAAAAAGTTTCCCAGCCACAAGATCCACCTAAAACCGTAATATTCTTTAATTGTTTTGAGCAGTGTATTTTTCCGTTGGAAGTTACCTTTCGAACAAAAGATTTTTGGCGAAATACTTTTTTTTATACCTTTCTGAAAGAAATCGTGAAATTTTACGTTATTCAGATCACTAATTCCAGCTGATATAATTATAAGTAGTGTCAGATTAATTTCCTGACTATACTCTTTATATAACAGAAATTTCAAATTTAAATGATTCCTGAGCCTTCAACATGTTTTACTAACACGCTTGAGCGGACAAAACTGGTTAAAAACGGAAATGTTTTCGACTGGAAAATTTCAAGCATAATTTTTTTAATGATAATGAATCATTTTGGATATCTTTATCCAATGAATTATTTGTTTTAGGATTCTGTAGGTAATCAAATTGGTTTGTAAAAACCCTTTTCTACATTTTTAATATTTCATTTTTTTTATGAATTGAACTGATACATTTTATTCAGCTATTTCAGAACTCTCTACATATTACAAGACTGGCGATATTTCATAGAAACCTGCCAAAACAATTTCCCAGTCATTCTTACTTTTATGACAGCTCCTTATTGAAAATCGAAGTAATAATATAATGTTGCTCAATTTATGCTGCAATCCATGACGTTTCTTATCAAAAGTTGTTTGCTTTATATGAAAAAAAAAACGAATTTAACCCTACAGTCAAATAATCGAACCGATAATAGGAAATGCAAAAATATCTTATATTTTTATTGAAGGATTTCCTTTCAGTAAGTGATGTTCTTTTAATGCTAATCTTTCTAACGTAGCTTCATATCATATGAGTAAAAAAACATAAAATGATTTCGCATGGCTCATTGAAATACGTTGAAATATTCTGAAAATGTACATAAATTATGTATGATCATTTTTTTGTTCGCGATCGTTGAAGCTTTCGTATTTATGTTGCAGTTCTCTAATAAATCATACATTCTTTTTAAAACATTTTTCTCATTTTCTGTCCATGTTGTTTATTTATTCAAAATCCTTTAAGTTTTTCACATATTTTTGAAGTATATTTTTAAATTCAGAACATTTCTGGATGAATAATTTAAATAAATTTTTTTTTAATTAATATTTAATTCTACTTTATATTTACAATCTACTATTATTTTAATAAACGTACTTTAAAAGGACAGTAAATACATTTAAAATCAGAACTGAATTCCTTGTATTATATATTTTCATCGAATATATTTAACACTGCACACATGGTGGAAAGCGTTTGATAATTTATTAGCCAATAAAATTCACGAATTCTCATTCATCAGGGAAGTTTACATATCTGTTGGTTGGCTTAAACTTTTACAGGCTAATGCTCTCAATTGGGAACATCAAATTAAAAATTTATTAAAAAATAAAATTTTATCAATATTGTCTTGAAAAATTAGCAGAGCAAATTAAAAGGCTACTTGATTTTTTGAAATAAAAGTTGCATTTCTATCATTAGTGGGGAAACTGGACAAAAAAAAATCATGAAAATAAGTAGGTTGCTATTTATATTTCTGGCCTTGGCAACAGAAAGCGTGGATAGGCGATCGCAGACGATTGAAATCGAAAATTTTATATTTGTAAACATAAATTCTTCAGAACCATTTGCCATATGAGCTTGATTTGTGTTGTTTACAGGAAATTTAAAAATTCATCTCGTTAAAAAAATGGAGTGGGCTCGTGAACATTTTCGTGCAGTTATTTTTCAAAAATTTTCGACGTGGATTGTCAAGATAAGAGTGTTTCGATGAACTTAAATCTTTATACAGCGATACAGCACCATCTTACAGCACTGTAAAAAGCTGGTATAACGAATTTAATCGTGGTCGGTGTTCGATTCAGGACGAATTCCGTGCAGGTCGTCAAAAATCGGTTTTGTGCCAGAAAATATCGATTCTGTGTGAGAACAGATTAAGCAAGATCGTCATGTGACATACCGTGAGATTGAGGTGTCTTTGGATATTAGTATGACAAGCATCAATAAGATATGGCATGAACATTTGACCGTAAAAAAGATTTGTTCGCGTTGGATCCCGCATAATCTGAAAAACGCTCAAATGAAGGCTCGTATCGATTGGTGCAAGGAAATGCTGACAAAATACAATCAAGGTGCATCAAAGGCTGTGTATAACATCTACACAGGTGACGAATCATGGATCTAAACATATGAGCCGAAACAAAACAGCAATCAATAGTATTGGTCTTCCAAGATGAGTAAAATCCAACAAAAATTGTTCGAAAAAGTAGCACATAGAAACACATGGTTGTCTGTTTCTGCGGCATTACCGGTCACGTGGTGATAGTGGCGTTAGAGCAACGCAGGACGGTCAATTCTGAACGGTACACGACTATTTGTTTGTCAGAATTCGCCGGAGAAATTCGAAAAAAGCAGAAGAAGAGACGTATAATTCTTCATCATGACAATGAGAGCTCTAACACATCGGCTCAAACAAAGGATTTTCTGAAATGTTAATACATCGAATTGATGGGTTATCCGCCGTGCAGCCCTGATTTGGCACCCAATGACTTTTTTTTATTCCCGTGCATCAAAAATAAATTACGTGGACAACGATTTTCGACACCCGAAGAAGCGGTTGATGCATTCAAAACGCATGTTTTGCAGTTACCTCAATCGGAGTGGAAAAATGCGAAAATTGGTTCAAATGCATATAAAAGTGCATTGATCTTCACGGAGAATAGTTTGAAAAACAATAAAATCAATTTCGATCCTAAATATTTGTTGTTTCATTATTAATTGTTGTTTCATTATTCAAGAAAAAAAAATAGCAACCCTCGTAATCATTTTCATAAATTTTTACAGAGCTATCTTCATACGCCCTCACCCCCTTCAAACTTAATTCTCTCACATCTTTATTTAAATTTAAAAATAGATCTTTTATTAATTGTTGATATTTGACTTATTATTTAAACTACCCATCAGTATATTCTATAATTTTCCCCTTTAAAATGACTAATATCCTATAACTAACGCGTTAAAAGACGAAATATGCGAAGAAAATATTTAAAATATGCCTGGATCTCAATTCGGTCTGTAAAAGGTTAAGAGCTCGCGCTTTCGTTAATATGTTATGTTTCGCTTATATATATAAATATGCTATTCTTAACTCTTAACAATTTAGAATAGTTTAATAAGATTCATGTATTTGCGATTTGAAATGTTAAAGCAACACCTTATCCATTATTCTGTGAAACAATAATACTGACGGATTCATTTTCTGCATTAATGAACGTTCACGGGGTTTTAACAAAAAATAAAGTTGTAGACTTTTGCCTATACAAGGGAAATAAATTTGAAGTTTCGAAATTTATGTTTTATAAATATGCAAGGAAAAGATGATATATGTAAATCTTATTCATATCAGAATATCTCAAGTTGATCGGTTATTAGTGCATAAAATATGCGAGGGCTATCTGCCGAAAGAGAGAGTGAAATCAGATGTCGTTTAAGGAGTTCTAACGCATATTCAAGTTACATAAGAAAGCCGCCTAAATAGACTAGTAGATAGACATCCGCGCGGGAGGCCAGAGCCCTAGACCTTCACACCTCAGTCATCCACCAGTGTTTCCCCTGAAATGCTCAATTTGCGAACTATGTTACTGATGCTTTACCAATTAAGGGGACAGTTTATCCCAAAATTTGGTCAAAAAATAAATTTTCTTTTTTAAATATTAAATGAAAGTCGATTAAATTATGAAAATTTTGACATCTTATTTTTAAACATACGCCAATAATATCACGAGATATTGTAAAATTTGTTCATACACTCAGTGCAATTTCATTGGCAAACAAACTTTTTAAATGGCTTTTTCTCCATGTTCATATTTTCTTCACTTTCATGTTATAAAAATGCTAAGGTTTTTTTTTTTCTTTTTTGTATTTCAGATATAAGATTTTAATTTTTTTTTTTTGTATATATTCTTTATTGTATATCTGATAAATCTGCGAATAGATTTAGCCTTCAGGTTTTTTTTCTTTTTTTTATTTCAGAAATTGTATGAATATATGTTATTTCTTATTGTTTTACTCTATATATATGTCAGTAGAAAAACAGTATTGTATGTTACGTTAGACGTATCTAAAAATCCATGCACAGTCTTGTGTAATATATAATTGAAAATCTTTTTTTAGCTCTTCAGTGCTATTTCGCTCGATCACGGTTTTTGGTGTAGACACGATTTGTCCACGCGCCGTATCACTTTTCAATTGTTATAAATATATTTTGAGTACAGTTAGAAAACGCCTGGCCAATATTGTAAAATAGTTTTTGTAGGCGATTTAAATATAGATTTTAATTCCGAAGAAGTGTTTTATAGAACAGAGAAGACAAATACGCTACACTCATAGATTGCGATACACTTTCCAAATGGTATTTATAAAGGTGAAGTATAGTTTGACTATGCCTGGCGGAAATTGTTAAGCAGTTTTGGTAGGCGATTTCAATGTAGATTTCTATTCTGAAGAAGTGTTTTATGGAACAAGGAAGGAAAACACGGTACACTCATGGATTATGATGCCCATTCCAAACAGTATTTAAAATGTCTACGGGATATAGTGGGAATATGCCTGGAGAAGATTGTAAAACAGTTTCAGTAGGCGATTTTAAGATAGATTTCGATTCAAATATGTGTTTTATGGTTCAAGAAAGAGTTGATTCCTATTTTAACGCCCCTACTCTCGCGAACCTAAAAATCCCTCGCACTTTGGCGAGCTTTGTAGTGGTGGGTCTGTAGGAGTCATGCACAAGTTTCAACGCTCCCAGAAGAACTAGATGAAAACTAAATTGAGCAAATTAGCGATGGACGCACCAGTAAAGGAATTTGAAGACAATTACTTATTAAAACTACATTAATTGGCAACCCAAAATAACTAAAAATGTAACGGAATGTTGTACTTACAGGTTGTTCCAAATCGCTATTACGATTGCCACATAAATGCACAAAATCGTCATGGTTACTGCATATGTTTAATGATCGCCACCTTGACGAGAGTCGGGGCGTTAAACTAGTAATCAGCCCAAGAAAGACAAACACGGCACACTAATGGATTATGATGGACATTCGAAACAATATTTAAAAAGGTGAAGTATAGTTGTAATATACTTGGCAAAGATTGTAAAAATTGTTTAAGTAGTCGATTTTAAGATAGATTTCGATTCCAAAGATGGGTTTTATGAAACAAGGAAGCAAAATACGGCACATTCACGAATAATGATACCACTTTCCATTTTAATGGAATAAGGAAGAAAAATAGGGACGACGCATAAATTATGATACGTTTTGAATATGTAGAACTATAGTGCGTATTTAAAATCTGAAAGTGTTTCAGATTTTCTTCCTTTTATTTATTTATTTGTAAATCCTACAAAAATCTTTGTTTTTAAAAATGTAGTTGGGATTTAAGAAAAATAATTTTTTGATTATTTTTTTTAAATTTTTACTTAAAATTGCAGTTTAAAATGATTTATTATTTCGAAATGTACTTGTAGCTGAATGTTGAACATAGCTGCAACAATTCAGGGTATATAATTAACCACTTTTTGTAAACAGTATACTTTTATTTGAACTCAGCAATTTCGCTACTTTCTAAGACAAAAATTACTGTTGAAAAGTGATTAATTATATACCCGGAATTGTTGCAGCTATGGTTTAAATGAATTCAGTTAATCTTTTGTACCCCATTTTTTAAAATGAAAAAAAAATATTGAAATGGTAAACTGTTCCGTTACCAATCATTACCCATCAACCACAATAATAAACAAGTTCATAATGAATCTGCAATGTGTACACTAATGCCAAACTAGTCCATACCACACTAATGCACAATGTCTAAAACAATTATTACACCTGCTGAATAAAGGATCACCCACCAATCGTATCCATAAATCGTTTGTGAATAACATACTATACTTCAATTTGTTACGCAAGAAATTTGTTAAAATAGACCATCTTCACATTTTATAATACGAGTAGCCATTGAGAGAAATACAAAGTTGTTCCTTACTTCAATACGATGACTAGACACAGAGTTGTCAGCCTTCACGGAATATATATGACCCACTTTGCGTAAACGCTAACTTTCGGATTAGAATATAGCAAAATTTCTCAGCTAAGCACGAAGATTACTACAACTCTTTTGAAAAAATATTTACAAAAGTTACTGTTTATAAAAAGTGGTTGATTATATTCCGTAAAGGTTGGCAACTCTGTAGATGACATACGTCAAAGTTCTACGATAAATAACTTGATAATTCTACAGAATGAATGCAATCAAAATATAATAATAATTCACTTCAACATTTTAAAAATTTCCCTGATAATACTAATAAATAAAATGTGTGTATGGATGTTTTATTATCATCTTGGTCGAAATTACACTTGTTTTTTATACAAAAAGTTCTTATTTTGCCTTATTATTTTCATGGTTGATAAATTTTAAACAACGCTTTTTCCAACGTGAAGAAAAGAAAAGTGAAAAAAGAAATTATGAAAAGCCTACTCAGTAAATATTCTTATCTCCGAATCAATAAAGTGAAAAATAAAGGTGCATGTGTGTGTTTCATATGGCATTATTGGAAATCAATCCATTCAAATTTGACAGTTTGCCTCACCACAAGGGAGCAGAAATAAAAATGAAACAAAAAGTTAACAATTGTAGCAAAGAATAAACAAAATAAAAGGAAATAAAAGAACAGCAATAAGGAACAAGAGTCTATAATTAGAGGTAGTCATTGAGAGCTCTTGCACCACCTCCTAGATATAGAAGGCCTGAGAACAGAAAATTTTACGTCATCCCTAGGTCCACTAAAATGACGTCATCACACATTTATTTTCATAAACTAAAACTTTTCAAAGTTTGGGGTGAATTTACACCCGCATAAAACATTTTAATGATTTAGGATAGAAAATTTAATTTTACGACAAATAGGAAATTACAACTATCTCTAATTATATAATATGATAGAGAAATAGATCATAATAAATCATTTTTATCAGAAAGGTTGTTTTTTTTAATTTTTAACTTTAAATTAAGATACTTTCTAAAATTTTAATCATTCACCAGAAATTTTAAATAGTTTTACTTTGTGAAAGGAAACCTGTGATGACGTCATCTTAGAAGACCTAGTGATAACGTAAAAGCTTCTGTTCTCAGGCCTTCTGTATCTAGAAGGTGGTGGATCTTGCCTCTCAATGCAACTTGGTGATGTCTCTGTTTCTCTTGGAGACTCCATCTAGTCCTTTGCGCACCAAAAGATGGTCATAATTCGAAGTGTCTGTTTTACAAATTGAGCACACTTTGGTAGGGAGGATTTTCGTTCAGCTAAGCAGTCGTGCCCTGTTCTGAGTCGAAAATTTGCTACTGCTTCATTTCGAGTTTTGTTACTAAGATTTTCAACTGTCGTGTTTATCCATGTTGTTTTCCCATGTTTTACAGTTTGATATTTTAATCAAATCGTGGCTATTTGTTTCGAGTCTAAATTTTGCTACTGCTTCATTTTGAGATTTGTTACTAAGAGATTTCCAAGTGTCGTGTTAGTTAGATATTTAAATCAAATCGTGGCTATTTGTTACATTATATTTATTAACAATAAATTTTTTGAGTGTTTCAGGTGTAACGGTTTCCATTTCTTGGGGCATGTTCCGTTTTTTGCCAGTGAATCAGCATATTTGTTACCCGCAATACCAATATGTGATTGAATCACTATAATTTTATGTGTTTCTTGAAGGAAGCTTATACTTTGTTTGATATCGTTCATGATTTTAGTTTCGAGATAGTGGTTTTCTGTTATTGCTTGTATAGATGATATTGAGTCCACTAGGAAAACCACCTTCGAGAACTCATTGGTGTTAGTTTTTTAGGTTCTCTAGTGCTAAATAGATGCATAGACTTCTGCATCAAAATTGGACATATTATGGCCCACTAGAGCATTTTGGGAAAATAGTCTGCTATAGACTCCTGCTCCTGATCTGTCTTGTATCTGGGATCCATCCGCGTGCACACGTAACCAGACGTGTGTAGACGGATAGATCCCATTTCACGTATATATATATACCAGAAATATGAAAGTTACCCACCCTTAGTGCAGAGACCAAGAAGACTAATCAGAATGAGAATTTGTGAAATTGTTTCGACAAGAACGAAAAGTGCGAGAGGTATTCCTTTACTCTGTGATACAATCTAAAAGGAATTCCCTTTACGAAATCTATTACTTTGAAATGACAGGAATATACTGTTCCCCTATCAACGTTTAAAACTTGAATACAAAAATATAAAAAGTTGGGGGTAAATGAATGTCAAACCCCAAAATATCATTTTTGTATATTTATGGAATTAATTTGAAATACAAAAGTTTAGGGAAAGTGGGGTAAGATGAACTTAAGCTCAAAATGTTTTCTTTGGATTCAGATAGTTGTTTGAAAACCTGAAATTCACAGAAAGACTTCTTTGTACTTTTATGTTTTTTTATAAATAAAAAATTGAAGAAAATTCATCTCCTCTTGGGAGATGGTAAAATATACCCTCCAGCCAAAAAATGGGTTAGTCATCACACCCATTACGTAATGTAAGATGACGGATAGATTATAATATAAAGGTTTGATTTCAAAAATGTGTAGTATCAGTTTCGCTTATGTAGTTAAGGAGTATGATACAGACGACAGTAAAAAAATAATGATGAATCATACATAATGAAATCAAAATTTAATTGGATACACAAAATAAGAAAAACTACAGGAAATAAACTTTATAAACAAAAATCGCTTTTCCATGGTCTGTCTTTCACTTCATTATGATCCCAACCTGATTATTGTAAATGCGCCCAAGATTTGAGCCTGATTCGATCTTCGGAAGAGGAAGATAAAAGATGACGAACTCTTCGTCATCTCACCCAGAGTTGCCAACTGCTACGGTACATAATTAACTACATTTTCAAACAGTGATTTGTGGCTTAAATTATCTCGAAATTTTGAAGTCAAACGTCAGGGTTGATTATCATTTCAGAAAACTATTTAAAAGACTATTACTGTTTACAAAAAATGGGTAATTATATTTCGGAGCCACTCTGTCTTACCCCACAAAGCTATTTCGATCTAAAGTTTCTCAACAGTATAGAAGCTAATAGTAAATAAACTGTGAGCTACATGATTTTTAACTATTAGCTGCATTCTGAGAATATTTTATGGAAATTTTTAAAAAAATCACTTACCATAGGCCGCTAATTCCTTTCGCTTTGAAGTCCAAAATTTATAAACAGACGTTAAAGAAATACTTTAACGTCACCCCAACCAGCATAGTCTACATACATATTGCCGAAGAATCGAAGTTTTTACGTCATCACTAGGTCGACTAAAGTGCCGCCATCACACATTTAGTTTCACAAAGTAAAACGATTAAAAAGTATGTGGTGAATTTACTCCCGCATAAAACATTTTGATTTAATATAGAAAATCATCACTATAGATAGAACGATCGAAAAATCATCACTAATTATATATCATGATGCAGAAATAGGTCATTATGAATTATTTTGTTTCAGAAAAGTATTTCAATCTTTAACTTAAGATAGTGTCTAATATATGAAGCATTCACCAGAAATTTTAAATAATTTTACTTTGTGAAAATACTCTAACTATGTCTAGAGTAGTCTAATTATGTTATCTTAATAGACGGGCTAATGACGTAAAAGCTTCTGTTCTGAGGCTTTCTGTATCCAGGAGTAGTTGCCACATCTCACAAACGATCTCAGTTTACATTATTTGGGGTGTGCTTCATAAACCAAGACTAATGTTTTAAAAATTGACATGACAGGTTCAGGTATTTATAAATGCGTCAGGGAAATATGAAGTTCGTCGTCTTACCGTTCGTCATATCACCTCACTTTCCCCAAAATAAAAACTCATTTTTATTTTCTATTTAATTGTATGCGTCGATTTGGGGCATACAATCAATAAATACAATCATGCATTTGCAATGAATTTAATATATCTTTGTTTTACAGGTTTCAAGGTATCTGATACAGTGAGGAAAGACATTTATGATTTAAATATGTATGAAAGTGAAGAAAAATTGCTCATGATGGGAAATATGGCAGCTCTTTTCGGTAAGCTGATCTTATTCAATTACATAACAGCAAAAATTAAAGATTTATAAGCCAAAAATGACTGTTTATAAAATATGGTTAGTTATATTTCAAAGGTGTTGGCAGCTATACAGAGTGTATGTTATTTAAACATAGCTGCCAACTATTCCGAAATATAATTAACCATTTTTCATGAAAGAATAATATTTTAACTCTCTCGTCACCGAATTATAAAAAATCAGAGAAAAGAAATCTGTCTAGCATTTAATGCATCTGAAATAATATTATAAATCATGCAAAAGTATTTTTTTCTAATGTCGATTAATATTAGATTTTTCTAATAATAATTTCTGCATTTTCGAAGCATTTTGTTATGCTAAAATTAATTTAAAAGGATGCACATATTAGGTAAAGGTTGAGGAATAAGAAAAAAACTATACTTACCTTAAAAAGAAAAAAAAACGGTAAAAAAGCAGCGTAAATACTTTCTTAATTTTTCTCCTGAAACAATGAAGCGAAAACTGTAAAAAAGGATCTAAATTGACTAGTACTGCAATCTAGGCACGATTTATGCATCTAGTTAAGAGCCTCATATACTTTCTACATGAATTAATGATATTGATGTCACTTAAAGAAAAAAAATACTAAATTCAATTGTTTTCTCTCTAAATATTGCTATTTAAAGTAGGAGCCTCATATGAGGTTCAGGGTGACGAGAGGGTTAAAGCGTTTTCTTCGAAACTGTAACTAGCTCGCCCGGTAAGCATGAATATTTTATATTGTGCAAAGGTGAAAATTCCTGTTTTTTTTTTTTAAAACGAGCATTTCCGAAAGTTTTACATTTTACATTTCCGAATAGTTGGCAGCTATGGGCATGAAAAGGTTCACATTTTAAATTTAAAATAGAACATTTTAAATACTGTAGTGGAAAATCTTCCGATAAAATCGGAGGAGTTGGCAGCTATATCTGTGGCGATACAATGCAACGAATCAATAATTTTAAATCACCACAGAAAGTTTTATATGGTAAAAATTGTTCGAAATGTTTACATGAAATATTCAATGATACTGTCTCTCTAATGTCCAATTTATAATAGCTTTGAAGCTTGAAAATATCGAGCTTAATTAGCTGCGGAGGACTTAAAATCAGGACAAGTTTGTTCCAGCTTTAAATCCGTCCGGACTAATTCAGCTCGATATTTTTAAGCATGTTCATTAGGTAGTAAAATAAGCAGCAAATAAAAGATTTTTTTAACCCCATTCTCTAATTCTGGACCTATTTTTTTGAGGGGAGAGGGGTAATTTAGAAATTAAGTACACGATGTCAATTTTTACTTCAAGAATAATTTCAACTATGTTTCAACATCAATGCAGCAACTATGTTTCAACCTCTAGTAAAACCTACTATAATTTAAAGTTTGTGAATTGTTATACTCAGGGCCCCCCGGCAGGATTTTCGGGCCCCATTTACGACGGGCCCATTCCTCCCCCCCCCCCCCCTGCCCTCAAAAAAGTCTTTTTTCTGTGCAAAAGACCCTGTAAATGATAAAATATTCATAGAAAAATGGCAAGTATTTTATCAGAATTATTTTAAAGTAATATACATATAATTCTGAAATTCTTTCTTAATGTATACAGAAAAATCATGATATAATTAAATCTAAGACTTTTAAATGTTGAGTACTTGCTATTTGAAAACTAAAGCAGAGTTATTATAAAATTCGTATTCAAATGAATAATGCAGAAAGACATGACATGACAAAATTTTGTTAAATGGAACAACTAGGCCATTCAAGGCTACATTTCTAGTTACAATCCTTTTTTGTTAAACATTAAATAAATAAGGCCTCCACGTGAGGCGTGGTCACGTCAAGAAAAACATTTTTTTTTTTCACAATGTAAATATAATATATCAGTAACATGTACATAGATAAAAAGTGAGCACAATACAAATGATGAAGAGCAAATTTTAGATGCAAAATACACAAAAGCGGTAATTAGAATAGTGTTTGCAAAGTTCCTCCGCCAATGCAGAAAGAAAAACGTTAGCAAACCGATTCCGTAAAATATGACTTACAAACATCAGTGTGAGAATGTATTCTGCCGAAACCGGTTTGCGGCATTAAATCTCATTGGTGCTAGCTAACGTTGTTTTTTCTGTGTTAAATCAGAGTTACCTTCCTTTTCAAATTAGTTATTAGTTTACAGAGCTCGTGAGAATTGTAAGCTGAAAAATCGTAACATACGTTTCCAGGCCCGGGCCTCCCTATGGACCAGGCCCTGGAACAATTGTCGCTCTGTCCCCCTCTATCGGCGGGCCTGGTTATGCTCATTAACCAAGGAACGGACGATGTATCTGTGAGGTGTCATTTTCCCCGACACATGACCCTCAGAGTCCACCAAAATTAAATGGAGACTTATTAAAACAGTAAGGCAAATGTTTTGAAGCTCAATTATTCAGTCTGATTCAAGGCCGTACTCAGAGGAGTGATCCAAGTACGGTTGCCAACAGTCCAGCGAGAGTCGGAACGTCCCGTTTCTAGGACTTTAGAGGATACGTCCCGCGAAAGGTGTGTGCGGGACGCTAAATGTCCGCTTTCTTTTAGAATATGTAATTATATATAATTTGATAACTTATAATGATCTCGGAAGAAATTTTAGACATTAAGTTTCTTTCCTAAATAAGTATGATATCAGCAGAAGTGATTGTATACTTCAAGCCTTTTTCTTCTAAGTAAGTGATATTGTGATTTCAGCTAAAGTAGTTAAATGTGATTTGAGACCAAGTTTCTCTTATAGATATGTTATCGATACCTACTTATGGGTTGTTTTAAATATTTTCTAAATGCCAAAGTAAAAAGGTTTTGTTTTAATTTGTGAAATGAAATAAAATATCAATTTAATTGCAAATGATAGTGCTATTTGTTTTGTTTATGAAGAAAAGGGATAGAAGACTAATAAACCGAAACTTAGCGTAAATACGGATTAGGACCTCTTGGAAAGACCCCCACAGAAGGCGCCTTAGCCCTCCGCCTAGATCCCAAGCGCAGATAATTGGCCGTAATCCCACAACAACAAGAAGACTAATAAAACGTTAATTTTCTATTAATTTGCCTGATTTTGTTTTAAGTATTTTGCATGTATAATTATACCAAATAGTAAGCAAAATATTCAATAAAACTATTTAAAGTGTAAAAATTAAATCTGGTTTTAATTTTGTTTCTAGTCTTCCTGTAATAAATAAGCTGGATGTCGCTTTTTTTAGCCATGTCCCGCATTTTAATCTCGAAAAGTTCCGTAAATCAAAAAGTTCCGTGTTCAAAAGTTGGCAAGCCTAGATCTAAGGGTTGACTATCCACATACACACCCCAGTTGTTCTTTTTTTTTACATTATGATAATAATGGACATTTTTTTGTGAAAATTTCTTCCTTTTCCACATTTTGGACCCAACCCGAATTCTTTTTCTGAGTATAACCCTGATCTGATTCTCTCAGTCTGCATGTTTCATCGATGATACGTGACACCCATTATCTCGTACAAAAAGAGGTTGATATCATCCGTTGCCCTCTCATGCTATCGAATCTACAGAAATGAATGTTTTGAACAACAACGTTGATTAAACTGAATTTTACAACCTTTTGAAAGGAAATACAAATCCTTTGTCAATGAAACTAGATAACGGAAAGGGTATTTCTGCGTAAGCGACCAATTCTCTTCCAAGATAATAACCATGTTTTTTACGAAAGGAAATGTTGTGTACATACAAAACTTTCTTTATCATTATCAATGCACGTGTGGTTTTGACCTTCGTGGTTGCCTTTCAGAGCAAGAAATAACTGATAGCATACCACAAATAAAGTACCTTCTGAAAACTAGAAAACTGGAGAGGCTAATATCTCAAAATTCTTTAGATGGTATTTAAAGAAAAAAGATTCTTCGGGAATTGCGCACTGTTTCCACTTTCCCTACATTTAAAAAATCGATCTCCTGGTTTTTTATTTTTTAACAGAAATCTTCATCATATTAACTAGAGGTTGGGCATTTTAGTTGCCATTTCATTCCTTCGGAGTGCTTATTCATTTTCTGCATTTTAGAGCATAAGGTATTTAATTTTCAAGTCCGTTTGCTTAAATGACTATGAGTCATCTTAATTAGGACATTTGTAAAAAGGAGTAGATTCATATGAGAATGCGACATTTTGTTTCTAGAGTTACAATGTTTTACAATTGCCTTAACTTATATTACATTATTTATATGTGTCTTTTATTTAAGCATAATTAATTTAGCCTGTAGCAAAAAATATTTTCCATGTCATATCTAAAATCCCATTAATCTAAATTACAAACTGCCCCATGCAAAAAATAAATGCGATATCCCCTGTCATTTCTTCGGAAGCTGAATTGTAAAGGATAGATGCATGTAAGAGATGCTAATTATACTTGAAAATGAAGCAAAGATTTTTGTATATTTTCTTATAAAATCCTTCACAAAGTCAATGAAGGCGAGCTTCTCTATCTAGAATGATGAACCGTGGGCGATATATATATGCACCATAATCACTCCCCATCGCTGTATTTATATCTGCTTATGATAAACATATCCCTTTGCAAACAGGTGTTGCAAGCTGTTTTAAACTCTATCAATTGTCCACAAGCTATAGCAGCCCCACTTAATTTCAAACTGAACTGAACTACTAACAATGTATATGACTGCTAAAGCAAAATGATTAAATGCTGCTAATGATAAGGTAAGTAGACACAGTTTAATTTGTTGATGCGTTTGCTGACACGTAAGAGAAATTCATAAAACTTGTCATAATGCTCAGAACGAAATTTGTGTCACCAAGTGAATTTAGGTGAAATGGCAGCATTTAATTGCAGAATTAAATTTAATTCCTCAGTGGACACCGAATGAGAATATCTAACGCTCGCTTTATATTATAAATATATCTTCATTAGACAGGATTATTTGTGAACGTAGAATGAACCAGCATGTATATGAGTTTGTTAATCATTTATTCATATTCCCTCTTTTCAGATTTAAAAGGTTTCCAATAAACTGTACTTTGATTGACGGCAGGCTTTTAAGACATGCTGGTTAACAATTTAAAAAAATTAAAAGACTCTATGTTATTTATAGTCCGTACACGTTGGCAGCCATGCACATTTTTATTTCAACCTAAAGCCGTAGAACTAGTTCTGCGTACAAGTCTCATACGATGTATTTCATAACAAATTATCACTCAATAACAACACTTCGTCGTTGTCAAATGAATATTTGCTATGTGCACTTTTTGAAGATGTCATGTGAATCACAGCCGGAATATTGCCGAATAATAACTGCTAATAAAAACTGGTAATTACAAATAAACTTTTTGCACATAGCAGATACTGGTTTGACAACTGCGATTTGTTGATAGACTTTCAAATAGTGTGCATAGAGTCCCTCAAGCCGAATATCTCTTGCGGAGAACAATGCAGAATCAACCCTAAGTCCAATTAAGTGATTAATTGTGAATTACTAAATGCAGGACGACCGTGCTCTTCATAGAGATGTCCAGAATCGTTCTCGACGTTAACTTAAAATTTTCTCGCCAAAATTCAGATATCGGATCATAATCTCGTAAGAAAGAGAAAGTTTATAGAGAACAAGCCCGAAATTGTAGTATTTAGTTTCTAGGTTCAGTGACTCTTAGTGACTTTTTACATTGCAAATTTTTAAGCGACGAACAAGATAGTGGGGAAATTTTTTAATTGCTGCCATCTCGACAATTTTCTGAGACACTGGATCAATTTACATGTAACAAGACGCAACTATCATAAGTGCATAGAAAGAACACTGATTTCAGTTTAATTAAATACTAGGGATCGACCGATACCAGATTTCAACCGATACCCGATACTTTTTTACAAGGGACTGTATACATATTATAATACAAAATTTAACATATCACAGCTACCAAAGATTTTCCACTACTAATGCTTACATTGAAAATTATGCTTAAATAAGGCCAAATTTCTAGAGCAAGTTGTTTAAAATTGTGGTGGAAAACTCCCGAAAATTTCGGGAAAGTTGGCAGTTATGTTATATAGACCACGTTTCCCATCACTTGCATTTGGAGAAATTTTTCTCTGTGTCTACATTTTTCTGAATGTAAGAGACTGGAAATTAGGTTCCATGTAAAATTCAATTTTCTATGTTGATGTGTATACAGCCCTTTGCAAAAAAAGTATCGGGTATCGTTAAAAAAATAGTATCGGTCGATCCCTAAACATTTTACCTCTACTAAGGAGATGTCGATATCCGGAATATAATTAACCCCTTTTTGCAAACAGTAAGTTTTTAAATACCTTATTAAGTTATAAGCAGCCCACACCTTCAGCTTCGAAATTTCGACATAACGTAAGCCAAAATTTACTGTTTAAAAAACAGTGGTTAATTATGTTCCGGAGCAGTTGACAACTGTACTACTAGTCAAGACCATTTAAGATAAAATTGAGAACAATATTTAAAAATTCCATGTAAGCTTACGGAAAGTGTATTAAAAAAACACGACTGAGTACATTGGGAAAGGCTCTTATGCGAGGTACTGCTTTCCACATTTAAACCAAATACATGCCCCGTTTTCTTTTCGAATTCCAAAAACAATTAATAATGTATTATGCATTCACTCAAGAATGTTATTGATATTGCGGGGCCCCTCTTAAACCACTGCCTCCTAGATACCGAAAGCCATTTCATTTCAAAAAGTAAAACTGTCTAAAATAATTGGTGAATACTACAAATATTAGAAAATATCTTAAATTAAGCATTAGAATTAAAATACCTTTCTCGTACGAAATTATTCGTTCTGATCTATTGGGTTGGCAACTAAGTAATTGCGGATTTAACTCATAGATGGCTTCAGTTGAATTTTTAAGTTTGTAGACGATTTACGAATGTAAAACACATTTTGTTATTTGATAGTTGGCAATTCAGCTGTCAATGTGTAAAAAAAGTTCTTTGATCGGTTGCGTAGTTTTCGCTTGGCCTTCGTTGAAAAATGGAAAATCACAAGGAACATTTTCGTCATATTTTGCTTTTTTATTTCCCCAAAGGGAAAAACGCATAGCAAGCTCATAAAATGTTATTTGCTGTTTATGGAGACGAAGCCTTAAAAGAACGGTAGTGTCAAAATTGGTTTGCCAAATTTCGTTCTGGTGATTTTTCACTCAAAGATGAAAAACGCTCTGGTCGTCCAGTTGAAGTTGATGACGCCCTAATCAAAGCAATAGCCGATTCGGATTGTCACAGTACAACACGTGAGATTGCAGAGAAGCTTCATACATCACATACATGCATTGGAAATCACTTAAAACAACTTGGCTATGTTCAAAAACTCGATACAAGGGTTCCTTACGAACTGAAAGAAACGCATTTAACGCAACGCATTAACAGCTGCGATTTGCTAAAGAAACGTAATGAAAATGATCCATTTTTAAAACGATTGATAACTGGCAATGAAAAATGGGTTGTTTACAACAATATCAAGCGGAAAAGATCGTGGAACAGGCCAGGTGAACCAACTCAAACAACATCAAAAGCTGATATTCATCAAAAGAAGGTTTTGTTATTAGTTTAGTGGGATTACAAAGGAATTGTCTACTTTGAACTCTTACCACCCTACCGAATGATCAATTCTGATGTCTACATTGAACAACTAACGAAATTAAACAATGCAGTTGAAGAAAAGCGGCCCGAATTGAAAAATCGAAAAGGTGTTGTATTCCATCATGACAATGCAAGGCCACACACATCTTTGGTCACTCGGCAAAAATTATTGGAGCTCGGTTGGGATGTTTTGCCACATCCACCATATAGTCCTGACCTTGCACCATCTGATTACTTTTTGTTTCGATCTTTACAAAACTCCTTGAATGGTAAAAATTTCAATAATGATGATGATGTCAAATCGTACCTGATTCAGTTTTTTGCTAATAAAAACCAGAAGTTTTATGAATGTGGGATTATGATGCTGCCTAAAAGATGGCAAAAGGTCATTGATCAAAATGGACAATACATTACAGAATAAAGTTATTTAGTTCCATGAAAAAATTGTCTTTGATTTTCTAAAAAAAAATCCGCAATTACTTAGTTGCCAACCCAATATTTCCTTGTCCTATTATCTAGTTAGTCACAGTTTAAAACTGCCATTTGCCTTAAAATTATATTTATTAATCCCAAGTTATTTATTTGCCAGGAGAGGACAGCTCGCGTCAGTGAATGTGTCGCTTAGAGCTACATATACGTCCTTCCCGGAATTTCCCGCCACATTTTGGAACCTCATCAGAAGGTGGGGGACTTCTGAATATTGGCACCCCTCGGAAACTGCTAGCGACCGCCAAGAGGACTTTCGGAACCACGGATTTAACGTTCATGTACACCGCATGTACACGGTGGTCTTTAGTGGTACGCCGGTATCGAACCCACAACCTTCCGGTTACGAGTCCAATGCCTTAACCACTGGGCTACCACGGCCCTAATCCCAAGTTATTAAAATATTGCTATTTATGAGTAAATTCAAAAGAAATTTTTAATAATTTTATTTTGTGTAAAACAAAAAAAAAACTTTTACAAGTAGGCCAAATGATGACGTCAAACCTTGATGACGTAGGAGTTGTAAGGCTTTCTATATCTAGGAAGCGTCGTCAAAACCCAATGCGCTCACGGTAATCTCACAAGAACATTGAAATAGTTAACAGGATGAACTACGTGTCCGTAGTAACGTGAACTAATCTGTGTCATTCCGTTGCGATGATAAAGGCTTCCAATAAAGAAGCCGTCCTTTCATGATCCGTGACATTTAAGCGCGCACACTACGTAAGTCGAAAACTTATCTCTTAAACTTAAGACAACTGAACTATATTTGTGGTTGCTTAAGTTTAAACAGTACATGATAATAACAAAGTAAGTCAATCACAGGTTTTTAAAAAAACTTTTAGCAGCTGTAAATTATTATATATTATAGTGTCGATGAACATTGAAAAATAAACCTATGAATGCCAAGCACATAAAATATAAGTTCTCGCAATCTATACTCTTAAAGAATACAACTGTAGATTTACAGATTCTGGCAACTCATTCCCAGATATATAAAATGAAAAATATATTAATAATTCATTAAAACTTTTATTGATTCTAAATGCTACAAAGTATGCAATTTAAGTTTCCATCTACAGTTCCAAACATTTTTTAATATTCTCGATAATACTTGCAATACCACTAAGAAACTTTTATACCAGAGATATAAGAGAATTGCACGTTGAGTATTCGCTAAAACTTTTATTAATTCTAAATACTGCAACGACTTTTTCCGCACATTCATTTCAAGCATAATCTGGGAAATATGTTCTAATTTTCAAAACTATTTGGAACACTTATTATGGAAAAGCTTTCATGTTTGAAACACGAAGGTGCAACATAGCTGTATTTCCAGTTTTCTATACCTTAACATTAAAATCGCTATTAGACATGTTTGTAGCAAAAATAATAATTTCTAGGCATCGACTAATACCATATTTTAACCGATACCCGATACTTTTTTACAAAGGGCTGTATACATATCAACATAGAAAATTGAATTTTACATGGAACCTAATTTCCTGTCACTTACATTCGGAAAAATTTCTCCAAAAGCAAGTGATGGGAAACGTGGTCTATATAAAATAACTGCCAACTTTCCCGAAACTTTCGGGAGTTCTCCACCACAATTTTAAACAACTTTCACTAGAAATTTAGCCTTATTTTAAGCATAAATTGCTATGTGAAAATTAGTCGTGGAAAATCTTTGGTAGCTGTGATATGTTAAATTTTGTATTATGATATGTATTCAGTCCCTTGTACAAAAGTATCGGGTATCGGTTGAAATCTAGTATCGGTCGATCCCTATTAAATACCAAGAGTATAAGCCCTGTAATATGATTTAACAAAATAATATTGATAAAATATTTTAAAGCTAGAAAATAAAGTATACTATTTAGAATTGAAGTTTAATAGACAAAAACCTGTAGTTTTAACGGGATTTTTTTTACTGTGAAAAAACCTTATTTTTTCCTTTTCGCTCAGATGGTTGAATAACAAATGCAACTTAAGTATTTCCAAATTTATTCTTACTTACCATTTAAAGCATTTCACTACTTTATATTTCTCACACTGTTTCTTTTATATAAATGATTAAAATACGTGAAAGAGAGAAGAGTGTGTGCTTAATATAGGCAACAGCAAGATAAATTTGAAAATCCCAGTTTGAATTCGTGCAAAAAAACCTTGTTTCTGGTATACCTATGTGAATTTTATTTATATCAGGTTGTAACGAAAGTTTTCCGCCAGATTTGCTTGAGTCAGCTCACGCGGTACCCAGCTATTGACCTTATATGTCAAATTTATGCGATGCTTAGCGCGACTAATGGACATGGCACTAAAGTCTAACTCTTTTAGCTAGCTCTCGTGGATGAATATTTTATCTTCTTCCACAAATTCTCGTAGGCGGGCCTCATCAGCATCAGTAGTCTGGTCAGAGCGCTCTGCTTCTTTAATATCCTAGTCCTCGTTTTTGAACTTTCGGTACCAAATCTTCACAGTGTCATATGATACAACAGTACCTTAAGCTGTACACATGATTCAGTGTCATTCTGTAGCTGACTTTTTGCGACAGAACTGAGAGTAAATGATGGATCAATCTGGTAGCGTGGTAGTTCCATTTCAGACACCTTATACTTAATCATAACGATATTGTTTTACGGATTTCACAACACAGTGCTCTAAAACAAGTCTTTTCTTTCAAATAACAAAAATCGTTTTACAAAATATTGGCAAAGACACCAACGTGAACTGCTTGTGCAGGCAATACTTGGAGTGGCGTAAAACTTTCGTTACAACCTAATATAATCACGAAATAGCTTTAGAGAATTACAGAAGAAACAATTTCAGGCTACTTTCCATTTTGTATGATTTCTGATTAGCAGCTGAACTCTTAATGCAATTTCAAAGGCTTTCTAATTGAACAGGCTACAATAAAAATGGTCGCATATGAGAGCGTCACAACTATAGTGAACCAAGTCCATAAGTGCCAAGTATCATGGAATATAATTAACCACTGTTTGTGAACGGTAATTTTCTGTTTAAAATATAGCAAAATTCCCGAGTCACAAAATTGGAAAAATATTTAAAGAATTTACAGTTTACAAAAAGTGGTTAATTATATTCCGTAATACTTGGCACCTTTGCAAGTCCGTCTAAATTAAATTGAAGAAATGAAAGTCTGAAGTTACACTTTATAGTATAGCGGCGTTATACTGCCAAGTAATTAATGTCATCTCTGGGAGAGAAAACGTATTAATCACTTTATTCACTACAGCAATGAATGAAGCATGTTTTAAGGTTACTCCAACTTGAACTATCTCCATTTAAAAAAAATACGGACTTGGTCCATTATGGTTGTGAACCCTTCATATAGCACTTGACAAGAGTAAGATACAAACTACTTTCTCACTTTTTGCATTACAGTGGTGCAATACTGCCTTTGTGGCGAACTTCTATAAAAGATAATACATCTTTCAATTGTAATAGGAAATGCATAATACAGAACCCTAATAAAAGTCAACCACGAAGATTTTTTTTGTTTTTGCTCATATTATCTAATTTTATGGTAGTTGAAATTTACACTCAATATGTACTTTTTATTAAGGCAGTGCAGTCTGGAATATAATAGCCACTGTCTTGCGTCTTCCTATATCTGGAACTCACAGTATCATCGGAGCTGTACTAGGATTTACGCTGGTTGCTAAAGGATTCAGGGGAATTCAGTGGAAAACGCTCGGTTTTATTGGTAAGTAATTCATATGATTTATACTTGTTCTAGCAATAACTTTCGAAAAAAATTCGAGCTCTTACATAACAATTTTGCACACACGTCAGCATTCACTTATTTAGCAATTCTTAGACCGATCAGTGACCGAGCGCATAACGTTCTCAATTGGGAGACGGAAGGCGTCTGGTTCAAACCCACGTCGCGTCCATTGCCCTGGCCATTCGGAGTTTTCCGTGTTTTTCACCAGAACTTCGCGTAAATACTGGTTAGGACCCCTAAGAAGTCTCTATGGAGGGCACTCAATTACCACTTTTTTTAAACAGTAATTTTCGAATTAAAATCTAGCAACATTTTTGTGCTACGGGCGGGAGGTGTTTACTATTCTGATAAAAGTGCTAATAAAATATACTGTTTACCAAAAGCGGTTAATTGTATTACGTGATAGTTGGCATGTATGCGTATGGTGAGTGCATCTCTAAGTATTTCAAACACGAAGGGGATTCTTTCAACAGTTCGTGAACCAGAACTCTAGCCTCAGATTTCGTAATTTTTGTTTTAAATGGAAAATTCTATGCGGTAAATGAGACGGCTTTTTTTATATCCATTGCAAATTAATCATAAACATGAATTCAAGCTTGTACTTTCTCTAGAATATGTTTGGTATGCGAGTCATTAAATATTAGATTCAAATAACAAAAAAAAAAAAAGAATAGAAATAAAAATAAATAATGTGAATCTTCCATTTTTCAATGTATTCTATATTTAGCAATCTGCCTCAAGCACACCAAAGAAGAATATTCAATTATACACAAAGTAGTTAAAATTACACTTCTCCTATGAACACTATTCTGTAGCTGAAACGAGTGAGCAGACCACCAACTTTGCCATGTGGACTGTACACGAGATGCGCCTTAAAAAGTTTAGTTCCAAAATGTTTGCTAGGTATTACTTTGCATGGGAATTCAGCTGAAGAAATGACTGAAATCAGCCAATAAATTTTCAATAACTGTTGAATAAATGTGAAATTGTTTGTTTATTTAGATCATTTCCATCGTTAAATGTACTATTTTTCCATGCAAAGCGCCACCTACTGGGAATTTTCTGATTTTTTTTTTTTTTAATCCCTTCAGCGCATGTCATATATAGTCTACATACCAAATTTCTTTACAATCCAGTCCCCCCTTTTAGCTGTAGAACCATGTTTATAGAAGTTTAACTACAGCCACCTTTTATTTTGAAAATGACATTTTAAAGGAATAAGTGTCCTAATTTTAATCGTAAAATTAATCAATATAAAACAATATAAAACTGAATTTTGCAAAACAAAATCATGAAAATATTATCAAAGAACTCAAAATAAACCCAGTATTTTCATGTTACATATGAATTTTCGAAAGCTGTTTATTGGACCACATTCTTGGTTTTTGATACTCCTTCCAGCCTTCAAGTTTTGGCCGTGTCCAACTTGTTTGCATCGTGTTATAACTGTGTTTTTCTATTGAAACATATCAGCATTGAACACTACAAGCTCAATATCTTTTGACAGCTGCGCGATCGAAAGGTGTCTTATTATTGCCTTCCAAGCAGTTGTCCCGGGTTCGACTTCCGGCCAACGCAGCGTTCTATTTTACATCTCACCAATGTGCGGACAATGCACATTGCGCCCTACTGGAGGTTAGACTTTTTTAGTTCAGGTACTCCCATAATTGAATTTTCAGTCAGTCAGCTCCCTTGAAACTGCTATTTTAAGACTTCATTTCATCTTTGAAAATACGATTCAAATCATTAGAGGTTCGCGTGTTAGAACTTCGCGTTCGGTGGAACGGAGAATTTTGATCATTATCAGTTTTTGGCACGCTTTATGAATGAAGTAAAAGAAAAATAGATTCACTGAGGCGGTGAAATGCATCTATAACAAGAAAGATATATCCTATGAATAGTGCGTGTTAAAGCACTTGTTCCAATTCCACCACAGAACAGCGACAATTAAAGAAAGTGTGAGAGAAATTAATTCATTCTATGACTCCGATTCGGCGGAAAATTCTGGAAAATGAGAAATACTTGGTGTTCCTCTAAAAGAGCTCTTAATATGTAGATTCCAACCTTTACGGGATGTAATTAACCACTTTTTGTAAACAGTAATTTACGTCTTAGAATATAGCATAATTTCTTAAATTGGCTTGTGAGCTGGCTGTTTTGTAAATGCTTTGCATGAACATTTGTAAAATATGCTGGTTACAAAAAGTAAGTTATAATCTGTGAAACTTGGCAATTCTGTAATGTCCTCTACGTCCATTTCCAACAGAGTGTCTTCTGCCGTAGAGCTCTTAATCGCACCTCTAAATTTCGTGGAAATTCATACATACTTATGAACACTATCGCATATTTGCCAACCTTCCCGATTTCTTCGGGAGATTTCCCACCACAATTTTTGAACAGTTTTATTTTGCATTAAAATTTTGGCGTTATTTTAAGCATGGATTGCTCGGTAAAAATTAGTGGTGGTAAATCTCCCGAAGAAATCGGGAAGGTTGGCAGCTATGGCCAACTACTACGGAATATAATTAACCACTTTTCCTAAACATGATTTTTCGGCTTAAAATATAGCAAAATTTTTGTACTAAGCGTGTGACCTGGTTACTTTGTTGAAAAAATAAAAAATGTAGATACTGTTTACAAAAAGTGGTTAATTATATTCCGTAGTAGTTGGCAGCCATGGCTATCGTTACGATCGAAAGATGAATAAACTGAATCTGTAGCATTTTTTTCACTACTTTGCAACATTCTTTTACAAATGAGTTTGACTATTTGTCAGGTAATGATAAATGACAATTTACGAAAAACTTGCTGCTCCTTTCAGGGGGAAAAAAATGAAATTACACATTATACCCGGAATGACTTTATAAGCGATCCACAAATGAAGTTGGTTCATAACACGAAGGGAACACGAAGCCTGATATCTTTTTCATATGCGCAATTAAAACTCATTTAGTTTGAACGACACTGCTTTTTAAAACTACTGTCGTATTTATTTATTTTAAATCTCAGTGGGTTTTTTTTCAGTAATACTAAATTTTCTATAAAAATATATTCTAAAATTTGATAAAAGAATTAAAAACATTTTTTATAAGTGTACATTCTACTTTTGCAAAAGTTGATGCAAACATTGCTTAAAACTGGAAAACATTTTCTAAAAATTAAGGGTCATTCCGTGATGCAGAGTAATTTTAATTTATCCTTTTTATTCAGTTTGTGATTTGTTTTCTAACTGCATCTACATCAGTGCCAAGTATTACGGAATATAATTAACCATTTTTTTCTAACGGTAATTTTTTTAAACAATTTTCCAAAATAGTTACCACGCCTTCAGCTAAAGAGTCTTGCGATATTTTTAACAGAAAATTATCGTTACCAAAAAGCGGTTAATTATGTTCCGTAATACTTTGCATCTATGACTGAATCTTCGTTTGTTTTTTGAATATTCCTGTACCTTTGTATAGCTGCCTTCCGATTTTATCGGAAGATTTCCCACCTCATTTTTAAGCAGTTCTATTTTGCACTAATAATTTGGACATGTTCAGCTCGTATTGTTCGAATTTGCGATGGAAAATCACTTGTTATGACCAGAAGAGTTGGCAGCTATACTTATGTGCTTTATTCAAGAGAAACAACTCCTCCTAAATATAGAAAGCCTTATAACTCCTACGTCACTTAGCTTTGACTTCATCGCTAGCCCTACGAATTTGACGGCATCACAGTTTTAATTTCATAAACTAAAACTACTTAAAATTTCTGGTGAATGCTACAAATATTAGAAAATATCTTAAATTAAACATTAAAATTAAATTACCTTTCTCTTACAAAATTATTCATTATGATCTATTTCTTTAACATATTACCTAATTAGTCGTGGTTAAAAACTGCCATTTGTCATAAAACATAGATGCCAACTACTACGGAATATAACTAACCACTTTTTGTAAACAGTATATTTTTTTAGTATTTTTTTCAAAGAAGTAACCAGGTCACACGTTTAATTCAAAAATTTTGCTGTATTATAAACCGAAAAATCATATTTAGAAAAAGTGGTTAATTATATTCCGTAGTAGTTGGCAGCTATGCGTAAAATTATATTATTTATCTCAAATTATCAAAACATTACTATTAATGGGTAAATTCATTAGAAATTTTTAATAGTTTTATTTTGTGATTATAAAACTTTTAAACGTAGGCCGATTGCTGGCATCAAAGCTTGGTGACGTAGGAGTTGTAAGGCGCTGCATATCTAGGAGGTGTTGCTAAAAAAACCCATAAGACGCTTTCTCAACGAGAAAGGAAATTTCCACGAATAATGTTCCGGTAATTCCGGAAAATAATTAATCACCTTTTGTGAACAACATTTTTTTTTCCAGAATATAGAAATTTCTTTTCGTTGAACGGGTGGTTTCGTTACTATTTTGAAAAAAATGCGTAAAAAATATGCTGTTCGTTAAAAGTGTTTGGCAGTATCCGAAATGCTTGGCAGCTTGCAAATGCATCAGTCAGGCAACACCTCTTACATATAGAAGACCTGAGAACAAAAGCTTTTATGCCATCACTAAGTCTTCTAAGATGATGTCATCACAGTTTTAGTTTTACAGAGTGAAACTATTTAAAATTTCTGGTGAATGATACAAATTTTAGAAAGATAAAAATTAAAATCTTAAGTTGAAGATAAAAATTAAAATATCTTTCTGATAAAAAATAATTTATTATAATCCGATTTTATATCATATAATTAGTGATGGTGAAAATTTCCCATTTGTCGTAAAATTAAATTTTCTGTCTTAAATCATTAAAATGGTTTATGCGGAATTAAATTCACCACAAACTTCGAATAGTATTAGTTTGTGAAAATAAATGTGTAATGCCGTCATTTTAGTGGACTTAGTAATGACGTAAAAGTTTCTGCTCTCAGGCTCTGTATATCTAGGAGGTATTGCTTCAAGGGAATTCAAGTGTAAATATTAAGTGAAGGTATTTGCTGTTCGTGTTAAATTCAGCAGACTCGTAGTCAGAAAAAAAAATCAGAGTTTGGGAACAAAGAAGTTCTATTTTTTTAACCCTTTAAGCGGTCAATTTTTTTACCGAAATGCTTTCAAAAAAGGCATGTTTTGAAAGTCATATGATGAAATATTCCCGCTCTCTCGCTTGGAAGAAAAACCCGGATGAAAAGCATTTCAGTTACATTGACAAGCCAAGCCATCTATTGAAAAATATTAATACTAAATAGTCTCTTCACAATAATGAAATATACGGGCAAATCAGAAAAGGAAAGGAGAAAATATCCATGCCCGTACGCTATACGGGCAAACCAGTTGAGGCCAATTTTGGGTAGCACGTACACTGTACGGGCAAACCGCTTAAGGGGTTAATGGCGGGTCTCTGCCTTGGCCACTACTAAGGTCGGAGTGGCTGATCTCTTTATTATGGGGCACCTAGTAGGTGGACCAACCTCGCCCCTGTGAAGGGACGGACCCAATGACTACCACGTTCAGTCGGGGAACGAATCCCGAAAGCCGTGAGTTGAACCCAAAACCGTAGTAGGGTGCTTTACCCACCATAAAATGTGGTCGGCGGGAGAACAAAGAAGTAAAAGGCTAGATTTCTCGCAATTGCATCATGATTTTTATCATTTTCTTGATAAAAATACAAATTTTTGTATTTCTTTGAAATTAATTAACCTTAAAAGTCATGTTAAGTATTTTTTAGACTCCTTATTTTGACACAGTATAATAGCCACAGTATAATATAACACAGAGAAAGTATACCAATCGATCCGTTAGATAGAAATGTATATCCGAGTTGGAAATAATTATTCAATTTTACAATTATTGTAATCAACGATTTTGAAAATTTTGTATATGTCATATGTACTGTACAAGGTAAGTATTACAGCTCAATATTCCGTACATTGGAGACAATCATTTTCGTCAACACACAGTTCCAATTAAAATGCAAATAAACTTCCATTTCTTGTGTCTTTAGTCAGAAATATGGTATCATCTTGATTTCGTTATACTAAATATCTGTGTATAAAATTTAGTCATTTTTTACAAGATGACAAAATATTTTGAGTACTCCAGAAAGACGCTGATATTCCAAAACGATATTTACCTTACACTTTAAGATAAATAAAAATAAAAGAAAACGAGAAAATTGCATAAAACCACTGGTGATGCGACAGCAAATTTTACAGCTAAAGAAAAAACCGAACTCATCTATTTCTTTTGACAAACTTGGCAGTTTTATCGATATTGTTATCTAAAATACTATGAGTGCAACATACGTCAAAATATTTCCTAGTTTTTCTTTTGCATGTGTATGTGTCACAATAATCACACACAGAAATAAAATGAAATCAATCAATGACACTATGGTTTAAAAAACTGATTTTCATATTTATTTGAAATTTTAAGTATTGAAAATACAGATGTGTATTGGAAAAAAGAAAGATATAATGGAGAAATTGTTGAAAATTGTTTTAAAAAATTATTAGTAGAATATAGGCATGCCATTAACTTCTATTTTTCTATTTTAGCTTTAAAACAGTTTTTAAAAAACTTCTGCAAAATTATTATAATTTTATTTAACTTCATAAATAAGAAATTAATAAATTTAATGACTTAATTTTTTAATTATTAAACCTTATTAAAATTAATTGATACTTTAATTCGTATAACAAATAATCAGTATTTGTAATGGCTTTTGATTTTTAATATGCGTTAATAGTTTTTTATTTTAGCTTGATTTTCTTCCAATCTAATCAACTAATTAAAAAGATATCTTTTGAGCTGTAAGCAGACTCTCCTGTTGCTCTCGTGCGAGAAAATTTGAAAATTACTCGATCAACTTTTCGTGATTTTGTTGAAAGGAACTGACAAACATTTTCTCTCCCTTTTCTTCACAGTTGTATCAGTTAATAAGTTAAATGATAAGAGTATCTAAATGTAAAGAATATATTAAAAAGAGTTTCTTTACAACGCTGTCTGTAATTAGTTGAAATGACTGTAAGATGACGCTTTCAGACATAATTGTTCACCAACGGTCTGTAAAATAATAATATTAGTAAGTTTAACGGAACATACTTTCAATATAAGTGCAATTTAAGCCTCTCTTGTATATCTTTCCTCATGCTCTAAAGTTACTATTAATTAACGGAATCATGCGATTTCTCACTTTTGATTTTCCAATGTAGTTTAACAGTATCGAAATTCATATGGCTCAATATAATTATCCAATTATTTTAGAGCATTGGTTCCCAACCGTTTAACACTACCCCCATGCAAAAAATGTTTGCTTTTAAATGTATTCAAGTACGCTAAATTAAAATTCTTGCATCTGATTTCAGTCTCTTCGTGGTTCATATCTCCACTACTTTCTGGATTGGTTTCAGTTTTGATCTTCATGCTGATTCGATGGTTCATCTTAAGCAAAGTAAGGAGTTCAATAAGGTACGAATTTGATTTTAGTAGCGACAATGCATGTAATAAAGAATATGTATTGCCTAAAAAATTTAGCAGTTACGTATTATGGGCTATTTACATACTTTTGCATATTCATAAAGTTCTTTGTTATCACGTTATATTCCACAGTAACTGAAGTACCCGGACATCATCAACGCCTCCTAGATATAGTAAGCGTTGCAACTCCTACGTCACCAAGCCTTGACGTCGTCGTTAGTATTACGTTAAAAAAAATTAAATTTCACAAAATAAAACTATCAAAAATTGCTGGTGAATTTATTCTGAAAAGCAATACTTTAGTAATTTGAAATAAAAAATAAAATTTTACGACAAATGGCAATTTTTAACCATGACTAATTAGGTAATAGGATAAAGAAATAGATCAGAATGAATAATTTTGTATGAGAAAGGTACTTAATTTTAATGTTTAATTTAAGGTATTTTCTCATATTTGTAGCATTCACCAGACATTTTAAATGGTTTTAGTTTGTGACTGTAAAACTGTGATGACGTCACTTTTGTAGGCCTAGTGATGGATGGCATCAAAGCTTGGTGACGTAGGAGTTGTAATGCTTTCTATATCTAGGAGATGTTGGCTTCGCACGGGAGGAAGCAGGTTATTTTTCGAATACATGTAATTGATGTTTGTTCCATCAAAGCAGTAATTGCATTTCTTCCAAACTGTTTCAGTCTTAACATTAACAATTGCATTTTAATAGCTAACTTAAAAAGAAAATGCATCGTAGAGATTTGTAGTAGTTTGCTTATTTTGCTTTTATCAAAATACAAAGATAAGTAAGCAGTGGCGTTGGAAAGGGGCAGGCTGAGGCGGCTTGAGCCCCCCATACTCTTGGAAGAAGGGAAAAAGTAATAACAGATCATCACAATATGATGCCTCTTTTAGATTTCACTACTGACAGAAACATACTGAGTCCCCATCCCGCACCCCCCAACTTATAGAATTGCTACACTAATGTAAGTAAGCAATAAAGAATGGTCTAAAAATTTCAGACATCAAGGGAGCTTTTCGTGTTAGAGGCTTTTACGATCCGCGGATGTAAAAAGTAATAATCGGTCAGCAAAGTAATTCTTATCTGAATTCGTAAAAACTTCAATAACATTTCATATTTATCTACATAAAATAAATAATTAATTTTATATTCGCATTACTATTACCGTAGTAACAGAATCAACCGTAGTAACAGAATACCGTAGTAACAGAATCAATCGTAGTAACAGAATCTACGAGACGTATTTCGCATCTTTTGCGTCTGCAGCTTCGGTGTGGGTACTCAACATTGCAGCGCGTGCTATAACGGATAGTACATAACTTTTTTTTTTTCGAAATGCTTTTTCCGTTAGTTTGGAAAAGTTGCAGAATGGTTTGAGGAACATACGCACAAACTTGCATTGCCAAATTAATCAATAAATATTTTCCGGTTCAACTTTGGGGTCTACAAATGCAAAATTATCAGAAAATGGAAAAAAAAATTCCGTTTTCAGTGATTTTTCTCTAACTTTCGGTTTTTTATTCTCGCTGATGCTGAAAATTTAAAGGAATAAAAAAAGAGCAAAATTTTAATTTAATGAGTAAAACTTTTTCGGTTTCAGTTTGCGCTCTAAATATACCGAAAATGCTATACATTTTCCTTTTCCAGTGATTTTTTTTTAATTTTTGTAATTTTCTCTTACCGATCATTCGAAAAAATATATAATTTCTTATAAGGTATTTTATTAAGCGCACTGGCTACGTCCCTGAGGTCTTCACTCGTGTAATTTCAAAATTAAAAATTAATATAACCACTGACATGCTTATGCTGTCGAACCCGCTTAATAGGTTAAAGGAATATCCCGCTTATTGCAATAAATTTTCAATGTAACAGTTCCTAATAGTTAGTGAATGAATGTTATCCCGGATAATGTAGAATATACCGCTTATTAGAATAAGTTTCCGGGGCAAACTGGCTATTCCATTGAAAGAGTTAGCCTGTATTAAGAAGTATGTAAGGTAGTTATCCAATGAAGACAAGTCTAATTAATAATGGACCGTATTAGTAATTATTTAACAGGCCACGTTTACGTACGTAATAATCATAAATTTAGATTTAAAAACATTCGTTTTGTTCGATTGGTTAAGAGAAGGGGAAAAAAAAGATATTCAACTACTAGCTGTTCATTCAATCATAAGTATATTATAGCGTCTGGGATTGAAAGGATATTAAATGTAGTTCATTCAAGAGAGAATGTTGTACATACGCTGCATGATGATCACACTACATCCCTCCTCTTTATTAGCTAGTTTTGCGACATTGAAACATTCACCCAACATTCATTGAAACACAGAGCTTTGTTAATGATACCGTAGGCCATTAATGTCCCCATTTGTATTTAGAACAGGCAAGTATACTAATTTATTACAGACAGAATATATGATATCGCTCATTACTATTACTGAGTTAATGTCTTATGGACATAATAATGCTTTATTCAGCACAGCTTTTCCAGAGCAGCAAATAGGTCTCAGTAGTTTCTAAGATTAAGAAAAAAATTATAAATTATAAATCAAATGTATGTTTTCGGAGGCAAATGAGCATATTCTGTATAATACAGGGTGTCCATAATTAAACTGAGCAGTCTGTAGCAGAAAAGTGTGCAGCGAAATAGCATTAAAATGGGGTAATGGCATACAGAAATTATGGGAACTTTATCGAGTAAAAAAAAAAAAAAAAATGTTTGAAAAACCACCCCTAGGTGGCGTATCATAGCTTTATCGAGAACATGTAAATAATCTAGAAAAGTTTACAAAACATGCTCGATACGATGCCTACCATTGTCTGCTACCATCTGGAAGCGTAAAATCGCATGCTCGACTGTGCTCCTCCATACATCGCCCGTTGGGTGAAACAAGTGCTCCGAGGCCATTTCGGTGACGACAGAATCATCAGCCGGCAATTTCCTACGGCTTGGCCACCTAGACCCCCGACTCGAATCCTTTCGACTTTTGGCTGTGGGGATACCTCAAGGCCTTGGTCTATCTGCCGTGATCCTATCACATCTCTCTTCGACCTTAAAGAAAGCACATAACGCCAAGTGCGTAACATTCCCCAGTTCATGCTGCTTTCAACAGTCGAACATGCGATTTTACGCTTCCACATGGTAGCAGACAATGATGGACATCATATCGAGCATGTTTTGTAAATGTTGTAGATCATTTATATGTTCTCTATAAAGCTATGATACGCCCCCTGGGGGTGGTTTGTGAAACTCATTGTTTTTTTCCCTCGATAAAATTCCCATCACTTCAGTATGCCATTACCCCATTTTCAATCAATTACGCTGTATAGTTTTTGCTACAGACAGCTAGCACATTTCAAGTTTAATTACACAGGGGAGCAAAAAAAAATTTTTTTTTGGTGCCTAGGATTTTTTAACTGATTTTAGCATATTTGGGGCGCTGAATCAAAATATGCAGTCAGTTTTTTTTCCATCTGCTCTACTTTTTTAGATAAGTGCTTTTTTTTTCTTTGTTTTAAATACAATTTTACATGAAATGAGCAATTGTAACTCCATTTTATACAGTCTTAAATGACATATACAATTATTAATTCCTGCATAATTGTCCTATTTTTATTCTGTGATCCAGTTATTTCCAAGAAAATTCACCAGATGGAGTCAGCGTCCAATAACTTAAGTGACCTTCGGTTTAACTAGAGTTGGGGGTCAGTAATCGAGTTCCCGCCTTACAGGGTAGAACAAATTTGTCTCCGCGGGATATTTATGTTTATAAAATTGCATTACAAAGTTAATCCAAAACGTACTTTATTGTATATTGTTATATTTGTGGTGTTGAATTGAAATAAAACGAGTTCCAGTAAAAGAAGTTGTAAAAATCATCCTGATGTGTTTTGCTACATATGTGGAGACTACACATTGAAAGAAAACAGAAAGACTGTTAATGATTTTATAAAAAGAACTTATTATGAATACTTTGGTGTTAAGTTTGGAGATCAAGATAAAACATGGACACCACATGATGTCTGTAAAACTTGCATAGAACACTTACGACAATGGACTAGAGGGAAAAGAAAAAGTCTAAAATTTGGTGTACCGATTGTCTGAAGAGAACCCAAAAACCACATCGATGACTGTTATTTCTGCTTAGTAAATATTGCTGGTATCAATCGAAACAATCGTAGCAAGTGGAGTTATCCTGATTTACCCTCTGCAAGACGGCCAGTCCTACACTCAGAGGAAGTGCCAATTCCAGAATTTTCCCAACTACCAGAGCTCGTTGAAGAAGTGTGTTGTCCCTCTGATAACCCTGCTGATTCGAATGAAGGTGACAGTGATTATGAGGCGATGTCCTCCATTCCTCAACGTTTTAATCAGGATGAGTTAAATGATCTCATTAGAGATCTCAACCTGTCAACAAAAGCTTCAGAACTACTTGCTTCGCGGTTAAATGAAAAAAATTTACTCGAACAGGGAACCAAGATTACATTTTACCGTACAAGAGAAAAAGATCTACTGCCTTTCTTTTCTCAAGAAAACAATCTTGTGTTTTGTAATGAAATTAGAGGACTCCTGGAAAGAATGGGTCTTCCTGAATATTTCCCAGATGACTGGCGTCTATTTATTGACAGCTCAAAGCGAAGTTTAAAGTGTGTTCTGCTGCACAATGGGAACATACATGGTTCAATACCAATTGCTCACTCAACGAAAATGAAAGAAGAATATAACACCATTTCTCTGGTCTTGGAGAGAATAAAATATTATGAACATCAATGGGTGATTTGTGTGGACTTAAAAATGGTAAACTTCCTTCTTGGACGGCAGCAGAGTGGTCACACCAAATACCCGTGTTTCTTGTGGCTGTGGGATAGTAGAGACAAAACACACCATTGGTTTAGAAAAGAATGGCCTAAGAGAGAAAATATGGATGTTGGAGAAAAAAATATCATTAATGACCCCTTAGTTAAACGAGAGAAGATCATCTTTCCTCCATTGCATATAAAACTGGGCCTTATGAAGCAGTTTGTAAAAGCTCTTGACAAGAACGGACCCTGCTTTGCATATATTGGAAGAATAATGCCTCAGTTGAGAATGGAGAAACTTAACGCAGGGATATTTGATGGCCCGCAAATAAGAAAACTCATTAAGGATCCTGCCTTCATGAATTCGATGAATGAAGTTGAGCGAAAAGCTTGGACTTCCTTTGTTGCACCCTAGTAGCAATGACTGCTTGTTTTCTGCTCGGCCGTTCATCGAATCATCGTTGACTCGTCGAATTCAGTCATCGGCAAGTGCACTTTTGTTTATCTGCAATAGATGAATTTTTATTCATGGATAGAAGTGATCTAGACGAGCAGTTTCGCCGATGGGAAACCGAAAAACAATATCTTATCCGAAACTGCAGCTCTATAGTCAACGGGCCTTGCAGGTGTCCCCAGTGGTTTACACTTTACCCAAATTCCTATAAATATTTGCGTAATTTAGATGTGCCTTTGCATAATCTAAGGGAAATTTTGAACAATTCTTGAATTAATCGCATAATTTACTTCAAATTTCTTGTATTGGGGTTGGGAGGGGGCAGGGGGTGGTATCCCCCCCTTGCCCCCTCCCACAAAATTTAAATTTGAAAAGAAATATTTACAAAAAAAATGTAAGTGTTTATTATATAAAAATCGTTTGTAATATTTAAATAATTTAAAAAAATGTGTTTAAAAAAAAGAAAAGAAAATCTATTTGAGCGTCAGCTGCATTATAAGAAAAACGGAAACTTCATTACAATGAGCAACTCTTTTGAAACCTCTTTAATGTAAACAGCAAGAAGAGAAATCAGTTAATTTTTAAAAGTTATCCAAGAAATATGAAAGTTAAAATCACACTAAAATTCCTATACAATTGGCAATATTGTTTTTTAATTATTAATTATGAATGTTGTTGCTACTTACATACATTGGTAAAAAGTGAAATTAATTTCTTACCAATCGAATAATTTGACTATTATTAATAATAGCTGAACAACACTTTGTCAAAATTTCACCCAAAGTCCCAATCTGAGACTAAAATAACCGGTACTTCACACTTTGCCTTACACATGACAAGATTCGATGGTCTAGGGGTAGCGCGCTTATCTCGTAATCAGAACGCTCAGGGTTCGGGCCCGGGGAGGAAGAATTTTTTTTTTTCAGAAAAACGGAAATTTAGCTTACAAAAAACGAAAACATAATAAACAGAACGGACATTTTTTGAAAATTTTGCTGCCAGTCGTTTATTTTTTATTAACAAATATATTTTAAACAGTTTATCGGTTTCTTTTCGTTATTTCATCGGAGTCATCGGGAAACGATGATCGGCTTTATGGCCCCCCGAGCGGACATTTTGTACCAGTTGCTGATGAAATTTCCCCGTTTTCGGATGAAAAGCCGTGATCGGCCATTGCTCCTTCTCCTCGGATTTAACTCACCCGCCTCACATCGACCGATGGGTTATTGCTACTAGGGCAGTTATCGAAAACTTCCTTGGCAAACACAAAGCTGAAAACTATATTGAGCTGGTAAACGAGATGTTGAATAATTTCAGATCCCTTGGCTGTGACATGAGTATTAAGGTGCACTATTTACACAGCCACTTAGACAATTTTCCGGAAAATTTAGCAGAGAACAAGGCGAAAGATTCCACCAGGACATTAAAACTATGGAAGATCGCTATCAATAAAGATGGTATACCCATATGATGGCAGATTACTGCTGGAGTTTAAAAAGAGACTGCCATAAGAAACATTCAAGAATGTCACGGAAAAGAAGCTTCAGAAGTCTTGAGTGACTAGTTGGTTGGTATTACTCTTATCTTTGCTTATAATAATTGTATAATGTAATAATAAAAATTAAGAGTTTAGGTTTTATTTGATCCATTGACTTAACTTAAAATTGTGATATGTGAATTTACCTAAAATGTTATATCTCAAAAAATTGAGCTGATAGGCAAAAACTAATGCCATATTTGAATTCAGGGCATCAAATTCCTTCAAAATCAGGTCCAAACACTAGGGCACCACAACAGCTGTTTTCCTGTGTTATGGGCACAAAAACAGCTGTTTTCCTATGTTATGGGCACCAAAACAGCTGTTTTCCTGTGTTATGGGCACCAAAACAGCTGTTTCCCTGTGTTATGGGCACCCTGTATATCAGCATAATAATTGACCATCTTATGCATTTTCATTTGATACATTTTGAAAAAAATTTGATACCAAATACTTAAATTTTCTTGCTTTTTCTACACTTAATTTTGTTGTAATGCATGTAGAGGTTTCTAAACTGTTTTCTGATTTCGGTGAAGGGAATCGCATTACATTTAGCAGGGTTAATTTTAATTTTCCATTTCTTTCACCAAGTTTCACCAATCTTTTTCACAAAGTTTCTAAGATATCTATTTGGAGCTGTAATTGTTTAATCATAATATCAGGGTGGAAGGATCTCGAAAGTATGGCGGTATTGTAGGCATATATAGCAAGTGTGGGGTATTCACTTCGGAGAGTGTCATTGATATATAATGTTAAACAGGGTGGGGGCAAGGAATGACATTTGTTGGACGCCTGCTTTAATTGAAGTGTAACGTGAGAGAGAATTGTTTATACTGACCGCAAAAGATCGTTCACTAAGGTAGGAATGAAGCACGTGGATGAGTGGCACTTGAAGTTGAATTAGTTTGTAAAGTAGACCAGTCGTCCAGACTTTATCAAAAATCTTAGCGACATCCAAGAAGAGTGCTCCAGTAGAATCTTTGCTGTTTAGACCGTCTGCCAGAAATTCAACCACTCTGAACAGTTGGTGAGTCGTTGTGTGTTTGGGACGAAAACCAAACTGTTCGGGATAATGGTATCGAGCAACTGCAAATGATCATTAAGTTGATTTAGAATGAAGCTTTTGGTGATCTTACTCATGCAGCTTATAAGACTACTTTAGCATTAAATTAAAAATGTTGTTATCTAGGTCAGGAGATTATTTACTTTTGAGTTTTGAGATGAACACAACATCCCTACTTTGGTTTTGAAAAAATATTCACTGTTTTACTGTTTATGAAAGTGGTTGACTATTAAAAACATCTACAGTAAAGCCACAGTTGCTGTCCTGCGTGTAATCAACACCTCCTAAATATAGAAAGCCTCACAACTCCTACGACACCAAGGTTTTAACGCTATCACTAGGCTTGCATTTAATAGTTTCATCTTCACAAAATAATACTATTAAAACTTTCTGGAGAATTTACCCATGAATAGCAATATTTTAATAATTTGAGATAAAAAAAAATAATTTTTACGACAAATGGCAGTTTTTAACCATGTAATTAGATAATATGATAAGGAAATAGATCATAATGAATAATTTTGTATGACAAAGGTATTTCAATTTTTATGTTTAATGTAAGATATTTTCTAATATTTGTAGCATTCACTAGAAATTTTAAATAGTTTTACTTTGTGAAATTAAGACTGTGATGTCGACAAAGCTTGATGACGTAGGAGTTGTAAGGCTTTCTATATCTAGGAGGCATTGGTGTAATACAACACTTTCTTCCAGAAAAAAGCCTAATAACTCTGGCGTCACCATTAAACCTACACATAAATGCATGGGTGGACAGAAATTTTAAATATCTTAAGTAAAGCTGCTTAAAATGTCTGGTCAATTTACTCATAAAAACATTTTAATGATTTGAGATGGAACATTTAATTCTACAACAAATGGCAATGAACCATCATTAATTATATGATATGATAAAGAAATAAATTATAATAAATAATTTTGTATCAGAAAGGTGTTTTAACTTATATCAAGAAATTTTCTAATATTGTAGCATTCAAGAGAAATCCTACTGTATGGTTACGCTGATCGCTGATTCTGTAACGATTCTGGTTGAACCAATCCAGGATAAAATTTTTGCCGCCATTACTCCAAAAAATTATAAATTTAATTCCAAAAAACCTAATAAATCTACACTGTCTGTATGATCCGCTTGGATTTTTTTCATAATTATGTATAAAGAAAATAATCTGCACTACTTTAAAATCTTAAAATCCGCCCGTCCCTAATTTTCGAGCAATTTTTTTTGCTAGTTCCAGCTCTATTTTGTTTCCGAGAGTAAAAAGGGTTAATAATTTGCGTGACAAAATTAGATGTCGCATGTGACAATTACTTCATACAGAAGTCACGGTAATCAGGCTTTGAAAGGAAAATCGCAATTCCAATTCTTTTAAAATAGCCTTTCTAGATTATCCAGTTCTTTTTTTTACAAATAAAATGTATCCCTGTGCTTGAAACATTGGTATAAAAGGGGATTTTCTAGCGAAACAAAATCTCTCGAATGCGAAAAGTTTTCGCACGTTTTTAGAAAAATATGTAGTTCCGATTTCTGTATACGATAAAAATTAAATATGAAATTATTTATTTTAAGTAGACAAAGATTAAATCAGGAATGCAATGAACCACTTTTCTTAAAAATTAATTTTTTAAGTATTTTTCCAAAATAGTGACTACGCTGCATGCATTTCTGTATTCTACCTGAAAAATTCCAGTGTTTAAAAAAAAGTGGTTCATTATATTCCGGAATAGTTAGTTGTGCTTCAAATATAGCAATTTTTTCCTTAGGGACTGTATACATATTAAAATACGAAATTTAATTTTTATACGGTCCCTCTTTTCCAATCACTTAAATTTGGAAAAAATTTACCTTATTTTTTATTTTCCGAGAAGGCAAATGAAAAAATCCCATGTTTCTGAGTAAAATAGTTACCAATATATGCCCTCCAACTACTATAAATACAATTAACGACTTTCTTTAAAAGTACATTTTCTTAAACATTTTTTTCAAGCTAGTAAATAACCCAGCCACCGAGAGCAACTATTTTGTTATACTTTATGCTGAAAATTCTTGCTTTAAAAAAAGTGGTTAATTATATTCCGTAGTATTTGGTGGGTATACCGAGATATCACAGGATAAAAATTTTAGAATTTAAGGCCAAAGTAAGGGGATGTCTCAAGAGTGAGAAAAGTAAAATTCCTTTTCAACTAATACTAATTTATGTTGGTGCTCATTCGACAGCTGCATTTGTCTCCTGGTAATCCAATTTTAGCTAGAATTTTCCTATAATGCATGTTTGACAGTTTCTAGTGAAAGTTAACCCACGCCATTACTGTTTCATTTTCTATTACACTTTGAAATTCCTTCTCTAGAAGCGTGACGTAATCAGTGAATGACCCTTAAAAGACTAAATTATCGATAACCTATCAGTTCATATAAAATTGAACGTGCTAATTTCACGTGTTTGAATGCGTTTAATTACCGTTTTCCACGATGAGATATCATTTAATTTTTATCCAGCCATAGTTAGCCCCTTAAATCAAAAACTTTTTCGCCTGTAAACGCCAACAGAGCAGGTAAAGTGGTGTAAGTCGTCGATTTCAACATTAAATATCTCGTTAACTGTTTCACTTATACACATGGGTTTTTTTTTAATTAGTTTTCTTAGACATAGGGCAACATTTTTCTAAATATGAGTGATTAGAAATGAGAAGCCTTATAGAAATCAAATTACATGTTTCAATATGTATACCCCCTAGTATAAAAATTGCCATATCTGAAAGCTACTCTTTGTTTGGTGAACTTTTCTAATTTAAAGTATGTTTCTATTATTTACTGTTTAAAATACTTCTTTTGTAAGTAATTTTACTTCGCCAACATAAAACTGTGTTGACGTAATAGCTTTGTTCTTCCTTTCATTATCTAGGAAGTGTTTATTTAGCTGAATGCGTCAGATACGCACACACATGGCCAATCTTATCATACCTGCCTAGAACTCGATGACGTCTGTTAGACTAGCAGCTTCAAGTGACTTTCTACTCGATAACAGATATTGGCCATGCAGCGATTCATAACCAGGTAATCTAGTGGAAAGTCACTTGACTGTTAGTCTAAGAGTCATGGAACAGCTTAAAAGGGGTCATGTATTTTAAATTTCAGCTAAACATCACTTTTATGATTTCACATGTTCCTTTCACAGCTAACAAATGACTTGTGACTTTATACAGATGTTTCGTATCATCCAATTACTAATAGATCGACCTTTTTTTTTGTAACTCACTGAGCCTGATTACAGTTGCACTATTTCTGCGGTTTTATTGTCTGCATTGCGGGTCTCTACAACAGTCGATGTTCTCGTGCTTGAAGCCCATTGAACCTAACAAACATATGCTCCCCTAAGCGCTTTGATTAGCTAACCCTGGAATGCCATTACGTCACCACTATCACAAAATTTCTGTTCGATGAATTTCTGGTGATGAGAAAATGTTCAGCAAATAGTTCTCTAGGAAAGGATAAAAAAGAGGGATTCAACACGTAACCCCTGTGCGTTCAACCTGCCCAACATAAATTCATGTGATGCTGTAGTGACACATACATGTCCAACATCAAGACTGTGAAGAATGGATATTTTTTTAATTATGTTTAAAAGAGTAAACATTCGCATGTATCAAGCGTGAGTGAGGATTCGCATGTGTTGTCTCCCCTGAGTATTTTGTAGAAATTAAACATATTATTCGCAAAATGACGACAAATAAATAAAATTAAACGTGTGTATTTTTGTGACCAACTCAAAGACTAAAATTCAAAGATCTCAACACATAGTACACAACAATGAACCGACAACAGCACGTCGAAGACTAAGTCCCCATGAGGAAAATTGTTCCACTCAAAGCAGGCACAATTACTTATATTCTGTCTCAGTTTTTTTTTCAACGTCTAGTTATTGACACCATGCGTTATGTGCCTTTTCTGAACTTCAAATTATATTTCCAGCCAAAGAAACACTAGCGCAAAAATCCGAGCAGACTTTTATTGCGTAGAACCAACACCTCCTACACATAGAAAGCCTAACAACTGAAACTTTGACGTCATCATTAGGCCTTTAAGTGATGACGTCATCACAGTTTTACTTTCACAAAGTAAAACTATTTCAAATTTCTGGTGGATGCTACAAATATTAGAAAATATCTTAAATAAAAGATTAAATTTAAAATACCTATCTCATACAAAATTATTCATTCCGGTCTATTTCCTTATCATATTATCTAATTAGTCATATCTAAAAACTGCCATTTTTCATAAAACTATATTTTTTATCTCAAATTATTAAAACATTGTTATTCATGAGTAAATTCACCAGAAACTTTGTATACCTTTATTTTGTGAAAATAAAACTTTTAATCGCAGGCCAAACGATGACGTCAAAGCTTGGTGACGCAGGAGTTGTTAGGCTTTCTTCATTTAGGAGGTGGTGGTAGAACCAACACCTCCTAGATAAGGAAAGCCTAACAACTCCTACGTCACCAAGCTTTGACGTCATCGTTTGGCCTACACTTAAAAGTTTTATTTTCACAAAATAAAAATATACAAAGTTTCTGGTGAATTTACTCATGAATAACAATATTTTAATAATTTGAGATAAAGAATATAATTTTATGAAAAGTGGCAGTTTTTAACCGTGACGAATTAGGTAATATGATAAGGAAATAGATCGAAATGAATAATTTTGTATGAGACAGGTATTTTAAGTTTAATTCTTTATTTAAGATATTTTCTAATATTTGTAGCATCCACCAGAAATTTTAAATAGTTTTACTTGGTGAAAGTAAAACTGTGATGACGTCATCACTTGAAGGCCTAATGATGACGCCGAAGTTTCAGTTGTTAGGCTTTCTATATGTAGGAGGTGTTGGTAGAACACCTCCTTGTCAGCAACCTACTGAGCCATCGGAAAATTCATACCATTCAAATCTGAAGATTGATCCGTTCTCAAGTCCCATAAAAAATCATTTTATCTTTTGGATCTTTCTGGTTCCCTTGATGCAAAGACCAGCGATGTTCGATAGCTACGACGAAGAAATTGCTCGACGGAAATTTTGCAGCACCACAGCGGTGATTCTTTATACGGAAATCCCGTCTCCGAATCTTCTTGCAGCAGTTTCTGCGCAGGTAAACCTATACGTAAACAAATAAAGGTTAGTCAAACTCGCAAATCTTTTTTTTTTTTTTTTTTTTTTTTTTTTTTTTAAGTAAAACTTCTTTAGTGGCGACTAGGGAGTAAGTAACTCAGAATTTTTTTTCTGACGGAAGTAACGCTCAGTAAAGGAAGTTACGTGCCTTTTCGACCTGGTTTCGCCGTTCCCCGAATTCATCGTGTAAAAATATGCGGAACCTGTTAGAGAAAAACAGTCAAGAGCCATATCTTAGAGACATCAATCTTTATTTACATATCAATAAGCGTTTTGAAGGTACATCCAACATAATATTTTACATGTAATCCCAACCTCACAGGAGGTTCTCGATAATCCTTATTTTTAGATGAATAATATACAATACATGGTTTTGGAAAATCACAAAGAAATCGAACCTGCGGGCAATCGAACCGGAACAGTCAGGGACTGATTTACGGGCACGTGCCCTGGGCCCCCGATTTTTAGCGGCCTTACAAAACTTCCTTTTATGTAATCATAATAGCTACTAAAATTATCTTAAGAGAAAAATTTCTGATTACTTCATTTCATCAAAAACATTCAAAATTTTTAAGTTAATGTAACTTGTAACACTAAAAATTCTGCATTCGATTCTGCATTCGATAAATTCGATATTCGCAAATTCGTTCGGACACCTCAGCATGCTCCTCCTTTTATTTTTTCAAAGGTGTGTGACGGCAGTTAATACCAATAAAAACATTTCAAAATCGAAAAATTCATATAAGTGGTATCTGTCGTGACATTTTACTAATTTGTAAATGTTTACGTGTGATTAACTTAGGAATGATAATTGATTTTAACTAAATTTAATTAAGTAATATTCTGCGGAAAATTTTTGTCCAGGGGCCCCCAAAAGTATCTGTGCCCTGGGCCCACAAGTGTGTAGATCGGTCCCTGGGAACAGTAGATGGAAACGTCAGTTAAAGAACACTTTTCCTGGATAATAGCCCAACTTCCAGATAGAACAAGGGGATGGAACACCACAATTAAACCCTTTAACGCGCAGTGTTACCGCTCTGGGAACACCAGACTCTGACGTTTTGACTGTTGCCAGTCACGAAGAATAGATTCGATTTCTATAAAAATAGTTGCGGGTGAGATAGCTCCACGAGCATCCTTTACATTTTACCACATCATAGCCCCGTAAAAAAAAAAAAAAAAATTGTCACGATTATTTTTTAACAGCAATGACATCTGCTGAAAAAAGGAAGAATACGAGAACAGCTGGATAGTTTGCCCAATGCTGAAAAAAGGGCAGCCGTTTCCATCGCTCGGCTTGACTACCAGCAAGATGGAGGACGATCGAAACGTTCATCACGTGCCACAGATTAAGAGACCCTTTTTTGACGGCACCTGGCTGTGTCCGCGCACAGCCAGCTGCCGTCAAAAAAGGGTCTCTAGATCTGTGGCACGCGATGAACGTTTCGATCGTCCGCCATCTTGCTAACAGTTAAGTCGAGCGATGGCAACGGCTGCCTTTTTTTTCAACATTGGGAAAGGGTTGCGCCTCAAAGGGTTAGAGGGACAGTGGCTGCAAACGAACCTAAACAGCAGAGGGAAATTTTCGTTTAAGAACACTGTTGGAAGATCATACTTCGATCCCACGAAGGTAAATTTATAGGAGGGGACACTTCTCTTAGAAAGTTGGATAACGCCGTAGTTGCAAACAGATGGCGCTACGCACACTGGGTAACTGCGCATCTTCTGCTTCTGCGCATCTCAGGTTGTTTATATTTCCATCGAGGGGAAGTAAATGGAGGTCGTTGAATTAGCAGAACTTCAAAAATTAAATACATAAACTTAAAAACGTGATATATAGTAATTACTGGCTTCAGATGTATTGTCTTAGAATACTATTTCGTAATGATTATAGGCAATAGTTTCGAAGCGAAGTGATATTATTTGTCAAATGCCAGTTACATTGGCCCTTAGGCCATTAAACTCCTAAATATTATGTATGTCATGTCTGTTATTATTTTGCCCAAAAGCTGTATTTTAAGAAATGTTAGTAAATTTAGAAGAATGTAGTTGAACGCAATATTTATAATGATATATATATTTATATATAGTAATGATATATATATTTATAATGATATATATACAACGATTTAAGAATACGGGTATGTAACCCACAAATAAACAAACACTGGCTGCAAACGGTTTAATAACAAAATAAAAGAATAACAAATGGACACTCCGTGGATTCTAACCCAACCTCAAGACGGAGCAAGCAACGGTTTAACACAGGGATGGGACACCACAAAAAAAACGGACCCTGGCTGCAAGCAATCCCAAACAATAGACAGAACCTGCAGTTTAAAAACACGGATACAGAATAATAATTCGAAACCTCCCAGCAGACGAAATCAACGCTTAAGAATACTGTGATAGAAACACACACGCACACACACACACAGAAATTACACTATCTGCATTCGAACCCAACTAAATGAGGAAAACATCAGCTAAAGAACACACTTAAAGTATAATACTAGACTATGGACATTCCCCCCATTCAAACCCAACCTCCAGACGGAACAATGGTATAAGAAAACAGTTAATGAATAATACTACAACATGGACACTTCCTGGATTCTAAGTAATTATCATGAATTACCGATGATTCTTACTGGCAGAGCTGCCAAGTCTCCGGCTTTTTTCGGGAGATTTCCTACCACTAATTTTTACTTACAAATTTATGCTTAAAATAAGTCCAAATATCTAATGCAAAGTGAAACTGTCTAAAAATCGTGGTGGGAAATCTCCCGGAAAAAACCGGAGACTTGGCAGCTTTGTACTGGAGATTTTAAGGTTAATTTTCGCGTTCAAGAATCTCAGCCGTTAGTTGATTATTTAAAAGAAAAATCTGATCTAACTATGAATACTTCTCGACTTCAATCAACGCCTCCTATATATAGAAAGCCTTACAACTCCTACGTCACCAATCTTTGACGTCATCATTTCGCCTATATTTAAAAGTTTAATTTTCATAAAATAAAACTATTCAAAATTTCTGGTACATACTACAAATATTAGAAAATATCTTATATTAAACATTAAAATATATTTCTCATACAAAGTAATTCAGTATGATCTATTTCCTTATCACATTATCTAATTAGTTACGGTTAAAAACTGCCATTTGTCGTAAAATTATATTTTTTATCTCAAATTATTAAAATATTGCCAATCATGGGTCAATTCACCAGAAATCTTTAATAGCTTTATTTTGTCAGAATCAAACTTTTAAATGTAGGCCAAATGATGACGTCAAAGCTTGGTGACGTAGTTGTTGTAAGGCTTTCTATATCTAGGAGGTGTTGCTTCAATCAACAACGCGTTTCGGTACAACGATAGATGCTGTATTTTGAAGAAAATTAAATTTAGAGAGTAAAATTTATGTTTCACATTATAGTTACCGCAAACCTATAATTTCATACATTAAAAATTATGACATCCAAGTACCTATTACCAATGGATAATATAAATATAACATTTATATAAGTAAAGTACATGAATAATAAATATAATTATAATATGATATTTACTTTAAGTTAAAGTTTAATCATTTCAGCGATATGTGTCGTAAACGTCAAAGAAGTTTTACTTCAACCGCGCGTAAAGATTACACACACACACTTTTTTTTTCAGCAAAAATCTTTCAACAAAAAAAGAAGCGTATCTAACTGCAAATAGATAACACTGCATTGCCAGTAAGGGATTCGTGCGGTACAAAGCAATCCTCGGATTGCCAAAGACAGTCGTAGTCCCTGCATCTTACGACTTCAACGTCCATACAGTGCGTCCGTACACAGATGTTGCAGGCTTTGGCACATTTGTAGTTCTCCCTATGTCCAAACGTTTTTCACAGTTTTCACAGAAGTGTGTAGCTGAGAAAGACCCTTTCAGACACTTAACACGTAGCCGACAGATCAGGGAGATCTCCCACTTTGACTTTCGCTACACGTATCTCTTTTTCTGTTATTGCATAGCTGCCAACTACTACGGAATATAATTAACCAGTTTTTCTGAATATGATTTTTCGGCTTAAAAAAATAGCAAAACGTTTGTACTAAGCGTGTGACCTGGTTACTTCTTTGAAAAAATGCTAAGAAAATGTATTGTTTACAGAAAGTGGTTAATTATATTCCGTAGTAGTTGGCAGCTATGTGTTATTGTCATTTACTTGATCTGAAGTTGTTCGCAATTACTGAAGAACTGTTCTATGAAACACAATCTATGATTGATAAAAAATACCATTAAAATTGTACTTTTTTGTTTTGTTTGGATGGTGTTACTTTTCTTTAGTGATTGTTAAGTCCTTATTTTTCAGACTTTATTGTCTGTACTTAGTGAACAACCTACAAAAAAATAATCATTTTATACAAGTGCGCTGGGATATTTTATTTTATTATAATAAAACTTTAAATAAATAAATTATTATATGTTTTTAATTTTATGTTTTGTATAAACAACATGTGAAATCATTAAATGAAATTAATACCGTAAGTATAATTGACCACTTACAAATTTTCAGACACCTTTTATTTATAGTGAGTAACCACAGCTTCCAATTTTTATGCTTTTATCAAGATTACCCACTGCTATTTTGTATGTTTTGTTGTGAGTTTAATGTAAATTCAAATTTTTAATTATCAATGAAACTGTTTGGCATTTGCGATGGGTAATCTTCCGAAAAAAGCGTAAAAGTGGCGCTGGGTGGACAGAGTAGTTTGACTTGCCCGAGTGCGATGAAAGTCGTACAGTTATTACAGCGTAGGCGGTCGGCTCAGTGCCAAATATAGGGTACCCATCAAGAAACTACAAATCTAAAATACAGCAGCATTCGTCAACCTCACGACATCTAAACCTCGTTCCTGCCTGAACTTACGTTCAGGCTTTCTAGACTGTTCGACATTACCAGTTTTAGCACGATAGTGCACGATGAGAATTGTTGTTTATTAGAACAATATCTTGTTCCGAATTCTGGTTGGTAGGATTTTTGAATGATTTTTTTATAATGTAATTTTTTTACGATATTCATTTAATTTAGTGCAAATAAATTAATGTATTAGTTTGTCGTTAAATTAACAGTATATTCCAAGAAATAAAGAGAATTTTAATTTATTTTACCATGCATATATCTGAAATAAATCAGTGTGTGCTTTTATAATAAGGAAGTGAAATTTGACTTACATTGAAATATTTACGGTGGGTATAAAAGTATGGAAATCTAACAAATATTTCGTCATGTTTTTACTTGATGTTTACCTTAACTACATTATGCGTCACAGCGTACCCTTTATGCCATTTTACTTTAAAATTTGAGCATGAATTCATTTTAACAGTCCAAATTTAAACAGAAGTAAACCCATCATCTACATATGTATATTAAAAATTCACCACGAAACGCATTTTTCTTCAGGAAATTTTACAAAATATGTAGATTGCTGAGTTACTCTTATAAAACACTTTGGAAAAGTGCTTTATAAGAGTAACTAAGCTCTTATAAAACACTTTGGAAAAGTGCTTTATAAGAGTAACACAGCAATCATAGCATATTAATTACAAAGCACTTTTTCAAAGTGCTTTGTAATTAATAGCGTACACTGCTTTTTGTCATTCAGAATCAAAAGAGTTGTAACTGTAGCTAAACTCTTAGAAGTGCAAAGAATGGTGCAGCAGTTCCTAGCTTCTAAGAACGTATGAACAGCAATAGATTTAAAATACAACCTTAAAACTGAAGAGTGACGCACGACGCACTCCAAAAAATATGCATAGCCTTGGATTGATACTTCATTTACTAAAGAGGAATTTTAAAAGTAAATTAAGGCAGAAATTAATCACAGCTCATTTTTTACATAAGAGACTTTTTCTGGGTACATTGCACCTACATTTATATGATTACTTACGGCTTTATTTTCCTTTTTTAATCAGGAGAATCCCAGAGAAAACGGTTTGACTTCCCTGCCTATATTTTATGGATTTGCTGTTTTTGTAAACGTCATTTCTGTCGTTCTGGATGGATCACCAGGTAACTTTCTGGATCATTTTAATTATAAAATTGAAAAGAAGTGCATAATGATGTAGGTATTCTACTGATTATCCTATAGTATAACGGACGCTTTATGCACATCTTATTTCCACAAAATATTTTTTTGATTAAAACAGCTAAGCTTTTCCACAAAGATTTATGATACATACAGTGGAGTTGAAAAGGCATGGCTTCCAATCGTTACAGATTGTAACTAACCACTTTTTGTAAGCAGTGTATTTTTCAAACATTTTTTCCACGCTTTCTGAACGCTTTTTGCTGCCGTACAAGCCGAAATTTTCTGTTTATGTAAATTGGAAAATTACATTTTGTAAATGTTGCACGGCTACCACATTCCGGAGTATAAATACCCATTTTTTGTAAGAAGTGATTTTTCAAATTTGTCAGCTCTTCGACCGTCAATCGCAAAAATGTCCCTGCATTCTAAGCCAAAATTTGCTGTTAAAAAAAAAGTGGCTATTTGTATTCCGAAACAGTTGGCAGATATGAGGTTGCAACACGGAAGACATAGCTGCCAACCCTACCGGATTTTCCGGGTGATTTTCCACCACAATTTTTGAACATTTCCACATTATATTAAAAATTTGGACTTATTTAAGCTGAAATTGATAAGTAAAATTTAGTGGTGGAAAATCGTCCGAAAGAATCGGAAAAGTTGGCAGTTCTGTGGAGAGGTAATGGCCAAGCAGCGCTCATATGTGTCACTCTGTCAGGAGTAAGAACTACATTGGCAGAGTTTCCAATATCTAAGAAATATAAGTAACCGCTTATGAAAACAGTAATTTTTGGCTAAGAATTCAGCAAGTTTACTCAGGTTAGCGTACTTACTGCGCACCCTTCCGTGAAACTATTAAAAAAATCAACTTCTCGCAAAAAGTGGCTGATTGTATTCCGTACTAGAGATGGCCAATGATTCGATGAGTCGAATCAGTGATTCGAATCTTGGTACTGAGTGGCTCAGTCTTTACACTCACTCTCTACTGATTCGAATCTCAAGCCCTCAAGGGAAATACATTCCAAGTGCGAAGGGAAGAAAAACTTATTTTCCCTTTGCCGTTCCCAGGGATTTTCCCTTACTCTTTCAACTCTTTTCGACTCTTTACGACTCCTTTCGGCTCCTTTCGACTCTTTACGACTCTGAGTCGATAGATGATTTGAAACAGTAAATGAGTGGGTGTGCGTGAGTTGGTCACTGAGTTGGTGCAGCAACGAATCTTTACTGATTCAGTGTTTCGCTCTGTTTCGGTGATTGTATACTATCGTTGAGATTCGTTAGTTTTTCGAATCTTCTATCGACTCAGAGTCGAAAGGAGCCGAAAAGAGTTGAAAGGATGTTTCATTTAATTGGAGGGGTTTTTTCGAATCTTCTATCGACTCAGAGTCGAAAGGAGTCGAAAAGAGTTGAAAGGATGTTTCATTTAATTGAAGTTTTTTTTTCGAATCTTTGGTGTTTCATTTCTTGGTTGGTGGTCGGATTTTAAAGTTTTATCTGTCTGTGGGTGTGGAGTGGGTCGAACATCGTTTGCTTTTGGCGGGTGGCATAGGCGTTACTTCCTAAGGGCAAGAGGGGTCAATCTCCCCCCCGAAAAAAAAATTAAGAAAATCCCTCCTTCCAACTTGTCTGACTGATTTAATATTTGTTTAAAATTTAATGAAACATCCCTTTTCTACTTTTAACTTTAATATATGTCCCCCTGCCCCCACCCTCAAAAAAAAAAAAAAAAAAAAAAAAAAAAAAAAAAAACGGAACGTTAAGTTTACATGGTGGCGGATTTTCATGTGAAGGGAAATAGAATGAAATAAAGTTAGGATTGTGCTTGTCACTTTTAATGAAGGATACAGGGGCGGTATTAAGCGCTCTCACAAAAGGACTTTGTAGTAAGCAAAATAACATTTCGCTTTATTGCAGCAGATTTCGTTTTTTTTTTTTTACCTTGTTTTTCGTTTAAGGGGAATGATTTTATTTTCTTTCGTAATTCAGAGAAATACAAAATAGGGCCTAAAGCAGTGGCGTAGTTAGTGTTATTGACAGTGGCGTAGCCAGGATTTTATTTCGGGGTGGGCTGGGTATCAAATTTAAAGATAAAGTTCAATTGTAAGCTAAGTAAAGGGTCCCATTTTTTTTGGGGGGGGGGCAGCAGCCCCTCAGTAGGACTGGGCCAAAAATCGACATATCGGTTTTATTTCAACATCAAATATCCGATATTCCCATTTTCATTTCAGTGAAATCTCGAATTCGATAAAGGGCAAAAATACAGGCCGGCCAGGGGCGTAGCCAGAATTTTTTTATGGGGGGGGGTTATGACTACTGCATCTCATATATATGTATACGTGTGTATGATAATGTAGTGAAGAATATACATTTTGTATGGCAAAAAATTCCTCATGGGGGGTTATGACCCCCCTAACCCCCCCCCTTGGCTACGCCTCTGAGGCCGGCGATAAGAAAATCCTGAGATCAATACCAGCTTGTGATGCTTTTGCTACTGCTTTCTCTCGGAAAGCTTCTTCTCTCATCGCAGAAAAAACAGCTCCATGGTTTATTAGTCTAATTACCATAATTAATTAACGTATATCTCGGAACCTATCCACCGGAGCGCGTTTTTATTGATTCTCGACCCCCCCTAGACTCAACACCCCACCGATACTTAAAATTTCGAATGCTTTGACACCAAACTTAACCTTTTAATCTTACAGGCCCAGGGGGTCATACGAAGCTCCCCTATATTTTCAATTTGGGCATTTTAAACACTAGCCTCCTCCGGCGGCAACTCCAATGTCTGGAAACCATCCCAGAGCCAATTTCTACATGTTTGCAGTCCTTTTAAGCCTCAATCATGGTTAATTAGTCTAATTACCATAATTAATTAACGTATATCTCGGAAACTATCCATCGGAGCGCGTTTTTATTGATTCTCGACCCCCCCTCTGGGACCCCCATCGATACATAAAATTTCGAATACTTTGACACCAAACTTAACCTTTTAATCTTACAGGCCCAGGGGGTCATACGAAGCTCCCCTGTATTTTCATTTCGGGCAGTTTAAACACTAGTTTTACTGGAGCAAGGAGAGAGAGATGCTAACTGCCCGAGAACTCAGCGGAGAAGAAACCCGATGAATGGGTGAAGGGTGTTTAAATAGTACGGCTTTCGGCGCAGAGAGAGGGAAAATTTCTTTAGTTGTTTTATTGATTCAAGATTCGAATCACTGATTCGAATCATCGAAGTAGTGAGTGAGTCGAGATTCGAATCAGTAAAATGAGTCGAACCGCCCATCTCTATTCCGTACAGCTTCACGACCTTCGCAAGCACAGCCTGCTACCTTAGGAAGCTAGGTTTAGGTGTAACTTTTATCATAAAATTATGATACTGGTTGCTCATGGCCATTTTATCAAATTTATCATTGCTTATATATCTTTGGGGAACAGTTAAAATTATATAGATTTAAAAATTGAAGCTGCTATGACAATTTCTAAGCAAATTCTTTGTATAATATTTAATCAATAAACAATCAAGATAAATTTATGAAAAAATTAATTTTATAAAAGAATGATCAGCAACCAGAATCACAATACTGCTACACTAATTTAGATTTGCGCTTAAATCCAGCCTGCATAAGATGATTCATTTCTTCTCTACAGCAGATTTGGTTAGAAAAGGTCACGACTGTTTGGCGACTCTAGCATGTGTCACGGAATCGGTGCAACACCTTCTATATACAGAAGGTCTGAGAACAGAAGCTTTTGCGTCATCGCTAGGTCTTCTAAGATGACGTCATCACAGTTTTACTTTCGCAAAGTAAAATTATTTAAAATTTCTGGTGGATGATACAAATTTCGGAAAATATCTTAAGTCAAAGATAAAAATTAAAAAAACCTTTCTGATAAAAAATAATTTTTATTCTGATAAAAAATAATTTTATTTACCTGCTAATAATCACTTAAATAATCAATTTAATGATCATTCCTGTGATAAATATATAATCCCAGCTTTAATTATTCATCCTGTTAATAATGAAATTTTATCAAGTGCTTTATGTGAAAGATTCGTTATTTTTTTGGCGAACCATGTTTAGAAAGTGCACTATTATTCCAAAGTATTTATTAACAAGTACACGGAGATGACGTTTACGACTCCGCATAACTATGTGATACTGAACCGTCTTGGTGCCCTCTATTACCACTTACATGTTTCTTAAAAGAATTATGAATTACCCTATATATACGTTCAGTAAATAAATCACCTTCAGTTGCATTCTAAGTTTGTTTTATAATCGTAACACAATTTATTGGTCTAATATTTTCCAAGGAAAACCTTTAAAATTGCATTCACAAATTCATTAAATGACTGTAAATGGCAACTCCGCGCTTTAGTTCTTTTGGAAAAAAATCTTCCTGATTTACGGCTTACGATTCAGTTACTAAAATAAATTCCGATCAGAAAGATTTTCAGGTAAATCAAATAGAGCACAAAAATATAACTTGGTTTGCTTTCGTTAAAAAAATTCTAAAGCAATGACCAAACTTAATATTGTCTTAAGCACAAGCAAGCCTCACCATGTCCGAATGGATAAGTCACTCAAAATCGTAGACAGCTGAGTGTGAAGGTCCCGGGTTCGGGGCAACACCTCCTAGATATACAATGCCTGAGAACAGAAACTTTTACGCCATCACTAGGTCCACTAAAGTGACGTCATCACACATTTATTTTCACAAAGTAAAACTCTTCAAAGTTTGTAGTGAATTTGCTCCCGCATAAACCATTTCAATTATTTAAAATAAGAAATTTAACTTTACGACAAATAGGAAATTTTAACTGTCACTAATTATATAATATGATATAGAAATAGGTCATAATAAATAATTTTTTATCAGAAAGGTATTTTAATTTTTATCTTCAACCTAAGATATTTTCTAAAATTTGTATCATTCACCAAAAATTTTAAATAGTTTTCCTTTGTGAAAATAAAACTCTGATTACGTCGTCTTAGAAGACTTTGTGATGACGGAATAGCTTCCGTTTTCAGGCCTTCTAGGTATGTCTAGGAGGTGTTAGTTCGGGTACCATCGCGCTGCTGTCGATCTAATGGTCTAGCGTAAGGCACTCACCATCTTAAGCAAGTAACCCTAGTGCAGGTTTGCCTTAATACACACGATTAAGTACAAGCAATGATTTAAACGTTTTCAGTTACTATTATAATTTTAAATGACGATCTAGGAAAATGATGGTTAATTGCGGTTATTTACATCAAATTTCAGGGTGCCAAACACTCCGGAATATAACTAATCACTTTTGGCACACACTGATTTCTTTTTTCATATTTTCCCCTATCGTAATCAACCTGCGTGGCTAACATCTAAAGTTTGCTTTAGGGCGAGATTCAAGTGAAGCACAATTCGAACGTTTTCGCATCGAACAATGGAAACTTTGAAATATATCAATATTTCTTATTCAACTGAAACAAACCAATCGTGTTTTGATCAGTGACAGCGCGGTTGTGCGCAAACGTTCGAACTGTGCACTGAAGAACGTTCGATTCGAACTCGATCGCGTGCGTTTCACTTGAACCTCGCCCTTAATTTAAGCCAAAAATTACTGTTTAAAAAGAAGTGGTTCATTATATTTTGCAGCAGTTGGCAACTCTGAAATTTCGTTAATTAATAATAAAAATTCATATTTTTCAAAAATATTCCTATTAGCTTATTTTCTTAAATTAAAGCAGAACTATCACTCTTACTAAATATTTGACCTGTTGTTTTATAAGAAATCTATAATTGAGTGTAAATAAATATTTAATTTAGGCAACCAAATAATAGAGAGCGGTATTCGCTGAAAATTAAATCATTGCTCACCTTCTTATAATAAATTTGCTTTAATAAATATTTACTGAATTATACTTCACACACATATGCGCACACAAACACACCTGGGTATTTTATTTAATTTACGATGAGTGCTTCATTCTTCTATGAGCAAATTTGCATTTAAAATGCATAAAGTTTTATTTAAGTCGTATTCACTGATTTCTAATGACTTACCTTTCTTTATCCACTCGAAAGTGAAATTCAAATCAGCATTTATTCAAGCACTTCATAACAGAAATGCGGGGATTGTTTCAAATTACACTTCATAGAATTAAACTGTAGTGCTTGAATTACTAGTTACATGAATGTAATTACAATATTTATTCATACGACTAAAATATTTGTATCTAAAGCAGGGTAAAGTGTTAATTTTTCTATAGATAACTAATAAACATAGCGTTGAGTTCTAACATTTTAAGAAATAATTTAAACAACAGCTATATTTACCTGTAGTTACCTTAAAAGTAACAAATCAGAGGTAATAACCCTTTTATTTAGTAAAATCAAAACCCCTTATCATATGTAAGACCAGTGCACGCATAGCCGCGTGCGACTTAGAGAGCCCTCAAGCCTCACCATGGCACAGTGGTTATGTCACTGAAAATGGTAGATGGCCGAAGTATGAAGGTCCTGGGTTCGGGTCCCATCGCGCGGCTGTCGATCTAAAGGTCTGGAGTTTTGGTAGGTTTTCTGCAGATGTAACATGAATACGCGTTAGAACCCCTTAGAAAGTCCTCCTATCAAGGCACTCCCGTCCTTGGAAGATCGGCTAGCACTGCGTTGCCATTAATCGAACAAACAAACAAATAAACATTGAGAGCCCTCAAACGACTATTAGGGTGAACATATACATGACTGACAAGAATTACGTAATAAAATCCACCACTTTTTGCAAACAGTATATTTTTAAAGCTTTTTTTTCTTGTGGCTGAGAATAACAACGCAGTTTAGCAGTCACCTTCAAGTAGATAAATTCACCGTGTATGCATGCATGCATGGTGATGGTAAATTCGAACTGCGACTTCAGAGGGAATGCAGAGTATTCCACGAAGAAGATTGAAGCTTACCGTAATACACCATGTCCCAAACTGCGCTGAAAGAGTGGAAATCCCGAAAAACTCATGCAGGTTGTGAACTCTGTGGACCCGTTGAATTGCCCCCGCGTTCGCCTGATCTAAATCACCGTGACTTTCTCAAAGCTTTCTCCTATGGGGTCACTCTAAATCACTCGTTTATGAGACGCCTGTGTACACAATAGAGGATCTCATAGCACGGGCTGTTGTCGCTGCGGCAAACATCAAAAGAATACCCCGTAGGCGCAACTTACTAGGGGGGGCAGGGGGAAGGGGGCAAATGTTCTCCCACAAACATTTCAAAAAATTCAGATATCACTTATTTGAAAGTATTTTGCACAGTAGGAAACACCCCCCCCCCCAATGTTACATGCCAATTTACGCCAATGTCATACCTGTCTGGTATCTTCGAGCGCATCTTAGAATCGTTTTAATGTCGTTGTAGAGTGCAATGGCGATAGCCGTAGCCACTTCCAACAACTCTTGTAATAACTAATGACTAAATATCTTTTTAGTAGTTAGTATTGTTCTTCTGTCGTTCCAGCGTATCGCCGAAACCTGCTTTCATTTTCCACGATTTTCATCCCGTGAAAGGTGTTTGTGACCCCATGATCCATTTTAAGTTTTCATGCTCTTGATGACTTCTGTCACTCCTCTGATTTTCTCGGTCGGATTCATGAACACCCTGTATTTAAGAAAGAGATTAATATACATTATGCATACATAAATAGGAAGAGATAATCATTTACGTGTAATAATATTACGAACGGACACTTTTGCGGTCCTATATGTATGTATGCATGTATGGTAAAGTTATACAAAACGCTGTATACAGGGCCTCCATAATGCACTGACCTTTATTCCTTAGATATTGATCATACGTATAAAGAGTGGTTATAACTAAACTTTCCCCGTAAACAGCTAAATGGGTGAACGAACTGTAACCAAAATATATTGTGCAAAATTTCAGCCTTTATCATAAAAAGTCTCAGAGATATGTTTAAACAATGGTGAGGGAATATATACAATACGAATAATAGCAAAAGTGTTATGCATTTATGCAATCATTGTTTTCTTTCGCAAAGGCCATAGGTGCAAAGTACTACGAAATGTAACTAACCACTATTTGTAAACCGTAAATTTTTTGAATAATTTTCCAAAATAGCAACTAACCCGCTACTTTAAATTAAACATTTCGATGTATTTTAAACAGAAAATTAACGTTCACAAAAAGTGGTTAATCATATTTCGTAATACTTGGCACCTATGCAAAGCCTTCTGAAACGCGGTCATCTGATTTGATTTTTTCTCTCTTAGATGGCCTTTGAAAAGTGGTTTAAGTCAACAATATATTTATTTTCATATCTCTGACGCTTTCTACGATAAATTGCTCAAAATTTGTTCATCACTTCATCGCATGGTTACACATGAAGTACATGAAGACGCAGTTTATGACCTCATTTTGCTACGTGATTCTGATCTGTCTTTATCCCCTCTACCACTTACATGTTTCTACAAGAGTTCTGAATAATCCTGTATATGTCTATATCCTGTATCCTGTATATTTAAGGAAAAAAGCCAAGGTCAGTGTTTTACGACACCCTGTATGTCTTATGAATGTGTGAACATTACATGTGTGTGTACAAAACTTAAACAACAATGTAAATTTTAATCAAACAGCCATGAAATTGCAGGAAAGAGGTTCTTGCGATCAGTACAATGAACAAGCAATTCAGTAGATAACTCACGCGGATGCAAACGTCAGAAACAAAACATCACAGCGAAGTGAGCCTGCACAAAGCGCGTGCGGTCAACACCTCCTACATATAGAAAGCCAAACAACTGAAGCTTTGACGTCACCGCTAGGCCTTTAAGTAGTGGTATCATCACAGTTTTATTTTCATAAATTAAAACTATTTAAAATTTCTGGTGAATTCTATAAAAATTAGAACATATATTAAGTTAAGAGATAAAAAATAAAATTACTTTGGGATACAAAACAATTCATTATGATCTATTTCCTTATTACATTACCATAGCTGCCAACTCTTCCGGTTTTATCGGCAGATTTTCCACCACTAATTTTTACTGAGCAATTTAAGCTTGAATTAAATCCAAATTTTAGATGCCAAATTGAACTGTTAAAAGTTGTGGTGGAAAATCTTCCGATAAAAACGGAAGAGTTGGCAGCTATGGCAATGCATAGCTGCCAACTCTTCCGGTTTTTCCGGAAGATTTTCCCACCACTAATTTTTACTCACGACTTAGAGCTTAAAATAAGTCCAAAATTTTGTTGTAAAATAAAACTGTTTGAAGATAGTGGTGAAAAATCTTCCGGGAAAAACCGGAAGAGTTAGCAGCTATGCATTACCCAGCAAACACACACCTGCTGGAGGAGTACCTTGCCAGTGCCTTTCTGCCTTTACGTGCAGCACCGGCCCGGCACTGCAAAAAGTAACTGAATCGTACCAAAAGTGGTCGCCCGAGAAGTACCTTGCCAGAAGCCCGGGAAGGCAACGGCACTCTGCTGGCATACTGCATTTGCCGGCCGTTACTCACAATAAAGGCACTGGCCCATTAAGTTTATAAATGCCCAAAAATAATGCCCAAAACGAAACGGCCGGGTGCCGGCTATTATTAAAAATAAAGACACTGGCCTGGCACCTTAACAGTGACTACAATATAACGGCACGGTACCGGATTAGTGCCTATTTACAATAATGCTGCCATAATTGAAATACGAGCCAGTGCGGATTCGGGGTAGGGGACTTATTCATCAACCCCCACCCCCACCCCGCAAAAAAAAAATAAAAAAAAAAACATTCCTTAAGGGTAACATTTTGAAAGATAAAAAACAGCAAAATCCGTTGGTCAATCGTTTGAAAATTATGTGCGCCTATCATTAGTGAATTGTGTGCAGTTTTCATAAACTGCAATTTTCTTACAAATTTGTAGTCGCAAATTTTTTTTTTTTTATGAGAGAGGCGGTAACACATTTCAAAACCAACATAAAATCACCTATAAACAGTTTAATTTCAATATTTCAGAGTTAGAGATTTTATAAATGAGTTATAATACTTTATGGTTGATATATATCCCAGGCAGCACAAGAATGTTCTATGAACGTCTAGTAACGTTCAGAATAGTAAGAAAAGCGTTCAGGTAAAGTTTGTACGTTCTGTATTACGTTATAAAATTGTACTAAGCTATCTTTTGCCAAAAACTGTGAATAAATAACGCCTTATTGGAGGTGCAACAGGGGTTTTAATGATGCCGTTCCAAAGCAATGCCTAATAACTCGTTCTATTCGACGTGCAGCAGAAGAGCTGGTATTACCGTTCACAAGCTATGACTATTAACACGTTTCAGTCGACGTAAAGCAGGAGTGCTGTTGATGCCGTTCAAAAGTTATTCCTGATAACCCGTCCTACATGACGTGCATCAGAAGCGCTGGAGGAACCGTTCAAAAGCAGTGCTCATAAATCGTCATACTCAACGCATAACAAAAATACTGGTGGTACTAAGTTTACAAGCAACGTTTAACAACACGTTCTACTAGACGCGTTGAATTTATTATTCCTGAAACGTCAGAATGAGTCGTTCACTTGGCGTCTAATAAAGTTTTACAGACACCTGTTTGGCAGTATCCCGGTGTTGAGTTGCACAAGAGAGAGAAACAAGCAAGCGGCAAAATCATTTTGCATTCCTCGTGATATTGCTGTTGGTCGTATTTTTTTGTTTTTGCATAATTTACAACTTGTCTTACTCCCAGACAGCACATAAGCTTAAATCAAGCTTGAAATTTCTTTGAATTTGACGTATTAATTCAAGCTTGACAGTTCAATTCATTTTAAGCTTGTAACAAGCTTGGAGATTACAATAAAAAATGAGTCAGAAATATTTTCCCGCCGAATTTAAGTCATTTGAAATTCAAGCTTGAATACAACTTGATTACTGCTTGATTTGGAAAGCCACATAACAAATAATTTATCATCAGTCATAAATGTACTTGACCATAGAATTTAAAAAAAAATTCTATATTTACAAATATTGAAATTCTTCAAAATAAAATACAAATATACTACAAAATTGTTTTCAAAATCGGTCGTTTGTCTCGATTTTGGCCAATATTGCCGAACATGAGTGCTGCGATATTGAAAGCTTTAAAACGTGTGCTGCTTTTAAGTTTATATTATGCTCTTTTCCCTAGCAGTAGAATCTATAAATCTCATATAACATTATTTTAATTTTGATTCATCCTTTGGAAAAATAAGAAATGTAGATGGCGGCATGGGAAATACTGATCAATCTCCCCAAACAACGGCGTGACAACCATAACAGTCACTTCAAACTTTAGTCATTTCTCCTCGAGTCAGATTTGTATTGTGGTTAGGACGCTTGGTTCACACACCTTAGGTCCCGAGATCGATCCCAGTCGCGGACGCTAGACGGAAACAGATTAAAATAACTTGAGGTTTCAGCGTAGAGGGGAAAATGCGTGGAAAATTAAATATATGGAGAGAGTCCGGCGCCCAATGTATTTAGGAGTTTTTTTTTTTAGGAAAATTTTTTAGAGTGTAGTAAGTTTGAATCAAGCTAGCTATGTCAAGCTTAACGCAAGTTAGGCAAGTGTAAACTTGAACACTTGATTCAAGCTTGCATTAAGCTTACATGCTTGAAATAATCAAGCTTAATGCAAGTTTATTGACTTGATAAATCAAGCTTACTGCAAGATTGATGCAAATTTGCTGTGCTATCTGGGCGAGAAAACGTAATTTAATAAACACAGTGTGAACGTCCTACCGAAACATTTAATGGTTCTGGATGAGTTCGGAAAGTACATAATTTGAACCGGTTTTCTACGTTTTAAACACGTCGGCTGCCCGGACACATAGACGTTAGTAGAGCGCTTTTTTGTTTACGTACCGTGAACGTTTAAACTGAACGTTCACGTACTTGGACGTAAGTGTGCTGCTGGGGATATGTGTGTGTACGCACTAAACAAAATATTACAGGAAGTAATAATAAATAACTACAGGAAGTAATAATGAATAATACAGGAAATAATAATAAATGATTGTACTGTGGTAACACACATAACTTTAGGGTAACATTTTGCTTCATTGTACATTTTGTTTAGATCAAATTATTTTTTAAATGTTAACTATTCTGAAAAGAAATTTTCTGTATCTATACCTGTTGTATACTACATGATTCAAATTTTATGGAGGAAAGTACTTTTATAAGCTAAAATAAGTATCATTAGTAACATCACCGACTTAAAAAAAGTCACCAGTTTAGTAGCCATTTTCTCAATTTTAGTTCCCAAAATAGTAACATTTTTTAATGATTTTGTAGTTAAGAAATAAGCATGCTTAATTTAGCTTCATTTAAGAAGGATTGAATAAAATGATAAATTTAAAAACTGTGGACACGGTGTGTACATTAAAAACAGTAAAAGTAAAAATTTACCTGTAATATTTTCCCGACTGTTTAAAAACCGTAAATTACATTTCCTGTATCCATAACCAGCAAGATATCACTGCAGAAGCATATGTTATTATAATTATTGTTGCTCCTAACAGAGATATCTTACTAGTCTATAGCAATAACCTTCTCGAATGTCTGTAACAACAACTGGGAACTGGCGTATTTCAAAAAGCGTATTTCATCCGTATTTCATCAGGCCTCCCGCTCAACGTTTCAAGATTTGTGAAACGAAATAAAACATCAAAAGAAAAGCGGGTTACTATATTTATTAGCAGGAAAACGCACCACTTCCGTTTGTATGAAACTCGCCAATTCTGCAGCTAGCTAGCAGACCCCTCCTCCCCCCCACACACACACTCGCACTACTTCGCGTTTTAGAAGTATTTTATGTGCATTATGCACACACACACACGCGCACACATATATATAGGCTACCTTGCACATCTCAGATTAAAATAGACAAGCAAGTTTTTATTTTCTTTCTTCAAATGCATAAAAAATTCATTTGTACTTCGTATAAATAATCTGAATTAATATAGCCAAATCCGCGATAACAGTTCGATTGTTGCTTATCTGCAGCCGTGAGAAGTTAAGTTGACCCTCGGTAGATGTATTGACCTCTTGCTTCTATAGTATAATTCTTGAGGCCATAAAAGGGTGTGGGAATAAAACATTTGATTCGAGAGTAATGGAAACAGAAAGAGATGAAATAAAATTCCTAAAATAAATTTCCCCATTCCGTACTTTCTGACTATTACATTTAAATACTGGTTCATTGCTCAATTTCTAACAAAATAACTGAAGAAGCTCTAATTTGTTTTATTGTAAATTTGAGCATTAATTACCTAATTTATATTTAAAAATTAAGTATTATTTTGTTTTATCACTGCTATCTTTAATATAATAAAAAAATATCAATAGAAGCAATTATGTAGGCTGTTAAAAATTTTAATTTAATCTAAAATTCTCTGAAAAAAAAGAATCATGTCTATTAAACCCTGACTGATCTTCGTGTAATACTCTCTAACATATTTCTGCACCCTAATTCGGTAGATTTTAAAAGGGGCTTAACGTAGAAAAAAGTCTCCAAATATGTTTTTCAGGAAAAGTTTAGCAAATTGTAAAAAATTAATATAAATTATAAAAATTTTAAGATTAAAATTCATAATTCTGTACATAGTGGGGGTTATATACTGTCATATACAGAGTGGAGGTTACACTGTCGGTGTAGTAAATATTTTTATAGCATACTGAACTCGTTTGTATTATTTTAGTTTTTAGTACTAAAATATTTGAAGGCACAATATGAACTTCTCCCCTTACACCCCCCCCCCTCAAAAAAAAAATCTTTGTAGTGACCCAGCCTTTGGGAGCCCGGAACTTATATCCCCTAACACTTCTACACCGTATGAATGTGAAACGATATTATTTAATTAAAATAACGAAATTTTATGCCAACAGTACGAAATATATACAGGCCCATTACTGCCAAATAGTGCTGGCCCGGTACATTTTAAGCAGTACCACGCCGTTAACTTTTCTGTGCATGTCATAGACACATGGCAGTTCGCCGTTACTAGTTATGTACTGGCGCATATGCACTTTTCAGACACTGTTACTCCAGTGACTTCCAGACGATGGCAATCTACCTTGCTCCCAGTATATGGCACTTTGCCAGCACGACGGGTACCCGGCCGTCATTTTGCGGGCAGTAGTGTGTTTGCTGGGTGCATAATTATTTACAGTTAAAAACTTGCCCTTTCCCGTAAAATTAAATTTTCAATCTCAAATCAGTAAAATGCTGTTGTGCGTGAGTACATTCACCAGAAATTTTAAATAGTTTTACTTTATGAGGGTTAAATTCAGATGACGTCGTTCTTGAGGACCTACTGATGACGTGAAAGCTTAGTGACGTACCAGTTCTTAGGCTTTCCCTATCTAGGAGGTATTTCTGCGGTCCGTGCGTGTAACTCAAGACTACAATAAAAGGAAGGGCGGAGACGCAATTAAAGACATTCGCAGCAAGTGCAAGTGAGTTCTTTCGTGAAACATGGCAAGAAGAAATCACCTCGACGACTTCACACGAAGAAGAATGATCGGAAACCTCGAGAAGGGGTGAAGTGTGACCATACTAGCTGAAGAGTTTGAAATCAACAGAAGTGTCGTTTCGAGAGCTTGGAAAGCCTTTCAAACCATAGGTACAGCTGTTAGAAAGTTTGGTGGTGACCGATCCAGGAAAACAACTGCAGTGGATGACCGATATATCGTCCTTCAGGCGAAGAGAGACCGAAATCAATCACAACCTCCATTGCTCAGTAAATGTGTACAGCAACGGGGCGACAAGTATCGCAGTTTACTGTGACCAGACCAGACGCCTTCATAAAGGTGGCGTATTCGCTCGCTGTCCTGAACGCTTCATCCCTTTGAAAGTTGGCCATCGGCGCTACCGTTTAGAGTGGTGCAAGGAGCACAAAAACTGGACATCTCATCAATGGAGTCTTCTCCTCTTTATCGATGAGATTCGTTTCAGTGCTACAAGCGATTCTCAATGCCAGTTGATTTGGAGAGAGGTCGGAACATGGTTTCATCCCAATAACATCACGGAAAGAGACCATTACGGTGGTCCTCGAGTTCTCGTCTAGGGACGCATTATGCTGAACGGAGGAACTGAGCTCCCCGATTTCGACAGAGGTTCTGTATCAGGAGATCGCTATTATCAGGAAGTGATCCTTCCCCATGTGCGTCTGTTTCGAGGGGCCATCTTAGCAGACTTCGTTTTTATTGTTGACAGTGTATGGCCACACCGGAATCCTGCTGTTCAGGAGCTCCTGGAAAGTGAAGATATCACTCAAATGGATTGACCAGAGTACTCCCCTGATTTAAATCGTATAGAACATGTGTGGGATGCTTTCAGGAGACGCCTTGCTGCACGATTACATCTTCCGGGGAGCACCCAACATCTGAAGCAGATGGTGATTCAGGAATGGGTAATCTTACCTCAAGAGCTGTTAGACAATCTGTTGATGAGTATGGAGAGACGGTGCAAAGCAACCATTGCAGTAAGGGGAGAGTATATCCCATACTATGGATCTTTTATGTTTGTTGTTCTTCCTCTTGTACAGACATTCATGTGTAACGATACTATGAGTTCAATAAAGCCTTTTCTTGTTTGATTCCATACTGCATGCATTGTATTCATTTTTGCGCAACAGCGCTTTCGTCACGTTTAAATACAAAATGCTGTCTCTCATTTCTGAATTTCAAGTTTCTCAGATGATTTCTCGTGGACTGGTGGATAAAAGAACACCAGAGTTGCCAACTTCTCCGTAATATAATTAACCACTTTTATTAAGCACTAATTTTTGGCTTAAATTATCTCAAAATTTTGATGCTCCATGGGGTGCCTGTTCGTCATTTCGAAAATATGTTTAAAAGAAATCAATGTTTTAAAAAAGTGGTTAGTTAAAATCCGGAGGAGTTGGCAACTCTCAGAATACCTGCTGCTTAAGTTTAGCACACCACTGTTTATGCATATACTGGTACGCGGGAAACTGCATGTGAAAAATCAGTTCGCTGGACCACCACCTCCTAGATATAGAAGGCATGAGAACAGAAGCTTTTACGTCATCACTAGGTCTTCTAAGATGACGTCATCACAGTTTTCCTTTCACAAAGTAAAACTATTTAAAATTTCTGGTGAATGATACAAATTTTAGAAAATATCTCAAGTTAAAGATAAAAATTAAGATACCTTTCTGATAAAAATAATTTATTATAATCTATTTCTATATCATATTATATAATTAGTGATAGTTAAAATTTCCAATTTTTCGTAAAATTAAATTTTTTATCTTAAATCATTAAAATGTTTGATGCGGGAGTAATTTCACCACAAACTTTGAATAGATTTACTTTGTGAAGGTAAATGTGTGATGACGTCATTTTAGTGGACCTAGTGATGACGTAAAAGTTTCTGTTCTCAGGCCTTCTATATCTAGGAGGTGGTGGCTGGACCTCATGGACAGCTGGAAACTACTACGGAACTTAGTTAACCACTTTTTCTACACAGTAAATGTTTTAAGTATTTTTCAAAATAGTAACGAGCTTGCGCACGTTGAATAGACATGTTGCTGTATTTTAAACCTAAAATTCTTGTTTAAAAAATGTGGTTAGCTATATTCCGTAGTAGTTGGCAGCTATGCTCATGTTGACTTAGTCAGATTCTGTCTCTAAACGGTACGATTTTAAAATCATCTTTTTTCTTTTTCTATTATAGTACTTGGTTTGGACAAGATAGCCTGGTGGATTTCTGTAATAATTTCTGCAACTGTCGCTATTATTTCAGCATTAATTGTTAGATTTTATTTCGTACCTAAAGAAAGGAGGAAAGGTAAGAATTCCATTCAATCACATAAATATAAGATACTTGTATTTTATAGGACCAAATCACTCGTTTAAATATTTGTTTTTTACCCGTTTCGAAGAACTTAAAAAAAAGTAACTTTGTGAAGTGTTAGTCATTTACACACCAGGGTAACTCTAATAAAAGCAAGAACAGTAGTATCAATTTCTCCAACAAAAGTTGTACCCGTAAGTATAAAAAAAAACCCACCTAGCCATAATTACCACAATTTTTTTAAATTATATATGTTGTCTTGTGGGATTACGGCCAATTAGCTACACGTGGACTCTAGTCTGAGGGCTGGGATGCCCTTCTTGGTGGTCTTTCTAAGGGGTCCTAACCCGTATTAACCCGTATTTTTAATTTTTGAAAGAAAACACGATAAACTGCGAACGGTTAGGTTGATACACGCGACTCGGTTTTGAACGAGGCACTTTCCGTCTTCCAGTTCAGAACGCTATGCGCTCAGCCACTGGTGGGGCTCCAATTTTATGATTTTGCTTAAGAAATTGTGACCACCGTTTTAAATTTTAAGGAATAATCCTTCGGAAACAAAATTTTTCCTATGTGTAGTTAAAAGTTCCATTTCCCTCCTGGTTTTCTTTAAAAAATTTAAAATTCGGAATGTCGAAATTTCAAAAAGTGGTCATAACTATCCCCACCTCACCCTTTAAAACAGGAAGTGCACAATTTTACGCTGAACTATTCCATGCTTGCTTTTCAGTTATTTTTAATTAAGTGGACGGTGGACGTTATAAAAGTTTTTCTTTAATTTTTGACGAAAAATTTTGAATTTTTGTATATATATGCATCGAAGTATGGCACAATTAAATACTTAAAAAACTCAATTTTTTTTTAAATTAAATTAAAATAATTAATTTCTAAAAAATGTCTCTTGTTCGTCAATTTTTAATTTTCTTCCTTCAATTTTACCTTGTTATTATTCACAAATAAATTCCGAACAAATTTTCTTATTAATTTAGAGACTCGTTGAAAAGTAAAATTTTAGGAAGTATTTTTATGTATCAACACTGAATTTTCCCAAAGTTTTCATCATTTTATGAACTTATATTGAATTTTTATAATCTTAATAACCACCAAAATTAAAACGGATACGACAATCTTTATATGTATCTTGAATCTCTATAATGGGCTTTATAAGATTTCTTCAAAAATTATGTCTTATAACTTGTTTACTAGTAATGCGGTTTTTTGTCTCAGATACAGTAAAAATTATAGAATATTATATATTTTTTTAAAAATCCGATTTTTTGGCGGATTTTTGGTAATATCAGTCATAGCCTACCATCCCCTTAAATAAAATGTTAACTAATACATAATATTAGCACTGAGCACTTGCTCTTATGATTCAAACTATCTCTTCTGAGGAAATTTAAAAATATTTAAATTCAAATTCGTTATACCTGTAAAACTCATTGACATAGCATTGAAATTGAAGAAACTAAATTTCTTTTCCTTTCCAATAATGAAAACAAAAAATGCGTCTCGATGGTTATTCATTTTTTTCAATTTATATTTTTTTCTAGTACAGTTTTATAATTTTTCACAAAAAAAGTTCATAAAGTCAATACTTATAGTTACATTGTATTTCGGGCATTTCGTGGAGCAAACTTTTAATTTATCTTTTTCTTCCGAAAGCATATAAATTTCTAGATATTTAACATAAGCGTTCAATTTTGGATTTTTAGGAGAATCGGCAAGCGTTCAGAATGAATTAGCCTTAGAAAATCCTATTTCTCCTTCTGAAAGCACAAAGGTATGTTCAAGGCACACTCTTTGTTTTGGAGACTTATGCAACCTTTTATTTTCTGCAAAACCTTTCGTATTTCTTTAGGTAGACGATGACAGTAAACCTGAAGTGGCTAACTTATTTAAAGGATTACAAGTCATGACTGCGGTTTTTGGCTCTTTTGCACACGGAGGGAACGATGTTAGGTTTGTTATCATAGATTTACATATTTTTATTATAATTTGAATTGTGAATAATTTAAAGTAATTTTGCATACTTAATAATTATTGACATGAGACTGTTTATTACTGACTCATTTACGCGAAACGAGGGTGTGAATGATTTAAATCAATTGATTTATATAAAAATAATCCGATTATTTTTTTTTAATCATGATTTTTTTTACACTCTGGGCGAAACTAAAATAAAATCGCGATAATTTTACCCCCACGCTGTGATGATTACTTGTAACTCCATTTTATCAGCACAATGTGGTATAATTATTAGTCATTTGAGTAAATGAAAAAAAAATGAATTACTTTTATCCGTGCGTTTCACAGTAATAATAACATTTTACCAGCGCGTTTTGGTGTAATTACTAGTAGCTACAGCAGAACGTATGGGGGAAAAGTGACGTAATTTTTTTCAGTTTAGAATAAATTTTTTCTCAAGTAAAGGGAAATAACATTGAAACTCATAAAGAATCTTTAATCCTTTTAAAATCTTAGCTATATTGCTTACAAATTACAATAATTTTAGATCTATATAACTCCGCATGACATAGAGCACTTACTACAGAACCTCTCCAAGTATAACGTTTTTCACTCTAAAAAGTTTTCTTTTTATTTCAATCTCACATTAGTAGCTCTAAAGATAAAAAATTAACAAACACATTGGGACGACCTTAATAACGGACTAAACTTGACGCCTTTCTTCCCCTACATAAATTTTATTTATTTTATCATTTCATCAACATTATCATTTTAATTTTAAGGTTTTAACTTACTTTGTGTTCAATAAATAGCTTTAGGAAAATTTAGGATTGTGCACTTATTATTATCAAATGCATTTAGCTGCAATTTCTATGAGGTGTACAGCTAGACATGAAAAAAAAAGTATTTTAAATAATTTTTTCCATCTTTGCATTTTCTTCCGGAATAATTTCATTTTAAGTTTACCCATCATTATGTGTGTATTTGTGTTTATCTATAAATAGTTTCTTTTTGCTATTGATTTTCATTATATTATTAATACTAAGAATTTACATTTTGCTCATGATAGTTGATGATTTTTTGTCTACTTATTCTGCAGTGGGTACTTCACTTTTTTCAATGGATATATTTTCATTAACTGTGATTTTATGGGAATTTGTATTATTTTATTATTATTATTTAGTTATTTTGGATATGCTTTTAACGAGATAGCAGATTTTATGAATATAGGTTTTTGTCAATTTTGTATATTGTTAGATTTGGCTGTCTTGGTTTTATTTTAATTTAATTTTTCATTCTTTTATTTTTTTATTACTTTAAATTTCGGACTATCGAATATAATTGTAGCTGCATGGGGTGATGTCATAATTCCAGACTAATTATATATTTTTTTAATTTTGCTACTTAGATTTCTTATTTTTTTTTTATCTCATTTATAGCTGAAGACGCTGGTTCATTTAGTATCCACTGTCTCCTTAAATGCCAACACAGCATTGCATAAATGAGATTTGTTTTTGTCTCGTATTTTGTATTTTTGGTTGTTGTGTTGTCTGGTTTTTTAACATTGCCCATTTCTGTTATTAATGATCGTTTTTGACAAATACTAATAAGTTAACGAGTGAGTTAATTTTAGTGCTAAGTATACATAAATGCGTGTGTGCGTGTGTGTAGTATAAGAAAATTTGACATGAACCTACGGTAATTCCCTAACAGGTGTATGTCTAGAAAAAATACAAATAACTAACGAAATAAACATAAATAAAAAGCCAGCCTCATCGGAGGGAGACTGACGCAATATAAGCACAGGTTTCTGGGTAGGTGTTATTCCAAGCCTAAAGTTATAATTAGTAATCTTCCTCCGATGACGTTTAGCTATTTATTCATATTTATTTCGTTAATTATTTGTATTTTTTCTAGACGTAAACCAGATTGGGGGACTTTTGTGGGCTTATAACTAAATTTCTTATTATTCACAAGTTTTATATATAATCTGCAGTTTAACAGTGCTTGTGATTTTATGTATGTATTTTATGCGTCTACTTTCTATAATTTGAAATTATATACACTGCTCAAAACAATTAAAGGATATTGCGGTTTTAGGTGGATCTTGTGGCTGGAAACTTTTTAGCTGATTGATACATGGTCGACAGACGTAGTAGGTTATACGAAAATAAACTACACATGTTTGGCAGAAAAAAAAATCATTTTATTGCGCATTTGTGTAGAAAAGGAAAAAAACCCAATTTTTGCATATGAGAAAAAAAGAATTAGAAAAGCTGTTTTCTTCAAAGGAAATCATTTTCAGTAGGGGGTATGGTTTCCAAGGACGGCCAGCAACGTTAAACACCTTTGAGGCATGGAGTCAATGAGGCTATTAATCACAAGTTGGGGTATTCTGTCCCACTCTTCCAGAAGAGCTCTTTCCAGTTCTTGGAGAGTTTGTGGGGATGGTTGGCGGCCAGCAACTCGTCTTCCTAGAGCGTCCCAAACGTGCTCTATTGGATTCATGTCTGGAGAACACGCTGGCCATTCCATTCGTACGATTCCTTCCTCGAAAAGGAAATCCTCCACCAGGTTAGCACGATGTGTCCTGCAGTTATCGTCCATTAAAATGAAGTCATCTCCGATTACTGCAGTGTAAGGGACTACAATAGGTCTGAGGATCTCATCCCTATATCGGCGACCAGTCAGAGGTCCATCTCGTATGATGTAGAGGTCGGTGCGCCCGTCAATGGAGATGCCACCATACACCAACACACCCCCACCGCCAAAGCTGACACTTTCGTGCGCGAACGCAGGATTATTCCTACTGCCACGGTCCCTCCAGATGAAAATACGCCTATTATCAGGATGAACTCAAAAACGGGACTCGTCAGAAAAAAGAACATTGCTCCATTGATTTCTCCTCCAGTTCACATGCTCTGTTGCCCACTCCCTGTGGTCGCGACGATGCCTTGATCTTAGTCTAACACATACCATCGGTCGGCGAGCATACAGACCTACTCCATGGAGCCGGTTTCGGACAGTCTGAGTTGAAACCGTGGTGCCAGTAGCCGAGCGAAGGCGTTGTTGGAGAAGAGTAGCGTTCATATTCCGGTGTCTCCGAGCCGTGAACACTAAATAACGATCTTCATTGGGCATTGTTGCCCGTCTACGACCTTGCCCTATTCTTCGGCCTGCACTTCCAGTCGCCAAAAACCGGTTCCAGATCCTGGAAATCACACTTTGTGACACTCCAATGGCTTGCGGTACTTCGGCTTGGGTTTGGCCCCCTTCTAACCTACCGACAACTCTCCAAGCTTCTGAATCGGTTAAATGACTTCGCTGAGACATCGTACTCATCGAAATAAAGCAGTCACTGAATGCCGATCATCCTTGTCTCCATTGTCTTTTATTCAGTTGAAAGTCCAATTTTGTTCGCTGCTGCTGAAGCGACGTTTTTGACGTCGAACTCAAAATTAGCATACTCCACAGTTTGAAAATCAGAAAAATTTGCATTTGTGATTCTCTTCTTGCATTTACGGCAAAAAAATTTTCGCTTCTATCTTTATTTTATATAACTAGGGGCCAAGGCCCCCAGACTCGCTACGCTCGCTTTTCATATGAGGCATTCGGCCCCTAATCGGGCTTATTCGTAAAAAAGACATAATTTCAACAGAGAAAACCCGAAGATTGGATCAGATAGAATGTTACTGAGCTAAGCTACACATTGCTTAGTTCTTGCATCTTCATTGGTACATAAAAATTTAAACTTCACACTACAGTAGACCCCCTACCCCTCATAACACGGAAGATATTTTGTGATGGGAATCCGTGTTGTACGGGTCCTGAGCTATACTCCACCTGGAGTGCGGACTCCGCTTATAATCGCTGGAAAAATTATTTGTACTCCTCAGAAACACAATGATATGTAATGTTGCCATTCAAAGGTTATACTAATTAGGAGCTAAAGCGTAATCAAATAAGAACATATGTTGCAGCTGTATTTTTAATAATGGAAAACCTATTGGACACCTTGCGAATTTGCCACCCATGGCGATTTTTCATTATTTGGCGACTTGCGTACATGTAAAGTTAATAAAAGCTACGGAACAGATAGAATAGCCTGCCACCAATGGCGACTTTTCATTATTTGGCGATTTACACATACTCACAACCTATATTTACTGTTCATTTAAGGTTACCAGAAAACCGTTATCCATACTTTCATTTACATAATCGTTTGCAGATTGGCGTACTTAACACCACAAATTATACCATCTCGTCGCGCTAGCAAATATCCAAAGTGTACTATAACTGCTATAATGGCATAGTTAGCGCCAAATATTTCTACTGGTGGCAAATAATCCAGCTGGACGAGAACTGGCTTTAAAATAATCTGCATTTTAATGATTTTTCATTTTCAAGATACTAGTTATTCTGTTTTGGAAAAACGAATAATCGCTAATTCTAAACTCCTGTTGTCTAAGCGAACTTACTATTTGAAAATTGTCAACTTTGTGTAACACATTTTGAGTTACTTATTTCAAATAGTTTTTATTTTGGCGTAAAATGGGCGTAGTTCTAACTCATGTTTGTAAATTTCACGCGATTCTAGATACTTGGAAACGCTTTGTTGCAAAGGAATGAATGATTTTATGCCAAATCTGGCAACCATTCTGTTTATTTTTTCAGTTTTTTTATTAATATCTTCTAAAATAATTCGATTTTCGAAATTTAACTTAGCTCATCAGGTTCCTCGGAATTTTTCGAATCTGTGGGCACCTTAGTCGAAACTTAAATCCCCAGGGTTTAGGAGGAGATAGGCCAACAAGCTTTGGCAGAGCCAGAGGCCTTTACTTTTTTTTAGAATAGAGAGATACCCAAATTAAATTTCATTCTGTTCTGGAAACTCGCGGAATCTTTTCGCAATCGAAAGATTTCGTTTTGTGTACACAGCTATTCTCATGTCCATGCAAACGATTTATTTGTGAAAAAAAAAATGATAATAAACTGTGTAATCTGGAAAATCTCTTTTAAACGAATTTGAATCTCAATTGTATGACGTCATATTCACTTGAAAAGGGTAATTTTGTCACGCAAATGATTTACTTTTTTGACTCTCGGAAATAAAATGGTGCTGAAAATAGCGAAAAATCGCTTAAAAAGGAGGGAACGGGTAGATTTTCAGATTTTTAAAGAAGCGCAGATTGTTTTCTATATTTTTATACATGATCATGAAAATTTTCAAGCGAATCGTGCAAACGGTGAAGAAGTTATTAGGCTTTTTGTGTTAACTTTGTAAATTTCACGATTCTAGATACTTGGAAACGCTTTGTTGCAAAGGAATGAATGATTTTATGCCAAATCTGGCAACCATTTCGTTTATTTTTTCAGTTTTTTATTAATATCTTCTAAAATAATTCGATTTTCGAAATTTAAATCAGCTTAGCAGGTTCCTCGGAATTTTTCGAATCTGTGGGTACCTTAGTCGAAACTCAAATCCCTACGGTTTAGGAGAAGATAGGTCCAGAAGCTTTGACAGCGCCAGCGGCGGCGACAGCCGCCTTTACTTTTTTTTAGAATAGAGAGAAACTTACAATATCCTTTAATTGTTTTGAGCAGTGTATATGCTATATAATATATAAATGTTGAAATAATTGTGACTGGTCTTATCATTCTGCAGACTGTAGCTTAAGCGCATCTCGATTAGTTTGTTTGGTTAGTTAAGGCAATGCTAAACGAGGACTACTTGTCTGTGGGGGTCTTTGGTCGAAGGACTTTCATATCTCGTTTAGAAATAGCTACTAAAGTGTGTACTCCGACTTGTTTAACAGTTAATTGATTCGGTACATCTTCCTAAGAATTTTAATGACTATTTTTTTCATTTAATAATGCTCTTTACTTATTAGCCACATCTTTTTTCTTTAATTTAGCAATGCTATAGCACCTCTTGTCGGGTTGTGGTTAGTATACTCGAAAGATCCTGAAGGAGGTACTCCAGCTTGGCTTCTTGTATATGGTGGAATTGGAATTAGTGCAGGCCTGTGGCTGATGGGTCGAAAAGTAATACAAACGATGGGGGAAGATCTTACAAAAATTACACCGATCAGGTAATAAAAATTATTCCTCAGTTCAAAATTTTGTTATAAGGTTAACAAAAAAATAAAAATAAAAATAAAAAACTCATTCAGTTCAGTAAACACACAAGGTAAAGCACACTATATTTATCTACCAAAAAAGAGGAATGCCTATGGTAGAGGACTTTTTGAGTTGTTCTAATGCGTATTCATGCTAAATCCGGAGGAAACCGTCCAAAACTCCAGACAAAATCAACAGACGGTAGCATGGACCATCGCACTTCAGTTCCTCAGCTATTGGTAGGTTCACAGAATTTTAGCAGTAGCCGTAGGGTCCCCTTATAAGTTTTTTTTTTTTTTTTCGGTCAGTGACGATCAGTACTTCGTACGATTGGGGTTCCAGAATTACTTTAAGCGATTTGCATGAAAAAATGACAAGAATGTTAATTAAAAGAAAGGAGTTTAATTTTAAAGAAATTTAGGATGAATGAACATGAATTTATTCCTACAACACTTTTCAATTTTCAAAACCTTAAAATTCAATAATACTGGCATTAAAATTTTTTAATCTGGAAAATCGAATGCTTTAAGCTAAGAACTTCTCAATAAATAAATAATCTTCAAAATTCTTTTATACATCTTCCATTTAAACTAAGCATTTGTTTTCCCATAAATTTTATGTTAAGGACAAAAGAAGGCAGGTCCCCTTTTGAAAAATAGTGCCTGCCCATTAAATTGAATGCTGTTGACAATTAAGGGTTCATCAAATTGAAGAGATGCTTTAGTTCCGTTATGCCACTTAAAACACACCATTAGGCTTAGAATGTAACATATTTTACTTAAAATGCAACATTATTATATCAGAGCTCAACTCTTGATTTTATGGAAACGTGCGTTATGGGCCTTTAAGTTGTTAAAAAGATATTGCAATGTTAAGGCAATACTAAGGCAATGTTAAGGCAATATTAAGGCAAAAGATATTGCAATCACCGAGTGGAGTGGATAAGCCACTGAACATGGCACACGGCTGAAGTGTGAAAGTACTGCTCTCAGGCCCACTATGCGGCTGTCGATCTAACGGCTTGAAGTTTCCGTCGGTTTCATCCGTATGTAACGTGAGTACCCTTTAGAACTACTTGAAAAGTTCTTCGACTAAAGCATCCTTCCTTCGTAGGAAGATGCCCCTACTATAACACAAAACATTCTAACACAAGTTTAGATGCCGAACAGTCACAAAATTTTAAAATGCGCTCACGGTAGGGGGAGTCAAGCACATCATCAGCGTCCATATACTGAATCTGAGGTCTCGCTTCATTGCTTGCTTTCAATTAACAGCAGCTGGGCGAAACAAAAGGTGGGATATTATCTTACAAATCGGGTAATGTGATGCAGCCGAGTTGAATTTTTCATAAAATATGAAGACTTTTCTTTACCGGAATGTATGAGTAAATTTTTGAATATGTTAATAACCGATTCATAAATTTTTCTTTTTCACTAGCCTGCGGCACCACTATGGATGAGTGGATAAGACTCTGAGCATGGTAGACGGCTGAAGTTTGAAGGTACCGGGTTCGGATCTATACTACGCAGTTGTCGATCTAATAGTCTCGAGTTTTGGTCATTTTTCTCCAGGTATAACTTGGATACGCATTAGAACCCCTTAAAAATCCTCCGTTCCAGGCACCCCCATCCCAGGCAGATAGCCCATGAGTAGCTTTGTCCTAGCAACACAAACAAACAATACACTTGACGCAGCATACACAAATTCGTGTGTTATTATTTGTTTGTTTGTTTGTGTAATATGTATTTCGGATTTGTGTGCTTGGCCTGGATCCCGCTTATAAATCCACGTCAGAAGGACAACACAAGGGGGGGAGGTGCCCTCCGTGGGGGGTCTCTAAATTTCGGAGAAAACCACGGAAAACTCCGAACGGTTAGGTCGGCGGACACGACCTGGTTTCATGTTATTATATAATTCGTTTAGTTACGGTACGTTTTTGGTTGACATACAGAGTACAAACCTTAGTGAGAGAGAACTCAAAGTTGTTTTCATCGTTACAATCAAATTTTAGTAAAGTAAAAGTTACTTTGTAAAAGTGTCTTTCTACTTATCGTTTACATTTATTTATTTTTATATTTTGCCCCTACTGTAGGCTTACTATAATACAAAAATAAACTAAAGCGTATTCACATCACTCCTGGAGAATACCAATCGAAACTCTAGCCAGTTAGATCGAATGCCATGCGATAGGCCAGATCCCTCAGGGTCGATTTTACGACACTGAGTATTGTGTATTGTGTTAAGGTAAACCAGTAAATTATTGCACGAACAAAAGCACTCACCAACACTTTTTCATTTATATATTTAATGTCTGTGACACAAATCTTAGTTTAACATCCTATTCCAGCATCTTCACGGCATTCTATTGTTCAATAATAAGATGTGAAACAATAATTTTTCTTCTTTCTTCATAAAATACCCCTTAAAACGTACTCTGCCCAAGTCACCAGCAACCTTACGCTGATAATATTTGCATAGCTTTGCCTTAACACAACACAACTCTTGAAATTGTGAAAATTTACAGTATTCCAATCCACAACAATGTTCGCGCTAAAAATTTATTCCTGGCTGAAATGTGTCTACGTCATCCGATCAAGTCAGCACCCATCCTTGGCAGACAGCCCTTGCGCAGCTTTGCCATAGCACAACAATGAAAGGCTAAAGTATGAACGCTCCGGTTTCGCGCTGCTGTCCATCCTAACGGTTTGGAGTTTCGATCGGTTTTCTCCAGATGTATCGTGAATAAGCGTTAGAAGCACATTAGAAACTCCTTAGACCAAGGTACCCCCATGCTGGGCCAATAGCCCATGCGTAGCTTTGACATAACAACACAAACAAAAATTTATTCAGCCATGATGACAAAAATTTATTCATTCACTGTTCGTTCCACAGGATTCTCTCGGTAAACAAAAACTACCCCTCTTTTCAAACCTTAAGAAAATTCCAAATATACAACAAAATCATTCTAGCGACCATTCCTGGGAGCTAGCCGTGTCCGAGTGGAGAGAATGATTCTGGAGTAAGCCACTGATTGTGGCAGATGGCTGAAATGAGAAAGTCCAGGATTCTGGGCTGACGCGCGGATATAGATCTAACGTTTTTAATTAAAATTCTACAACAGGAAAATTATATTGTGTTGTGTTTCTGCGTTAATACAGTCGACTCGCGATTCAACAACCTTCCCGGGACCTCAGCAAGTAGGACGTTAAATCAAATGGTCTTTAAATCGAAAGTTTTTAAAAGGTATTGGAAAACTGTCAGGACTTCATCAGAGGGTCGTTAAATCGTGAAAGATTGCTAAATCAAGGGTCTCAAAATCGCAAGTTCACTGTACGTCTATTTAGACGTATTTCACAAAAGAAAAACATGTTTCAACATTTTTTTTTTATGCAGCTCTCCAGTTTTATTGATTTTTTAAGCTTTTCTTATACCTGCTGTGTCTTAGGCAATAGAAATAAGGGTTGCGTCCAATTATCTACACTAGGGATCTAGGCCAGGGTTGGGTAGCCCTCCGTGGGGGACTTTCTAATGGGTGCTAACCCGTAATTACTAGAAGTTTCGACGAAAGCCACGGAAAACTCCGAACGGTTAGGTCGGCGGATGCGACCTGGTTCCGAACCAGGCACCTTCCGTCTCCCAGTTCAAAGCGCAAGCGCTACGCCACTGGTGGGGCGATGTGTCTTAGGAGTCATTGTGTCAATTTTAGTGAGTCGTTTTCGAACAAAATTAGAAAATTACATGTTTTGAAGTTCAATAATTATAAAGCGGGGATTGTATCATACAATGGAGTTGGAAAATGCCCAATTTACTAAAATATCAGTAGTTTTTCAGAAATTTAAAGCCTTATTCGCGAAACGTTTGCCCTGGATCTCTAGAAATTTACTTCACTTTTCATTAGCAATTGAACCAGAACTTTAAAATAACATTAAAAAACGAAAATTTATATTATACTTCGCAGAACATTTCTTATTATTTGACTCTACCACGACAATAGATTTTAAACAGAAACAATTTCACAAAAGGAAATTCCGCGAGTTGGAGTTGAACCCACAAACGTCGCTTCAGCGACCCTGATATAGAAATGTGGGTTACGGCCAATTATCTACGCTAGGTATCTAGGCCGGGGGTGGGATTGACCTCCGTGGGGTCTTTCTAAAGGGTCCTAACCCGTATTTTCGCGAACGACCCTGATATAATGGCCTACAGTTGTCAATGCAGAGCTTTACCGGGACTGGGACGGTTTGGTTTGTGTCGCTTAAGCAACGCTACACCTGGGCAATCTGCCTAGGAAGGGGGTACCTTGGTCGAAGGACTTTCTGTGGGGTTCTAACGCGTATTCACGTTACATCTGGAGAAAGCCGACCAGTACTCCAAACCGTTAGATCGACAGCCGCGCGATGGCACCCGAAAACGAGACCTTCACACTTCCCGAGTCGAAGTTGTTGTTGTTGTTGTGGGATCATGGCCAATTATCTACACGTGTGTAATAACAACAAGATGCAAAACGAACTTTTATTTCTTTAACACATCCGTAGAAAAATATATCGAGAACTAACTTAATTTTATAACAATTTAGAATAATAGTCATATGTGCTGCCATTTTTCTGAAATCGGTCACTTGGTATATATCTGCTGGAAGTACTTTCATCACTACAAGGGGTCCTCGATATCGCGCTTGTGTTTTGGTACTATTTCCTGTAGCTTCCGGTAACCGTTTAACAACAACAATATCGCCAACAGAATATTTATCAGCAATACAATGACGTTTATCAAAAAAAACTTCATTTTATCTTGAGCTTTCAAAATGTTTTCCTGTGCTTCTTTGCGAAGTAATTCAGGTGCTGTATATTCATCAGATGTTGGTAGTAATTCCTTTGGAAATTGATCCAATTTAGTAGGCTTATAACCGTACAAAAGCTCGAAAGGTGGTTTGCCTGTAGATTTGCTAGGAGCCCAATTGATGCATCTCTGTATTTCGGGTAGTACTTTATCCCAATCTTTTTTGTGACTCAGTTGGTATGCTCTAAAAAATCGTGGGTAAAAGAATGCAGTTGATTCTCTCAACTTGCCCATTGGCAGCTGGTCTTTGACTACAGTTTAAAGTATGCTTAATACCATACTTTAAACAAAACTCTTTAAATGCTGCAGATGTAAAGCATGTTCCTCGATCAGTTACAACTCTATTAGGACTTCCAAAATCATTGATGAAGTCTTCCAAGTGTTTTAACACACATTTGGTCGAACAACTTACACAAGGTCTTAAACGAATAAATTTTGTTAAATTATCTATGAAAACTAACAGTTCTGTGTTGCGAGATGAACTTGTGACAAAAGGCCCCAGAAAATCCATATGGACAATGTCAAACGGTCGTTTACCTGTTAGAATCGCAGAGCTGCCAAGTCTCCGGCTTTTTTCGGGAGATTTCCCACCACTAATTTTTACTTACAAATTTATGCTTAAAATAAGTCCAAATATTTAATGGAAAATAAAACTGTCTAAAAATTGTGGTGGGAAATCTTCAGGAAAAAGCCAGAGACTTGGCAGATCTGGAATTGGATTCAATTTTCCTTAAACCTTTCCTGTTGGGACTTTCGTGAAAGCACACGTAACACATTGACTTATGTGATTCTTGATATATTCTGCCATGCGAGGAAACCAGAACTGCTGAGTTATTAATTTATTCACCTTATCAACCCCAAAATGTCCTGAAAAATCATGGAAGTGCACCTCAAGATATTTTCTCATAGATCTAGGCATTACAAATAACTTCTTATACACACCGTTATTGCATTTTATACGATATAATATACCATTTATTAGCTCGTATTTATCTTCAATGTTCCTCTTTTCCTTCTTAGAACCATAATTCTTCAATAGACTAATAATCGTTTGCAACTCTTCATCTTGCGTTTGTATTAAAGATATTTTATCTTCTTCCGTACAGATATAAAATGCATTAAACTGTACTTCATCTTTAGAGCTACTTGCAACAACTTCATCGAGTTGCTCAGTATCGTCATTTATAATTGGAGCACGACTGACAGCGTCCACGTGAGCCATTTGAGAACCAGACCTATGTTTAACAGTGTAGTCAAATTCACTTAACTGTTCAACCCATCTTGCTATCTGAGGTTTTATGTTCTTTTGACTGTTTAAATATGTTATTGCAGAACCGTCCGTTACCAGAGTAAAATGGAGACCAAGCAGCAGTGGTCGCAGACGGGTTACTGACCAAACTACTGCTATCAGTTCTAGCCTACTCGAATGATAATTTCTTTCATCGGGAGTAGTACGCCTGCTAACACAGTAAACTAAGCGAAGAGCATTGTTTTTGTCCAGGGCCGTAACCAGAGGAGGGGCTATGGGGGCTGAGCCCTACCTAACAGGCTTTCAGCCCCCCCCCTAAGATTTTCAGAAATTTTTGTAAATTTACTGATAAATACGAAAGTTTAGAAACGAATGGTTTTTAACGATCTGTAAATTTCACATCATTAAAAATATCCCTCGTTTGGGAGGGGGGAGATTTCTCATTACAATGGTTAGATTTCTATAAATAAAGTTAATTATTTTGCTGCTCTTAGTTGCATATAGCACCGGATTTTGGATTTTTCCCAGAACACAAAACTGCCGCTCTTCCTTTAAGTCTGTTTCCCAGGGCAACAATTTTGAGGGGGAGTAAAAACTTAAAACTTTTAGCGTGTTCATGTTTGCATTCAAAATGGTGGCGAACATTTTTAACATTTGGTGTAAGGGATGATAATGTAAAAAAATTTGAATTAAATTGTTTTCCAAAAATAAAATCATCGCAGGATTAAGTAACAGGTAAGTCTCCATTTTTGTTTTACCTGACACATAAAGTTGTAACAGTCTAACAGTGTTGGAAAGGATCCCCACACGTAAACACTTAAACAAGATTAAGACAATTATACTTTTGTGTTAGAATAGTTCACGCATCCTTCAGATTAAAGGGTAAAAATAAAAAACAAACGGGTAATCTTTTAAACTGATCACCTTGTATAATATTTATATTTTGCTTTATTTAGATATTTAAAACGAAAAATAAATGCAATTTTCAGTAAATTTTCATTCCAAAGTTTGATAGTTATATTTATTTTCCTGATCTTTTTTAATTGGGTAGCATTTAATGGACTACAAAAGGTACAATTAATTAGTAACTATACCTTATAACTTATTCTTGCACAAAAAATTACTCTAACCGATATCCAGTACTGCATTCACTCAAAATATCATTTGAATATTTTTCATGGAATCTCAATGAAAAAGTTATTAACATAATGAATGTTAAATATTTTTAAAATACTGTGTTTTGTGAAGCACATACTCTAGAAAAAAAATATACAAACTGAAAAACAGTCTCTTCTCCTGCCCCCTCCATTACTAATACTTATATTTGGTCAGGCCCCCCAAGCTAGATTCTAAGCCCTACCTAACATTTCATTCTGGTTACGGCCCTGTTTTTGTCTTTTTGAAGTAACATTCCGGCTAAACCCGAAGAACACGCGTCAGTGTGAAGTTCAGTTTCATCACGTCGATCAAATAATTTTAAGACAGGTTCCGATATTAAAATGCGACGTAGTCTTTCAAATACATATTGATGTTCAGTATTCCAAATAAATGGTTGATCCTACTTTAGTAAACAAGTCAATGGAGTAGCAATTGTGGCATATCTCTCAATAAAACGGCGAAAAAAACTAGTTAAACCTAAAAATCGGCGGAGTTCATCCTTGGATTTTGGAACAGGAAATTCTGCAGCGGCAGCCAGCTTTCTTGGCCCCGGTTTGATACCTTCTCGACTAACAACGAACCCCAAGTACTCAATTTCTGTCATGGCGAACTCACATTTAGATAACTTCAGTGTTATTCCGGCATTGCTTAATTTTTCGAGTTGCAAAGTAAAAATAAATAAATATATATGAATATAGTTATTAAAATAACTTCATATAAGGTACTTTACCAATATTAATGCCTTTATATTCTAAAAATGTATCTTTTGTTAAATTATGTGCATATATTTTCATATTTATATTTGTCCATCTTTCCTTTAGACTGATGTTTCTTAAGCCATATTAAAACATATTTTGGGATAATCATTTTAAACACTCAGTAAAATTACTCTTAAATAGTAAATGTTTTAATAGAAAATTTTTTTAACTTTAAAAAATTAAAATTTATGTTCCAAAATTACGATTTGATCTTTAATTGGCTTTTTCTAAAAACACTGTTTTTCAAGTTTACGCGCATGATATTTTAAAAACTATTTAAAATATCAACTTGGAATTTTCCTCAGATGTAAATTTTAATGTAAAGAATAAAATGAACTAAAATGAAATGGTTGTGATTAATAAAAAAAAGTTATGACTGTAAAACTATCAAAATTTTTATGGTAATTCAAATTTTTTGATTAAATGATTCTTTAAAATTTAAATCATGAAAATAATTAAAACATTTTAGTTCAGATTGTTAATTTGAATGTTTTGTTTAATTTAGAAAAAAATTATGAGGATCAAAGGAATTCTAATTGAGATATCTTGCGCGCAGTGGGAAGTACCATTGAATTTTTTTTTCCAATATTGTGTGGTAAAATAATATTTTTAAAATTTTCACTTTTAAAATAAACTAAAATAATACCTTTAATCAATAGAGTAATGTCATAGTAGTTAACTGAAAAAGAATTGTGTTTCTGCATGCATTCATAATTTTTAAATAAATTATAAAAGTGGAATTTTGAAAAAAACTTTGAGGAACACTCATTACTTGACGCTATCATAATAATTTTTAAAAAGAAAAGCTTCAGTAAATGAATTTCCGGGAGTGGGAGTCGAACCCACAAACGTCGATTTAACGACCTTGAGATCATGGCCTATAGCTGGCAATGCAGAGCTTCCTCGGAATCACCGGTTCAATGTAACTGGGATAGGCTAGTTATAGAATTCGAATCTTTATCAACAATGTCTCGTGAATATATACTATTTACTTACAGTTTTTTTTCACTGGTAAATCACCGGGATATTTAGAGCCCAACACTGTCAGCATAGCCTATAAGTCAGGCACCTTAACCTCTCGGCTACCCCGGCACGAAAACGACCAAACTTAATAAGAAACCTTTCGTACTTTAAGCATGCTTGAAAACTTGGGGTTTCATTCTTTACTTCCAACACTAAGAATAGCGTTACTTATTTTTCACCTAAATGTATGAGTGTTAACAAGAAAAATAAAAGTATCGCACAACAGTAAGTTTGGAATCAGGCATTTCATGGTGAAATCAACTAATAAATATATGATAGATAATGGAATAAAATCGATCCTTCCAAGTTTTGAATATTCAACCATAAACGTTAAACTTTAAAAGTTTATCTCTAAAATTAGCGAATTCATATTTTTTACTTTTACATTGTTAGTCTCTCGGAAAATTGAATATCAGAATGCTTTTCTGTCGCTCTTAAAAAATGAAAAACAGGTATATGTATATTATTGTAGCATTACCGGGTATTGAAATTTGGCAGCTATTACCAGTGCAACTAAGAAGCTCATTTTAAATAACTATGCCAGTTGTCAATTGTGTGTGATTAAGGCAAACCTGTGCGAGGGGTAAATGCCTAAGATGAGGGATGTCTTGGTAGGAGGATTTTCTAAGGGATTCTAACGCGTATTCACATTACATCTGGAGAAAACCTAACAAAACTCTAGAACGTTAGATCGACAACCGCGCGATAAAACCCGACCCGGGTACTTCACAATTCGGCCGTCTACACATTTAAGTGATATATTTATATAACCATGAATATCCTACTTTGCATAAAAATATGAATTTGTGGTTTTTTTATAAGCTATTTATTCAATGTTAACTGATATACTCGTTATATTACTTCCAGTTCACGAAATTTTGCATATCTTTTATTTTACTAAAATTTCATTGCGAACACTAAAATATATATTCAATATATATATATATATATACTTACCCCACTGAAGCCGAGTGTATATGGCACTCAAGACGGTAGCCGGTCGAAGTTTGAAGGTCACGGGTTCGGGCCCGGCGCTGCTGTCTTCCGTTTGGGTCGGTTTTTCTCTTGATGTTTCTATGCCAATATCGTCTATTTTTTCGGCACTTCTATACAACCCCTGCGATTTATTTTTCGCAGTACATGTTATACAGAGCCGGCCACACCCGCTCAAAGCGTTTCGGTTCTTTGTGGTTTATGACAGAAGCTTTGCTGATCGTATTCAATACGTGAAAAGGTATTTCTTTTTGTAGCAGCTAACAAATTAAGGGAGGATGTGAATACGCTCCTGGCGATATTCTTCACTGACATGTTTTGGGTACCTTTTAAATTTCTCCGCCTAATTGTTTGGATTTATAAAATTAATACACTGAATTATTCTTAACCGCTCCGGATATGTGAGCCTAATTTCTGCTGCTTGACGTATTTTATTGGCACTGCATCTCCGCGTTTATGGGCTAAGTCTAATTGCTTCGCTTCTAAAGAACGTCACTTTTAGCTCCAGTTGATTGATTGATTGTGTATGATTATGGCAACGCTACACTAGGGCGATCTGCCGGGGGTGCCTTGGAAGGAGGACTTTGTAAGGGACTCTAACCGCGTATTCACGTTACATCTGGAGAAAACCTACCAAAACTCTAGACAGTTAGATCGACAACCGCGCGATGGGTCCCCAACCCGTGACCTTCACACTTCGGCCGTCTACCATTTTCAGTGATATAATTATATAACCATAAATATCCTGCTTTGCAAAAAAAATATGAATTTGTGTGTTTCTTTATAAGCTATTTATTTAATGTAATCAGATGTACTCGTTATATTACTTCCAGTTCACGCAATTTTGCATATCTTTTATTTTACTAAAATTTCATTGCGAACACTAAAATATATATTTAAAAAAAAAAACTTACCCCACTGAAGCCGAGTGTATAAGGCACTCAAGACGCTAACCGGTCGAAGTTAGAAGGTCACGGGTTCGGGCCGGGCGCTGCTGTCTTCCTAACAGTCTTCAGTTTGGGTCGGTTATTGTCTTGATGTTTCCATTCGAATATCGCATTTTTTTTCGGCATTTCAATATCACCCCTGTGATTTGTTTTCTGCGGTATATGTTATACAGAGCAGGCCACACCCGCTCAAAGCGTTTCGGTTCTTCGTGTTTTATGAGAGAAGCTTTGCTGATCGTATTCAATACGTCAACAGGTGTTTCTTTTTGTAGCTGCTAACTAATTAAGGGGGGATGTCAATACGCTTCTGGCGATATTCTTCACTGACATGTTTTGGTTACCTTTTAAATTTCTCCGCCTTTATTTGGATTTATAAAATTAATACACTGATATATTGTTAAACGCTCCGGATGTGCGAGCCTAATTTCTGCTGCTTGACGTATTTTATTGGCACTGCATGTCCGCGTTCATGGGCTAAGTCTAATTGCTTCGCTCCTAAAGAACGTCACTTTTAGCTCCAGTTGATTGATTGATTGTGTATGATTATGGCAACGCTAAAATTTCATTGCGAACACTAAAATATATATTAAAAAAAAAAAAAAACTTACCCCACTGAAGCCGAGTGTATAAGGCACTCAAGACGCTAGCCGGTCGAAGTTTGAAAGTCACGGGTTCGGGCCCGGCGCTGCTGTCTTCCTAACAGTCTTCAGTTTGGGTCGGTTTTTCTCTTGATGTTTCCATGCCAATATCGCATATTTTTTCGGCACTTCTATACAACCCCTGTGATTTATTTTTCGCGGTACATGTTATACAGAGCCGGCCACACCCGCTCAAAGCGTTTCGGTTCTTTGTGGTTTATGAGAGAAGCTTTGCTGATCGTATTCAATACGTGAAAAGGTATTTCTTTTTGTAGCAGCTAACTAATTAAGGGAGGATGTGAATACGCTCCTGGCGATATTCTTCACTGACATGTTTTGGTTACCTTTTAACCCATTAAGCGCCAAAGCTCCCATTACGGGAACATCTATTATATATTTTTTCTTAAAACATTTTAATGCAATTTACGAAATACACATTTTATATAAACATTTACACTACAGCGTGTGTTATATATTTTTATCGGAACAATATATTTTTATTTAATGTTTTTTTCTAATTTTTAAAAAAGTGAAATTTTGTCTTTATGACTGTCTTATATAAAACGAAAAAAAAAACTAAAATAAATGGTCACTTAAATGTTTCAAGTAGAATGCATATTTAAAACCAACATCTTGAAGAACAACATTCTTAAAATCCTGCATGAATAGATTCCTATACAGGAATGCTATGAACGCTTATATTTCTTGTTCCCACAGCGGGAGCTTTGGCGCCCTCTCACTAGTTAGCATTTTCATTTACTCTGTATTGGTTTCCTGGTCATTCTGGCATTCCTGGTAATGAGATGGCGGAATCTCTCCCAGGTTGGGCTCTGGCTCTTTTTTTATTGGACCTGAGCCGGTTCTCGGTATCTCGAGTAAATGTTACAGGGATACTGTGTTTAGCCACTTTAGCAAGTTTCAGTATTCCAGGTGGTGTAATGGCCAGAGGCAGGCCAAAGATATCAATCTTGGCTTTCCTTTTGTTAGATGCAAAGAACTTCTGTGTCTCAACAGGTCCAGTCTCCGTAGGGCTATTGGCCTGTTAACTGGGCACTGTTGCCTAAAAAGGAATCTTAACATAATGAAGGTTGTCGATGATCCCACTTGTCGGGGTTGTCTTCTTAAGGTGGAAACTGCTTTACACATCCTCTGTGAGTGTGAGTACTTCTCTGAGTATAGGTTTGAGAATCTTGGGCGCCATGTCATTGAGCCCTGGGAGCTTCACAAAATGTCTGTTAGGTCTATGCAGATGTTCGCATCTGCTACTGGGCTCTTTTCCTAGTGCCATTTCCATATTGCTTGGTGATGATACTATAGACCCATGGTAGCGGTGCCTGGAACTTTTTGGGCCTCCCCTCCAAGTCATAAGTCATAGCATTTCCAGATTGATTTTGCTACCGTTCAACAATAAAGAAATGTTTGGCACTTCGCAGGATGGTTATTTCGTACATTATAGTATCAACAACAAAAATAATTACTTTATATATACAGTTTTGAGCAGCATCTGCGTAAAAAAGGGAATTGCTGTATCCAAAATGGAGAAAGACATTTATCCCCACAACACGCCAAAGCTCCCGCTACGGAAACATGCTACATTTCCTAAATGCTTTGAGTTAAAAAAAAATTTCAACTGTTCTCTAATAGAGGCATGCAATGTATGTAAAAAATGTACATACATTTAAAAATTTCTATCTGATTCTCATAGCGACGTTTAATGGGTTAAATTTCCCCGCCTAATTGTTTGGATTTATAAAATTAATACACTGATTTATTTTTAACCGCTCCGGATGTGTGAGCCTAATTTCTGCTTCTTGACGTATTTTATTGGCACTGCATGTCCGCGTTTATGGGCTAAGTCTAATTGCTTCGCTCCTGAAGAACGTCACTTTTAGCTCCAGTTGATTGATTGATTGTGTATGATTATGGCAACGCTACACTAGCGCGATCTGCCGGGGGGGTGCCTTGGCAGGAGGACTTTGTCAGGGACTCTAACGCGTATTCACGTTACATCTGGAGAAAACCTACCAAAACTCCACACCGTTTATCGACAGCCGCGCGATGGGACCTTCACATTTCGGCCATCTACCATTTTCAGTGGCATAACCACTGTGCCATGGTGAGGCTAGCTCCAGTTGAACAATTAACCTGCAGTAGTATTCGCATCGCGTCTTCGACCCCTTGCCATCCAAGAAATTTAAAAGATTTTGCCTTTTCCAAGAGGGGGTTCAATTTATAAATATTTAGAGGAGTCTCATCTCTCTTATTGCTGTTACCTGGAAGAAAAATGAAATTTTACATATTCTCAACCTTTTGCCCTCCTCATGTAGAGCCCGAGGAATTACGCAAAAGATTGATACCAGATATAACGAAAACACGGATTAGAATACCTTACAACGTCCTCCAGATAATACAACCCCCTATTTGGAGGGTCTACTCATTAGAGCCCCTTAACTGGAGGACATGTTTGACGTTCATTTTCTATTTTATTCCCGTCTAATGAGAGCTCAAATGCATAATAGTTTTCCCCTTGAAAAATTATTTAAAAAAAAATTCTAAATTTCATTCATAAAAATGAGGTTATGCTATTCCCTCTTTTCGGGCGGGTGTGTGGCGGGTTTGCGGCCAATTATCTGCACGAAACCTCTACGCTGAGAGTTGTAGTATAATCCGTAGTGGTCTTCCTTAGGGTCCTAAACCATATTTACTCTAATTTTCGGAAAAAACCACGAAAACCTCCGAATGGATAGGTCGGCGGATGTTACCAGGATTTTTATACCAGTCACCTTTCGTCTCCCAGTTCAGCGTACTATTCCTTATGCCATTCGTGGAGCTTCTCGTATTTTGAGTGTTTGTGTAAATTTGGAACAAAATTTCCAGTTTTGTAAACTTAATACAGCAAATGAACAAAGCTATAAAATAAATAAAATCAAATATGTGTTTCGAAATTCGATAATTAAATTCGGGAGATTCCATCTTTGTGTATATAATGCAGTTTGGAAGAAGTCTAGAGTGCTAAACAATCAATTGTTTTCGAGAAATTTAAGATACTTGAAAATATACCTTTGTCACCGAAACAACTTTTTCCAACACCTCCAGAAGTTTACTTCAATGTTGCTTACCAATCGAACAACTTAAGATAGCATTAAAAAAACAGTAAATTTTGAAAAAAACTTTGAGGAACACTCATTACTTGACGCTATCATAATAATTTTTAAACAGAAAAGCTTCACAAAATGAATTTCCGGGAGTGGGAGTCGAACCCACAAACGTCGATTTAACGACCCTGAGATCATGGCCTATAGCTGGCAATGCAGTGCTTCGTCGGTTTCACCGGTTCAATGTCACCGGGATAGGTTAGTTATAGAATTCGAATCTTTATCAACAACTTCTCGTGAATATATACTATTTATTTACAATTTATTTAGAGATTTTTGTCACCGGTAAATCACCGGGATATTAAGAGCCCCACACTGTCAGCTCAGCCTACAAGTCAGGCGCCTTAACCTCTCGGCCACCCCGGCACGATAACGACCAAACTTAATAAGAAAGCTTTCGAACTTTTAAGCATGCTTGGAAACTGGGGGTTTCATTCTTTACTTCCAACACTAAGAATAGCGTTACTTATTTTTCACCTAAATGTATGAGTGTTAACAAGAAAAATAAAAGTATCGCACAACAGTAAGTTTGGAATCAGGCATTTCATGGTGAAATCAACTAATAAATGTATGATAGATAATGGAATAAAATCGATCCTTCCAATTTTTGAATATTCAACCATAAACATAAAACTTTAAAAGTTTATCTCTAAAATTTACAAATTCATATATTTTAGTTTTACATTGTTAGTTTCTCGGAAAATTGAATATCAGAATGCTTTTCTGTCGCTCTTAAAAAATGAAAAACCGGTATTTGTATATTATTGTAGCATTATCGGATATTGAAAGTTGGCAGCTACTACCAGTGCAACTAAGAAGCTGATATTAAATAACTATGACAGTTGTCAATTGTGTGTTACTAAGGCAAACCTGCGCGAGCTGTATCTGCTTAAGATGAGGGGTGCCTTGGTAAGAGGATTTTCTAAGGGATTCTAATGCGTATTCACGTTACACTGGAGAAAACCTTCTAAAACTCCAGACCGTTAGATCGGCAACCGCGGGATGGGAACCGAACCCGGGACCTTCACGCTTGGGCCATCTACCATTTTCAGTGATATTTAAATTAAATAACCATGAATATCCTACTTTGCAAAAAAATATGAATTTGTGGGTTTCTTTATAAGCTACTTATTGAATGTAATCAGATATACTCGTTATATTACTTCCAGTTCACGCAATTTTGCATATCTTTTATTTTACTAAAATTTCATTGCGAACACTAAAATATACATTAAAAAAAAATCTGACTATTTATTATGACGCTATCTGACTATTTATTATGAATTTGGTGAAATTATCGGACAACCGCAGTGCACTTCAATATCTTAGTGACTGGTCCTCTGCAGACGATAAAATCAGTATATCTATCCAGTTCAAACTAAAGAAACTTTCTCAGAACCACGACATCCATCTCCAATGGTCCCAACACATGTAAACATTAGTGGTAATGAGGTTGCAGATAGATTGCCCAAAGAAGGCAGTGAGGACGAAACGACCACTGGTTTTTCGCTTACTCACCCAGAACTGTATTCAAATGAAAAATCTAAATGAAATTCAATTTGGCGTATTCTACCTGCGCACCAATGGTACAACGGAACATCCCCTGTCTCTCTTCTGGAACTTAAATGTGATCGTGGCTCCCAGACTGCACTTACTAGACTTAAAAGTGGCCACCTTAAGTGTCTTTCGTATGAACATGGCAAGGGAATCCACCCCACTTGCAAGAAATGCTGTGATCATCCAGCCTCTCCAGAGCACTTACTGAATTGCGTCGGACTTTCTAAGGAGGACTTAGCATCTGCTCCCCTTTTAGTTAGTTATTTTCTGTCTTATAACATTCCATTGGAGTTGATCTCACTTATGTCAGATCTTCTCTAAAGAGGATAAGCAACAACAACAACACACTGATATATTCTTAACCGCTCCGGATGTGTGAGCCTAATTTCTGTTTATTGACGTATTTTATTGGCACTGCATCTCCGCGTTTGTGGGCTAAGTCTAATTGCTTCGCTCCTAAAGAACGTCACTTTTAGCTTCAGTTGAACAACTAACCGGCAGTAGCATTCGCATTTTATCTTCGACCCCTTGCCATCCAAGATATTTAAAAGATTTTGCCTTTTCCAAGAGGGGGTTCAATTTATAAATATTTAGAGGAGTCTCATCTCTCTTATTGCTGTTACCTTTCAGAATGCTGACACCGGGAAATTTTAGTTATAGAGCTTGAAACTTTCTTGTGATTAAGGGAAACCTGCGCGAGGGGTATCTGAATAAGATAAGGGATGACTTGGTAGGAGGACTTTCTAGGTGTTCTAGTGCGTATTCACGTTATATCTGCAGGAAGCCTACCAAAACTCCACACCGTTAGATCGACAACCGCGCGATGGGACCTGAACCCGGGATCTTCTCACTTCGGCCGTCTACTATTTTCAGTGATATAACCACTGTGCCATGGTGAGGCGCTTAAAACTTTAACAGCACGGTATCGAAATATATACTTTTTTATTTACAATGTATGTACAATTTTTCTCACCGGGATATCACGGGTATATTTAGAGCCCCACACTTTCAGCTCAGCCTACAAGTCAGCCACCTTGACTTCTCGTCCACCCCGGCACGATATTGACCAAACTTAAGAAAAATTTTGTACTTTAACCACGCTTGGAAGCTGGAGGTTTCATTCTTTACGTCAAACACTAAGAATAGCGTTACTTATTTTTACTTAAATATAGAAGAAAAATAAAAGTATCGTACAACAGTAAGTTTGGAATCAGGCATTTCATCATGAAAGCAACTAATAAATATATGATAGATAATGGAATAAAATCGATCCTTCCAAGTTTGGATCGCTCTAGTGCAGCGTTGCCATAATCACACACACACACACAACCTTCCAAGTTTTGAATATTCAACCATAAGGGTAAAACTTTAAAAGTTTATCTCTAAAATTTACAAATTCATAGTTTTTAGTTTTACATTGTTAGTCTCTCGAAAAATTGAATATCAGAATGCTTTTCTGTCGCTCTTAAAAAATGAAAAACGGGTATTTGTATATTTTTGTAGCATTATCGGGTATTGAAATTCGGCAGCTATTACGAGTGCAACTAAGAAGCTCCTTTTAAATAACCATGAATATCCTACTTTGCAAAAAAATATGAATTTTTGTATTTCTTTAAAAGCTATTTATTCAATGTAATCAGATATACTCGTTATATTACTTCCAGTTCACAAAATTTTGCTGATCTTTTATTTTTCTAAAATTTCATTGCGAACACTAAAATATATCTCTCTATTCTAAAAAAAAAGTAAAGGCCGCTGGCGCTGTCAATAGCTTGTGTACCTATCTCCTTCTAAACCGTGGGGATTTGAATTTCGACTGAGGTGCCCACAGATTTGAAAAATTCCGAGGAACCTGCTAAGCTGACTTAAATTTCGAAAATCGAATTATTTTAGAAGATATTGATAAAAAACCGAAAAAATAAACTGAATGGTTGCCAGATTTGGCATAAAATCATTCATTCCTTTGCAACAAAGCGTTTCCAAGTATATAGAATAGCGAAAAATTTACAAAGTTAACACAAAAAGCCTAATAACTTCTTCACCGTTTGCACGATCCGCTTGAAAATTTTCATGATCATGTATAAAAATATAGAAAACATTTTGCGCTTCTTTAAAAATCTGAAAATCCACCCGTTCCCTCCTTTTAAAGTGATTTTTCGCTATTATCAGCACCATTTTATTTCCGAGATTCAAAAAAGTAAATCATTTGCGTGACAAAATTGCCCTTTTCAAGTGAATATGACGTCATACAATTGGGATTCAAATTCGTTTAAAAAAGCTTTTCCAGATTACACAGTTTATTATCATTTTTTTTTTCACAAATAAATCGTTTGCATGGACATGAGAATAGCTGTGTACACAAAACGAAATCTTTCGATTGCGAAAAGATTCCGCGAGTTTCCAGAACAGAATGAAATTTAATTTGGGTATCTCTCTATTCTAAAAAAAAGTAAAGGCCTCTGGCTCTGCCAAAGCTTGTTGGCCTATCTCCTCCTAAACCCTGGGGATTTAAGTTTCGACTAAGGTGCCCACAGATTCGAAAAAATCCGAGGAACCTGATGAGCTGACTTAAATTTCGAAAATCGAATTATTTTAGAAGATATTAATAAAAAACTGAAAAAATAAACAGAATGGTTGCCAGATTTGGCATAAAATCATTCATTCCTTTGCAACAAAGCGTTTCCAAATATGTAGTATCACGTGAAATTGTCAAACATGAAGTAGAAATACACCCATTTTACGCCAAAATAAAAACTACATGAAATAAGTAACTCAAAATGTGTTACACAAAGTTGACAATTTCAAATAGTAAGTTCGCTTAGACAACAGGAGTTTAGAATTAGCGATTATCCATTTTTCCAAAACAGAATAACTAATATCTTGAAAATGAAAAATAATTAAAATGCAGATTATTTTAAAGCCGGTTCGGTCCAGCTGGATTATTTGCTACCAGTAGAAATATTTGGCGGCGTTAACTATGCCATTATAGCAGTTACAGTACACTTTGGATATTTGCTAGCGCGACCAGATGGTATAATTCGTGGTGCCAAGTACGCCAAACTGCAAACGATTAAGTAAATGAAAATATGGATAACGGTTTTCAGGTAACCTTAAATGAACAGGAATTATAGGTTGTGAGCACATGTGTAAATCGCCAAATAATGAAAAGTCGCCATTGGTGGCAAGCTATCCTATCTCTTCCGTAGCTTTTATTAACTTTACATGTACGCAAGTCGCCAAATAATGCAAAATCGCCATGGGTGGCAAATTCGCAAGGTGTCCAATAGGTTTTACATTATTAAAAATACAGCTGAAACAGATGTTCTGATTTTATTATGCTTTACCTCCTAATTAATATAACTTTTGAATGGCAACATTAAATATCATTGTGTTTCTGGGGAGTGCAAATAATTTTTCCAGCGATTATAAGCGGAGTCCGCCGATTATAAGCGGAGGTGGAGTATAGCTCAGGACCCGTACAACACGGATTCCCATAGCAAAATATCTTCCGTGTTTATGAGGGGGAGGGGGGTCTATACTGTAGTGTGAAGTTTAAATTTTTATGTACCGATGAACATGCAAGAACCAAGCAATGTGTAGCTCAGTAACATTCTATCTGATCCAATCTTCGGGTTTTGTCTGTTGAAATTATGTCTTTTTTACGAAGAAGCCTTATTAGGGGCCGAATGCCTCATACGAAAAGCAAGCGTAGCGAGTCTGGGGGCCTTGGCCCCTAGTATTCCAAAAAAAAAAAAAACGCGCCACCGAAGCCGAGTGTATAAGGCACTCAAGATGGTAACCGGTCGAAATTTGAAGGTCTCGGGCTCGGCGCTGCTATCTTTCTGACAGTCTGCAGTTTGGGTCGGTTTCCTCCTGATGTTGCTATACCAACATCGCATATTGTTTTTCGGCACTGTATACAACCCCTGTGCTGTATTTTTCGCGGTACATGTAATACAGAGCCGGTCACACCCGCTCAAAGCAGTTTGGTTCTTTGTGCTTTATGAGCGCAGCTTTGCTGATCGTATTCAATATGTCAAAATGTATTTGTTTTTTTAGCTGCTAACTATTTAAGGGAGGATGTCAAATTTTGATAAGCACAACAGTGTCTCACGCAGACGTTCTTGGCGATATTCTTCATTGACACGTTTTGATTACCTTATAAATTTCTACGCCTAATTATTTGGATTCATAAAATTAATACACTGATTTATTCTTAACCGCTCCGCATATGTGCGCGTAATTTCTGCTTCTTGACGTATTTAACCTCACCATTGCACAGTGGTTCTACCACTGAAAATGGTTGATGGCCGAAATGTGAAACTCCCGTGTTAGGGTCCCATCGCGCGGCTGTCGATCTAACGGACTGGAGTTTGGGTAGGTTTTCTCCAGATGTAACGTGAATACGCGTTAGAACCCCGTAGAAAGTCCTCCTACCAAGGCACCCCCCCTGTCAGATCGCCCTAGTGTATCGTTGCCATAATCACACACAAACAAACAAAGAAATCTTGACGTATTTTATTGGCACTGCATCTCCGCGTTTGTGGGCGGCTAAGTCTCATTGCTTCGCTCCTAAAGTACTTCACTTTTAGCTCCAGTTGAACAACAAACCTGTTTTAGAATTCGTAGTCCATCCCCGACCCCCTGCCATCCAAGATCTTTAAATGGTTTTGTTTTTTAAAATAAGAGTTTAATATATAATTATTTAGAGGAATCTCATTTGACAAAGCACTTAACTTGAAGAAAAATGGAATTTTAGATCTTCTCAACCTTTTGACCTACTCGTGTAAAGCCCAAGGAATTACGCATAAGAATCACAGCAGATATAACATGAATACAGATTAGAACACCTCAGAAAATATTCCGAAAATACAACTCCCTAGTGGGGGGACTACTCACTAGAGCCCCTTAACTGGAGGAAATGTTTGACCTTCATTTTCTATTTTACTCCCGTCTAATGAGAGCTTTAAGTGCATAATAGTTTCCCCTTGAAAAATAATTTTTAAAAAAACTCTAAATTTCTGCCATACCAATAGTGTTATGCAGCAGTCCCAGTTTTTGGGTGTGTGTGTGTTGTTGGATTACGGCCAATTAGCTAAACGTCAAATGTAGGCGGAAGGTTGGGGTACCATACGAAGGGGGTCTTCCTAAGGGGTCCTAATCTATATTTACTCTAATTTTCGGGAAAAAACCACAGAATATTCCTAACGGACAGGTCGGCGGACGCTACCTGTTTTTTATACCAGACACCTTTCGTGTCTCAGTTCAGCGAACTATTCGTTATGCCATTGGTGGAGCTTCTCTGATTTTGAGTTATTGTGCAAGTTTGGAACAAATTTTGCAGGTTTGTAAACTTCAATGCAGCAATTGAACGAAGCTGTAAAATAATGAAAATGAAATAAATATTTCGAAATTCCATAATTAATACCGGGATATTCTATCTTAGGGTATACAATGGCGTTTGGAAGAATCCCAGATCGCGAAAAAAATCAATAGTTTTCGAGAAATTTAATATATCCTTGTCACTGAAGCAACTTTTTCCGGAACCTCCAATTCACTTCGACCGTTTATAATTTTCAGTGACATATCCACTGTGCCATGGTGAAGCTATTTCAGGATAAAATCCCAGAAAAGGTTTGGTCGGCAGACGTGATCTGGTTTCGTACGAAGTACCTTCCGTCTTCCAGTTCAGAGCGCTATGCACTATACCATTTTTGGATCCTGGTTTTTTAGGAACGGTCGTAGACGCGGATGTCAGCTGTCTTTGCGCGCGGATAATGGGGGTATGGCAGAATACCTTCTCAAATAACATTTTAATTTCAGTGAGGTGCTGTTATGTTCGTTTACATCCCTTGTGGGTCTAAATCCCAGTAGGAATCAATAATTAAATAATAGAAATGAGAGTTTCAGGAGCATTTTTAAATTTATGATTCATTTTTTATATGAATTTGTTTAAAATTCTACGAGATTTCTTTACTTATGTTTATCCTCGTAAAAATCAAAATCCCGGATAATTTCACTGCGTTTATGGAATAACTGATTTACTAAAACTGCATGGAAATTATAAACAAAGTAAATTAATTAAATTAAAAAGTATTTTCTTGGACGATTTTCAGAAATCGGGTTCGTAGAAAGCTACAATAATTTTCGAACTCGCTCGTTTTATAAATTTCGAATCATTTACATGTACTTTAGATTTCACTCATTAATGTTAACCCAACACTATTATATTCATTTTATAGCTGATTTAAAAGCAGATTATATAGATACAGTACATAAATGCAGCCTAGTATATACGCTATTTTTATTAAATCTGCGTTTTATTTCTCGTTTTAAAAATTTCCAGAAAAAAAGTCATTTACAAGAAGAAACCCAAATTTGGAACATTAGCTTAGGGACATTGTATCATCATTTTTACAGAAAAAAATTCAAAAATATAAACTGAAATATAAATACTTTATAAATAATAAATATTTAAAATATTTAAAAGGATTTCATTTTTACCGAATGTTAAATCTTATAGTAAGTGTTCATATTAATTTTATACATGTGTAATATGTCTTAGCTGAATGGTAAGCTTAAATGGTAAATACTATATTAGTCAAAATCAAGGCTTTCTTTTTTCTTTCTTTTATCAAGCGTTCTTTTTTTTTTTAACGTCCTTCGCGAGGTTTTACATCCAAAAGTACTGGTATATAAATATGTACAAAGCAAGTTACATTAGAATTTCAATTTTATTCAATAGCCCAGTTTAATTGGGGGTGCCTTCTCTGCAGTGGCGAATTTAGGTCTTGAGAGGCCCGAGGCGCAACTCAATTTTGAGGCCCCCTCCTTAAAAAAAAAAAAAAATCACTAACCCTACACCTTTACATTGCGCATTCTATGCACATCTTTCTTTTACTTAATCACTTTGATTAATCAATATTAAATTACAACTCTCTGGTGGCTGTATTTAAAATGCAGCAAATGTTCCGACTGAAGTACAAGTATTATAATTATCTGATAATTCTTGGTAAGAAACAAATACTTTATTTTAAATTTACTATTTATTTGTATTTTTAATAATCTAGTAGTCTATGAATAATAAAATAGTATTTGTAAATTATTATAATAAATTTCACCGTTATTTGCTAATAATAACAGGGGACATTTTGTACAGCAGTTAAACATTTTTGAACATCAGTTTGAATTGATTTCATTCGAAAGATTCGAATTTTGTTAGTTTTTGGAATTTTTGGGAATGGACTGATTGATAAACTCCAAACAAGAACAAAGAAATCTGAATTTTCGATTCTGTATTCTCTAATTGTAAATTACGTGTATAATATGAACGTTAATTTTTGTTTAAAATAAAATTACTTTTAAATGTTTTCACTCCTTTTATATTTCATTAATGTCTACAAACTAGTATTAAAAAATAGAACTTTTATATTTATAGATTAGTACATTAAAAAATATTTCATCTCATGAAACTTAATAATTTTTGTACTACGTTTCACTTTTCACGATTAACGCTACTAAATAAACATCAGCATACTTCTAAGTATAACCCAACAAATGCAATTTCATATTGGTCAATTTTCAGTGTTACTTGTTCATGTTGAATCACTTTTTGAGGACCACTGGTAAATGGCTTGTTTCAGTCATAAAAATCTTGCATACTTATCAGGGACTTTTGAGGTTCAAAACAGGGGAAACTTGACCAGAAACATGACTTTATATGACAACGTTTAGGAGAATTTTTTACTTGGATATAAAAAAAGAACCAAAAATTTAACATTCCTGCAAAAAAAAAATATTTATAAATATTTAAATATGTTAATACATTTCCCAGTTGAAACTGCAAAACTGTAAGTAGTTTAATAGTGAAAGTAAAAATTACTGTTTAGTCTAATTATTGTGTTTAGTCATGAATAATTAGGTATGAATTAAAAATATATATATATAAATACATATCAGTCTATATATTTTAAATAGAATTTTAAAAATTAGAAGAGAATAAGAAAAAATCATTCTTTTAAGTAATTAAAATATAAAAAATATTACTGAGTTAAAAAGAAGTTCCACTTTATATTGAAAATGTATGTGCTCTAAGCTTTTGCACTACGTATTCTATCAATGTTTAGCATTTTCATCTGCGGCTATAAAATACACGCCGTAATTATAATATAGTTATGATAAATATATTTAGGTAAAAAAAATTGTCATCATTTACATTTTTTTTTCATTCTATTTAAATTATTGAATGATATGCTTTTAATTAACTATGTATGTCATTCCATTCCAACTCAAAATTTGCTTATGAATTTTAACCCACTTCCTATCATCCGATCAACAGAGTACTTCTCTTTTTAATTTTTCAAACGTTTTTCTAAACTATCAAATATTTATTTTCCAAAAAATTGTGTTATCTCATAATCAGCTGGTATCTGCTTAGTTATTGGTCGGCAATTCTTTATCATTACATCCTCGGAAAATTCTTTCGATTCTAAAAATGATAAAATCGGTTATCTCTAGCTTAAATTTTTCGAAAGAAGATAAATTATTTCTTAAATTTCTTTACATATGACATCCAAAAAAAAAAAAAATTATACATTTTAGGTATATTTGAAATTTTCACTGAATACAGTGTGTCCTTTCCTAAGTCATTTACATGAAGAACAGTTGAAAAATATAAAATAATAGCCACCTCCGGCGATCAGTTGCTTCGCCATCTTAATAAATCTAGTTTTTTCTCATCGGCTTCCTTGGCACTTAAATATCTCATATTCTGAATGAAATTTAAATTAAGATGGTTGCAAACAGGGGCGGCCCTAGGGTAAGTGGCGCCCTCTGCTAACGTAAAAAAGACGCTCCCTTTTATGCTCTACTTAGTTTTTGAGGTCAACATGACGCCCCCCTCGAAACCGGCGCGCCGATGCGATGATTACCTTACTTACCGTGTCCGGCCGCCCGTGGTTACAAAAATAAGACTATTTAGTAATAAAAACCTACAAAAAGGTACACATTTTTTTCGCCCTATAATAATTTTGAAGAGCTTCTAGATATATCGGCCGTTGTCAAAAAAGGGAAAGGAGAAAAAAATGTATTATCTGAAAAACTTTCAGATTTTAAATACGCACTAAAGTGCTATATATTAAAAACGTAACTAAAGTGCGCGCGTGTGTAAACGCACTAAAGTGCTATATATTAAAAACATTGGCATTTATAATATTAGTAGGATATTCAATTTTTGATAAATTTTCGAATCAGAAGCCGTAGAATCAAGCAGTTCAGTGTTCTCTTTTTTAAATATAAGAAATATTCTTATCAACCTTTGGTTGTAGGGGGGAAAGTCTTTAAAGCAACTATGTTTGAATGTCCTACTGCAACACCAGCGATTGAGCTGCAGTCTGATTCATTCCGGGTAGAAAATAGGCATAGGGACTCTCTGCGCTGGCATTTTTTGAGGCGAAATATAGGGAACAAATTAAAACAACACTTTAAAAATATCTAGCAACTTTCCTTGGAAATAATGATATAGTTGAGGTGTCCTAGAAATTCTAAGGAACGATACATGAAAATAAGGAACTTTACTCATACTGAATAACTCAGGAAGGCTCCACTGAATTGTATAATGTTCAGTAAAGTTCTTGGTACTTTCATGTAACTTTCTTCGGGAATTTAGGGCGCCTCAGCTGCCTATTATTTTCAAGGAACATTCCTGGACTTTTTTACAGTTCTGGTCTTTTTTAAGTGAAATGCGTGTTTCTTAAGCGAATCGTGAGAGCAATATTCGGTTAAGGGATGGGTTAAAGGAAAAACGTAAAGTTTTCAGATGGATACTTTCTATATAGTATTTGTGAGTCTCTTTTCCATTATTTCAAGGAACGCTTCTGGATTTTTTACACTGAAATAAGGAATTAAAGCACTAATTACTCATTGTAAACTGAAAGTATTAGTTCTTAAAGTATTATAATGTATTGTGTGTATTAAGGCAAATTTGCGCGAGGGGTATCAGTCTAGGATGGGGGGTGATGGGGAGAGGATTTTCTGGGGAGTTCTAACGCTCATTCAGGTTATAGCTGGAAAAAACCGACCAAAACTCAGAGAGTTAGATCGACAACCGCGCGACGGGCCCAAATCCGGGTCCTTCACAATTTGGCTGTCTACCATTCTGAGTGTCTTATCCACTCGGACATGGGTGGGCTACTAAAGTATTAATTTAGATTATGTGATCCAATGTTGTGAAGAAGGAAAGATACAAAGGGCACCAAAGAAAATATTGTGCAAGAGCATTTTCAGCATTAGTAGCAATCCTGGAACTATGAACAAAGTTCCTGTCTCTTTGAACAGAAATTTATATATAATATTTTTTTTCATTTTGAGAACCGAATTTTGAGGCCCCTCAGATTTGTGAGGCCCGAGGCGCACCTCATGCGCCTATTGGGAAATCCACCACTGCTTCTGTGGAGGTCTTCCCACGTTGTCCTAACCCATATTTACTCTTTTCGTATAGAAACCACGAAAAACTCCGAACGGTTAGGTCGGCGGACGCGACCTGGTTTTAAACCAGGCACCTTCCGTCTCCCAATTCAGTGCGCTATCCGTTATGCCATTGGTGGGGCTTCTCTACGTTTGGAGTGTTTGTGTAAGTTTGGGAAAATCTTGTGCAGGTTTGTAAACTTCAATATAGCAATGGAACCAACTATAAAATAATAAAAATCAACTAAATGTTTCAAAATTCCATAATTAAAAACGGGAATTTCTATCTTAGGGTATAAAATGGAGTTTGGAAGAATCCCAGATGTCTAAAAAATCATAGTTTTCGAGAAATTTAAGATATTTCAAGATTTGCTCTTATCACCGAAACAACTTTTTCTAGGAACTCCAGAAGTTTATTTCACTGTTGCTTAGCAATCGAACAACTACTTTAAAATAGAATTTTAAAAATGGTAAATTTATAAAATAGTTTTCAGAATACTCATTATTTCACTCTGCCTCACCATGCCACAGTGGTTATGTCACTGAAAATGGTGGACGGCCGAAATGTGAAGGTTCTGGTTTCGGGTCCAATCGCAGGGCTGTATATCTAACGGTCTGGAGATTTGAACGGTTTTCTCCAGATGTAATAGGAATACGTGTTGGAACCCCTTAGAAAGTCCTCTACCATGGCACCCCCTATCCTTGGCCGATCGCCCTAGCATAGCGTTGCCATAATCCCACAAACAAACAAACGAAACTTTATTTGACTCTATCACAATACATTTTGAACAGAAACAATTTCACAAAATGAAATGCGGGGAGTCTAACCCACAAACGTCGATTTAACGACCCTGAGATCATGGCCTACAACCAGCTGTTAGAGCTCCACCCTATCAAAGAAACCGCGAAATCGTACTAATAGAGTTTGAAGCTTTAACAACACCGGATGTGAAGACATTTTTTTCTTTAGAACGTACTTACAATTTTTCACCAGTATCCCAGCAGGGGCGGCCCTAGGGCCGGACAAACCGGACCCCTGTCCGGGGCGGCAAATTTTAGGGGCGGCATTTTGGCTCGAATATGAAAATACATTTCGTATTAGTAAAAGAATTGTTAAAAAATATTCCGAAGAATATCATTCTATATAACTTTACTAGCTGATGCACCCATCCGTCATTGATGGATTTTTACTAACCGCATGAAATTTCGTTTGCAATGTAGTAGTACAAAAATGGAATTAACATACTGGCAGAAATATAGAAAGCAAAGTTATAACTCTTGTGTATTGTTCAAAGATTACAGGTTAGAGAGTAAGAAATTACTGAGACAAACTGTCAATAGAGAAAATATTTTGCATTCAAAATTAACGTTTTCTTTTAGTGGATGAGCTTCCTACATCAAGAAGTCATTTAAAGTTGCAAAAGAAGATGCTAGTAATGAATATTAAACTGAAAAGAGAATATCTGGAAAATTCTTTGTAATAGCAAATAGCCGATATTTAACACTGCAACGTCCGGTTGAATTATATTTTGGTGATTTTACTTGATGAGCGAAAAACTTTAACACAGTTTACGTCATACCTCAAAAATAATTCAAATTTGTAGAAAATTAAAAACCTGAAATTTTAGTTTACTAACCGCCTACTATTTAACAAAATTTCATTTCATTCCCTTATGTCTGACCACTAGTTGTTTTCACGAAGTGGTCACACAAAATTTTTTCAAAATAATATATATATATATATATATATGTAGAATCCGAAGTTTCAATCACAGTGCAGCTGCTTCACCCCTTCCAGTGAGACCCCCCCCCCCTGACGTGGGAGGTCACGTGATGTTTTGTTTTTCGTGGCTGGGAATTCGGAAGAAGCGAGAAGTTAGTTAGAGTGAAGTTGACAGAGACGGCCGGAGATATTGAACTGAGATGGAACTTTGCTTGCATGCCTGGGTGGCGTGTATTCTTGTCCTTTTTTAAGCAGTGAATCCTGTGTGGATGTTTTTGTTTTCTTACCTAAATGGTACCATATTTCTAGCATACCTGTGTAAATAGAAGAATTATTAAATGTGTGTGTCCAAGTAACTTAGCCTCGTTAATGTGTGCTTGACCTCTGCCTAATTAGAAGCACATAATAGTAATTCGTCAATTCATAGGGTCAGTACGACCCTCTACAAATATATATAATCAATGTTATTTAAAAACTATCTCATCGATAGTAACTGAATTTTGTTCTATTAACTTTAGAAATTTTAATATTATGCCTGTAAAATTTTTGCACAATTTTCTCAAAATTAAAAAAATAATAATTAAAAACAAGAAATCGACGTAATTTGTTTCAGTCGAACACCCACCTATTGTATTACCTCCAGACGCCTTAAAGTGACGCCCTCTCCCTCTCTCCCCGCCTCCTAAAAAAGAAAAGAAAAATGCAATGCAACTTTTGCAAACCATTTCAATTTATTCAAATCTTTTAAAAATTTCGATGATGCTTTGTTATCCATCATATGGCCTAATTTCGTTCTGTTCTCTTAATCCGTTTTTGATGGATGCCATAACAAAGTTTTAAAGCGACTTTTATAAAATCTCAAAGTCTATGAATTATTTAAAACGATTTTGGTATCTATTGTTTCAATTAACTTACCATTCAATATAATTCCAAATTTCATTCTATTCCATTGAGCCATTTTTTAACAATGGAAGAACTTACATTTACACACAGTTTTCAAACAACAGTTTTAAATCTCAAAACTTTTAAACTAATTAGAAATATTTTAGCAACTGCAGTTTAAATTAAGTTGCCACTTTTGGTGTTGCTATAAATTTCATTTCAATCGCTTCAGTTTCATGGGCGTAGCCAGCGGGGGACAGTTGCCCCCCCCCCTAGTCATAGGGTCTGATTATGACAAACCGGAGGGGAGGAGCAGTTGGACTCCATGGTCTCCTTGTCTTGCCCCCCCCCCCTCTAATGAAAATCGTGGCTACGCCCTTGTTCAGTTGTTTATATGTGATGTGCAAACAAATATTTACACATTTTGCATAGATTTTTCACAAGATTTCCTGTTGGATTCAAATTAAAGTTTGTTAATGAAATACAACAAGCCAAATACTATCCCATATTTCTAGATTGCATTCCTGATGCCAAAAAAATTGAACTGATCGCATTCTTGGTAAGGTATAAAGGTATTGACAAATCTCATTCCAATGAGGCTAGGATTATTTAACTCTCTCAAACAGTTCGTGTTCCTATGCTCTATTATTATTTGGTACAAAATCTTCAATTGCGTGAATCCATTAAGAAAGGTATTGCAGTCAAAAGACAATGATTTACCATCTGCTCTAGAACTCTTAAGAAACTGAAAAGATTTTTAAAAGCATCTTCGATTGGATGTGATTTTAAATGAAATGTTCTGTTATGCAAGAGAACTGACCGACGAGATAGTATTCTGGCTAACACTGAGTTTAAGCAGCCACGTAACATATTAATTTTGATTGCGAATCACGAGATGATCTGGTGAAAGATCCTAAATTAAAATTTAAGATAGTTTTATTTTTTTACAGTAAACAAAGCGAGTTAAAACCTTAGAGTTCAGATTTAGTTTAATAAGTACCCAATGTAATTATTTTAAATTTTTGCACGGAATAAATGAGTTAAAAGACACTCCTAAAAAGTGCTAATTGAGCATTGTAACACAGAGTAACAGTGTTAACACTGTTTATAGTGTAAACAATTGTAGTTAATACTGACCGATGGGGAATCGGGGAATATAAACGCGCTTGATCTAGTAAATGAAATAGTGTCAGTTACGGCCCTATTAGGCAAAAAAGAGAGCCCAATTGAAATTTTAAAGCTAATTTCAACTATAGATTTTACACCACATCTTGCTATTGCTTAGAGAATTTCGCTTTCTTTGCCGATAATTACGGCAAGTGCAGAGAAGAGTTTCTCAAAATTAAAGTTAAGTAAAAATTTTTTATGTTCCACAACTCTTCCAGATAGATTAAATAATTTAACTACATTAGCTATCGAACATGAATTAGTTGACAAATTGATTTAAGAGAAAAAGTCAGGAATTTTGCCGAATTAAAAGTCAGAAAAAAACTCTTTGTTTTTCTCTCTTTCTTTTGGTTTTTTGCTTAATGTGTGGCATTTAATTTTAATAAATATGGTTTTTCTTATGCTGTGTTATGTTTAAAGAGCTATTCCAGTTTTATAGGCATGAAAACAGTATCTGAGCAATTTATTTCTTTTAATAGTAATTTTACTGTGGGGGGCGGCATTTTATATTTTTGTCCGGGGCGGCAAAACTGTTAGGGCCGGCCCTGATCCCAGCAAACACACTACTGCCCGCAAAATGACGGCCGGGTACCCGTCGTGCTGGCTAAGTGACGTATACCGGGAGCAAGGTAGATTGCCATCGTCTGGAAGTCACTGGAGTACCAGTGTCTGAAAAGTGTATATGCGCCAGTACATAACTAGTAACGGCGAACTGCCATGTGTCTATGACATGCACAGAAAAGTTAACGACATGGTACTACTTAAAATGTACCGGGCCAGCACTATTTGGCAGTAATGGGCCTGTATATATTTCGTAGTGTTGGCATAAAATTTCTTTATTTTAATTAAATAATATTGTTTCACATTCATACGGTGTAGAAGTGTTAGGGGATATAAGTTCCGGGCACCCAAAGGCAGGGTCACTGCAAAGATTTTTTTTTTTTGGGGGGGGGGGTGTAAGGGGAGAAGTTCATATTGTGCCTTCAAATATTTTAGTACTAAAAACTAAAATAAAACTAATGAGTTCAGTATGCTATAAAAATGTTTACTACGTCGACAGTGGAACATCCACTCTGTATATGACAGTATATAACCCCCACTATGTACAGAATTATGAATTTTATTCTTAAAATTTTTATAATTTATATTAATTTTTTACAATTTTGCTAAACTTTTCCTGAAAAACATATTTGGAGACTTATGGAGAATATTGGAGAAAACATATTTGGAGACTTTGGAGACAGGCTGGTTATTGATACAGAAAATTTCTTTTGCAGAATAGCTAACATTTAAAAAATAATTTGATCTAAACAAAATGTACAATAACACAAAATGTTACCCTAAAGTTATGTGTGTTACCATAGTACAATTTTATTTATTATTACTTTGGGTAAATACTGCTATTTTGTTTACTACATACACACATATATATATCAACCATAAGGTATTATAACTCATTTATAAAATCTCTAACTCTGAAATATTGATGTGTATTGTGTTTTTTAAGGCAAACCTGCACGAGGGATATCTGCCTAGGATGGGGGGTGCCTTGGTAGGAGGACTTTCTAAGGGGTTCTAACGCGTATTTACGTTACATCTGGAGAAAACCTACCAAAACTCCAGACCCTTAAATATTGAAATTAAACTGTTTATAAACGATTTTCTGTTTGTTCGGCAAGGTACTCCGCCAGCAGGGGTGTGTTTGCTGGGAATATTTAGAGCCCCACACTGTCAGCTCAGCCTGCAAGTCAGGCGCAATAAGTGTTCGGCCATAGCGCCACGTTAACATTCCCATCTTGATAAGAAAACTTTCATACTTTCTGCACGCTCGGAATCTGGGAGGTTCATGTTGTTGTTATTGTGAACACGTATATCGGATTTGTGTGCTTGGCTCGAAGCCCGTTTATATTGTAAATACTCGTCAGTAGGATAACATAAGGGGGATGCCCTCCGTGGGGGTTTTTCTAAGGGGTCCTAGCGCGTATTTACGCTAAGTTTTGGAGAAAACCACGGACAACTCCGAACGGTTAGGTCGAGGGACACGCGATGGGAGCCGAACCCGGGACCTTCACACTTCGCCTGTCTACCATTTACAGTGATATAACCACTGTGCCATGGTGAGGCGGGAGGGTCATTCTTTACTTAGCAACTCGTGATTTGTGTGTGTGTGTTACTATGGCAACGCTACGCTATGGAGATCTGAGAAAGGGGGGGTGCCTTGGTAAGAGGACTTTCTAAGGGGTTCTAACGCGTATTCACGTTACATATAGAGAAAACCTATCAAAACTCCAGACCGTTAGATCGACACCCGCGAGAAGGGACCCGAACCTGGTATATTCAGACGTCTACCATTTCCAGTGACATAGCCACTGTGCTATGGTGAGGTTTATCAACGATTGAAATCGCGTTATTTACTTTTCACCTGATTGTATTAGTGTTAACAAGTAAAAATAAAAGTATTGCAAAACAGTAAGTTTTGAATCAGCCACTTCATAGTGAAAGCAGTTAATAAATGTAGTATTATAGATAATGAAATAAAATCGTTCCTACCAAGTTTTCAAATTTTCGACCATAAAAGCAAATGTTTAAATGTTTCTCTCTAAAATTAATTATTTCTGATTTTTCAATTTTACATTGTATCTCGGAAAAAGGAGTATCTGTATGCTTTTCTGTCGCACTTCGAAAATGATAAACAAATATTTGTATACTGATGTAGCAGTATTGGATATTGAAAGACAGCTCTTACGACTGCAACTAAGAAGCTCGTTTAAATAATCATGAATCTACCATTTTGCAAAAAAATATGTATTTTCGCGTAAGCTATTTTTTTCATATTAGCAGAAGTACACACTATTTTATATACTGTTCACGAAATTTTGCAGAAATTTAAATTTACAAAAATTTTACTGCAAAGACGAAAACAGAAGTTCCAAAAAAAATATGCTATATAACTTTGAGTTGCTGTTGTGAACCTGTACATCGGATTTGTGTGCTCGGCTGGAAACCCGCTTATAAATCCTCGTCAGAAGGACAACACAAGGGGGGGGGGGTCCGTGGCGGTCTGTCTAAGGGGTCCTAACCCGTATTTACGCTAAGTTTCGGAGAAACCCACGGAAAACTCCAAACGGTTTGGTCGACGGACGCGCGATGGGACCCGAACCTTCACCACTTCGCCCGTCTACTTTCTCCAGTGACATAACCACTGCGCCATTATGAGGCCTATAGCTTTGAGTTCACTTAGGTGTGTACTCTGTACATCAAAAAAATATCTTGGACTAAACGAATGACATAATTTTACAGCGATTTAACCAATGTGTAGGATAGTGGTTAAAGCCACTGGCATTGGGAGATGGCTCAAGTGGAGGAACAGGGTTCTGTCCTCTCGCGGGGCCGTCGGTCTAGCGGTCTGGAGTTTTGGGCGGTTTCCAGATGTAACGTCAATACGCACTAGATATCCAGAAAAGTCTTCCCCCCAAGGCATTTGCCCCCCCCCTTGTGTTTGTCCTTTCTTTGAGGTGGATTTATAAACGGTTCCTCGTGACAAGCACACGAATCCGAATACATGTTCCAACAACTACAGCGATTTCTGTATGATGGGGTCAAGTGTAATTTGTTGCTTAGCGACAAATTTATTGAATTTGTTTTTCTTCTTCATTTACCCCTATAGCAACATTTTTGTTTCACTCCCTTGTACATCACTGTCTGCAAATGCACCAAATGATAAAAAGGAACCATTTTAAATTTACAAATCTCTCTTTGAATGTTCCAAAAAATTTTAGTAGTGATTTCAGAAGTAATTTCGTTTTTTTGCGAATTCATTGGGATATAATCCCTTAAATCTTCCCCTATTCACGAGGCTTGACGATCTTTCTTTCTTCCAAAAATAAGCACATGGAAAATATTACAAATATACAATTCACCGAATTTTTTCAGAAACCCTTTACGACATTTTTCTCACCAGTGGCCGAGGGCGTCTGCGCTCGCAAGTGGAAGACGGAAGGCGCCTGGTTCAAAACCAGGTCGCGTCCGCCGACACATTTTATCATTTAGTAAAATGATAAACTGAACGGTCCCGCAGTGGTCTGGGCACTAAACTCCGTTCCCATAAGAACACGGCAAGTGAAGCAGCATCTGGCTTGGCCAGTGCTTGGGAGGGCCATCTCCCTCTCGGCTCGTCCGCTTTGGAACCGTGTACACTAATGGGAGCTGGTGCACGTAAAATCAGTCGTGGCTTCCTCCAAGTTGTGAAACGATACCTCTGGGGGTGCCGATTTCAGGTGGTGGTTGGTCCTTCATTTGGAATCGGTTCAAAATTAGAGACCAACAAGTAGAAGTCCAACCCCCTCGGGGACACTGGCATCCCTCTTTCCATGGTCTATCCATGGACACGACAAAAGTAGAAGTCCAACCCCCTCGGGGACACTGGCATCCCTCTTTCCATGGTCTATCCATGGACACGACAATAACAACAACATAAACTGAACGACCTTAATAAGTCGTTCGCCCAAGACACGCCCTACCATGGGGCACAGTGGTTTATGTCACTGAAAATGGTAGACGGCCGAAGTGTAAAGGTCCCGGGCTCGGGTCTCATCGCTCGTCTGTCGATATAGCCGTCTGGAGTTTTGGTAGGTTTTCTCCAGATTTAACGTGAATGGGCGTTAGAACCCCGTAGAAAGTCTGCCGACCAAGGTACCCCCTATCCTTGACCGATCGCCCTAGCATAGCGTTGCCATAATCAAACAAACAAACGAAACTTTATTTGACTCTATTACAATAGATTTTGAACAGAAACAATTTCACAAAATGAAATTCGGGGAGTCGAACCCACAAACGTCGATTTAACGACCCTGGGATCATGGCCTACAACCAGCTGTCAGAGCTCCACCGTATCGAAGAAACCGCGAAATCGTACTAATAGAATTTGAAGCTTAGAAAGTGTCATACCCAGCCATTCCCCCATCCTTCGCAAATCGCCGCAGCGTTACCATAATCACACAAACATCTCCCAAGGCACCTTCCCTCCATAGCCGGATACCTCTCTCATGTATGCTTGCGTTAATACAATATACAAGCTCGACCAGTGACCGAGCGCATTACGCTGTGAACTGGGAGACGGAAGGTGCCTGGTTCAAAACCAGGTCGCGTCAGTCGCCATAAGCGTTCGGAGTTTTCCGTGGTTTCCTCCGAAACATAGCATAAATGAGGGTTAGGACCCCTTAGAAAGACCCTTCGGAGGGCACGCCACCCTTAGGCCTAGATCCCACGTGTAATTATTTGTTTGTGTAACATGTATTTCGGATTTGTGTGGTTGTCCCGAAACCCGGCTATAAATCTACGTCAGAAGGACAACAAAAGGGTGAGGTACCCTCTGTGGGGGTCATTCTAAGGAGTCCCCATCCGTATTTACGCTAGTTCCGGAGAAAACCACGGAAAACTCCGAACGGTTAGGTCGCCAGCCGCGCGATGGGACTCGCACCCGGGACCCTATTACTTGAGCTGTCTACCATTTTCAGTGACATGACCACTGCGCCATGGTGAGGCCAGGTAATTGGCCTTAATACCACAACAATGCACACACAAAAGCGTAACTTTTACATAATGTAATGGAAATGTTTCAAGTTTATTCCCTATTTTAGCCCCTCTAATCACTCACAGTGCATTGTAGTTTCCCCTTGAAAAAATAAATATAATAACCTTTGAATTTTTGTCATACAAATTGTCTGATGAAGCACACCAGCATTTTTTTAAAGCTTTTTTTGTGCTTACTCTGTCTGTGGGGTAGTTGTGTACGTTTGGGACAAAGTTTTCAGGTTTCTAAACGGCGATATATCTATGGAACAAAAATCAAAAATTATAAATATGAATTAAATGTTTTGAAATTCCATAATTATAAGGGGCGTTCTATCGTAGGCGATAAAATGGAGTTTGGAAGCCCATTTTACTAAAAAAATCAATAGTTTTCGAGACATTTAAGATTTTTCAAAATTTACCCTTGTCACCGAAATAACATTTGCGCAGGACCTCCAGATGTTGACTTCACTGTTCCTTAGCAATCGAACAATAACTTTAAAATAGGCTTAAAAAAACTTAAATTTATAAAGCACTTTGCAGGACACTTCTTTTTATTTACTTTACCACGATCATAGATTTTGAACAATTTCACAAAATGAAACCTGCGGGGGTGGTAGTCGGATCCAAAAACGCCGTTTTAACGACTATAAGATTATGACCTACAGCTGGAAATGTGGTGTTACCTCCAATTATCTACTCGAAGGATCTAGGCCAACGGGAGGGGGGGGGTTGCCCTCCGTGGGGGACTTTCTAAGAAATCCTAACCCGTATTTACACGAAATTTCGGAGAAATTCATGGAAAACACCGAACGCTTAGGATTTATAAGTAGGATCTGCCAAGCACACAAATCCGATATACATGTACACAACAACAACAACAACCAAAACTCCGGACCTTTAGATCGACAGCCGAGCGACAGGCTTGAACTCGGAACCTTCACACTCCATCCCGGGGTTTGTTTGTTTGTGGGATTAAGGCCGATTAGCTACGCGTGGGCTCTAGGCCGAGGGGTGGGGTGCCCTATGTGAGGGTCTTTATAAGGGGTCCTAACCCGTATTTACGCTAACTCCATCCCAAGATACAAGTACTAATAGATTTCGAAGGATTAACCTCGCCGGATATACGAATAAACTTCTTACGGGGATTTCTATCGTAGGGTATGTGATTGTTGTAGTTGTTGTTATTGTAGGATTACGGCCCATTATCTACAAGTGGGATCGGGGTCGATGGGCGGAGTGCCCTCCATGGGGGTGTTTCTAAGTGGTCCTAATCCGTATTTACGCTAAGTTTCGGAGGAAACCACCGAAATCGCCGAACTATCAGTTCGGCGGACGCGACCTGGGTTTGATTTGTTTGTTCTGTTTTAAGGCAAACCTGCGCGTGGGGTATCTGCCTAGGATGGGGGGTGCCTTGGTAGGAGGACTTTCTAAGAGTAAGGGGTTCTAACGCGTATTCACGTTACATCTGGAGAAAACCTACCAAAACTCCAGACCGTTAGATCGACAGCCGCGCGATGGGACCCGAACCCGGGACCTTCACACCTCGGCCGTCTACCCTTTTCAGTGGCATAACCACTGCGCCATGGTGAGGCCGACCTGGGTTTGAACCAGGCACTTTCCGTCTCCCATTTCAGAGCGCTAAGCGCTCGGCCACTGGTCGGGAAGGGTATGTGATTGAGGAAATTGGGTTTCCTCCAAACTTAGGAGGAAATCTAATTTCTTAAAAAATCAAAGAACATTCAAGAAATATGAAATATCTAATTTTTAACAAACATTAGATATTTCATATTTTTTTAATACAAAGCGGTTGATTTTTCTCGCGGCAGGGAGCAAAATCATTCTCTCTATAGTATGAAGAAATACTTCCAATTAAGCCCGGACGAATTTCATCACTCTCATATTGTATGTAGCTCCTTTAAATGATTTATGCATGGTATTTTTTCTTTTAAATAAAAAACTGTGTTTTTTTTTTTAAACAAGCTAGCAAGTGATTTTGTGTTGTGCTAAGCAAATCCGGGCAATGTCTATCTGGCCATAGGCAGTGGTACCTTGGTCAGAGGGACTTTTTAATTGTTTCTTAAGAGGAAGTGTTCCTTAATAAGTTCTATAGACGATTTTACATCTCGAACTTATTTACTCTAAAGTGGTCTTTTTAGGATGAAAGCCTGAAATTTTGTACATCTTCTAAACAATGTATGGGGGACACTTTACTGTCTGGGATTTTTTTTAATGCCCGTATAAGTACTAAAGATTAGTATTTCTGTAGATTTCCTCTTTGAAAAATTTTAATCGATGTCATAACCCAGACAGCACATAAGCTTAAATCAAGCTTGACATTTCTTTGAATTTGACGTATTAATACAAGCTTGACAGTTCAATTCATTTTAAGCTTGCAGCAAACTTGGAGAAGTCATTTGAACTGTCATGCTTGAATATAACTTGATTACTGCTTGATTTGGAAAGCCACATCCACATAACAAATAATTTATCATCAGTCATAAATGTACTTGACCATAGAATTAAAAAAAAAGATTCTATATTTCCAAATATGGAAATTCTTCAAAATAAAATACAATTATACTACGAAATTGATTTCAAAATCAGTCGTTTGTCTCGATTTTGGCCAATATTGCCCAACATGAGTGTCGCGATATTGAAAGTTTTAAAACGTGTGCTGCTTTTAAGTTTATATTATGCTTAATTCCCTATTAGTAGAGTCTATAAATCACACATAACATTATTTTAATTTTGATTCAACCCATGGAAAAAATAAAAGAAACAGGGCATCGGCCACTGATCAATCTCGCCAGAAAACGGCGTGACAACCATAACAGTCACTTCAAACTTTAGTCATACCAGCGCGAGTCAGATTGGCTGAATGGAAACGGCGCTGGCTTCCCAAACCTTAAGTCCCGAGTTCAATCCCAGCCGCGGATGCTTGATGGAAACAAATTAAAATAACTCGACATTTCAGCGTAGAGGTGGAAAAATGAAATATTCGGGGCGAGTTCGCCGACGGGCGCCCCGTGTATTTAGGAAACATTTTAAGCTTGCTATGTCAAGCTTAATGCAAGTTGGGCAAGTGTAAACTTGAACACTTGATTCAAGCTTGCATTAAGCTTACAAGCTTGAAATTTTCAAGTTTATTGGCTTGATAAATCGAGCTTGCTGCAAGTTTGATGCAAGTTTTCTGTGCTGTCTGGGAACATTCTGCACCTTTGTAATTTATTGTGTTTGGTTACGATCAATATACACTGCTCAAAACAATTAAAGGATATTGTAAGTTTTATATAAAATAAAGATATAAGCGAAATATTTTTTGCCGAAAATGGAAGAAGAAAATCACAAATGCAAATTTTTCTGATTTTACAACTGTGGAATATTCTAATTTTGAGTTCGACGTCAAAAACGTCGCTTCAGCGGCAGCGAATGAAATTGGACTTTCAACTGAATAAAAGACAATGAAGACAAGGATGATCGGCATTCAGTGACTGCTTTGTTTCGATGAGTACGATGTCTCAGCGAAGTCATTTAACCGATTCAGAAGCTTGGAGAGTTGTCGGTAGGTTAGAAGGGGGCCAAACTCAAGCCAAAGTAGCACAAGCCATTGGAGTGTCACAGAGTGTGATTTCCAGGCTCTGGAACCGGTTTTTGGCGACTGGAAGTGCAGGCCGAAGACCAGGGTAAGGTCGTAGACGGGCAACAACGCCCAATGAAGATCGTTATTTAGTGTTAACGGCTCGGAGACACCGGAATATGAACGCTACTCTTCTCCAACAACACCTTCGCTCGGCTACTGGCTCCACGGTTTCAACTCAGACTGTCCGAAACCGGCTCCATGGTGTAGGTCTGTATGCTCGCCGACCGATGGTATGTGTTAGACTAACATCAAGGCATCGTCGCGACCGCAGGAAGTGGGCAACAGAGCATGTGAACTAGAGGAGAAATGAATGGAGGAATGTTCTTTTTTCTGACGAATCCCGTTTTTCAGTTCATCCTGATAATAGGCGTGTTTTCATCTGGAGGGACCGTGGCAGTAGGAATAATCCTACGTTCGTGCACGAAAGTATCAGCTTTGGCGGTGGGGGAGTGTTGGTGTATGGTGGCATCTCCATTGACGGGCGCACAGACCTCTACATCATTCGAGATGGACCTCTGACTGGTTGCTGATATAGGGATGAGATCCTCAGACCTATTGTAATCCCTTACGCTGCAGCAATTGGAGATGACTTCATTTTAATGGACGATAACTGCAGGCCACATCGTGCTAACCTGGTGGAGGATTTCCTTTTCGAGGAAGGAATCGTATGAATGGAATGGCCAGCGTGTTCTCCAGACATGAATCCAATAGAGCACGTTTGGGACGCTCTAGGAAGACGAGTTGCTGGCCGCCAACCACCCCCACAAACTCTCCAAGAACTGGAAAGAGCTCTTCTGGAAGAGTGGGACAGAATACCCCAACTCGTGATTAATAGCCTCATTGACTCCATGCCTCAAACGTGTTCAACGTTGCTGGCCGTCCGTGGAAATCATACCCCCTACTGAAAATGATTTCCTTTGAAGAAAACACCTTTTCTTATTCTTTTTTTTTTCATATGCACAAATTGTATTTTTTTCCTTTTCTACACAAATGCGCAATAAAATGCATTTATTTCTGCCAAACATGTGCAATTTATTCTCATATAACCTACTACGTCTGTCGACTATGTATCAATCAGCTAAAAAGTTTCCCAGCCACAAGATCCACCTAAAACCGCAATATCCTTTAATTGTTTTGAGCAGTGTATATGGAATAAAAGCTTACGTCAGTGTTTTTCAGACACTTTGTTCAGAATCGCAGCTAGGGTCATGAACGCCCCTGGCAAAACTGTAATTTTGCGCTGCCTAAAGACTTATTTTCTGGAAAAAGAAATAATACAAAGACTCTCCAACAGGGGCCCCTTGAATGGTTTCGCCCCTGACCAGCCCCTTGCTACGATGCTGGCCTTGTATGTCGTAGGGCAGGGGTGGCGAACCTTTATGGATCAACGTGCCATTTCCTCTGAAGAAATGTTTAATAACGCCATAGACGTGCCTTCAAATAATTTTGACTTAGTGATTTTTGGAAAAATAATAAAACTAAATACTAAAAACTCAAAACTATTTTTTTACTAACAAAAAATACGGCTATATGTGCAATTCATACTAAAATAGGTGTTAATTTTAATTAAAATGCAAACCGTTTTGATCGGTGGCGTGCCCAAAATATTGTGTCACGTGCCAATCGTTCGTAACCCTTGTCGTAGGGTATCCAATCGAGTTGAGAGCAATGTTGCCAGACGTAGTAACTTTTTTCGCATAAAGTTTGGATGTAGTACTTATCCGGGTATTTTTTTAGAACGTAGTATATTTCTTGTATTTTTTAAATCATATCAGAAAGAAAAACTTAAGATCACATAATGTCTTATTATTTTTTTGTTCGGAGCTTAACTTTTTCAAACAGAGCTTTATGTAGTACTTTTCTACCCTTCAGAAAATTTTGAAACTTCTCGAGTTTCATTATAACTTTTCCACATGCTGGAAGAAACTTGCCTCTTAGTTAACGTGAAAGTAGTAAGAATTCTTGAAATGCATACGTTTTTTTCTCCCTGTACTTTGAGGTTTTTTCTTTCTTTTTTTCTTTCTTTCTTTTTTTTTTTTTTTTAAGCTGAGCGTGCGTGCCTCATGACTCTTAAGATCATGAGGCACGCACACGCCTCATGACTCTTAAGTCATTTTGTTGCATAAATTCAAGATGTTTAATATTCCAGAGATTCATTATTTATGTTGGTTGGATTCATAGAAAAAATAAACTTTTGTTATTTTGAAAGAATGCCTCATAAACAGAACAAAGTGAAATTTTACAACAGTTAAAAGTTATTATAAGTAGTTTGATTTTAAATTGAAAAAAAAATTAATTTCCTCGATTTTTAAAGAAGTCAACTTATATTAGACACTCTAGAGTGATTTCACTAAGCATAGGTTTTACCTGCGTAACAGGGACTTAGACGATGATGGGGCCCAAGTCCTGCCCCCCCCCCCTTACACACACATACAAAATTTTTATTTCGAAAAATAAATTTATGAAAATCTAATTTCTTTTGGAGTAAATTCTGCCTCTCTCGGCTAATTTTTCATTTCTATCAAATAGGAGGTCTTTAACTTATCGCTGGCATTAAATTACTCTCTTCATCAACATATGAACTTGTAGCTTTTTGTCCCAGGATAAAATAAACAGGTATTTCCGACTCCATCTAATTTCATTTTCGAAAGTGTCTGACTCATCTTTGTGAAATCTAGAACTAAAACTTAAACTGCAACAGTTTAATGTCCATCTGCTATTGGAAGACTACGCACAAATTCCTCTGCCCAAGGCACACCCCTTAAGCAGATGCCCCTCGTGTAGTCTTGCCATAGCACACAAACATTAAACACTGCTATTGGGAAGAAGTTTCTTTTTCCCCTGTGCTGCCGACAGATTTTTAAGGATTTATGTACTTTATTTTATTTAAAGTAATTAAAATCGATAGAAAACGAAAGAAAGTATGTGCGCTAGATGCATTCTTTGCAAAATTACGGAAAGTAAATTTCATATCTGTAATACTGTGTTTAGAATTAAGAAATCTTCAAGTATACAAAAATAGGTGTAACCACATTACAATGTATTAATTTATACAGTTTACATTTTTAAATTTATTGAGATTACTCTTAAATGCAATATCTTAAAAACAAAATCTCAATTATTGAAATTTTAATCGTCTGCATAATACTTCTTAGTTCTCTTAAATAATTTAATTTCGCAATTTCTGTAAAATTAAAAAGATAGTTATCTTTTAAAAAACAAGTATTGTATTTTTTTTTGTTATTATGTTCTGTATTTGATTTGATTTTGGGAATATGACCGATTATCTACACGAGAGATCTAGGCCGATAGGTTTTGACCTCCGTGGGAGCCTTTCTAAGGAGTCCTAATTTAAATTTACTAAGTCTTATCATTTTTACCGATTGATTAATATTAAATACTTTTCGATATCAGAGGCGTAATACGGATCGGAAATCGGAATGTATTTCACCACTGCTCACTGCTCATAATTTTCGTCATAAAGTTCAGGAAGTGGGGACGCGCGTGCATCCTCAGTAACCATTTTTTTATGGTAGATTATATATTTTTTAATTATAATATATAACTGTGCTTCTTCGAATACTTCTGAATAAAATTAAGTCTTAGGTTCGGAGACGCAACTTTGGAGTGACGGGTGGGGCAAGTGCTCCATCAATATTTCTTGAAAAATACTTACAGTTTTTTTAAGGAACGGGGGCGTAGCTTTGAGGAGGAGAGAGACAAAAGGTTCCCTCCCTAAAAACCAAAGCTGATTTCAACAAAATGCGAAATTCAGAAAAGAAAATTTGGCTCAAGTCCATAGATGAAAGTCTAATTTCTCAAGGGAGCTTTAAATATATCCACTCGTTTTTTTCTCAATATCTTATATTCACACATTACGGGATGGGTACATCCCTATCAGCCACCCCCTGGCTACGCCCCTGTTCTTTTACCATAGATAAATTTGTTATATTATCTCATTTACTCTGAACAAGAGTAAAAAATTAAGCAGGGAATAAGGGTTTGCAATCGCATAAATATTTTTGAAGAGATTATCGGATTTTCTCTTAGTAATTTTTCTTATAGACTTCATTCCAAGATCGAAATGAATAAGTGTATTTTTGAAATACCAAGGATCTCTGCAGACGGAACGAAGAGATTTGGTTTGCATGATTTGCAGTTTTTGTAGGTTCGACTTCGCCATGCAGCCCCGAACAGATGAGGCGTATAGAAGAATTGGTCGAAGAATCGTTTTATAAAGTAATATCTTGTTTCCCATCGACATTCCTTTAGCACAGAGAAGATTGTTGAGATCAGGTTGTCTTGCGGAATTTACGAACGCTATATGTAATATGAGATCTTTATTTTAGGGTATCGAAGAATTAACACATACTATTAAATTTAACTAAATAGTATGGGATAATTCTACGCAGAACCCTAATGGCTCTCGGAAGTTAACGAAATTACCTTATAAAATTTCTGGTGCTTTAATTTTTCCGATTGCTTGTTACGATTGTTTTTCCTGAAACGTTACTAATTTTAATTTAGTCCACGTAAAATCATTTATTAGTCCGCCACTGAAACTACAGAATACGTCAAGAAATTAGAGGATTCTTAATTTGAGTTGAAAAGCATTTTTTCTTCGAAATGATACTTATTTCGATAGTAAAAATACCAAATTTAACTTTAGTTAAATAACTCATAGAATTTGTAAAAATCGCCCATTCTGTCGCATCTTTTATTTTGCGCAGTCACAATAAATGAAGCATCATGCTGCAGTGTCTTGTTCGTTCTCTTTGTGCAAGGCTGAGCTATGGTGAGCGAATGTAAGGTTCAATGAATTCAGATGTATTCAAGTGTAAGAAACTTAAAAGGACGACGGCATCAGTCTTGTGCCTTCGAGCCAGCCTCCAATAAAAATCGGAGATCCGGTCCTGAATCTGGTCCGGAAAACACGCCCAAAACACCCGATCATTAGATCAACGGCCGCGTGCTAGATCATAAGCCTGGATCTTTACATTAGAACCATCTACCATATTCTGAATACTTAGCAAATGAGAGAGGTTTTGAACCAAGCTAACCCCAATTTTAATACTGCGATTCTACGACGGTACTAATCAGCAATCTGACAAACGTGTGGAGAAGGACAGTATATATCACTTTTGTCATCCAACGCATTATAAGGATGCAATAATACTGCTAAACTGGTATCATGATATGGTATACATCATATAACAACGATGTAACATAGTGATGAAATTACTTTGTGTTATAATTTCATCATTCTCTTACGGGAATTGAAAACATAATAATGGAAAAGCAACTAAACATGTTTATTACGAAAACATGCATAGCTTTCTATAGAACAAAAATTATCTCACGTAATAATTCCGTTTATAGCTTTTGAGATATACTGTAATTTTAAAAACATGCAAATAAACTATTAAGGTGCACGTGTACTGAATTTTAAAAACTGTTATTTGCTGATTCACATTTGGTGTTGTAAAAGGAACCGAGGTAATCGGCCGTTCTGCTGCCGGACAGATGAGAATATTCATTTACAGTTTTATCATTCTTTTAAATACATGAAAAATGCCATCCAGTGTAAAAAAAATAAGTATTTTTAATACGAAAACATATTTTTTCTAGAGAAAGAAATACCTTAAAATAAATAGAGCATAATTTTATTTCCTAACATATAACTCACAAAAAATGCCGAAAAATATGATATATTGTAGTTATATTGTAGTATTTTTTAATGTGATTTTAAAGTTACGTCCTCAGCTATGACACTGTATAGTACATAATAATACCATATGCACAGCCACACTATAAAACTGTACTTTAATTTCAATACATCAGTTTAGCATCTATAATTTAGCATCTATAAAACTATTGGGATTTATAAAACTGTTTCTTCATCAAACATTGCTGAATAAAATTAATACTTTGGTTCGGAGGCTCCAGTTTGAAGGGAGGGAGGGAGCCAAAACTTCCCTTAATATTTTTTGAAAAATATTTATTTAAAATCTATTTCCTGTAAGTAAAAAAAACGTATTATTCTTATTGTTAAATATGGTATGTGCTTTTATGCTTCTTTCAAAATTTGTCGTGCTATGTTTATGCATTAAGTTCTTAAAATTCTTAGATTATTACAATTTAAATTACAGGTGAACGTCTCAGCAATATCCCGTGAGGAAAGTTCGAGTACTCCGCGAAAATATTAAGACGGTCCAGAAAATATAATTATATTACGCTGATATGGGCACGAAACAAAAACCCAATTAATATCCTTCATCATACGACTTATAACTTCTGAGGGGCGTATCCAGAGGAAAGCAGAGGGGGCTACAGGTCCCCACACCAAAATCTAACCCATTAATTAACTTATAATTTGATGTGTAGCTTACAATCGGAACTTGGCTTACGATGTGATACACAGCCCCCCCCCCCGAAAAAGAATGAAACTCTGACTACGCCGCTGCAGCTTCTTAATGTGGTATTTAGGGAGGCGTTACAAAGAACAGTTTCAGAATTAGGTTATCGCAAATTCGGCGTCTCTCCAGCATGCAAATTTTGAACACCATTTTAAGGAATTCAGTTGCGCTAGATGCTCGAAAAAATTGTAGAATGCCTCTTTACAAAGTGTACTATGCACGATTGCAAACAGTGAATCTATAAAAGTTACGATACATTCAGGAAAAAAAAAATTAAAGTATAGACATGCGATCTCTTCTCTTCCTAAACGGGGTTTATTCAGCCCACTTTTCAAAACAATTTTTGTGCTCTCAATTTTTCCTGAAAGTTGAAAGAAACATATGCTTACACTGTTGATATTAGAGCATAGAACATTTGGTGATGAAGCAGCATTAATTTATTCGTGGGCTTAACGTTTTTAGTTTTTAAAGTTGTTCAAAATCCATGTGACGCTTATCGCTTTTTTAAAAGAACAGCTTTCAAAATTTATGTAAACAATAAATTAATAATTTGTATAACGTTTATTTAATAATATGTAACTGCAATGTTTTTAATTAGTGTAAATGACTATTCATTTGAAATGGTTTAAAACATGTAATTATACCTTTAATACGGATAGTCAGCATTTATTATATAAATATTTACTATTTTACTGAATGAAAAATTACCGAGCATTGTAAACTTAAAAAATAAACTTTTTAAAGTGTTTTTTTACAATATAATAAAAAAGTTTATCTTAAAAATTGAGTCTGTACTCTGTAGATTCGTTGAAAAAATGAGCCACCTATAATTTTCTATACTTATTGAAAATTTTTCTTTGACCTTTTGTCGAGCTTAAAAGTCTGTGTTTCTTACCCACAGAAAAATATAACCGTTCTTACAATTAAAGTGGGCGTAACTTCCGACGCCTATGTGCGCAACTACTTGCTCTCTTAAATAGTTCATGATGCCGATTTTATTGTTTTAATAAAACTCATTATTATTTGGAAAGATCACAGATGCATCATTTAATGTTTTAATGAAATCTTTCGTTTACTGTTTGCGCAGCTTAAAAATCTATGTTCAGGGACGGATTTAGGTCCTGCATCCATAGGCAAAGTTAAAATCATCCACCCCCCCATCATGCACCTTTTACTTTTATATCTTCAGGCATACTATTAATGCGTTGTCAGTTTAAAAAATGCATTCTACAGAAAAACATTAAATTAAATCACAAAGGCAATAAGTAGAAAAAAGTTTTTGGAAGGTCTTTAATGTTTTTATAAAGTACATTTTGAAAGTATAAAATTCATGTTCATGTCATACATTGGGAGCGGCATCCATAATCATTCGCCCAGCCAAATGGCTTTGAAAATGACCACTCTCGACGAAATGAATGTGCTTGTAACTGAATACTTTTTAATAGGAACGAAGGGAGGGGGGGAATAGTCTGCATCAGAATTCGGCCTGCGATAAAAAAAAAAGAAAGAAAAGAAGAGAAAAAGAAAATGCCATCCTAGGCCAAATTAGAAGCACGGCGCTGCCTGCCTTCCCTATTTATCGAAAGTTGTAAACTTTTGTTACAATTGGAGCGGGCGTAAACATCCGGAAAAGGTTTCCGCCTACATGCGCAACCAGTGGCATAGCGAGGGCAGGTTTTGGATGTCAGAACCTCCCTAAAATTTAGCAGGGTTCTATGATTGACAGGAAAAGCAGGATCCATAATGCATTTCAATCTAAATACATTTCAATGTACAAAATAAGTCAATCTTTTATTGAGTATTGTCGGTTTGCTCTGTCACTATCGATTTTCTAAACTCGATTCGTCTAGGGTGGACAGCAAGGACGTATTTAGGGGGGGGGGTCCAGGGGTCCGGACCCCCCCACCCGAATTTTTCATTTTTGTTACTAAAATGATATTGATATCTTTTTCTGAAAAATTCAGCCATTTTTACCGTTTGGCCCCCCAATTTGTTTTTCTGGATGCGTGCCTGGTAGGCAGGTGCCCCTCCCTCTCTAAGACCCCGACCCTAAAGATATTTTGCCATCCATATACGGTCTTTTACAAATTTTGGCTATTTAGCCTGTAACAACAGCATCCACTGAAAGATCTTTTCCTAGTTTAAGAGTTTTAAAAAACTATTCAAGAAATAGCACAAGTCAAATTTCAACTATTAGCAAGAATTAGAAACCACATTTTGAAGCCAAATAAAGTGCAAACATTATTGTGATAATAGAATGGAACGGAAATTATAACCACTGTCACCATCGTCAGGGGCCACAAACAGTGGATTATAATTTAGAGCAAACCAAATAGTAGGGTTTCGGTTGTGTGGCATATCAGAAGAGATATTAACTCCACACATCTGGACCCTACCCTACTATATAAAGGAAAGAAGAAATCAAAAAGATAACAAAAATTAGAAATAGCAATTATAAATCTACATACCAGACCTTGAGCACATGGAAATCTCATTTGAACAAGTAATATGTGTTGCCAATGTTAAGAATTGTAAAAAGTGAAAAATGGTGTTGCCACAAAATAAAAGTGTAAAATTGGAAAGAAGAATGTATAGGCGTTGCCAAATACTAAAAGGTAATATTATTAAATTTTAAGAGTATCCAGGTATATTAATATAATTAAATATATATAGAATAATAATAAATTAAAATGATTGAATAAAATAGATAGTATAGCAAAATTAAATATAACATATTGTTTTAAAAATATAATGATTATTATTAGTGACAAAGTATGATTAATAAGTTATTGTATGACAGAAGATTAATCTAGTAAATAAGAAAAAAAATATTGTTTAGGACAGAATAATCACAATATAGGAACCCCGTTTTTTTTTTTTTTAAATCCCTCCAAATTTTTTTTAATATGAGAAAATCTTCCTCCGCCCGACCCATCCATCCAATTACAACCTTAAAACCAAAACCCCACCCAACCTCCAGTAAATTAACAAGGACATTAGACACATCATTATCAAGAATTGTATATAATAGATTTTAGGAACTTAGTAGGATAGTTGTATTGTCTAGCTGACAGAAATAGAGATTTAAAATTTGAGACTTTAAAATCTTTAGAACATAGAAACTTGATTCTACAGCAGTGATTATAGATGATATTGCGAAATACAGATTTATGTAAGCAGGAGGAAAAATGAGTAAAGCTATTTACTTTAAAGCTAAAATCTTTTCGCTTATCATAGATATTGAAACTAAGGCTATTTCTAGGAGTGATGGAGATACTTAGATCTAGAAAACTAACGGAATAGTTAAGCATATCATTTTTAATTAATTCCAGAGCAGAAGAATATTTTATGGGGAAGATAATATTATTATTAGTAGTGTTTACAAGTAAGATATCATCTATATATCGTTTAAGTATGATATGTGTATTAGTATATTCTTTTCGTAGTAATATAAGTAAAGATCTGCAAGGTAACTAGATGCGGAACCACCTTGTGGTATACCGTGATTTTGTAGATATATTTTATTGTTATGTAGAATATAATTATTATAGATAATAAATTTAGAAAGACAACTGAAATAAATTACATCAACATGGGAAGGAAGCTTAATATTTTTAACACAAGTTTCAAATAATTCATTAATTACATTGTAAAGGTCGTCAAGAGGAATATTGTTAAATAGATCTTTAAAATCTTAGGTATATAAAGAGGCAATATTACTAATAGTACATATTGTATTGCGTAGATCATAACTATTTCCTATAGAGTAATCATTACGTTTTATATATTACTCATGCATAACAGACAGTATCTTTAATAGAAGTTTACTTGCTACATTGTTATATGTATTACATCCTATTGTAACAGTTCGAAACTTTAAAGGCGATTTATGAAATTTAGGGATTAGTATAATATAAGGATAGTTTAGATTGTTATGTTGTAGGTTGAGAAGTTTATAGAAAGCCAGAATTTTTTTGTTACAGACTACAATAGACAGATTAGTGGAGGAATAGATACTGTTATTTACAATTGCAGAGGCTAACAAGCTATGATATAACTGTTTACAAATAAAAGCATAATTATTGGATGATTTATCTACATAAGTAATTATGAAATACTGCTTTATAAAGTCTATTTGAGTATGAAATTGACTATAGACAGGAGAACTGTATTTTACATATTTAGCAATATTTTGCTTAAAGATTGAAAGTACTTTCACTTTCCAGGTAGTGAAGGCTTCAAAAGGAGTGTTGTATTTTAAGGCAGTATTATATATGTACTAATCTAAATCATATGCGAATTGTGTTACAATGCCACTAAGAGAGTGTTTTGAAGGAATACGGTGTTTAGAGCCCTTCTGCATGAGTTTTTTTAACCTAATATCTTTTATGATAGAGAGATCCCCAGTAATGATGTGTCCATAATCCCTATTAATGAAGTTCCTATAGTGATTATCATTGCATATACAGGGTGGTGTATCAGAAGAGTTATATGTTTTAGAGAAGGAGTTATAGTTAAATAATTTCCTACCAAAGGGTAGGAAATATATATAAGACTTTTTAATAATAACATTTTTAAAGGGAAAGTAAGTGTTATTAGTAGAAAATATTGTATTACAGTTTAAGTTATTGATTGCAGGATTTGTGAAAGTAATTAATAAGTTAGAATTAGAAGGTGTATTATTACTGTTATTGGTTGGGGTTACATAAGTGCAGTGGCTCGTGCAACAATGAGATCGAAGAATAGGTGAGAAAATTGAGTGAGATTATATTGGCCAAACTAGTAATCCTTTACACCTTCGTATTAATCTACATCGAAATCATGTTAAGAACTATCCTAGTAATCTTTCTGGTAATAACTTTGAGTATGAACATTTTCATATGCATGGGTTCAGTAATTGTCCAGAAATGTTAAGATTTGAAAAAATAGAAAAATACTTAACTAAAAGTTTCTTTTTAATGGAATTAATGAAAGTACGTATATTAAACCAATTATAAGTACTGGTATAGTAATTATATAATTTTAAAATAGCAGATTTTATATAACTATTAGAATACTTAGGACTATTACTCTTTTTACGTTTACCACTAGAAGTTCTAAGTGTTTTATTATATATAGACAAGTTTAAAGTATTATAGATTGGAGAATATTTATTTATGTTAGTAGTGCTAGTATAATATATTAATTGTTTATTATGAACTAATTGGTTTAGACCATATGGATAACTAGTATTATGATATTGGATGAAGTAGTTTCCTAAAAATAAACGTTCATTATGGTTCTTCTTTATAGATAAAATAGTGATATTAATATTACTGAACCCATGCATATGAAAATGTTCATACTCAAAGTTATTACCAGAAAGATTACTAGGATAGTTCTTAACATGATTTCGATGTAGATTAATACGAAGGTGTAAAGGATTACTAGTTTGGCCAATATAAGCTATTTTACATTGATTACAGGTTAACATATAGATACAGTTGTATACTTTGCAAAACGTGCTTAAATTTGACCCACTATTACAAATATTTGCAGTATCAGCGAAAGGACAAGTTTTACAGCGAGAGGATGTGCATTTTATAAATTTAAGAGTAGGCCATTGATGTATATTATCAAGTGATGATAAGTCGCAGGCTTTCGATCCAAGATAATCCTTATCATCATTAATTTTCTTGAACCAAGCATAAGAAAAATTATTATTTCCTTGTTTGCCAGGCGCTAAATTATTATAGGCTACCATTCATAAAAAAAGTGAGAGGTACATACTAAATTTTAGGTGACAAAACAATGCCAGCAATAATTTCTTAAAAATGTAAACAAACACATAACAGTAAATTGTCTGAAAGTCTGGAGTAGAATAAAATATTTACAAAAAGAAAAATAGAAAATTACATACACATGACAGTAAAGTAGAAATATGAATTTAAAAAAAAATACAGCGAAGAGTAACTTGAGTAAAATAAGAGCAAAATATTACTAGCTGAAACTAGAATAAAATGAGTAACTTAATAAGTATTAAGGTCTTGTAATAAAGATGGCTTATTAGCTGTACATTACATCAATGTCTAAGTACTATATTATTTTTATATTTAAAAAGGTCGCTGTGTGGTAACCAATAGTGGAAAAAACTCGTATGATTGCCAATAGAGGGCAGCACATGATAATAAAAGAATCGCAAGCAAAGTAAAGTAGTTAGCAACGGTACAAAATTTAGATAATTGTTATTTAATTAAGTAATCCAAATATATAGAAAAAAGATGTTGTTTTTACACTGAATAAATTAAAAACAGCAGCAGCAGCAACACCATAACACTAGGCAGAAGTAAATTGAACAATATTGCTGATAATGTTGGGAAATTTAAATAAAAATAGAATGGAGATAGTCTAAATAAACAGCTGTATTTTACAAAGCATTCAAAATGAATATAGATAAATCATAGATGCTGATTGAAAAGAAGTAACTGAAGGTAGTAACTAGGAAAATTACAAAAATATAAATGCGCACTTGCAGCAAAATATAGCTTGTAAGAAGATTTATAAAATTATTAGCAATGCAAAAATGGCATATAAAGTCAAATCAAGCATCCATAATTAATTATTTAGAAGATATCCTATTTGTAACGCGCAACTGCAGCTATGAAAAACAGAATAGAGTATAACTAATAAGTAAAACACAAAACATACTACAAATAAGACATACCTCGCATAAAAATATAACAACTATTAGCAAGAATTAGAAACCACATTTTGAAGCCAAATAAAGTGCAAAAATTATTGTGATAATAGAATGGAACGGAAATTATAACCACTGTCACCATCGTCAGGGGCCACAAACAGTGGATTATAATTTAGAGCAAACCAAATAGTAGGGTTTCGGTTGTGTGGCATATGAGAAGAGATATTAACTCCACACATCTAGGCCCTACCCTACTATATAAAGGAAAGAAGAAATCAAAAAGATAACAAAAATTAGAAATAGCAATTATAAATCTACATATACCAGACCTTGAGCACATGGAAATCTCATTTGAACAAGTAATATGTGTTGCCAATGTTAAGAATTGTAAAAAGTGAAAAATGGTGTTGCCACAAAATAAAAGTGTAAAATTGGAAAGAAGAATGTATAGGAGTTGCCAAATACTAAAAGATAATATTATTAAATTTTAAGAGTATCCAGGTATATTAATATAATTAAATATATATAGAATAATAATAAATTAAAATGATTGAATAAAATAGATAGTATAGCAAAATTAAATATAACATATTGTTTTAAAAATATAAGGATTATTATTAGTGACAAAGTATGATTGATAAGTTATTGTATGAAAGAAGATTAATCTAGTAAATAAGGAAAAAAAAATTGTTTAGGACAGAATAATCACAATATAGGAACCCCGTTTATATATATATATATATATATATATATATATATACACATGTAATTTTTGCAGTAATATTCTTTGTTTTATATATATATGTATATAATAATTTTTACGTAATTTATGTATCCCATTAATCCATCGATCGAGAGTAAGCACAAAAAAAAAAAAAATCCCGGAACCAAGAATAATAATGGAGGTGTAGGCTTTACGTGTTGTACGCAAACCTATGTAGCAAAAGGAAACAGGCCTATAAGAGATAAAAAAAATTGGAAATATTTACCAAGTGAGATCTCGTGTTCCTAAGCCTAACTATGTGAAGTAGAAACTACACTGCTCAAAACAATTAAAGGATATTGCGGTTTTAGGTGGATCTTGTGGCTGGGAAACGTTTTAGCTGATTGATACATGGTCGACAGACGTAGTAGGTTATATGAGAATAAATTATACATGTTTGGCAGAAAAAAATGCATTTTATTGCACATTTGTGTAGAAAAGGAAAAAAACACAATTTGTGCAAATGAGAAAAAAAGAATAAGAAAAGGAGTTTTCTTCAAAGGAAATCTTTTTCAGTAGGGGGTATGGTTTCCACGGACGGCCAGCAACGTTGAACACGTTTGAGGCATGGAGTCAGTGAGGCTATTAATCACGAGTTGGGGCATTCTGTCCCACACTTCCAGAAGAGCCATTTCCAGTTCTTGGAGAGTTTGTGGGGGTGGTTGGCGGCCAGCAACTCGTCTTCCTAGAGCGTCCCAAACGTGCTCTATTGGATTTATGTCTGGAGAACACGCTGGCCATTCCATTTGTACGATTCCTTCCTCGAAAAGGAAATCCTCCACCAGGTTAGCACGATGTGGCCTGCAGTTATCGTCCATTAAAATGAATTCATCTCCGATTGCTGCAGCGTAAGGGACTACAATAGGTCTGAGGATCTCATCCCTATATCGGCAACCAGTCAGAGGTCCATCTCGAATGATGTAGAGGTCTGTGCGCCCGTCAATGGAGATGCCACCATACACCAACACTCCCCCACCGCCAAAGCTGACACTTTCGTGCACGAACGCAGGATTATTCCTACTGCCACGGTCCCTCCAGATGAAAATACGCCTATTATCAGGATGAACTGAAAAACGGGACTCGTCAGAAAAAGAACATTGCTCCATTTATTTCTCCTCCAGTTCACATGCTCTGTTGCCCACTCCCTGCGGTCGCGACGATGCCTTGATGTTAGTCTAACACATACCATCGGTCGGCGAGCATACAGACCTACACGATGGAGCCGGTTTCGGACAGTCTGAGTTGAAACCGTGGAGCCAGTAGCCGAGCGAAGGTGTTGTTGGAGAAGAGTAGCGTTCATATTCCAGTGTCTCCGAGCCGTTACCACTAAATAACGATCTTCATTGGGCGTTATTGCCCGTCTACGACCTTGCCTTGGTCTTCGGCCTGTACTTCCAGTCGCCAAAAACCGGTTCCAGATCCTGGAAATCACACTTTGTGACACTCCAATGGCTTGCGCTACTTCGGCTTGAGTTTGGCCCCCTTCTAACCTACCGAAAACTCTCAAGCTTCTGAATCGGTTAAATGACTTCGCTGAGACATCGTACTCATCGAAACAAAGCAGTCACTGAATGCCGATCATCCTTGTCTTCATTGTCTTTTATTCAGTTGAAAGTCCAATTTCATTCGCTGCCGCTTAAGCAACGTTTTTTACCTCGAACTCAAAATTAGCATACTCCACAGTTTGAAAATCAGAAAAATTTGCATTTGTGATTCTCTTCCATTTTCGCCAAAAAAAGTTTCGCTTATATCTTTATTTTATATAAAACTTACAATATCCTTTAATTGTTTTGAGCAGTGTAGATTAATCAAGCTCTAATCTTCAGGTGCCACCACTTGAATAAATCTAGTTAAATAGAAAAACAAAAATAGCTAGGTTTTTGTAGCTTGCATGACAAAAAGAGTCATTAAAATCAACCTAGGGGCACGACCATAGCTAATGTAGAAAAAACAAACATGGTAAAGAACCAAACATGGAGTAAAAAGCTCAGAGATGATGAGAATACAATAAATCGAAAAAAGTGATGCCAACATAGAAATTTAAGGGACAAAAAAGCTGCAAGATCCAAGAAGTAAAAGAGAGAGAGAAATTAAACACCAAATGATATTGTAGCCAGAACAACGTAGTTAAAAAGAGAGAAAACATAACAAAAATAGTTTTTTTTGGGGGGGAGGGAGGAAAGAATTGTAAAATATTAAAAAACTATTATAGCTAATCAATGAGCAAGAAAGCACAGACTTAATGCCTAAAGAGTACTATAGGAATTATAAATTAATATAGATAACTTAAAAATTAAAAAATTTAAGAAATAAAACATATATATATAATATTGTTTTCAGTATATGAAATTAAATTTTCATATGTATAATATTAATATTGTATTGTATATAATACTGTTACTAATTTTCGGGGTAACCCGCTATTCTGGGGCTTAAAATAGTTCAAAATTCGTATTCTACGTTTCAAAAAGTTAAATTTTGCTTTTTGTTGCATCAAAATCGGTCAACTAGAACGGAAGATACGGAGGTTTCGGTTTCCGTATTCATTAGTGTAGGGTTTCTAGAAATCTCGAGAAATGTTCGTCCTAGACCTTCGGTAACTTCACTTTTGGGGACTTATTTTTGGCGCCATATTTGGCGATATTTCGCCACTTTGGTCATTTGGCGCGGTTTTTTCCCAATGGGGATTGTAAAGATGCTTTTTCGGCATAATATGCATAATAGCCTAATATTTCTCTTCTATGACGTAATCAAAATTCCCGCTTTATGTAGAATCCTCGAGAAATAGACGTTTCTGTAAGATTCTTGTAGCTTCTGCGTTGGCTATAAATACAAGCTGTCAGAGGTCCCACGGAGGAGTACGGCGCTTTGCTCTGTGATAGAAGCGGTGTTTCCGCGGGTGTTTTTGAAGCTGTTTTTAAAGTGCTGTGTGTAAATTCTTGATTGCTGAGTCTTGGGGACTATTAGTGTTATCCCTCGAATATTTCTACAGAAGTTTTACCTGTGGAAGTGTTTTTTTTTTTTTTTTGGTGTGAGAATTACAGCATTTCTGAAAGCTTCGGTACTGAGTAGACTGTTATAAAGGAGCTACTTTCCGTTAGTGCCTGTGAATTTTGTACAGCTGATTGTTCAACAAAGTTCTAGAAGCAATAAAATTTGTGCTCCATCCTCACAAGTGACTTTTAGTAGAACTTTCTAGACTAACTAGACTTTAGAACGACGAACCCAAGAAAAAAGCAGAGTATTCTGCAACAATACTACATACAGTGATACTTCTCGGGAGTAATCACCCTCCGTTCCGCGGAAAATCGGTCGCGCAAAGAAGTAAAAGCATTTATTAATCAATTTTTAAAAAAGCTATGAAATATTGTTTGTTTTGTTGTTTGTGAAATTGCATAAGTAATTATACGAATATATTTTTAAATTTTAATAAAATATTTAGAAATTTTAGATTATTTCATTCTTTTTTCGCTCTCCGAGGGCACTTCTGTGTACTTTAATTTTTACATCTATCAAAAGAGCATTTATCCTCATATTCTTCATGTACTCTGAATTTGCCATAATAAAAGCAATTTGCTTTAAAATTTGATATTTGGGTTTCCCACAACCAAAAGTAACCGCCAACATCCTCTCAATTTCTTTTTTCGAGTGACTGGATCATATCAATACACTAGTCCAACAGTAAAAATCACTCGTTTCTTAGGCATATCTCTTCTTTAAGCTACATGATTTGTCCTTGATGTGTACATGTACTTGCACCTACTGTCGGTTTACAGTAGAGCGACTGGTTTGGAGTGTGGTTTTTGTTTACGTCCGGAAAAATGGAAGAAATTTTTTTCGTACAGCGAACCAGGACTGGCCGCTAATAGAGGGTTGTGTGGTCTCCCGCAGAGGGGCTTTTAAAAAGTCGGTGCCTTAAAAATGTGGAAGTTGGAGGAGGGGTCGCTTAATGGATGTAGTCGCTCAATCCTATTAGGGCAATAGCAGATGGATCCATCAAAATAGCATATTCGATCACGTGGTAAAATTGAAAAATGAAGTAGAATTGTAAGGAATGAACAACAAGGGTAGTAATCATCAGTTATAATCTTCAGGCCCCACAAATCGAATACTTACTACCAAAATAAGAACAAAATAACAGGATTTCAATGTAGTTACTTAGCACAAAAGAGAGCTAAATATGTAACTTATATATATATATACCTCGGAATCTTCAGGTTATCCTTTGCATCAGTGTCTAAAACCCCAATTAAAAAAATTTCTGGCTACGCCACTGCGCGTAACTACTGTTCATGAAGCAGATTTTAGTATTTCAACAGAATTCATCGTTGCTTTCAAAGATCACGATGGGTTACAGTGCCGGAATTAGAGGTGTGGAGGTCCAGGGACAACAAAGAAGTGTTGGCCCCCAATTATTTCTCAAACAAGTTAACAATTTTTTCTACGACCAGTGTGTCATTTCATGAGTATATAATAGTGTTATGATATACTTTGTAATTGTTTCTCGCAAGTATATACATGATTTATCGGATCAAAGATTAATATTAACCATTTTGACAAGAATTCGAAACGCATTCTGGAATGTTCAAAACGAAAAATCAGTGAAAAAGGTGAGAGAACTGGCCTTCCATTGTCAGAATTTTATTAAAACAAAAGTTATTTTATCATTCGGTATTTGTCAGGAAATTTACGTTGTAAAAATGTCTATTGTGGGGACTCCTCTCTTGTGGAGGGCTACAGCTCCGGTTTTCCTCCCCTAAATCCGACCCTAATGGGTTATTTATATTATTAATTAAATTAGTTGTTTACTTTTTGTGGACCTTAAAAATCTGTGCTTCTTACCTACCGAAAACCATAACCTTTTCTTACAACTGAAGCGGGCGTAAACATCCGGAAAATGTTTCCGCCTACACGCACAACCACTGTTCATGGTGCACATTTTATTATTTCAGCCGAATTCATCATTACTTTCAAAGAACAGGGTGGATTATTTAAAATTTTAATGAAATTTTATGTTTACTGTTTGGGAAGCTTACATTTCTGCCATTCTTTCCCACCGAAAGTCATAACCCTTTCTTACAATTGATACGGGCGTACACACAGGGCCGGATACGCCCACCGGGAAGCCGGGAAATTTTCCGGTAGGCCGGTCGCTTTCACATGCATGTCGTAAAATATAATAAGTGTGTTTGTTCAGAATAAAATGTAAGTCGTCAGCCGTTTACGTATATTTCCCGGGCCAGTGTTGTCAGTTGAATCCGGCCCTGCATACACATCAGGAAAAGGTTTCCACGTACATGAGTAATCGCTTGCTCTCGAAATTCTTCATGATGCATGTTTTTTTTTTTTACTTCGGCACAATTCAACATCACTTTCAAAAGGCCACGAATTATTATTTAAATTTTTTGTTTGCTGTTTGTAAAGCTTAAAAACGTGTGTTTCTCAGTGGTGTAGCGAGGGTTATTGGCACCTTGGGCGGAGCTTCAGTTTGCCGCCCCTATATTCAAAGATTCCGGTGTTAAAAGAAGGTGACGGTAATCTTTCTTTCAGATTTGGTGCCGAATGGCGGAAACGATGTTATGAGTTTTTTTTTTTTTTAAGTATTATTGGCACCGACGTACAGTTCTATCTCAGTTATACAATGAATGTAAGAAGATTAAAACATCTACAGTTTATGATAAAGAATGATAGATTGGAGCATTTCATCCAGTTGTTATTTCGTTAAAGCAAAGTACACTGAGGCTATCTGTTAAAGGGAGGAATACCTTGAGCAGGCAACTTTTAAAGCCATTCTATAGCGTATTCACATCTGTAGAAAACCGCCCATAATTGATAGCCGCGATAGGTCTGAACCCTGAACCTTTACACTTTAGTCATCTACCAATAAAGAACAAAAAAGTTGAAGCATCGTTGAACATGATTTGAAGTTGTTCTAATTAAGAAAAAGGATCGAGAAATAAAGTCTTCTTTTAGAATACCTGCATATACATAGCTTCACTTAATTTAATTTTTTTTAAGATGAGGAAAATCTGAAATACTTTCAGATTTTAAATACGCACTAAAGTTACACATTAATTTGGAAAGTGTCTCATTATTCATGAGTGTGCCGTATTTTTCTTTCTTGTTCCATAACACCCATCTTTGGAATCGAAATCTTTGGAATCTTTCTTAAAATCGCCTACTAAAACTATTTTACAATTTTCGCCATGTATATTCCAACTATACTTCACCGTTTTAAATATTGTTTCGAATGTGCATCAAAATCCATGAGTGTGCCCTGTTTGTCTTTCTCGAGTTGATTCTTTACTTTAACTCCCCGACTCTCGCTCAGGTGGTGATAATTAAACATATTCAGTTACAATGACGATTTTTTGTATTTATGTGGAAACCGTAATATAAAATTTAAATGGCGATTTGGAACAACACGTTAGTACTGCATTCCGTTACATTTTTATTCATTTTGGGTTGAGATTTAATGTAGTTTTAATAATTAAGTGTCTTTAAATTCCCTAACTGATGCGTTTATCGCTGATTTGTTCACTTTAGTTTTCATCTAGTTCTTTTGCCAGCGTTGAAACTTGTGCATAACTCCTCGAGACCCGCGACTGTGGCGATATTTTATATTGGCGAGAGCGGGGGCATTAAAACAGGAATCAACTCTTTTTTGTACCATAAAACACATCTTTGGAGTCGAAATCTATCTTAAAATCGCCTCCTGAAACTGTTTTACAATCTTCTCCAGGTATATTCCAACTGTGCTTCACCATTTTGAATACTGTGTGGAATGGGCATCATAATCCATGAGTGTACCGTGTTTTCCTTCTTTGTTCCATAAAACACTTCTTCGGAATAGAAATCTATATTAAATCGCCTACGAAAACTGTTTAACATTTTTCGCCTGGCATAGTCAAACTATACTTCACCTTTATAAATACCATTTTGAAAGTGTATCATAATGTATGAGTGTACCGTATTTGTCTTCTCTGTTCTACAAATTATGTCGGGTAGCTTAACTGTTTGTTAGCTTTTCCTTCTTCTACACTGACGTGACGGCAGGCCCTGATTACCGCACAGGCCAACTAGGCCACGGCCTAGGACTCCAAGTTTTAGGGGGCCCCAAAATTATTAAAATAGTTTAAGTTCTATTCCTAAAAGAAATGAGTTATGCGCAAAATTTTAATAGTAATGAAAATAGATAAAGATATGCACTTTGACATACCCCTGAGCAAAAGGGTTTGTTTATAGGGATAAAACAAACTTCATGTTAAGATCCCAAGAATTCCACCATGAAGTATTCAATGACATGACGTCATTTGATTCAGAAGCATAACTTCTACATTAAAAGCTAAAAATTTGAGAACTTTAAGTTAAAACTTTTTGTACAGGAGAGAGTTTGAAGCTGAAGTACCTCCCTCCTTTATGTATGAAAATGCAAAGAAATACTGGTATCTTATGATTATAAGTGGCATGACCCAGACACTCCCACTAGTGACCCACACTATTTTTGTATTTATTGTCCTAATGCCCATATCAGAGCATTTATTTATAGTGGAATAGATCTTTACTACTCCACAGGAAGTTATTTTCTTTTATCAGTTCCAACTGAAAATCAGCTCTAGGGTTTCCTCGCGATCAGCATATATCACTCCATAGGCAACGCCTAAATGATAAGTTTGAGCTGAATAATTGCCTGAGACTATACCGTTTAGCTAAAAAAAGTGTTGACATAATGCTAGAAGGCTATGGAATAGTAACTATTAATACAATTATTTTTCATAAAATTAGTTTCTCTGTCTCTTATTTTAAATTAAAATAAAAATTTTAAACTTGAACGATAATTTAGGGGGGGGGGGGGTTATTGTTTGGGGCCCGCACCCTTGCCCGAATGCCCTGACAGAAATCAGGCCCTGGTATGACCAACAACAAATGAACAGACAGGGACCCCGCGACAGTGCTGGGCCTAGGGTCTCCAAATGTCTTATTCGGGCACTTCTCCGCCCGCGTTAGGTAAGAAGTAGGCGTTGCCTGACCGAAATCATTATAGGGGCGAATGACGGCGGCTCTAAAATTGTTATATTGGCAAAATATCTTTGAGCACGCCTACTTCGGAAGTGCCTACTTTGAAGACTCCCAACATTACAATCTTGGGGCCGTGGTAGCCCAGTGGTTAAGGCGTTGGACTCGTAACCGGAAGGTTGTGGGTTCGATACCGGCGTACCACTAAAGACCACCGTGTACATGCGGTGTACGTGCACGTTAAATCCGTGGTTCCGAAAGTCCTCTCGGCGGTCGCTAGCAGTTTCCGAGGGGTGCCAATATTCAGAAGTCCTCCCACCTACTTATGAAGTTCCAAATTGTGGCGGGGAATTCCGGGAAGGACGTATATGTAGCTCTAAGCGACACATTCAGTGACGCGAGCTGTCCTCTCCTGGCAAGCAAACAAACATTACAATCTTGATTCATTGATTGAATAAGACAATATTGAGGAATCGCTATCTATGGATTCAATATATAATTATATTATTCAAAAGGAAATAGCGGTAAAAAATATTCCTTGAAAAAAAATGAGCAAAGGTACAAATAAATTAAGCAATCCAGCCAGAGTTGAATTACAAAATTAGTGTGATTAGAAGTTTGGAATTCACTTATTGGTGAAGCTGACAATGTACTTAATAATATTCTCAAAATAAAATTTAAGAAAAAGACAAACAAACCCTCTTGGCTTTAAAAATTATCGCCAAGGTTTAGTGGATGTGGTTGAAAAAATCGTCATTCATAAAAAGTATATTTTGATAATACGAAGAAAGACTTGTGAAATGTTGTTCCAGAATCTTTCATAAATTTTAAATTGTATCCACATGCAGAGCAGTTATGTACCTTTTTCTCTTAAAATATTACCCACGACGAAAACGGAAATTTGCGCGCTAGTCACAAATATTCCATAGAAAACGAATGCGAGTTGGATGCGAAAGAATTATGCTCGTGAGATCTTGCCACAAGTCAACTGCTGGACAAGTTAAGGTTATACCATAGGGTCACTCCATGTGAAATGAGCAAAAATGAAAAAAAAAAAAAACCTGTGGCCACATAGCAACCAATTTTAATGAAATTCGATACACAGGCTTATTTTATGCATATATACAAATACCTAAAATATTTTGGCTTAATGTTATTTATTTTGGTGATTACAAACTATTGAAAAGTTAACTTAGAACAGCATTTCCATGACTGCTTAATCTTGCATTTTTAAAGTTCTGTATTTTATTAACTACTTAATATAAACAAAAAAATTCCATATCATTGAAATTCTGTGAATATGGACTATCAATTTATTTCAAAATAATTTCTTTTAATGCAATAGTTCAACTAGAAATTAATTGTAAAAATTGTAAAAAGTTTTCATATTTGACAAAATTGAACATTTTTAATTTTTTCTCAAGCTTTAAGGATTTAAATGGCATTATTCAAATTAACATACAATAGAGTGGTGTCATAAAAATGTTACCCAAGTTTTAAAGTTGCCTTTTATTTCCTTCTTCTTCAAAATAGTCTTAAAACTTTTAAAACATTTTCTGAAATGACAATTTTCCCCTTTATTTAGGCACAAAAAATTAAATGAAGGAAACTTTATACAACTAAAATATTTTCCAAGAATATAGGACAGAATGTCTATTTTATGCATGAAAAAACTCAAAGTTGCCTTTTGAAAGCCAAAGTTGGCTTTAAAATTAAATTGAAATTAGAGAATTTTCTTCGTTTTCTAAGCACATTCTTAGTTTTAAAGAGATACAATTAACTAAATGAAGTAAAGCAAATATATCTAGCATTTATCTCCATACAAAAATCTATTGAAGATTAATATAAAACAATGATATACATTACATTTGCTTTTATATTAAAAAGTCGACACATCATTTAAAATTTTAACAATTTTTCATTCTCTTTCCGAACTCTTTTTCAATCTGATTTAAGGTTCGTTGCTCAATTCTGTAGGACCTTCCAGTTGATGATGTTGATGGAACAGGTATTTTAATTAATATATTTTTAAGTGGTACCCAACAAACATCATCTTTAATAGGCCATGTAAACTGCAGTGATGGTCCATGCGGACTCATGAACTTTACAAGAAAATCACTCTTATCTGGTGAAATATCAATCATGTTACCTAACCACCAATAGTTATCATAAACACAACAGACAAATGAAGAAATTGAAATTTGATTTGGGCTCAATTCAAAATTGTCTTTCTTTAAAATCTTCGTTTCTTTTACTAATGAATGTGATAAATAAGAAATAAGGATTTTTGATGTGCAGTTGGAAATTGGCATGTAACAATGATAGTTATATATTTCCAAAATAGCTGTTGACACTTCATTAAATCGCTCTTGAAGCTTTCTTTCAATTTTGATAACATTTACTGAAGGGACCAAAAAAAAAAAAAAAAACTTAATATTTGTGATTGTATCATTGCAAAAAGAGAAAAGATCTCTTGCAGTTAAAATCTGATTACTGAATGGTCCGTGCAAACTTGTTCTTGCTGCCAATCGCTGCCAATGACAGTTCCACCAATGCCATCACACGCACTTTTGCCATGGCTTGTGGCAAAAAAATGCCACTCTGCTTTCAATTCAAAATCAGATTCATGGCAAATGTTATCAAAATCCTGAATTTTACTTCAATTTAAATGATTTTAGTGACAAAAATTAGCTGAAGGCAATGATAAAAATTTTGAAAATATGTTACAGACACTTTAATCTATAATGCATAATAATTTGAATAAATTAAGACCACTCCTTCATGTTCAAACAAGCAGCTAATTAAAGCAGGAAAAATGAAAGTTTTCTTTTTTTTTAACTTTTCTTTTAAATCAAATAATTTAAAAAACAGTTTTTAAATTGCACTAATTAGTTAGCTGTAAATAAATCTTCATTATACATCATTTTTAATAATGTCCTTCCTTTTTTAAAGCTAGCAGAAAAACCTGAAATCTGAAAAAAATTGACAAATTTTTAATTTTTATTAATATCTCAGATTTAGTAGAAGCACTAACTAAATTTTATTTAGAACTTTTCTTAGAGACCTTTTTCTATAGATTATAACAAGATATCATTTTTAAATTTATATTCAAAACTTACTGAATGACCGAGTTTTAAACTGGCTGCCTTGAACTAAAAACAATTGTGCTTAATGCTTGCATCAACCTGTAATATCAATTAACAAAACAACAAGTGGTTTGTGAAACTTCATATTTTGCGTTTACTCATAGTTATATATGGTTTACTTAATTACTGATTTTCATTGAAATCTGTGTCATGTGTGCCACAGCTGATTTGCTCATTTCGTATGGAACTACACCATAGCGTTCTTTATCCCTTAAAGTTACTCTATGTAGCACTCCACGAGTCAGATAAACTGGGGCTCTACCACCATAGTATCGAAAAGCTCTGGGTAGCGGATAAATGGAGCCTTCTCTTCGCATGACGTCACAATCCGAGAAATATCCGATGTGCCCTAGCACGATCGATCCTATCGTAATTGTTTCATTGTCGTCTTCACTATCGGGAATAATGCTGTTTTTACCCGATACGTTAGATGAAGGCAAAAACTTACTTTTTGGTACCGGAGAGTACAAGATAGATGGATTTTTATTGTGTGCATCATGGAATGTCCAGTACTCCCACAAAAGGACCCCTCTCCCTGGCACGGTGGGTCTGTAAAAACCAGCTTCCACTCTTGATGGGTGTCTCCCGAGTTTTCGGAAATTCTGTAGACAATGCCTTCTTTTAAGAAAAGGAGAGAAAGCCTTGTAATTTGATTGGTTGATCGGTGAGAGAACGGGATTTGACTATTCGGCGCGACCGTTTTGGCGCGAAACCCGTTTCGGCGCGAAACTCATTTTGACGCGGCCTTCTCGGTGAAAATCTATGTTTCTCATGCATGAACAAAAAAATTGCAATGAATAGAAATTTGTTTAATTTAAAGTGCTTCAACTTCTCTCGCAAAGGGGGCAGCGTTAGCATATTTTCGAGGGGGGCCCCTAAAGCGATGGCCAGACAACTGATGTTTTTTTTGGTATCGCAAAGGGACCAGCGTTAGCATATTTTCGAGGGGGCCCCTTGAGGCGAAGGCCGGACCCACTGATGTTTTTTTTTGTCTCGCAAACGGGCCAGCGTTAGCATATTTCCGAGGGGGCCCCTTGAGGCGATGGCCGGACCCACTGATGTTTTTTTTTTTTGGTCTCGCAAACGGGCCAGCGTTAGCATATTTTCGGGGGGGCACCCAGAAGCGATGGCAGGACCCACTGATGTTTTTTTTGGTCTCGCAAAGGGGCTAGCGTTAGCATATTTTCGAGGGGGCTTTCTGAAGCGATTGCCGGACCCACTGATGTTTTTTCGGGTCTCGCAAAGGGGCTAGCGTTAGCATATTTTCGAGGGGGCTTTCTGAAGCGATTGCCGGACCCACTGATGTTTTTTCGGGTCTCGCAAAGGGGCCAGCGTTAGCATATTTACGGGAGGGCCCCCTAAAGCGATGGCCGGACCCATTGGTGTTTCTTTTTGGTCTCGCAAAGGGGCCAGCGTTAGCATACTTTCTAGGGGGCACCCTAGAGGCGATTGCCGGACCCACTGATGTTTTTTTTGGTCTCGAAAAGCGGCCAGCGTTAGCATATTTTCGAGGGGGCCTCCTGAAGCGATGGCGGGACCCATTGGTGTTTTTTTTTTTTGGTCTCGCAAAACGGCCAGCGTTAGCATATTTTCGAGGGGGCCCTCTGAGGCGATGCCTGGACACACTGATGTTGTTTTTTGGTCTCGCAAAGGGGCCAGCGTTAGCATATTTTCGAGGGGGCCCTCTGAAGCGATGGCTGGAGCCACTGATGTTTTTTTAGGTCTCGCAAAGGGGCCAACGTTAGCATATTTTCGAGGGGGCCCCTTGAGGCGATGGCCAGACCCACTGATTTTTTTTGGGTCTCGCAAAGGGGCCAGCACTGATTATATTGTATTATACGGAATTAAAATAGTTTTTAAAAAAAACTTTATATTAAAGACAATCTTTATTTTTGTACATTATTTAAAGTAAAAATGAGTTTCGCGCCGAAACGGCCGCGCCGAATAGTACCAAGCCGGTGCAAGAAATATCCGCCACTGATATTCTAGCCAGAATTGTTCTGAGAAATGACTTCCCTTTTTCAAAGCAAAAATGTGACTGCGACGCGTGTTCTTACGGGTTAATATGCATATTCTTTTTTAAATATAAAATAGTTTAAACAATTGCTATTTTTTTTCGGCGTTATCTATTGAAGTGCAAGTTCAGTCAAAAAAGAAAGTGAGAAAGAAAAACAAAGAACGTAAGAAAATCCTCTAATTTAAATGACTGGATTGTGAAACTCGGAATGCTTTTTCCTTTCTTTCCCGGAATGTGGCAATATTGAAACAGGCATCTTCTGCATCGATAGCATCGATGTGCCAGTAAAATATGCTTCTCAAGACAAATAAGGCGTTCAAAGCACTGCATTGTGCTGAGATAATAAAAATTAAAAGGAATTGAGAATGTTCGACCCTGCCCCAATCTCACTAAGATGAAAAGGCAGTGTTCTGGTAACTAAATTACGTGCATCATAAATTAGACTTTAAAACACATATGGGCAACCTCCGGCCCGCGGGCGGAAGGGGCGGGCTTTTGATCCGGCCAGCGGAACATATCAGAAAGCTTATAAACCATTGAAAATCTCATATAAATCACAATTATACGGCCCGCGACTTCGCTAACACCCTAAAATCTAGCCCGAAACTTACCAAAGATTGCCCATACCTGGTTAAAATTTTAAAAGGAGTTTATCTAATTTTCTAGGGCATTATTTTTCACATTATCAAAATACTATTAAACGCGTGCTCAGGATTTTCATAGGTGCTGGTCATTCTTTTTAAATTTTGAAACCCAGTCGAACTTGCTCGCTCTCATCGTTATAAAAACACAACGGTAATTTTTTTTATTCTTTGCCAGTGTTGTTTCTCAAAACAGATCTTCACATACCAACTGACTGCATTCAAAGACAGCAGGATGAGAAATAACGCTGGGCACTGAAGAGAATCTTCATGGTAGTATCTTTGCAAACGATGGGAGTGAACAGGTTAATCCTGATATCCCCTTCTCATCGTTTTACATATACAACTCAGAGGCCGATCCAGAAATTTTTTGTAGGATCCCATTTTTGTGAATTTTCATGCCAATTTTTAACAAGTCAGTTTTTTTATTAAAATAATTGATAAAACAGATTAAAATACAGAGTAAAATGCGAATGAAGGGCCATTTCAATTGATTGTGTTGTGAAAGGGCTGCAAAACGGACCCAGTTTTCGTCTGCACCGACCCCTACACTGCTTGAACTTTTTTGTTCCTTTCAAAGATGGTCATAGGGCTCTTACATTTTTCAACGCCCCGAGTTTAAAGTTACCCCCGAAGTTAAAACTAACCCCGAATAGATGTCACTGCTGGCAACGGGGGAGGGGAGTCACGGAACGATGACTATTTTAAAAGAAGAATTATCTTCTGTAAAATGGCTACGAAGGATGGGTGAGGAGGGGTAAAGAAAAGGGCCTGATTAACGCACGGCCCAGGGCCGTTTCGTTTTTTTTTTTTTTTTTTTTTTTTTAATGTTTTAATTAAAAAATTTACAAATATTTCATAATAGCCCAGTGGTTAAGGCGTTGGACTCGTAACCGGAAGACTCGTGACCGGAAGGTTGTAGGTTCGATACCGGCTTACCACTAAAGACCACCGTGTACATGCGGTGTACGTGCACGTTAAATCCGTGGTTCCGAAAGTCCTCCCGACGGTCGCTAGCAGTTTCCGAGGGGTGCCAATATTCAGAAGTCCCCCCCACCTTCTGATGAGGTTCCAATTTCTGATGAGGTTCCAAGGCGGGAAATTCCGTGAAGGACGTATATGTAGCTCTAAGCGACACATTCAGTGACGCGAGCATTCCTCTCCTGGCAAATAAATAAATATTTCATAAAATATTATTTCATGAAAATTCAGTTTAGTTTTTTGTCTTATAAACATAGTAAAACAACAATGAATGTGTTTTAGTCCTGATTTATATGTTTATGTAATATAATGTAAGGCATCAAAATTTAAAAAAAAATTGTAATAATTAAAAGGAAGGGATAGGGCCCACACATTTGTTTTTGTATGGCCAAAATTCACCCAAGTTTCGTCGGTGTATACGATGGATCGATTTTCTGTGCGAAAACGTTTGATTTCTCGCAAATAGCGATGACGCCAACACTGAATGTCATCGCGTTCTATGAGCACAGACTCCCGTTTTCGTTTCGCATAAACGAAACCCAAATCCATCATTATGCGTCTTATTGTGCTCAAGCTGACATCTGGCAAATCATTATCCTCATTAACTGCAACAGAAACTTTTTGTATGGTAGGAATTTCATTCCTAAAAAAAAATTCGTGCAGTTTTCTCCGTATGGCAGATAGTGTAAATTCGTCGTAATTTTTAACTCGGGTATGCATGCCAACTCTTTGAGGGCGTTTTTTTCCTGGAGTTGAAAATTTCCCTTTCTCTTTCAACTCAGCTTTCATCCTGTATACACTGGAAGGAGAAACACCAGTGTAAGAGGAAACAATATCTATGATATCGTTTTCAGATTTTTGGAGCCCCTAAATAGCCGGTTTGACTCTCAGAGATAACGTAGAAACTGTATCAGTCAGATGTCATGGTAGCCCTTTTATTTGGCATAGGGAATCAAATTTTCCTTGCCAGCCTTTGAGGAATTCGCTCTTGTTTAATCACCAAGTGGAAGTAAAACAATTATAATAATAGCAGTCAGCTTTATAATGTTTTTTTATCCATAAACAAGTCTAAAAATGTATACTTCTTATATTGTTAGTAAGCTGAGGCTCTAGCACCATGGTATCCTAGAATATCAGTGACGGATATTTCTCGCTCTCGGATAGTCAAATACTTCGGATAAATAGCCGCGACTCTCCTTTTGGTACTAGCACGATGAGTGTCGAATAAAACAACATCAACATTTATTTTTCATTGTTTCTAACATGACACTAAGACATTATATGCATGTTTATTTGAGTATAAACTAACATTCTTACGTCTGGATGTGTCCAAAAATTTGCCCAATTGAATGCACTGTTGCCTCTCTTATAAAACGCAAAATAAAAAACATCGTTTCTCCAAGTTCTTTTTCTTATCGTACAACAAAAGTCTTTTATTTATTTCAAAAAAAAGTATAGATGCTGTGAAAGAATGACAATTTTCATAATTAGGTAATCTATTTTCGCTGCTAAATAGGAATTCTTAAATATATTTACAAACATGTTTGTCAGATAAATACGCGATTAATAAGTTTGATTTTTTTTACATGTACAGTACATAGGTGTCGACAGAAGATTTTCCAATTAGAGGGAGACAAAGATTAATCCATCATATAGCTATTATGTTGGAAAGACCTAAAAGTAGGATAAAAACAAAATCCAACAATTCGGGGGGAGGGGCAAGTTCCTCCCCTTGCCCTATGCTGGCGACGCCCAAGGTGCAGTTAAGAAAAGAAAAGTGAGGGAAAATAAATCTTATCTCTTAGTAATACTTAATTAGAGAATAAAGTTTTTCATAGTATTTTTTATTTGTCAATCTTTTCATGTTGGCATGTATGCGAGATTTGTATTGAAGGTGCACTATAAGAGAAGACAGCGGACTAGTCATAATTTATTTTCGGGGGTGGCTGACTACTCAAAAACTGAAGAGCACTATAAGTTATAAAAATTGATAAAACGTATTTTTTCACCGTTAGGAGTGTGGGAATGTGAACCATTTTTTGCATAAAAATGTTCACATATAAAACTGAATTTAAAAAATTAAATAAAATAAAAAAGAAGTTTATAAATCGAGTTTAAAATCTTTCCTGTTGGAAGAACATAAATCGAATATAAAAAAATTCAGAAATTAAAGTTTTCTCAGGTCCCTAGATGAGCGTCATACTTCTAAAGGAAAATGCGTATTTTTTAAATATCTTATGTTCACTCATTACGGGGGTGGCTGCAGCCATATCATCCACGCCACTCCCAGGCTTATTTAAAAAGAGTTCGAGATAAAACTTGTAATTTACAGTTTTCACATCTTTGCGTAGCTTTGAGGAGGAGAGAGACAAAAGCATTCCTCTCTCAAAACAAAACTGATTTCAACAAAATGCGAAATTCAGAAAACAAGGTTTGACCCAGATGTATATATAGTTTTTCTATGTATATATAGTTTTATGTTTAAAATTTTAAAAATAGAGCTTATTACTGAAAAGTCCTAATCAAAGAGCCAAAGGTATGTTTTATTCATTTATTTATTTTTAAAGAAGTGTAAAGTAACAAATAATTCAGTTATTTAACTACACTGGCTCAAAAAAAAGTGTTAAATATGAATGAATAAGATATTTGCTTTTTTTTTAAAGTCATAATACGTATATAACGTATATACGTATTATGACGTATCATCATATGATTTTTATATCATACGTATATACGTATGATATAAAAATCATATATTAAAAAAGCATTATGTGAAAACATTTGTGCTAATTTAATACAGCTGAAAGGTAATAAAATGTTTGAATCACTTTATGATTGATGTAGATTTATTTTATGAGTTTCTAATACAAACTTACCATCAGCTGTTTGATACAATAATCAGCAGGTAAGAGATAAACAGATTATTTGTAGTTATTTCTCTTAAATTTTTTGACTTTTAGTTCCTACTCATTATTTTTTATGTGCGATTTCGGGTTTTGGTCTATTGTGTTTTATCATATTTCTGAAAACTTGATTTTAGTTTTTTGTTTAGAGTTACCCATGCAAAACCCTTAAAGGGTTAAAAATTTGTGACACAGCATTTTACTTTATAGTTATATGAATTTTAAATATGGGTCTTAAAAATAATGATATCAAATTTTGAGTGACGAACTGGTGTGACTTTTAAAAATTTGTTTTTAATTTCCATTACAGTTACTTTTGTTTTATCTTCTAAAGAAAATTTACGTATTCAAGCAATGCTTTTAACTGTGAAATACACTGTCAAATATATTACACTTTCACTGAGTCAATATAATGTATTCAAATGAATTTATCTCAATGATTTAATTTATCTTTTGTGCCACGCTATCCAAAACGGCAAGTAAAATTTTCGTAAATATTTACTTAGTGTCATACAATCCAAACTAAGTGAAATGTATATGAAACTTTTGCTTGCCCTTTAAACTAAATCTTTCTTAACCCTTTGAGGCGCAACCCTTTCCCAATGCTGAAACGCACAGCGTGCTGCGTCAAAAAAGGGGTCTCTAGATCTGTGGCATGCGATGGACGTTTCGATCGTCCACCATCTTGCTGGTAGTTTAGTCGAGCGATGGCAACGGCTGCTCTTTTTTCAGCATTGGGCAATCTATTCAGCTGTTCTCCCATTCTTCCATTTTTCAGCAGATGTAAGTGCTGTTAAAAATAATCGTGACAATTTTTTTAACGGGGCTATGACGTGCTAAAAAGTAAAGGATTCTCGTGGAACTATGTCACCCGCAACTATTTTTATAGAAATCAAATCTATTCTTCGTGGCTGGCAACAGTCAAAACGTCAGAGTTGGCTGTTCCCAGAGCGGGAACACTGCACGTTAAAGGGTTAACCTAAAGAAAAACTTCAAAAATCAACTGAAGGAGCCTTTGCTTTCTAGGCAAATTATATAATTTTGATCACAGTAATTTAAAACAGATAATTTCAGTAACACTTTCTTCGTAGACTGGCTGATGTACAATCGGTTTCGTTGAGAAGGTATCAAGCAGTCCTTATCGTGCACTTAAGGGTGTTGGAAGTGAGGTAAGTTATCGAAACAGAAGTGTAATGCTATTCTAATTGTTGTCCACGAACTCTAATAATTCTTAGCGTACTGCCGAGGGGGAATTGAACTTTGAGTTTATCTACAGATGTAACCTGGGAACATCGTCCAATGGTTCAACCAAATTTGATCTTGACTTTCTTCGTATAGCGTTTAATTCGTATGCATCAGTTGGAGTTCGAAAAAAAAAAATCGTTACACAGAGAAAATTGTATTGTAAGGGATCATATTACCATCGTTGTAGGGAGAATTATCTTTGTAAAGAATATCGTTATACAGAGAACTGCTTTATATGAATGTAAAGGATACTAAGCCAGGATTGAAAAAAAAAATCGCTATAGAGAGAATTATCATCATCGAGAATACCGTTTTAGAGGTTCTACTGTTGTGTGTGTATTCGATTTATATACTATTTGCCATTAAATATCGACATGGGCGCCCATAGAAATTTTTTAGGGAGGGGGGGGGGGGCAAACTTCATAATTTTTTTCTAGAGGGGGTCAAATTTCTTACTTGCAATAATTTGGTTCCGATTTTGCTTTCTGATGCACTTCTGTTTACATGATTGCACAATGTTCTAAATCTCTAGAGGGGGGGGGGGGCAAGTGCCCTACCCTGCCCTCCCTTATGGGCGCCCATGTGTTCTTGTGGGATTACGGCCAATTAGCTATATGTGGGCTCTAGTCCGAGGTGTGGAGTGCTCTGCTTGGGGGTCTTTCTAGGGGGTCCTAACCAGCATTTCGGAGGAAACCACTGAAAATTCCAAACGGTTAGGTCAGCAGACGCGACCTGGGTTTGAACCAGCCATCTTCCGTCTCCCAGTTCAGAGCACTATGCGCTCGGCCAGTAGTGGGGCTCCAGAGTATGAGCTTGCCGTTGTGGTACACTTTTAAAATATTTCTACTCCAAAACTGAAAAATAGATTTTATCAAAATCGGATGGGTTTATATTGCTCATATAGAACATTCACGATGCATTTAGCTACACATTTGCTTTTAAGCGTTTTTTTTTCCCCTCCATAACCTTCTCATGAACCAATCTAAACCTATAACAGGAGTTACCGAACTTTTTTTTCCCCGCGGCACCCTTTTCAGGCTAAAAACATTTCGCGGCAGATTTCCTTTAAAGCAATATGAATATGAAGGTTAGAATGAAGCAGTTTGGATGCATTTTACGTTATTTTTTGTTTGTTTGCTTATAGGGCTAACTATCAAGAAAGTACTCTCTTGGGAAAGGGATCTAGAATTTTGACAATACCCCCATTTCAGGGAGTTCCTATGAAAGAGAGGCTACAGATCCACGATCCATTCTTAAACATTTCATCGCAAAGATTTCTTAAACATTTCATCATTTCTTTTCTAAAGTAGTACTGATTAGATTTTAAAATCTTAGAAAGTTTGAAACAATACTCCAAATTCATCTGAATCTCTAAATTAGAGAGCAAGATCATCAAAAATGTCACTTTCCAAAAAATTTATTCACTAAATACAGTGAAAAGTTGCAAAATTTAGCGACAAATCCCTTAAATTGGCAGCACTGACTAATGAAATGTCCGCTTATATTAAATTAATGGACTTAATGTGAAGAAAAATATTCAAACATACATTTTGGTTAATTTAACTTATTAAATTATTAAAGTATTAAATTATTGATTTTATTTAATTTGACCTAAGCTTTAAGTCATCCCCCCCCCACTTCTATTGTGGGCTTCTTTTTCAAATTTTAAATAGGTAGTTGGTCAACAAAATATTTATTTTACTGTCTTCATTACTAACAAAACTACTCTGAAACAATTAACGTCACTCTCGGTGGTCGGTGGATCTCCAGAGTGAATAGATTCATATTTTCTCACATTTTTCAGTATTAGTAATACAGGTTAACTGAAATGGGTGATAAAAGGCCCCACAGGTTTAGCATACATATTCAATACGGTTTAGACCTCCAACCAGTGCCGGCTCAAGGTACCGGCAACTCGGGCAGCTGCCCGGGGCGCTATATGCTTAGGGGCGCCATGAAAACATAATCTTAGGAGAGAGAACGGATTTTTTTTTTCTTTTGAAGGTTTATCCAACGTCAGACTGTCCCACTTGTCCATGGTCAGGTAAGCTCTCTTTGTAGTTTCTTCCTATTCTTCGCTATCATCGTCGTCTTTATTGACTTTGGAATGTTAAAAGATATTTTCTAAGAAAGGATTATCTGAGCTGGTGAGGTGGAAGTCAGTAGAAATTTTATAAATCACCAAAATATTCCTCGATATAACCAGGTTTTACTCGTTAAAAGCGAGTTATACTCCCATAAACTTAACATTGTACCAGCCAAGTATTTTCGATTTTCTCATTCAATCTGGGTTCTTCTTAAATAAGGAGTCGTCATAAACGAGTTAGATTTATTTAAAAAGGGCGCCAGCTACCTTAGAGCCGGCCTTCAACCCTAATTACCACGACCATTAAAGTGGTATTAGTGGTATTTCAGTTCATTCTTAATGTTTGCTTTATAAATGGGTCTATTAATTAATGAATTTTTAGCATCTATAATGTTTGGGGCGCCCAAAAAATGTTTGCAACCGGGCCACTTCAAACAGAAGGCCGGTCCTGGGTATAAAGCAATGTTTAAGCAATTTTTCAAGCAATCAAATTACGCCATTGACTCAAAAAATTTAAATGGTATATCTTTACAAGTTTCTAGCATTAAACTTTTACAGACCAAATTTAGATCCAGCCATATTTTGAATTCGTTTTCTGCACATTTTGTCTTCTAATTCGTTAATTAGAGGATATGTCATTTAAACGGGGGAAATTTGTATACAATTTTCCCCCTGTTCGCAATGGAGATCATCAGTTATTTCTGACAAACTTTTACATTGGTTTCAAAAACGGAATATAGTGATGGGTAGTTTAAATCAGAGCTCTCCAACCTTTTTATCACCACGGACCGGTCAACGTTTGATAATTTTACCACGGCCCGCTGAAGGGGGTGGGGAGGGGAGCGTTGAATATTTCTAATTTAGACTGCTTTGATTTAATAACTTTAATTTAATTGCATTTAAACATGCCCCCAAAATAAAATACAGTTACACACAAAAAAAAAAAAAAGAATATAAAGTGATTTAGCATTTCAACCGGCAGAGTTGTTGTCTGGAATAGTTTTAAGGAAAGAACATTTATTCTCTATTTAATGACTGCAATTTTAATTAGTGATCTTGAAATGTTTAAAGAATTACAATATTTCTTCTGTTACAGGGTATAAATCAGCACAAACACGACAAAGTCGTAAAAACTCGAGAGATATACACGAAAGTAAATAAAATGGAAAGAATATAATGTTCCTTGGGCAGCCCGGTACTATTTGATGCGAGGGACCAATGGTTCAAATAATAAGTGAAATATTAAGAGTTGATGAAAGATTTATTTTTAAATTTAAATAAAGATATGAGAATTAAGTTTGAACGGGGGGGGGTATCAAGATAGCTCTGTAAAAATTTATGAAAATAGCTATTTTTATGATTTTTTTTTATCCAGTTTTCCATTAATGATAGAAATGCAACTTGTGTTTCAAACAATCAAGTCATCTTTTAACTATATCTGCTAGTTTTTTCAAGCCAGTATTGATAAATTTTAATTTTTCAATAATTTTTTAATTTGGTGTTCCCAAATGGAAACATTGGCCTGTAAAAGTTTAAGAAGTATCCAGAAAAAAATAAGCAGTTGAAAGTTTAGGTACATCCTTTTTCTTTTTTAAGTTTTGAAGCCGATTGTACGCCGCAGCATACAGTCGGCGTTCTTCGCCAGCGCGCCGACATAGACCTCGGCGGCGGCGACGTGGAGTGACGGCGCAGACTTCTAAGAATGTGTGTGCTTTCTATTATCATGTAGAACGACAGTTCTACTAGTGACGCAGCCAGCCCCAACCAACCAACCGTAAAATTTCGCGGCACTTATATTTACAGGTAGCTTTTCAATTTTTCAAAGTGTCTCTTCTGGATCTCGGAATCCGCTCTAACGAATTTTTTACAATTAATATATGATTTTAATCGGTGCCAAATTCGATGAGTGACGTCGCCGGTTGAGCTAGGAAAACTCGTTTTTTTTATTTAATCCAGTTCAAAGAGGGAACTATTTAACCCGCGTAAGGAAATACGGAAAATGATCTTGTTTCAGAGACGGTAAACAAGGCAGGAAGTATGAATACAGTGCTGTTGCCGGACGCGAAAAGAAAATATTTTTTAAGGATAAGTAGGCTCTTAATATTTTTTTTTCGGGGGGAGGGGGGTTCAATTAATCATCAATTTTCATCACAGTATTCCAAATTGTTATAAATATGCTCTGGACAAAATTGATGCAAAGAATTGACCTAAAAAATCTAAAGGGAAATGCCTCGGCGCTCAATCTCAATCCATGATTTCATACACACATAATAATTCCGTTCATTCTTCCTTTTGAATATGTTATCCTTTATATTTTAAATTAGTCACTCTTTTAATAATATTTCTGTTTCCTTTTGCTTTTCGCTCTCAACTATCCCAGATGTCAGTAGATCCGTGACAAGATTTGTACAAGTTAACTTATATCGTAAACCAGTTTGGTCTTAGACAGCTACTCCGTTTAGCTTCCGAATTCTGACCCGTTGACTTCAGTTCTGTCCCCTACGTCGCATTTTTGCTAGATGAGCTTTGTGTTACTGTCGTTTTTGTTTTATTTTATTTTAAAAAATAATAACAGATTATTATATACTTTACTTATTTTTTCTGTAATTTATTTTGCTATAATTAATAATTAAAAATAGTTAAGACTTTGAATTAAAAAATAATCAATTTAAGTATTTTTTTAGTAAAACTCCTTCCTAACTTTTTCTATAAGTATTTCGTTTCTCTAGTACTTTGATAGCTATTTCTAATTAAATTAAGTCTTTATTTTTCTAATATTATTAACTGTATCTGGAAAATTCAATATGTAATTAATATTTCAATGATTTTTTTTTCTTCAGAAAGCTCACATAATTAATTAATAATTATTATTATTTAGTATTCAAAGGAAAATAAATAGTAGTTTTACATACTAACTAGTTTTAATAATAATTCTTTTACTCTTCATGTATATATAAAATTTATTGAAATTATTGAATTATAATTTTAAGACCAATATTTTTTCCAAATCTTAGGTTTTCTCACTTTTATTTTGTATTCCTTTAAATACCAGATTTAAAATTTTGTTCAATACTTTTCAGATAGAAATTTGATTAATTAATCTAAATTTATACATGCAGTATATTTTGTATTAGACATTTAAAGGCCGGAGATGGCATCTGAAACAAGATGTTGTGCCCACCCGAGCCGAGTTGATAAGATACTGAAGATGGTAAATAACTGAAGTATAAAGGTCCAGGGTTCTTGTCTACCGGATGGCTGATAATCTAAAAATTCAGAGTTTTGGACGGTTTTTCACACGATGTAACGTAAATACGCTTCCGAAGCACTAAGAAAGTCAACCGCGCAAGACCCCCCCCTTACATAAGCAATACGAATTACTCCTCGTGTAGGTTTACCATAACACAATACAATACATCCTTTTCAGAAATAGTTATACGCTTTTAGTGTATGTTAGAAAAAACTGAAATTACATTAATAACATAGTGCATTTCTTAAATTTATAAAACACACAAAAAGCAGATATGAATATTCTATTAATTACTTACTTGGTGAAAGACAACATGCAGTACGTAAATTTATCAAAAATGTGGCTGCCTTTTAAATCTATCAAAACAGCTCAATTAACTTAGTATTTTAAAGCCTCTAATTTATGGGAATCATTGACACCAAGTTTTTTTTTTTTTTTTTTCCATCAGGGTGGGTGAGGGTGAACCTTTAGTAAATTAGTTTATTTTGGTTTCTACTCAAGGGATGTGAAGTAGGTTTCGATTTTTAGACCGACAGCCTTAAAGAAATTTTATTTTAAACTTCTTTTCTTACCATTTTAAACCACGGAAAACTCCGAACGATTAGGTCGGCGGACGCAACATGTTTCGAACCAGGCACCTTCCGTCTCCCAGTTCAGAGCGCTATGCGCTCGGCCACTGATGGGGCCCAATAGTTATATAATTATAGTAAAAAGTTAACTTACGTTTAGCATTAAACTGAATGCAAATTTATGAAATAAAATCAAAGATGGTGGCAGGGATACTAATCTGTACTCGACCCAAATTATAAAAAGAAAAACTACTCAAAAAATTATTGATTATAATCAGTATTATGCCTATTATAAAATTCTAACAAAAATATGTCAATTTTCTGTTACATGTTACAAAAGAACTTGCTGTGACTTTTTTAATCAAATAATCTGATACTGCATGAAAACAGGTTTGTATATTTATTTACATAAATTAGTGTCAAGCAAACTTCTGAAATTCGCCCGTGAAACTAATTTATTATCTTCTGACCATACCCCTAAAAAGTAATGATATCCCCATGCAAAAACCCTTAACTGGTTAAAAATTTGAGACGCAGCATTTTACTTTATAGCTCTATGAATTTTAAATATGGGTCTTAGAAATAATGATATCAAATTTTGAGTGACGCCTTGCTGGGATTTTTAAAGATTTGTTTTTAAATTCCATTACAGTTACTTTCGTTTTATTTTCTAAAGAAGATTTACGCATTTAAGCAATGCTTTTAATTATGAAATACACTGTCAAATATATCACACTTTCACTGAGTCTATATAATGTATTCAAATGAATTTATTTCAATAATTTAATTTACCTTTGCGTCACGCTATCCAAAAGGGCAAGTAAAATTTACGTATATATTTAGTTAGCGTCATAGTAACCAAACTAAGTGAAATGTATATGAAAATTTTGATTGCCCATTTGGATAGCGTGATGCAAAAGATAAATTAAATTATTGAAATAAATTCATTTGAATACATTATATAGACTCAGTGAAAGTGTGATATATTTGACAGTGTATTTCATAATTAAAAGCATTGCTTAAATGCGTAAATCTTCTTTAGAAAATAAAACGAAAGTAACTGTAATGGAATTTAAAAACAAATCTTTAAAAATCCCAGCAAGGCGTCACTCAAAATTTGATATCATTATTTTTAAGACCCATATTTAAAATTCATAGAGCTATAAAGTAAAATGCTGCGTCACAAATTTTTAACCAGTTAAGGGTTTTTGCATGGGGATATAAAACATTTACTTTAAGCCGGTTCTGCAAGAATATACTCCTACACCATGCCCCCCCCCCCCAAAATAATCCTGCGTACGCAACTGAAATACTGTTGTGTTAATGAAATCATTTCTGTAACAGAAAGTACCAGTATAATCAAAGTCAGTTCTGCCATGTGTACAGTGTGTATCGCAAACAGACAGCTTGAAATAAATTTTCAACTGTAATAAATTATTGATGTGCTTAAGTTAGATAGACAGAAAAAATTTATGAGTTTCAAGTAAGATACTATAGTTAGTTCAGATTTCACTAATAGGGACTAATACTACTAGTGTTACAGGCGGTACTTCTGTGATATATCTAAATGACAATATTAAATTTAGACGCCGAATTTCAAACATAAAGTCTTATCATTCAGTTTACTTAACTTTAAATCTGCAAGAATAATGAGCAATACTAGTGAACATTTCTATATTTTATGAGTGGTCATAGACAGATAGCATTTTAGGTCTTCTGTCACAAGAAACACCTCACCACAGAATGTGAAACAGGTATGAGCACCACATACCTAGGCTTGCCAGACGTCCCGGTTTGACCGGGACAGTCCCGGTTTGCAGACAAAATCCCGGTGTCCCGGCCGGTTTACTTCACGCCCCGGTAAAAATTAAATTTGTTTATAGATGACAAAAAAATAATCAACTGTAAAGGATTATTTGGGATAATTAGTACTTTGTCATTTATTTGACTGTACTGTATAAAAAGTGAAGAAGAGTGATGGTCTGCTAAGAATTTTCTAAGGTATCCTAACCCGTACTTACGCGAAATTTCGGAGAAAACCACGGAAAACTCTGAACGGTTAGGTCGGCGAACGCGGCCTGGTTTTGAACCTGGCACGCGTTGAGAGCAAAAACGCGTTTGTCATTGGTCGGGCAAATGTATCCTTGATCTTGAATACCCGGGAGGCTGGGGGCATTCCGGTGTCCCGGTTGAACATTTCAGAAATCTGGAAAGCCTACACATACCCCACAAACATTCAGAATCATTCATTCTATTTAAACATAAATCACCATTATCAGCATTTTTCACTCTCTGGACTCCGAAGAGATTTTTAAAAAATTGACAAGAAATTTTTAGACGAAGGAAAATTTATAATTTTGGAGAATTTTCCGGACCCATTTTGCATTTTCCAGGCATTTTCTAGACTTTCCTGACCTATTTCTCATTTTTCAGACTTTCTTGACCGGCAGACACCCTGTAGAACTGAGTAGGGATGCACCGAATATTCGGTTGGTATTCGGTATACTGCCTATTCACCAGACAAACCAAATATTCGGCAACCGAATAGTAAACAAATTTAAGTATTCACCAATCGGAAAATAAATACATAATTTTTATATCATGAATGAAAGATATAGTATAGTACCATAGTACTAAATTGATTCAAGATGTTACTAATATCACATGTGAATACGCGTTAGAAACCCTTAGAAAGTCCTTATACCAAGGCACCCCCATCCTTGGAAAATAGCCTTAACGTAGGGTTCCACAATCACACAAAAAACTAGTATAATATTAACAATTAAATTAGTTTTAATGTAAGAGAAAACACTCAGATGTTGAATTTGAATTTTGTTGCTTTTCAATTTTTCATAAATCTTATGACGCACTACATTTACATTAATCTTGCTATTACTGATTTAAATTTGAAACAGTAACCAAGAAAAAAAAAAAAAAAACTCATAACATGAAGTGTTCATAAATATGCAAAGTCAATTAACTGCTAATTTTTAAAATAAAATATGCAGGTAAAAAAATTACCAGCATTTCACTTATATTTAAAAAAGTTATTAATAATATATAAAGGAAACACACTTGGATATTAAATTTTGCAGCATTTTAATTTTTGAAGTTTTACACCATATGAAATATTGTTTAAGAAAAAAACTAATTAAATTAATCATTGCAATCACGGTTTAATAAATTTTAAACAAGTATTCGGTATTTGTTATTTGGCAAAATATGGTATTCGGTGCATCCCTAGTACTGAGTATAACTACGGCTACACTACACAAACAGAATCAAGTTGTATTGCAAAATACCTGTGTGCTATGCATGTCTAATTTACATTAAGTAAAGTGGTTATTTTGTGTTATTTACATTTTTTCCCCTCAAATTTTTCTTAGTGGCTTTACCATTGAAATTGGATCGGCTACAACAGTTTTATTAGCATCCAAGTTGGGCCTTCCCATAAGTACAACACATTGTAAAGTAGGATCCGTCGTTTTTGTTGGCTGCGCAAGAGTTCGAAGCACAAAAGAGGTGGACTTTAAGTTATTTAAAAATATTGTACTAGCTTGGTTAGTGACACTGCCATTTACAGCACTGCTCTCTGCATTTAGTATATTAGTGTTGTATGCTGTAACTGTGCCATAAAATTTAGTTCTCATATTTCGTTTTACATTGTGTGTCCTTTTTGTATGACAAGCGTGTGTATTTTAATATCCAAAATCTATAAACTGTTAAGGCCTTAGAAAGCTCACTTTTGAAATAGAAAACTAAAACTTTATTTCAAAAAGTTTTGTGAGTTTGCATGAGCGTTCCCAGCTTTGCCAGTATTTTTTTACAAGAGTGGGTACACATACACTGGGTGTTTCAAACATTTGTTCAACTAAAAAAAAACATTCATTCAAAAAACAAACTATTCATTAAAGAGTGCTCAAATAAAATTTCTTAATATAGTCAAGAGTGAGCTTTTAGGGTTTCTAACTGGGCCATATATTTATCGCTGCACACAATCTTCATTGCGATACATAATAGAAACCAATTTACATAAGAGAATTTTCTAAAATCGTATGCTAACTTATTTGTTTCCAATAAAATCTTTAATTTCAGTAATAAATGCTACAATATAAAAATTAAGTGTTGTTACTTGAAATATAAGTTTAACAACAGTACTTATCAACCCTGGTGAAGTAAGCTATAAACATACAGGTAGAAATTAAGGGTATGCATTAGTTTTCACTTCATGATGGAAAAAAGAAAAAGCTGATGAAATCACAATTTTATTTGGATTTTACAAGCCAATACAAGTAAGGCATGCCAAGCATAACATTAACAACAAAATAATGATTATCAAATATTTGTTTAACAAGGAAACATTAATAAAAGAGAATATTATCTCATACATAAATATACATATACATATATACATGTGTGTGATGTCTTTGTGTATATATATATAAGCATATACACATACATATCTAACAGAGATATCAGTAAACACATCCTAAAATGCTTAAAGAAGATTTCCTGCAGAATATTACAAGTGATCCTTCAATATCTAGATTAATTATCTAATGTTGATTAAATAAAGTTGAGACAGAAATTTAAAATAAAGATAGAATATTCGTCATAATAAACTAACAGATTTGTATTATCCTTACATGTGTCTATCTCTTTCAGATAAGCTCTATTGCATTTTAAATCATATGAGTCTTCAATAATTTCTCTCTATACTTCTATCATATTATCCTACACATATGAGCAAATATTTAGATACTTGCAACAGTTAGCTTATGTTCATACAGAGAAATGAAAAATTAAAAATAATCAAATAACTTGTCACTCAGACACCCTTAAATAGTAAAACTTTTTTTTCTGCAGGCTTTTAACTAACGAATAATAATGAAGATAGTGTGAGATTATATTACATTACCAAGACAGACTTCTAAATGTACAAACTTATTTAAGTTCAACTGTTTCTATTTTCACCAGTTTCATGTATATACATACATACATGACATTAACTAATGAAGTCTTCCATATGTTGTCACTGAAAACAAATAATTGCAAATTATATTTTAAATAGGCTAAATTTTAAGATAATGTTTATTTTGGTATTTGCAGAAATTTCTACATAGTGAAGGACTACTTTATATTCTTTTGGTAACAATGAAAATATTTAACACATTGGTAGTAATATAAATAACAAGTTGAACTAGTAAACTGTTGCAAAGAGCAGAAAAATTGTGACGGTGAAGGGAAAAAAATGGTATACAACACTTAATATTTATAGTGAATTTTAAAATATGACAACTTGGACTCGAAAACACATATTTTAAATCAGCACCATACTGAAAGTGTATCACAAAAGTACTTTAACACAGATTTATTTTTTGATTAAAATGTATTGAGAAGTTTACATTACATTTTAAGAATGATACAAAGTGAAATTACCAGTAAATAGAAACAACAGAGTACACTTTTTCGTACACTTGAAGTAGAAAAATTTTACACTGAAAAAATGATGCACTAAAGAAATAAACTTTAAATAGTGGAGTACAGCCAAACTTAAAATAAGTACCTTATGCAATATTATTCAATATATTATGTTATTGAAAATAGAGAGTCCATTAAAATACTTTATTTGAGAAAATAAATAGTTCAATAACTGTAGTATACACTCAGATGAAAGCTCAAAGGACCAGCATTACATTGCAGATGTTACTGAAAATACCTTCTTAAGATAACTATAGAAGAGAAATAATGTTCACCACTAAGAAAAGCTACACACCACTAAGAATTAGGTTGTGCTTGTGAAGGAGTGTTACATGGATAACAATACACATGTATTGAAACTCAACCATATTTTCTGGACACTTCCTAATTTTTCACTTGTTAAAGACAAAAAGAAAAATCTTATGCAATTAGATATATATAAATAGAGCTACCATTCTTAAAAATATACTAAAAGATAACTTACTATATGTTCAAATGAACTGAAGGTCATTCTTATGAAGAAATTAAACTAGCATTAGTATGATACCTTTTATGATTCCAGTACACTCTTTGTAATTCATAACATTATTATCTGTAAACACCTGTAATCTCACATACACTTTGGATGCAAACAAATAATTTTATATTTCAATATCTATAAATATATACTAAGCTACTGCAAAATTTTATGCCAATTTACATAGATGGCTGAAGCATGCACTTTTAACTAAACTGATGTTTCTTTAATCATATTATAAACTCATAGTTACCTAAATGCATTGTGAATTATTAACACAACCTTTAAAACTTTTTTGAGTTTCATTGTAGGGTTGACATTAAAAATTATATTTTCTTTATGTCATGTTATATTAATAGTAAAGGAATGAGTATTTGAAATTTGAAAAAAAAAAAAAACCATGCTCATTTGAATTGCACTCCTGCTTTTTATACTGTTAAAAAGTAGTTATGTTAATTTTGAAATAGTAACCTGTTTTCTAAAATTTTTGTTTTGAAAAGGCATTGAAAATGACATTATTAAAAAATTTAGTAAATGATAATCTACAGATCACTACGAGATTTGTCAGAGAATGAATGTGAAAAGTTAAACTGAATTTTGTTATTTAAAGCAATTCGGCTTTACCAAATTGGGTAAGAACTTTTGCATACACTCAATACATGTTTTTAAAAAATCATAACTTGCAATAATCCAAAGATACAGAAGAGAATAAAAAACTGTCAGCATAATTATCCTTAATGGTCTACTGTATGAACTAGAAGTTTACACCCAGTTATAACTGTCTTCAGATTTCAAGCACTGCACAATTTAAAAGAAAAAAAACTACAGGATTTTATGACGTATATTATATAAAGAAACTAATTTCTTCACTGTAAATATATGCATAAATTTAATGCAGCAAGAATAAAACCACTGGTCAACTTTCATTAAACATGAAGAAGAAATGAATATGAATTATGTGTGTGTAAACATGGAGTATATGAAATTGATACTTCCTATCATCATTTCTGGGAACTTGTCAAATGGAATATGACCAAATAAATATATAAATATTAATTATAAATCTTTTGCAGGGGTGTAGAACAGTTTGCTAAAAAATTAATCATTGCTGCCATGCTACAAAACCATGCTTTATTATAGTATTTCAAAACAGTTAATGTTGCTTCAGGAATTAACACACATTTATAACTTTATTTAAATGAAAATCAGGCAGTTCAAAGAGAAGGACCCTCAAAAACTCACTGTTTGTTTTTAATGTAAGACATTAGTCACTTTCAACATATCTAACTTAATTTTATACATAAATAAGGTTTGACTTTGCTTGCATATGTTATTTTTGGTAGTAAATGTCCCTATCCCTTATATTTCCTCACTTTTGCACAATTACAAATATGTTTAAGCTGGTTATTAGACATGGAATTATTTAAATTTTGTTGCTTCTAACAGTTTATTATTTCTTAGGCAAAACTCTATTACTCTGAATCAAGAATGATTCACACTTTTGAATTAGAGGCAATAACATAAAAAGTTATCTAATGGAAAATCTGTAATTAATGTTATATGATAGTGGATCTTATTATGTACTATATATATACATTCATTCCAAAACTTCAGCTTCATCCACTAAAAATATTACTTCAATGCTTCCAATTTTAATTTCACACTTTGCATACATTAATATATGTATGTATGTATATGTGTGTGCGTGTCTGTATAACTAAAATTCATGTCTATTTATAGTTAGTATTGCAACTATTTTCAGTCTTTTTAATATTTTATACTGGAGTAACAAAGCTCAACATTCTTTTCAAAACTAAACTGAAATTTTATAATGATAATTGGAAGAATAGGTTACTTCTTTTATATACATTTATAATTAGGTAAATTTCGCACATGATTTTATGACATAGTATGGAAACACGAAGTACAGATGTCTTAGTTTCTCTAAATACGTCACAGGCTTGAACACTTTATTAATTATTTTCACAAAAAAGCCATAACATCCCACACTAAATTAATATATTTTTATTCTACCAGTAAAATTAATATAGCATTTGAATATTACTCTTATTAACTTGTTCACATATTTGAAAAAATGCAAATTATTTGCAAATGGTTTCCTTATTCTATGATTTCCTACATAAATAGGTAACCATTAAGCCTATGTACTTATGTAAAAGCTTGACTGTAGAAATTTGATTGGAATGTATTAACTTAAAAGTTGAACCTTATTTTATGTAACAGCTGTCTTCATAATGGAAATTAACATTTTTTTTTAAATATGAATGCTATAAAAAAATGTTTTTTACTCTAACTACAATACATGTAATATCAGTATTTCATCTCAGGGTCAAATAATCAGTAGTAAACAGCTGCTATAAAAAATGTTTTTCAAAAGTAAGTGTCAGGAGAATGGGCATATAAAAATATTAAGTTATTTTATAAAATTAGGATTAGTGTTTATAGTATTGTAAGCATTAAGTGATGTGTTTATGCAAAAACTGTCACATAAAGAGATATAAATACAAAAGCCTTTATAAGAGGTAGAATTACATTAAAAAGGCATATGAAATAAGTCAATTAAGCATTATGAGAAATCCTACTAAAGCAAGAGCTATAATATTCTGATACACAAACTAGGTTTTATTTACTAACAAATACAGATGATCAAGCTTTGTGCAATAATTTTTTATTTCTAATAAAAGATAATATTTGTTAAAAATACTCTTTTCTTTATAGTTTCATTTTGGTTTTTGTTTTTACATATAATCACCTGAATTATCACTGACATAAGACTGATTCATGATTTGGCATATTTAATAAAAAAATAAAACATTGAAGCATTTTTATAATTATTTGACAAGTCGTTGTTTTCAGCATCCCATCATAGGGCATGAAAGTTTAGTTACATATCCAGTAGTGACAAGGACATCGTCCTCTATTAAATCCAAAATTAAATGCTCAGTAGACAAAAAAAAAAAAAAAAAATACGCTTTTAAAATTTAAACACTCAGACTAATTATTCTACAATATCTTCAAATCTAACATTTTTATCTCGCGAGTCTGACCTACATTTTGTTCTCTACACAATCATTCAATATATATGAACATTAAAGCATAACAAACATTCATATATTCCAGAACATAGATTTAGCATTTATAAAAAATAAAATAGTTCATCTGAAATCTGCATTACTTTCAGTAAACTTTGCTATATAAATTCAGCATTATTCTAACAAACCTATGAATTTTGCAATATAGAACTTTCTGAAGTCTAAACACCAGCAGGAAAATGTGTCTATCGTACACACAATGATTTATCATATATTTTAACCACTTGACTACACCTACGTACATGCATACGTAGTTCGTACTACGCGCATAACAACAGCTCCGTATGTAGTGCACTTTTTTCACTATACACAAAAGAGAATCATATCATTGCAAGGGCAATGAAGTTTCTTATGTCTTGTAGGGGAAATATATGATGCTTTTTTCCATATGGGATCACGTGGACACTTTGAACCACTAGCATACCAGAAACGTTCACTCCAAGAAGGAGGGGCGACAGGACTGATTATCGATGAGGGCTCTTTTTGTTGCTTTGGTAGTGTTTACAGTAAGTGGCGTTATAAATTTTAGACCATGTGAGCACTTTCATTTTGAATTTAATTCAAGAATTTGAATGAAATATAGATGACAAAAATAGTAGCGGGTTGGAATTTATTCCAGATGAAGATGAAAATGAGTCTAGTGATTCTGAGCTCTCCGACATAAGTGATATCGAGACCATCAATTAATTGTTTTGCACTTTGTATTTACGTGTCTCCCTGAATTGTCTTTGCTTTCCTGCAAAGCCTGGTAATGGGAAACCATCCGCTTCTTTCGATGACGTACTCAAGTGGTTAAAATGAAAATTGTTGGATAACACAAGAATTCACAGAACACATCTATAGAAGTTTTAATCAAACTCTTATTCAACATTTCTTTAAAATCTTAATGTGCAACAAAAACACCAAAATTTCATTTTAAAAGTGCTTTAAAATGTGAAAATACAGTAAATCAAGAAACTGCAAAATCATATCAAATACATAAACTTTTTCAGCTACATTGAAATAGCATATTGATAAACTATAATAAATTTAAATTCATATACACATGTGCATTTATGCAGTATATGTATGCATCTATGTATGTATAACCACACAATAATCCTAATAGGTGCAAGAAACACATATTTCAGAAAAGTAGCTGCGGATTCAGATAAATTAGGTTGTCAGTGTAGAATTTATAGCCATGCAAACAATATAAGGCACAACTGATAGGTGCGTATCATAATTTAGGGTATCCACAATTAAATATTCCATCAAATGAATACCCTTTAAGTGACATAAAATACTGATGTAGAAAGCAGAATGAACAATATGCAGTAGTCTCTTGATGTATCACACATTCTTTAACACTTTGTTTTTACTTTTTTCTATATTCATAAAAAAATTAAATTTTAGACAAAAAAAAATTGAAATATTTGCATCATTCGAATACAGAAAAATATAATAATACGTATCTCCAAACTATCTATAATGCACATGCTCATCCTGGGATTTTAGATTTACATATATTAATGTGTATAGCTATTTTATATCTTTATCTCAAAACAATTCACTTAAAAGAATATTTAAATAAATGCTTAATTATTTTTTCATTGTTGACTATGCCTTATCAGCATGTTACATCAAGAGCTTATTATATTTAATTCAAACACAGACATAAGAGTTACAATTGCAATTGCATAATTTAACAGATGAAATGCGAATAAAATGTAACAGTTGCACATATAAATATGTTAAATAGTATATATATAGAATAAATAGACGAGTCACTTTATACAGTACTCTATCAAAACATTTTATACATGGTGATGCTATTTGTGCTGCCCGTCAGCCATACTTCTTTATAGAGTTTTAGAAATTCACAACAGAATTTCCCTCATATAACTAACTCATTTTATGACAAATAGATGAATCTCTCATTGAATAATAGCAAAACCTTTGATTATCTCTGCATTATGCACCTCAAAATTAAATTAATTCTATACAAATACACATAAAAAATATATACTAATACTGTAATTAAATTTTTAGAAAATAATTTTATTAAGTAGAAAACCATAAAAATGTTTATAACAAAAACAAAAGAAATCTAAAAATTATATAACTATATATATGAATAAAATGGAGAAGTAAAATAAAGTATAGGTCTATCTGTCATGTGGTGCATAAAGGACGGATAGAGGTGCCACAAATATGCGTGAATTGGACAAAATACACTATTCAGACAATTAAGAAAAGATGCATAATTTTTTTAAACTTTATTTTGGAAGTCAGGAATATTTTTTTCTGAAAATGTAACTTTCATTTTCACATATTAAAAATATTTATCACAGTAGTGTTTTTACACATATCAAATTTAGTCTTCACATAAAAAATTATAAATTTAGTTAATTCTTAAAATTTTAAAAAGGACCATTTTGGATAAAATTTAATATGAGGAAATCTGATAAAATCTGAAAATGATGCAGAAAATTCATCCATACATTTCATATAGTAAATAGTAAGGAGTTATTAACAAATGAAATATAAACTATAAATCAATTATATGTCACACCAAAACTTTAAAATCAAGTAATAAATTAAATGTTTGTTCCGCACATGAAAATCACATTAAATTTCATTTCACAATGAATATGAATCAATGTGTTGAGTGTGACTTTATATAAAATTTTGAATTTATTCAAATAAGCTTTGCAGGAAATGCATACATTTGTTTTCTTTATTTCTTCTTTTCATTTTGATGTGAAAAACTTCCACATGCATCCAAAAATTTGTCAAAGGAGTATCGGCTTTATTAAAACTAACTTTTTTATTAAACTTGAAACAATTGATTTAGTTTCAAAACATAATTTTGAAGCAATGCTAATACAAATAGACTGTAAACCTTAAATATTGCATTAAATTTTACACAAAAAGAATACTGCTATGCTTAAAAATTGAACTATTTTTTCATGTGAAGTTTTACCATAACTTTCTTGGATTATAAAATACACTTGAAGACTAAAATCCATTCATTAAATCTCACATTATACATTCAAAGAAAATAAAATCATTAACACACTGTATCTGAAAGTTAAGATGTCTCTGCAATAATCTTCTATTTGTATTAAAAACGATTTCACTCTTTAAAGCTTCCTTTTTTTACACATGTACTCTATTCAAGTAAAAAATTTGCTACAGACTAAGTTTTATTATATTTCTGAAACTACGGTAATAAAAGCTGGTGATAAAAAGCTAAATTAATCTGTTTAGAGACCAGCTATAATTATGCTGTTTTTCTGCATACATAAACAAAATATGAAATTACCAGATTTTTTAACAATGTAAAATAAAATATCTTATTTAAAAATAAAATAATTTATCTATGGAAAAATTTATTACTTGAATTAGTATTAGCCATGCCTTATAGTTTACTTTCAGTAATATTAATATAAATAAATATTTGAAACCCCATTTTAAATAAAACTTGCATTATAAATAAAGTAAGAAAAAGAGGGTAATTTTCCAGAGTATTTTAAATTCAACACTTATTTATACACAAAAATAAAATATTTTATCTTGAGTGTATGTGAGTAAAATTAGAGTTCTTTTAACCAAATCACTGTAGTAAAATTGAGTCACACATTAGTAAATGGAAGTAATAATGTATGTATATATATATATACTAGGGAGAATGGGAAGCAGTATCTCTGTTTTATATTAAATTTAAACGAATAAATTTTCAACAAATGTTTAATTACAAACAAGCTGAGCAAACAAGCATACTTCTTACATTTCAAAGCAATAATTTTATAGATAATATTTTTCATTTCCTTCCAAAAAAATGGCAACCCTCCCCCTTTTTTCATATTTACCCTCTTGGGAGAATGAATTTCAAAAGATCCTGAAATTGATTTTTAGGTATTCATGAAAGTTGTATTTTGCAGCAAGAAGTTTAGGAATACCTCTTTTATCCTTTGAGATCACACAGGATATGTGAAAAGAACATTTTGCCCCCCTACCCTCCATAGTTTATGAAATTTGGAAAAGGCTGTCTAATTTAGCACTTACGTTAAAAGACTGACATGCATGCCAAACTTCATATTATTGGCTTTAGTAAATTTGCCAAGAGACAATATTAATTTTAAAAAATTACTTTATGATCCCCCTATATATATGTATATAAATTGTGTTATAAACTTTTCATTACATTTTATGCAACCTTTTTAGCATTTAATATAGTAAATACATTAGTTTGACTTATAACAAAATTTCAAAAAACAAAATATGACTATAGAGAGGTTTCTCCCTTAGATGTTTAAGAATAAACATTATAAAGCTTTATTAAAGAAGGATAATTTTCTTATATAGGCATATATAAATAAATTCAAAATAACGCTTCCAGCACAAGGCAATACGGTCATATCAAGACTTCAACAATCACTTTATTTTGCTTTATAATATATATTTCATTTTCTGGGTAATGTCAAGGGAAATTCCATTTTATTAATCCCTTTGTGAGTTCACAAGTTATAAAATTATGCATATACACTGTACAACATATTATAGAGAAATTAATGCTTTTATTTGCACATTCTTTCTCTCTCAGTCAAAGTTTCATATCATATATATTTTAAGGGAAGTAAAGAATACAAAAAATAATCTGACATGTAAAGACTTAATTTTGTATTTTTTTAAAATAAATATCTATTAGAAATCAAAAGTTTTAAGAGAAAGAGGTTAAGATATACTTGCAATCTTACTGTAAGATGGTCATAACAATCGAAATACAACTTGAATATAATATGCAGAGATATAGAAGATGCTAACGCTAAATAAATATTGTTAGCAATACAGAAACATTTAACCAGAAAATCATTAAAACATACCACACATGTTAGTATGTCATATCTGCCTATCTTATCATACTATATTACATGAAAAACAGACAAAAATGAAAATTTATCATTAAATTTAGATTTAAATTTACTTAATAAAATTATCCAGTACCTCTATTTTATTGATCATTTGTGATTAAATGTATTCTGAAAAAAAGTTTCATTTCAATTGTCAAGATACTTGTAGGTCTAGATTATGCCTAATGCAAACTTTATAGAAAAATAATTAATAGCTGCAACATTTTAATGATTTTTAAAACTTGCAGTAACCACTTTTAAGATAACAAAATGATATTTATGAAGCAAATGTAACACTTTTTTCCCCTTTGTATTATACCAAAATTTCTACATATTCTTTAAATACACATTTATTTTCTACTTATGCAACTTAATTTTGTTAGAGGCACTTTCTGTTTCTAACAGCATTACTCACAGAAAACCATCAGATTAACATCTTGCATTGTTATGTCTAAAGCACTTTTTTTAATGTGCTATTTGCAAACTATATAATAGTGTTACTATTTTGGAACTCACTAATAACATGTATTAAGCTTAATATTAATTTGTTCTGGAATTTGCATGATGTTTTATACATACATTAAATGCAATCTAATAATTGTCGAATTCAAACATTATATATTAGTGAGTAACATCAGTAGATATTATATACACACCACATCACATTTTAGTTATTGCACTATAAGGTGTTTAAGATGTGTACATGAAAGACAAGAGAATCTGTAGCACACAATAAGTAGTTTTCAACCCAATTCACTATCATCATTTTCTTTCTGAGAAGACTGTCCAAAATTTTTGGTTATATTATTTGACAAAACTCTTATATTTTCTATGTGCGGATCATCATGACAATCTAAGTCAGCATCACTTCCATGATCAGGATGAAAAATTTCATCATCACTTACCATTCCTGGCCTATAATTATCATACTCAGAATCATACATAACATTTAAACTATCAACACTTAACAGCTGATCACTATCAAACATCCTACTACTAGCTCTGGAAGATAAACTTGTATCATCCATATCATTATCAACAGGACCCGGATCATTTATCATAGAATTTAAATCACTGAGAGCACCTTCTGCATCAGTCAGACCATGTTCATTTAACAAGGAGGCATTCTCTAAAGTTGGATCATCTGTGCAGTACTCATCAATGAGAGGTGCTTCCGCTGATTTTTCATCATCACTTTCATCGCTGTCAGATGACTGGCCAGTTGATGAAGGTACAACATGACCATTACCTTGATTTGATACATGTATATTTTCATCAGAATTTTCATGTTCATATGATTGCTCACTTGAAGATGTGAGATGTCTATCATCAGGAAATTTATAATTTAAGTGTGACTTAAAAATGTTGTCAGAAATATTCTTTAGTTCAGCATCTTTAATGGATTTTGAATACTTTCCAGAAGCAGCATGAGACATTAGTTTACCAGATGAATAAGAATGATCAGCTTTATGTGTTGTAGAGGGACTTTCACTTTCAGATGAATTATTACTATCACTATCTTTATGTGTTTTTAATGAAAAAGCCAGTGCTTGAGGCTTATACTTTTTACTGTTGCATATTGATTCATCAGAACTTTGTTGATTCAATTCTTGGAGTGGAATGCTCTGTGAAAATTTTGAACCATTAAAAGACTTTTGTGAGTGTGTAATAACCTTTTTGCTTTCAGATCCCATGGGAGAAGTCTTTTCTATCACACTATTTTTAATTTTAGAGGAAGATTCCTGATAAGTAGAATTTTGACTTTCAGAACTTGATAGATCTTTCTGCTCTGTTGCTAAAGATGAATATAAATTATCTACTGTTTTTTTCTTGTAGTTTTTTGATGGAAATCTTAATAGAGCTGATGCATCTGTTTGTTGATAAGCATTAGACTTTTTTGATTTATTTGCCTGAGAATCCGATTCCATCTGTTGCTGATCTTCTGCACCAATACTTTTACCATCATCGTTTATATCTTTACTTATAAATTCAGAAGCATTATATGAATTATTACTCAATACATTTCTAGAAGGAGATAAACCAACTTCAGGAAGCAATTGTTTACCATCTGTTAAAATATTATGAGAAAAGCTTTGGTGATTTGCTTCAGGTAATTTAGAAATGTTTTTCATATTTTCAGGATACACCCAATTCATACTTTTGTTGTAATCATAATATGCTGGTGATGGAGAGTCGATATCTGTTCGGGAAAAATCTGTTCGAAAGTAACTGTCACATGATGATGTGGAAGAACGGTTTAGTGAAGATGTATCAATAGAGTTATTTCTTTCTTGGCCTAAAAGACTATCATGACTGCTGCTAGCTTCAGCACTAATATCACTAGTTAATACAGTACTAACTGAATCTGCATCATGAGGAGGACTTTGTGAAGGGAAAGTAAAAATTTCCTCAGGAGGAGTTAAAATGACAGGAGATTTACTAACTTGGTGAGTTCTTGGATGTGTGTACATTTTTGAAGGCCTATATACTTTGCTAGTATAGGGACTAACATTAGGGTTGATTTTTTGTAACTTGTCTTGCAAATCTTCTTTTAATTCAGGCAAAGAATTAGAATTCTTAGATTCATCCACTGAATTAACAGAACTTTGGTTGAATCTGGGACGTGATTGGGAATAAGATTTAGATGGAGCATTACCAATAATTGGTTTTGGTTGGTTATAAAGAGATGACTGATTTTCAGTAGAAAAACTATGTTGACTAGATCTGGGTTGCCACGGAGGTAACTGCATTGAAGGAAGCCTTGGGCTACTAGTAGATAAGATTTCACCCACAGAAGCAGGTTGGTATGCAAGTGTCTTTTTACCTTTCATGCTTCCCATGCTTTCATTCTCTGCATTTCCATCAGAAGTATTATGCTTTGATACATTTGTACTACTTGGTTGGGAAGTTTCTGTAGTTTTCACAGTTTCTGTTTTTGACACAGGATTGTCAATTTGAACTTCTCCTTCTTTTTTCCTTCTAATGAGAAAATATGTTGTCATATCACCTTTTCCTTTAACTTTTACAATACCACGGCACTGAAACACATAACCATCTTTAAGAAGGGTATAAACTTCTTCTGTAACCTAAAAAAATATAAGTGAAAAAAAGATAAGGAGTGTTAATTCACTGAAAAATTATTACTTTCAACACTAAATATAAAAATTTATACTTTTATTAATAAAATTAATGAAAAGTTACATTTCAACTTTTTGATATACAGAATTCATATGTGAAATAAAATGTTAGAATTACTATCCAATTTTCGAAAATTAGATTACATTTTAAAATGCAGATGTCACACTTAAAACAAAAATTTAGTATACACAAAAATAAGAAACATTAATCAAAGCAGAACCTTTTCTGAAATGCCAATTAAAGCCAGAGATGCCAGTGGCATTTTGATTTTTTTTATATGTACTGTTCCCAAAAATTTTCTTATATGAATGAGCATCTTAGATGGATGCAATAAATACTTTAAAACATTTTTAATGTAACTGATGTAAAATTCAAATTTTGTACAGAAAATATAAAAGCTAAAATTCCATGAAAAGTTCTATTTTATCTGCGATTAGCAATTTTACACATCATCACATTCAAAATTTAATGAAGATTTATATTACTCAAACCATGTCTGAAACACATAACTGTTTAAAATATTAATATCAAAGTATCTATTATGCCTCTTAATCACCAGCACAGCAGATTATCTGCAACTGCTACACTAAGTGGAAACCTGTGTCTCACATGGATAAATTTTTATTGATCAGAGTTATTTAACATTAAATTTATTGTCAAATGGCATTTTACTAACTAAAGAATTTTAAAGCAATTCAGCTCACAGAAAACTAAAAGCATAACTATATGGACAAAAAATGTATTGCAAAAATGTTTAATCAAAATAAAAATACTTTTACAACAATATTTTGAATTTTAAAATATGGTTTTTAGGCACATTTTATAATCATTATTTTACTAAATAAAATAGTCAGGTAAATCTGGTGAACGTAAATCAAGTGCTGATTCAAGAAACCCCTATTTACCAAATTTCGTGATTTAACAAATTTTTCTTTCTCTGAAATTAAACTGAAGGTAAAAACCCCCATTTAAGGATAATGAAACCCAAATTGATGAATTATTTCAACAGCTGAAAAAAGACTGATTTTTTTTTTTTTTTTTTTTTTTTTTTTGTTATTTCTTAGGTTAGAAAAATATTTGATTACTTTTCAAATGACATACCCATCTTTTCCAGAATAAAATAAGACTTTTCTTGTAACCAGCAATATTTGACGAGGGAGGGTGCTGTCCATTATTAGACATCACATGTGCAGCATAAAATTTCAAATTAACTAGTGTGTAAATATTTGCTGTATCATTAGCTGTTGAATAAGATGTGTACAATTTCTGATTCTGAATATTTTTAAGTAGTTGCATATTAGGAATGTTCCATTAGATAAGAAGAAAATTTTTTAATTTTTCATTTTGAACTTCCGATATTATGAATAACCCCTATTTTACAAATAAATTTTTCAGTCACGATGAATTTGTTAAATTAGGGTCTGAATGTGCAATTACTCTAAAGTAATGTGTTTTTTTATTGAAATCTAATTTAGTGATTACATTATCAATGACTTAAATTTGAAAAGGTTCAAATACTACAAAATAACTTAAGAAGAAAAGTCAAACTAAACAACCAAGCATTACATTTACACATAGAATTAAAAGTTACCAGACATTTTTTATTTGAAACAATAATTTCCTCAAATTTATTCTGCAATTTAAATTCTATTTAAAAATTATTTTTGAACTCTTCCCCACTCCCATGAATAACTGGTGACAAGCACATTTAGGAAACCACTAAAATATTGAAAAAGAATTACATCAATCATTATTTATTACAAAAAACTGAAAACAATCTCCAACACTTATAGAGCTGTAAAAAATACAAGCCCTCATATTAAATACAGACAGATTTCACTGGTATCCTACTTTGGCTAACTTAGAGCTAATTTAAGCACTTTTTGTCAACTGTTTGGCAATGCTTTTAAGGTGAAGCCTGCTATGCTCATTCTAGTTAATTTAAAGTTAATTTTTAGACCAACAATAGAATAAATTGTTATTCTACTGAATACCATCCAGATTTCAATTTTTTTTCACAAGATAGGCAATTTAGCAAATTTTCAAAAAGTCACCAGATAATGTAGTAACAGATTTTACAGATGTACACATAGACCAAGCGCTCAACCAATGGGGGGTTTTTCAAGGGAGGACAAACTTTTGTTCTTTTTTTGTGATTAAAAAATAAGAGCAAAAAATCTTCTCCTTGTGTTTACAATGAAGGAAATTAGAAACTTTGATTGAGAAAACGTGTTTTTTTCAAAACACCAAAATATAAAATTGAACTCTAAAAGCAAATCAGCAAACTGGATCATCTATCAAAACTGTAACACTTAAAACAGCTACATGCGACTAAATGGATTAAAAGACAACACAGTGTATGTGCATTTTTTTGAATTGATAGAACCAATTCTAAGTGCTTTGCAGAAAATCTCAATAATCTGGTCAGATAGGAAAGCAGTGTCGAATGCTGAAAATCTGTGAGCAATTAAAAAAACTTCCATTTTATGATTTCATTGTCTACCCTGCATGAAGTATTCACTTATAGTCTGCTTTGAGCAAATATTTATCTGTCAGATGCAGTGGAATATGTGGCAGATGTAGATACAAGGAAGAAAAGTGTCTTAACCTAGTAAATGATTTTCCAGCGATATTTACTTCAGCCAGTAAATTGTGCAAAGAATTTGATATTTCTATCAGCATGCCACGCATTGTAGTACAACAAATTAAGTAAAGCAGTGTGCCTTCAGGAACTCTAGGAGATTATTACAGATCTGTATACATACCATTTCTAAATAATTTTATTCGCCAACTCTATGCAAGATTTGTGGATCATAAGAACATTTTGAATTCCTTTTAAAATTTGTTATCTCAGTGTATGACCTCAACTATGGAAAAATCTAATATAGAACGTATTTCAGAACTGGCATACATGTATGAAATAGAAGAGGGTACTGTGAGATGTGAATTAGTCATGAGTTATCGAAAGTTAGATAGCCAACAAATATGACCAACGAAACCACTAAAAGCCTTAGATATTTGCATTTGGAAAATACTGCCTAATATCAATAGGCTGTTTCAAATAATGGCCACATTACCACTAACAAATTGCACTGGGGAGCATTTTTTTTCAACACTTCGCCTTTAAAGAGTGTATCTTCAGAGCACAATGGGTGAAAGCAGACTGAACGGACTGGCGATGCTAAACATCCACAAAAATGATATCCCTGAAGAAGTATTGAATGAATGGCGATGCAACCCTGATGCTTAGATATTAAATTATAACATTATTAATTTAGCATACTTAATTTGTGTTATGTAAAATAAATTATGGGCAATGTGAATTTTCATTTTTTTAAATATATTTTTACAGACAAAAAATATTAGATAAATTTATTGTCACTTAAAAATTGTCAAATTAATAAATTATTTGACAATTTTTAAGAAACATTCGCCAAAGAAAATTTCTGGTTGCGCCCTTGACATAGACTAATAAAAAACTTCAAATTTACAATATTAGCTAATGAAATGAAAAAAAACATTAAACAATAATAACAACTTATTCTTCAAAGCTGAATGTATGGTTTCAGAATTATATTGATACGGTAGATAGAAATTAAAGTCTATACAAACAAAAATAAAATTCTTTTATTTTATATTTTCAATAAAAATGCTCAAGTTTATGCTATATCATAAACTTGAGACTTCCCTTTTTACATGTACAATGTAATTGAATTAATTATTTGATAACTAATTTATTATTTTATTTTGTTAAGTTTAATTTTTCAGCAAAGTATTTCCATAAAATTAATTGCTGTACTGAGGAGTTTATCTTTTCTTTGAGAATTTATTGGGTTATATGTATGATTCATATATGATGACTTTTAATGAATAATTAAAAAATATATTCTTATTTTTCTTAAAATGTTACATTAATATTTTTGTTAAAATGTTGGAACATACAGTTTTGTTTGCGTGATAATGAAACATGCATCACAACAATACTCTTAATTCAATTATTTTTATTTTGTCCATTTTGTCCAGCGTCCCAGACTTTTTACAAAAAAGTGGACAAAATACCAACCCTGCCCTGTAAGCGGAGAAAAGACCCCAAGTTCAGGACAAACAAGCTTATGGCCCTTGCATGGTTTAGATAGGGAAAAATTGCAACTATCGCTTTTTTTAATGGATAGTATTATAATAGAGTACAACGCATGTTTTCAATTAAGGTAAATTATTAAAAGAACTGTGTTAATAGGGATAAGCTTTCATTTAGATGGTGGTTAGTCGGTTGGGCCAGGCCCCCTCTAGCCCCTAATGATGAGCCGCCACTGATCCCAAACCTAGATTTGCCTTAACCACAAAGAACTAAATAAGAACTTTTAAAAATAAAAGTTAAGATGGTTTAAAATATTTTTTGAAACAGATACAAGTAAAAATATGTAATATTTTAGCAAATGCTTTAATTTTACTGCACTAAAAGATAAACTCTACTTTAAGAGTCCTTATCTAGAGAGTAGTTTGATTAATGCAACCAGACTTTTCTGCCCAACATGGAATTCTATCATTTCTCAAACTCCCTACTCTCTAGACTACTCTATGCTACTTCTGGTTGCTTCCAAAGTTTAAAATTACATTGGATGGATCCTTTTAAGATCAGATAAGAAATAATGTGATGGTTAAGATAAACATAATTTTAAAAAAAAATTAGAAGTGTTTTTGGTAGTGGAAGGATCAGAGGACTAAGAGTGTGGATACACAGTGAATCTACTTTGAAGGGGATTGAGATTCTAATCTTATCATCAAAAAACATATTTTTCTCAGCTAAAGGTCAGGTACTTTTTACACAGGACATGCATTTTTTTGCTTTTGACCCAAATGAAAATTCTCAGGAAGCAGTATTTAAGATTCCACTAAAACTACATAGTTTTAGCAGTGTTTTTATCTAGTGGATTATTTTTTGTCATTTTCCTAAGATATAATAACCTATGCAAATAAAAGGAATAAATATATTTACAGTGTATAAGAATATTCAGATAAAAGAACGGGCAATATTTACTTGGATATGATTTGGGAGACCAGTACTGTCCATTCTACTTGCAACATTCACTGTATTACCCCATATATCATATTGTGGTTTACTAGCTCCAATCACACCAGCTACAACAGGACCAATATTAAGCCCTGAAAAATTAGCATTGAAATGTTTGAATTATTTTAATCACATATACAACTTTTAAGCATTAACTTTTGCTATCTTCAAAATACAGTATGGAAATAGACACTATTTCAGATGCTTCAATCTGTTCCATCTGAGGAGGCATCTTTGAAACAATTGACATTAACGCTTTGCTTCCAATTACAGAAAATTTTCTAATGACATTCAATTACTTTTTATGCCATATATTTTATATGGGACTGTATGTTTAAAAAACAGAAAAATAATTTGTTATGAAGACTCTGAATACAAAAATTCAGATAAGTAAAATTAAGTTCTATCTTTCAAAAGTCATTCACAAAATAATTCCATTTTTCTAAATGCAATATTTAATAAGATAATAAACATTCAAAAATTAACTTCTTTGGCAAATTATTGGTTCATTAGCATGTAAGAAATCAATTGAAGTTCTCTAAGGCATATACACAATTAGATTTAAGATGTCTATCAAGGGAGGGCTCTAATTTGAATATCAAAAGCCCAATAAAAGCAAAATCCAAAGCACACAATTTCAATTGAGCTAATGCAAGACGACTAAGGGCAGTGGATATATACTGGAAATATGTTCTTTTACTTTGTTTCAAAGGTTCAATGATCATCTTATATATATATATTTTTTTTTTTTTTACTTTGTGTTTGAATTCAGCAAAAACACAAATTTTATATAATTGAATTTTATTGAGTGCTTTAAAAATCACTCAATCACTATATTTTCACATAAATCACTATATTTTCACATAAACTAAACAGAGAAAGAGGAAACTGTCGAACTGACCCCTTTCCAGTAGAAATAAAAATATTAATTTTAAGTTAAATAGCTTATTAATAGGGCTGGACAATATTGAAATTTGAAATATCGATATCGATACCATCTTATATTGCGATATGATATATCGATATTTTTACATCAAATAAACAAACCATAAAACCACTTGCTATATTCAAAAATTAATTAAAATAGATTTTAATGAGTAATTGCTGGTACTTTAAAATTAATATATAAAGGGTCCAGGGGTAGAATGACTTTACGATAAAATTTTGCTTCTCAGAAAAACGAATTCGAGGGCCTGCAGTAAAGTGGTTTTCCTCATTACACCAAAACTTGACCCATTATACAATAGCTTGTTTTTTTCTCAATGGAGTTTCTACCCCAAAAATAATTCAAACGGTGATAGTGCTCATTTAAAGCTAGAAGATGGCACCACTATCTCATTTTCGGAAAAAAGGCTTTAAAGTGGTTTTACCCCTGGACCCTTCATATGTCTCAGTTCATATCATTTAATGGCAGATTAATATAAACATAGTTTGAAAAGTTTGTTTTTAAAAAAACTGTATAAATACAAATACTGTCATCAAAATCTGAACTCGCTATAAACAACAACAAAAAAGTCAACTGTTTCCAATTGAATAAAATATGCCGACCGAAAGCTATGGATTTGCAGGCTCCATACGAATCCCACAAAGTTCTTTATTCGGTATTGTAATCGGACTCGGGAATGCTTGATTGACGCATTAGTTTTTAGTAGCGTTGATCACTGCTGGAAAACTGACAGAATTCAGTTTCAGTATTTTTTTATCGGCGGCCACTATTTTTGGAACTTAACCATTTTCTAGATTTCACTGAAATGAAAAGGGGAAGATCGAATTTATTATACGGGAATAAATCAGATAGTTCAGTAAATATTGATTTTTGGCCCAGCCCTATGCCAACATGTACAAATTTGCTCTGGGACGGTTTGTAGGCTTTGGAGATGCCGTCGGAGGGCGGTTCAAGTAAAACTAGTGTTTAAACTGCAGAAAATGAAAATACAGGGGAGCTTCGTGTGACCCCCTGGGCTTGTAAGATTAAAAGGTTAAGTTTGGTGTCAAAGCATTCGAAATTTCACATATCGATGGGAGTGTATAGCCTAAGGGGGGGGTCAAGAATCAATAAAAACGCGCTCTGATGGACAGTTTCCGAGATATACGTTAATTAATTATGGTAATTAGACTAATTAACCATGATTGAGGCTTAAAAGGACTGCAAAATGGAGAAATTGGCTCTGGGATGGTTTCCAGGCTTTGGAGATGCCACCGGAGGGGGCTAGCGTTTAAAATGTCCAAATTGAAAATACAGGAGAGCTTCATATGACCCACTGGGCCTGTAATATTAAAATGTTAAGTTTGGTGTCAAAGCATTCGAAATTTTACGTATCAATGGGGGGTATAATGCCTACTGTGGATATAAAATCAATAAAAATGCGCTCCGATAGATAGTTTCCGAGATATACGTTAATTAATTATGGTAATTAGGCTAATAAACAGGGATGTTAACTCCAACACTCGATTTAGGAGCACCCCGGGAGCAGAAAAAATTTCATTTGGGAGCACCTCGGGAGCAGAAAAATTCCATTTGGGAGCACCTCGGGAGCACAAAAAAATAGTTTCCGAGAGGAAAACTAAGATTCGAGATCAGAATTAACATGATTTTGGAGCATAAAATTCATGCATAAGATTTAGGAACACAATAAATGCATACAAGAAGCACACACATGTGCAAGAAGCACATACATGTGCATAAGATTTAGGAACACAATAAATGCATACAAGAAAAGCAAAGTTTGCAAGCAAACACCATTTGCTAAAAGCAAAACACTATTTGAAAGCACTTTAGGAAAGCTCTAGGAAAAAAAAAGGGTGTATACAGGCTATGCTATCAGCAACTTGGTAAAAACAATACATGGATTTACATGGACGGAAAGAATTTTTTTTGTGTGTGTGTGTGTGTGAAACTGCTGTTTTTAATGGTTTTCATATAAATGCTAAATGGAAAGAGAGTGGGAGGGAAGTCTTTCTTATATGCAATGGTACTTTTAATGCATGTTCGAAGGTTGAAAAAATACTAATATTTAAATGGTAGAATTAACATTTCTGCCGTTTATATCATTCTAGAATTATGTATTCAAAATTTAGTCTATTTTAAAATAAAGACTTTAGTTACGGATCTATAAATGAAATTCGTAACACATTCTGAAAAATTTGCGGACGCACTTTGGCTGAACACGGGCCCAGAGGCGTCTGCCCGCCCACCCCCTCTCGTCGAGCCTGCACACACACAAAAAGAAAAACAGTGGTGTGGTTTTAAGAAAAAAGGTTTAGGAACACTGGCAACTGAAGACTCAAAAATCATGCGTCCATGATGAAAAGTGAAGAACGCTTACTTTTGCTGACATAAGCTCGAATGAAGAAGTAGTGAGACGGCATCTCCCCGCTCATGATCTTCACGGGCCGAAAATGTCTAGCCCAGCCCGGCATTTAATCAAAATAAAAAATTCAGACCCGGTCCAGCTCGTATATTAATCATTTAAGGAAGGGGGCGGGGGGAATCACAAGCCAATCTTTTGGTCTTGTCCAAATTTTAGGAGAGCAAAAATTTCCGGAAAGGCTCGATTTTGCAAGCGCAGAGGACCGTCTTTAAGAGTATACGCTTGTTCTGGTCCATTCTAGAAAATGCTGAGGTCAGCCCGTGCCTTGAATGAATCGTGCTGCAAAAGCCTGGGCCCGCACAGATCTCTACCCCCCGCGACTACACCACTGGCAGCGGATTTCCGGATTATTTTGAAATGAAATATTCTATTAATTCAGACAGCCTAGATTCTGATTTCTAAACCGGTCATGCTTCCAATTTTCATTCTTGCTACGGGCCGGGTCATAAACCGTGATTTTTTAGGGGCTGGGACGCCACCGTAATATACTGTTTTCTTTACGGACAGGTCTGGTTTAGATCAGGGGCGGCCCTGCGGTACATGACAACCACTCCACCCTGCAAACGTAGAAAAAGACGTCCCTTTTACTTTTTTCAAAATTGCTTTTATGATTTTAAGTTGGAAATCGTGCCCCTTCATAAACAAAAAACGGTGCCCGTTGTGATGATTACTTGTTTGCCTATCTGGTCGGCCCTGATTGAAGTGACTAACAAAGCGTGACTGGTCCGATCCGGGGCGGGTAGAATGGCTTCGGAATGCAGCTTTCGTACGCAGTTTGAATCTTGCTTTACTGCTAACTAGCTTTCCATACACGATTTAAAAGATAAATGAGCGTGGAAAAAATTTAACAAAGAGTCAAAATGACGCATTCGGTGCAAAAATCGGGTAAAAGCACAGTTCGGCGCAATATTTGTGTTTCGGCGCACCCTGAAAGTGTCAAAATGACGTATTCGGCACAGACCGGCGCAAAAATCGGCTAAAAGCGCAGTTCGGCACAAGAATTTGTGTTTCGGCGCAGGATTAACATCCCTGCTAATAAACCATACATATAGATTTGATGCCGAAGGCTGGCAGCTTGGATGACCATGATCTTTATTTAAGCTATGAGAGACCTCCAGAGGTATCGTTCATGGGGGACTTAGGAGCCACGACAGATTTTACATGCACCAGCTCCCGTTAATGTACACGGGGCCGCACTTAGATTAAATTATTATTTCCAATAAAACATTTGCTCTATCAGATATTACTGATCCAACCAAATGTCAGCAGCTCTATTGTCTGCTGAAATAGCTGTTCGCGCATCATAATATCCTTCACTTAAAATCATTGTTAAATAATAACTACTATTGCGCCTAGATATCTTCCGCGAGCAGAACGACACACTATACACTACACCCCCTTCGAAATTAACGTTCCCTGCTTTCTTTCTGCGGAGCTCTGAGGAAGGAAAAAACTATTCTCTGCGATATCAAACACGCAGCAGCGATTCCTGTAGTGAAGCAGCTGTTTTTCCTGCAATCTGGTATCGCCATCAACGGAGAGAAAGCAGTAGCAAAAGCATCACAAGCTGGTATCGATCTCGGGATTTCCTTATCTCCGGCCTGTATTTTTTAACTTAATCGAATTCGATATTTCACTGAAATGAAAATGGGAATATGGGATATCTGATGTTGAAATAAAACCGATATGTCGGTATTTATCGATTTTTGGCCCAGCCCTACTTATTAATATTAATTTTAAGTTAAATTGTAAACCTCCCCCACTAAAAAAACCCCTTAGGCACAGTTTTAGCAAAGTGCAGGCTCCATTGCTGTGCCATTTGTCTGTACTTGCACAGGCCTGTGTATGTACATTGTATTTGAGAGACATGCCTCATAAAAGAAAAATACAGAATAAACAACACTAATCTGTATTATACTCTCGAGAAGGAAAATTAGTTTTAACAGGACACTCTGTTTCACAGCTTTGTTTTTCTTATCCGCTCTGAGGCATTGAAACAAAAACAGCTACCTCACTTGCGATGTCTGGCTGATTCCCCCCCCCTCAATTGATTTTGCTGATAAGCCATCTTTGAGTGTTAAAATAAACATTTTTTCAGAATTATACACACAACTAGATGCTATTTATTAATTCTTTTCAGCTCTCTGTTCACAAGCTGCTTATTTATGGATGGATTGTGAATAAAGTGCAGAGGGAAAATGTTTAGTTTCAAGCTATACAGAAATTACATATAAGAGTTTTAGCATGGCACTTAAAACATATTTTGAAACTGGCATTAATGCAAAAGAAAATGCCTTATACAATTACATATGTTAAACCATATTTTTTCACTCTAACAAAAGATAATTAGATACTTTTTTTTTCTAAACAGAACGTTTAAAAGTATTTATGGTTAGTAAAAACTCAATATTTTAATGTTAATTAGAAGATGTATTTTGCTGGAGCCAGCTGTTATTGAATTTTGTTGTAAATTCTGTACTAAAATTTTTTTAAGGGGGAAAAAAAAAGAAAACAGATAATCCGCGGCGAAGATATAATACGCATCTTAAAATTTTTAACTTTTTTTACAGATAATGCACAGATTATAGGCAGGAAAATAGGTAAGCTTTTGCAAACATTAGTTTATCTATAACAGAATTTCTTGCATTTTTCATTATTTTCAAAATTTTCTTTTATTAAAGATAAATCGCTGCCTGTGTAAAAAGAAAAAGGCTTTATTTCTCTATTTATGTCATGCATAATGACTTTTCAATCTTTGGAATTATTCCTCCTGGACGAATTTTTCAGCATTTTAACTTTAGAAAAATTCATATTTTTATTCAGAAAGTAGTGTTGATGCATCTTCTATAATTCAAGTTACCTGTACATAAACATACACAATCGACAATCAGCCTTGGGAAAAAAAAAAAAAAAAATATATATATATATATGTAGGGGAAGTTAGGATACAATGAAACACGGGGTACTATGAAACATGCTATTTAAATCAGTAGGATTTGTCACAGAAAGTTGAAACTCGCACACTTATTTTACAAATATACATTCAAGTTACTGATGTGATTTGGAGACAATCACATTTTTACAAGAGTTCTAAAAATTATTGGATTTTCACCATTGAAAGTAAAATTTCATTACTAAAAGTAATTTTGTTTTACCTCCTTGTCTTCAGATGTATAATTATTTATTTTTCAAATATTGTGATTACCATGGTATGGTCTTCATACTTTCAAAGCCAGAATTTAAAAAATAAATATTAGAAATTAGTAAAAATTTATTTAGTTTGAAGCCTCAATTTGGGATACAATTAAACATGTTTCACTGTACCCCGGGTGAATGCATTCACTTAAAATAAAGATGTTACTATTAAATATTTATGTTACTGGCAAAGTATGAAATCCGGCGTTCCATAGAATGCCAAAGCATTGTACAGGATGCCTAAAACTAGCAGGCAATGTATGAAATGATTAGTACTTCCCACATTTCCTAGGCATTCTATAAAATGCCTAATGAGAAACTGGCAAAGTGTGAAATACATATCTGACTGTATGTAAAATGTAATGAAATGTAATTTAAAATGTCATTCAAGCCTTCTATGTTGCACATGTAGGTTAATTTTAATTTCTTATTTTTTATATAAAAAATTTGTTTCCCTTAATAAGAAAGGCATAAGTTTTGTTTTCTTCAACTTTCATTTTTCTTTACATATCATGAGTAATTTTTTTATGGCACTCTCATAATTTTTTTCCAGAATAACATTTGCATTTTTAGGAATGCACATATTTTATATGGGAATGGGTTAGTTGCACCGGGCGGAGGGAGAAAAGGGTGAATTGCACTGCAGATGAATTTAACCCATGGGCAAGTTACACCCACAAAATAGAGGGGAAGGGGACAATCATATGGGAACCCAGTGGTCTCGCAAAGGACCAGCAGTAGCATATTTTTGTGGGGAGCAAGATAAGGATTCTGGTGCAACTCGTCCCACAATTTGATTGATAGCTGTTGCTGTGGGTGCAACTGACCCTCGTCTCTCTATACAGGGTGTCCCAAAAAGGTGGTAATAGCATACCTGCCAACCTCCTTAAGCTGAAAGCAGGAAGACTCGGGTTGAAAAAACAGAAGATTTCACAAAAAATCAGAAGATAATTTTTAAATATAAGAAGTAAAAACAGAAGACCCCCCCCCCCAGTTTATCACCATCTCTCATTATTTTTTATATTAGCAAGATATAGAAATAAAAACAAAATTAAATAGCAATAGAAAAGAGCTACCTGAAATTTTTATGTAAAATTAAAACAGATAAAGTATTTTTACAAAAATAAAAATAATTAAATAAATGGAAATTTGACTTTATTTTTAACCAAAGTACGTCAAAAAATAAACAGATTAAGATTTTTTTAGCTGGTTCAAAGTAGCTTTTATAGCTTTTACTAATAGTTCATCAGAAAAGTCATTTTCATAACAAAGTATGTTAGCATTAATTTTCAACACTAATAAATTTTCTAATGAATACAAAATGAAGTTCTGTTTTTTTTTTTTTTGTTAAACTATCGATAAAAGATTTGCTTACAAACGCTTTGAGCCTCACTCCATACAACATCATTGTGCTGTTAGTTGTTGAAATGGTTACCTTAATAAATTATTTTGAAATGGATTTATTTATTTACTAATTTTTTAGCATAGTTTGCAATACAATTTAATATATCAACTAAAAATTTTAAAAAACAGAAGATTTTATCTTCTGGCAGAAGACCAGAAGATAGCTTAAAAAAACAGAAGTCTTCTGTCAAAACCAGAAGAGTTGGCAGGTATGTAATAGGCTTTAATTCTTTAGCTATAAGAGATAAGTGGGCAGTGTATATTTAAAAAATGTTCAAAATAACATCAGAAATAACATTCCATTAAAAAAATTCCACTCATTAATTTTTAAAAAAAGTTACACTTTTTTAATTTGCAAGAACCCCTGTACAAAAAAATTCACAATTTGTAAAATGTGCCCCATACACTAATAAGATGACACACAAAATTTGAAAATTATATACACTCTATAACAAAAAAAAAAAAAAAAAAAAAGATGCACCAAGGAATTTTCTGATTGCGATAAAAATTGGTGTATGTAAAGAACATGCATAAAAAAAACAAATGATCAAAATTTCTGAAAAACTGAATGATTTATTATAGAGTTTGACCATCACAAAGGGAGGAAGTCAATAAGGTACTGGTCCACCCCTGGCCTCAATGCAAGCTGTCACCTGGCGTGGCACAGACTGATAAAGTTCCCGGATGGTGTCCTGCAGATTTTCTTGCCAAATTGTCTCCAACTGTTGGGCTAAATGGGCAACATTTTGAGATGGTTGCAATCGCCTTCCCATAACATCCTAAATGCACTATATGGGAGAGAGATCAGACAACCTAGATGGCCAAGAAAGTACAGGAAAAGCTTGAAGACAATTCATAGCAACAGGTATCGTATGCAGCTGGACATTATTGTGTTGAAAAGTGAGTCCAGGGTGTTGCAAAAGGAACTGTAATACAACCGGTTGTATGATGTCATCAACGCACCACTGTGCTGTCAATGAGCCAGAAATTACTATCAAAGGGTCCGGCTATCAAAAGAGATGGCACCCCAGACCATAACACATTGGTGTGGGCTTGTGTGGCATGCGATAGTCAGGGCAGGATCCCTCCCTCTGTTCAGATGCCTGCAGTAGTCGTCAGGACATAGTTGGAAATGGGACTCGTCAGTCGTCACCAGACTATATGTGCCCATTCAGCACAGTTCCACATTGATCGATCCCAGCACCACAGTAATCGGACTTGACGGTGTACAGGCGTAAAAGGCAACTGCCGTAACGGTCAGCGCGAGCGGGGATTCTGCTCACGCTGATTAAACTCTGACATCTGCTTATAATGCGCATGAATACTTCGGCAGGACATTGTTCCAGCCGATGTAAGATATCGCATTCGAAATGCAACAAAAATTTTAACCATCAGATTTTAATCATTATGTATGTTTGGTCCAAATGTCCTACAAAATTTCATTGCAATTGGGCATACAAAATTTCATTACAACTGGGTGAATCCTTCTTGGGGCATTGATTTTTTTTATAGAGTGTACCTTAACAAGTGTCAGAGATATGAAGATAAATATAACATTAACATAAACCACTGTTCAATGGATCTCAAAGGGAAAAAATCATGTTGAATAATCGCATTTCAGGGTTTGTACAGAAATTATAACAGAAAATCTCTTTTTCCCACTCTAGCAATAAACGTTTATATTCAAAATGATGTACAGTCCCCGATCATCTTTCATTAATGATGTCTCTGTGATGTTGCATGATGAAAGGCTCACAAAATTTGTTACACCACATTATTAGTGTATGGGGGCATATTTTACTAGCTGGGAATATTTTTGTACGGGATTGCATATGAATTTAAAAAGTGTAACTTTTTGAAAATTAACAAGAGAAATATTTTCTTAACATAGTCTTATTATCTTATTTTGATCTTATTTTGAAATTTTCTTCAATTTACACTGCTTACTTATCTCTAATCAATAAAGAATTAAATCCTGTTACTACCTTTTTGTGGCACCCTGTATAATAGCCTCATCAGGACCTTTTTTCATACTTTGCCTGAAAACTTCCGGCATTGTATACAAAGCCTAGGCTTTCAATAGAATGCTGGCGTTTCATACTTTGACAGTAACATTTAGATTAAGATCCCCACAGAGCACATAAAGTTAACAAAGAACTGTTTTTAAATCATACTCAGTGTTTTCACTACAGTGCGAGAACGCAAGAATCTCGCATTTTTTTTTTCTTTTTCTCGCATTAAAAAATTATTACTGCGAGAAATTCGCGCACCCTGCAAATCGGTTTCTTTCTGCGCAAAATTCTTGCATTTCGGAAGATTTGGACCCTTTTTCTTTTTAAGTCGTGCATGCTTCCATTTTTCATAAAGAGGCTATATACGCAAAATTCTCGCAGTTTTCTTTTTATTGCATATGACTAGACCTGACTTACAGACTTGGAGGACCAGTTACATGCTATAAATGTAACTAAAATTCATAAATACCCTGAGATTTTGGATGTTTTCCCGAGGCAAGAATGAGTACTCATTTATATATACCTTACCCACTGGCTATTTACCCAACTCACATCTATAGTGAGAAATTATCATCTACTTTTTTAAAAATTTCACTCAGTTTTGAGGGAAGGGTGAGGAATTCTCACCCATTTTTTTCCCATAATGGTACCCTCTTTTTCAGACTCTGAAGATGGTGACAATCCAGATTGTCTTTCAACTAACAATCCAAACAGTACAGATTATGAGCTATTCTCACATAACATGTATGGCACAAGCAGTATCGCTCTAAATAATTATTATTTAATCAAGGAAGGTGAACTTAAATGTAAAGAAATGTACTCTGTTGAGGATATAATAAACTTAAATCAAATGGAATGTGAAGCTTCAAATTTCTGCGTTCTTCGAAAATATGCATTTTTGAAAAAACTCAAATTGTATCAAAACTACAACCTCCTGTTCCTTCAGGCGGTACAGAAAGGAAAGCAGAAATGCTAATTTTTTTAATTTGATTTAAGTGAATTTAATACAAAATGAAAAACTATAAGCTAACCTCTAATAAAAGTATTATGTTTTTATCTTAAGCTATAACAGTTTAATTAAATTTGTTTTTTCAGATCAAATTTCTTATTTATGTCTCACTAATGTTTATTATAACTGTACATAAAACATTCATGCTGAAATTTAAATTTTGACTTTTTTGATATTCAAGTGTTTGTGAAGTGTTATTAAGTGTTTCATTGTACCCCAGGATATGGGGTACAATGAAACACTGACAGACATTTACCTTTTGTAATTTTTTAAACATGAAAAAGCTATTTACAAACTCATAAAAATTCATTTAGATGGGGAAAAGAAAAGGTTAAAAGTGTCTATTAATTTTATTTTTGTACATGCAAATTTGTTAACAGGAAAAAAAATTAAATTGTGCTTCCTTGTATCCCAACTCCCCTTATATACATATATGATGCAAAGACAATAATCAAAATGATACTTCGTCTAAGAGCCAGTTCTGTGGCAGCAAAATTAATTGCAATTGTTGCACAGTTTAATTGAAACCCAGACAAACTATGATTCTTTATACTTTGTTGCACTGAAAATGCAAGAAAGCAAAAGTAAAAAATAAAATCTTCTGAATTAATGTTTACTTACAAAAGAATTCAGAGCATAAATGTAAATTTCTTAAATAGCAAAAAAGAGAGAAAAAGTAAAAATAATGCTGATTTGTTGTTCACAATGATTACATTTGCAAATGAACATTTGTGTCTATAGTAGTATCTTCCAGCACCACTTATCAAAAGAAAAACAAAAGTAGGCTATTAAAAATTAAAAAGTCCAAATTACAAGTGTTTGTGGACCATAGAAGTTCTAATTAAAATAGTTATACTGCATACTTTTTTGGGAGCTGACACTTGCTTTTATGGTAATGAAAAGAAAAGAAAATCTGTTTATTGTAAGGAAGCGTTTTAATTTACACAAATTATTGGAAGAAAATAATACAATATGTAAGAATTATTTTAAAGACTTGATAATGAATTTCAATAATACAGTAATATAAGCTTAATTATTTTTCTATACTTAATTTAAACAAATATAAAAGGTTTAGTTACCAACTCTTAAGAAAAAGTTATTATAAGAATTTTCATTTATATCTTGCAACTTGTCCTTGAAAGCAAAAACCATTTCTGCTAAAATACTCATATATTCAACAGCTGAGGCATGATTATCATCCTAAAAGAGAAAAAAAAATGAATCCCTTAAATTTGTGTTAGTTAATTAAAAGAAAAAGAATCTTATGAAAAATGTCATGTAATTTATTATCAGAAAAGAGGTATTAATAAATAAATAAAATTGCATAATATATAAAGGGCACTTCGTTTTTTATCAAAATTAAATTACATAATGTACAACACTTTTATTATAAAATATGAAATTTGCTTAGATACACATTATACAGGGTGTCCCAAAAGGTAATAACACATTTTAATTCTTAATCTATTAGAGCTAAGTGGGCAGTGTAAATTTAAAAATTGTTCAAAATAAGGTAGGAAAAAAGAATGTGTTAAGAAAAAATGCTTCTTGTGAATATTCCAAAAAGTTACACTTTTTAAATTTGTATACAATCCCCGTACAAAAAAAAAATCTTAATTAGTAAAATGTGCCCACATACTCTAACGAACTGAAGTACAGAATTTCAGCCTTTCATCATAAAACATCTCAGAAATTGCTACAGAAAAAAAGATGATCAAGGGCTATACACGAATTTGAATGTGAACATTTATTACAAAAGTAGAAAAAAATATTTTTGTAATTTCTGTATGACCCTTGAAATGTGATCATCTGAAGTGATTTTCCGCATCTCAATTCTTGAGAATCACTTCTCAATGGCTCTTGAAATTTTTTTCAAGAGCCATTAGAAGTGACTTCAATGATGAAGTAAGATAAGAGTGGAAAAAAAGATTTTCATTTGTAATTTCAGTACAACCCCTGAAAAATGCTATCAATCGACATGATTTTTTCCCTTTGAGAGCCATTGAAAAGTGGTTAAGTCAGCATTATTTTTATCTCCACACCTCTGACACATTTTAGGATATAATCCTCAAATTTTGTAAGCCACCTCATTAGTGAATGGGGAACATTTTACTAATTGGGATTTTGTTGTTGTTGTTGTTGTGTAAGGCTTGTATACAAATTTTTTAAATTGTAACTTTTTGAAAATTAACCAAAGGATTTTGTTTAGCGGAGTCTAATTTCCCTCCTTAATTTGAACATTTTTCAATTTACGTTGCCCACCTATCTCTAACAGATAAAAGAATTAGAGTGGGTTACCACCTTTTAGGGCACCATATATAATATATCATTAAAATAACTATGTATCATCACAGAAATTTGAGGGAGGAAATATCACCGATGTTTTATACATAGTTTGAGAAAGTATAAAATTACATTTAAAAATTTATATTAATTATCAATATAGAGATGATGTAACCATACACAGATAAAAAAAATTTGTGGCTTATGAATTTAAATAGATGGCCAAAAAAGAAAGTTTTAATTGCTCCTTTTAAATACTAGCTATTATTCCAAAATAATTAAATATGAGAAGGAATGGCTAATTTAATGAAAGTTAGATGAGAGGCAGTGATGGATTAAGGAAAATTTGTGGCAGACACGAACCAGAAACAGAACACAAGTTCATACTTGAAGTAGCATATTTTAAAAAATGTAAATTCTATCACGGTATTACCTGGTGATTATTGATTAAAATGATACAAATATTATTTTATAATCAATAAGTAAAATAATTTTTGGTTATTCTATGTCAATGGTTTCCCACCTTTTAATATTATGTCTTCCCAAAAAAAGTTAATTTACAATGGCAGCACCCCCTTACATTCCTCAGCACACAAAGAGTTTCTTATTCTTTAACAATGTGCATTTAGTCACTTTTTCTACAAAATAATAATGATAACGTTTAAATAAACATTTTAAGCAAACATAAATATGCTTTGGTGTAAAAATAAAAATTAATAAGATGATTTTTTAAAACATGCATTAACACTTGCTCTTAGCCTGTTTTTCTCATGCCCCTCCCCCAGCAAATGCTCAACACTCCCCAAGAGGTGCCCTGCCCCATGGGGATAGGAACTGCTGTTCCAGGGAATACTGTAATTAAAATTAAGTATAAATGCTTTTAGTATCAGTATCTAATAATATTAAGTATTCCTGATTACATAAAAAGTATTCATTTTGAAAAGCCATTTTAAAATGTATTTACTCAGATTTATAAAGATAAGAGTTTAGATAAAAAAGGTAGCACATACTATAATCCTGTAATCGGGCATTAGTCCAATAGCAGCCATGTAAGTACTTCCAACTGTTTTTATTTTATCAATAGCTTTAAAGCGCTCATCATCAAGAAGCTACAGAAATAAATTATAAAGGTTGGAGATTGAGTAAAAGAAAATTTACACAGCATACTAAGTCAATATTAACAAATAAACTAAATTTAACAAATATTATATAAAATATAAATTTGGAAAAGCATTCATGAAGTACAAAACAAAATTAATTTATAAGAAGTTACATACAGTGAAATTTAATTGAATTTTCAATTAAAAAATACAAATATCTCAAAATTTCTTAAGATAAAAGATTCTTTGGTGAAATTAACCACACATTTTATACAAAACATAAGTAATAAAATATTAAATTGGCTAAATACTACAATTCTTCATTTTATAGTTGGTAAGAAAAAAAAAAACTAAAGAAAAATCAAGTTCAATCTATATTAAAAGCACAATAAAAGAAAAGAAATATTAGCTACCAATGCAGTCCATATAAATAAGTCACAAATTAAGTTTACTGAAAATTCTGTTTCAGACCAAAGAATTTACACTATAGTTAAGAGTATCTTTTTTTATATATATACTTGTAGAAACTGATGTTTCATCTTTATAGACTATTTGATTTAAATAAATGGCTTTACTTGACAGATTTTCAATACTACAAAAGGAGTTACTTTACATTTCAAATAAACCTATGAAAAATACACTGCATATCAGGTCTTGGCCCTTATATGGGCTGTAGTTGTGCCATTGAGTTAAATTTATACAAAACAAAAATCAGCAGCAAATTAAATAAGGAAGAGAAGGGTAAAAATAGACAAACTTTTTTTTTAACTTTTTAAAGAATTGGTCAGCTGCTAAACACTGATGAGGGTTGGTCTGGTTATTGCAGATGGTTATGCATCAAAACAAAATTTCTGCATAAACATTCATAATGAAAGTTTTTTATAAATTAAAAACTACAAGCATTTGTGGAGAAATCCATGTATGTGCTTTGAAAAACGTCAGTTATTGAATTATTTTACTGTTCCAAAATTGCGTACCTTATAAGGGAAAAGATATGACCTGCAAATTACCAAGTCTAATAAAATTCTTTAGGAATATAGTTCTTAGTACATTCATTTGTTGATGCAATATACAATACTAAATATACAGGGTGTCCCAAAAAAAGTGGTAATATGCTTTAATTCTTTATTTATTTGCGATAAGTGGGCAATGTAAATTTAAAAATATTCAAAATAAAGTAGGAAAAAAGACTATGTTAAGACAAAGGTCCTCTCATTAATCAATATATATAAGTTACACTTTTTAAATTTGCATACAATCCCCTCCCTATATTCACTAAAATGTACTGCATACAGTAATGCAGTGATGTTTTATGATGAAAGGTTGAAATTTTGTACATCTCAGAGATACCTTTAAACAAAGATGACAGAAGCTACAAACGAATTTGAATGTGAAAGTTTAATGCCAGAGAGCAAAGTTTTCTTTTATAATTTCTGCACAACCCCTGATATGCAATCATCTGACATTATTGCTTCACTTTCAACAGCTACTGAAAAGTGTTTTAAGTTAGCATATATTTATCTGCATATCTCCTACACTTTTTAGGATATAATTATCAAACTTTGTTTATCACTTCATTAGTGTACAGGGCACATTTTAATAATTGGTAATTTTTTTGTAAGGAAGTTGTATACAAATTTTAAAAAGCATAACTTTTTAAAAACTTCAGAAAGGAATTTTTTCTTAACATAGTCCTTTTTCCTACCTTATTTTGAACATATTTTTTAACTTACATTGCTCACTTATCTCTTATAGATACAGAATTTAAGAGTGTTGCCACCTTTTTGGGGTATACTGAATGAGAATGAAATTACCAGATTTCTGAAGTTCAATACAGAAGTTTCAGCAGAAATTTATTTTAAACCAATTCAGCATCCTGATTCATGGTACTGAAATTAACTTCATACAATGATTAAGAACTATTCAATGCAATTAATGTAATTTCATCATTAAATAAGCTATGAAAAAATATATTTGAGTAAATTATGTTGAGTAATCATATTTGAATCTTAACTTTTGAATCAATGATTGAAAGCTTTATGAACTGCATTTTCACAAATTCTGCTCCAATCAGTGATTTGAAGGTCATGTCCTCCTTGTTAGTTTAATTAAAAATGTTAATTAAATACAATTAAGCTTAAGATTCTGAGTTAATGACCAATTTCCCATTTCATATAAGAAAAAGCTTGAAGAAAGAAATTTTTAAAAAAGTCAACATTATAAATTTATGTTGTAGCCATTTATGAAAAAATATTTGCATTCTAAATATTTATGAACAAATAGGGTACATTTCAAAAAGATCCTCAAAATGTCTTTCCATTCTAAAAACATCCTCAAGTTCAGAGATTTAAGTTGAAACTATATACTGTAAGTCACACATAAATTCTTTTATTTTTTAAATTTAATTAATGATATGCTGTCAGATTTCTCAATTATATCTATAACATTTAGTGAAAAAACTCACTTCATCAAAATCAGCAATGATTTCATTCAATAATCTTAAACATTCCATTCCTTGATTATTTCCATCAAGTTCCATGTAGAATTCGTGAAAATTTGGTATGGATGCAAACACAACTCCAACTTTAGAATAACTTTGGTTATACAACTCCTAAAAAGAAACAAAAAGAAACATGCTAAATTTCACACGCTGAAAAAACCAATAATACAATTCACTTACGATTTTATAGTTAACTCTTTACCATATTATTCTTAAACTGATTATCTAGAAAGTGTGTTGCAACATGAGCAGGGAGTAAATTAAAAAGAATTCTTCTGTTGCTACTTTGTAATTCATGCATTTCTCCTTTTTCTTCATTAGCCTGTGAGCAAAACAAAAAAATATGTAATTCATTATTTAATATAACTATCTTTATCCTATATTATAACCATACCAAAAAAAAAAATTAAGTAATAAAAAAATGTTTTAATTAGTAATATATAAGTCACACACATAAATCTACTATGGTAGGAAGAACAGATTAATTTTGCTGGAAAAAAAAAAAAAAAAAAAAAAAAAAACTTGTTATTTATACTAATGTAGCCTAATTAAGATTTCACACTATAAAAAGAAAATATTCAGTTTTTTAAATATTTTTTCAATTGTTAAATAATATCTTCTGCTTGCTTTATAAATTTTAATTATAACCTTAAAATAGGATTTCTAATTAGCACTGACATAATTTACTTTTCAAAATGATACTTATTAAAATCAGAATAAGAACAAAACCTTGACAAATCTGTCTATAAACTAGCATCACTCAATTTATATGCTCCAGTAATATTATAATACATTAACTGATCATTTACAATAGTTAAATATTATGTTTTATCAATTCCAATTTCACAAAATCAATTACGTTACTTTTTTTACTATTCGAAATTAGCTATGAGAAAGACACAGAATTTTCCCAATAAAATAATATACTATCAATGTATTTAAGTATGCATTATTAGCAAATAAATCCCAACTTTCATACTGCTTTTTTAATTTAGTTATAATCTTTTAAACCAGGGCTGGACGGTATTTACCGTCTGATGGTATTTACCGGTTTTTACTACGGTTTTTACCGTCTTTGGAAAAACATGTTTTTACCAGGGTTTTTACAACCTTTGAGAAAAACTTAATAATTGACTATTTTTTGTCACTTTTTTGAAGATTTATCTCTCCATCAATGGCTGAGAGGTTCTGCTATCGAAACTGAATGGGGGGAGGTGCCAGGTTCATACCCTGGTCGTGCCTGTTGATCTAGCTGTTCGGAGTTTTCCGTGGATTTTTTTTTTTTTTTTTTTAAAGAAATCGCACATAAATACTGGCTAGGATCCCTTAGGAATAGGAAGGTATTCCCCAATAGGATTAGGATCCTAGTGCAGTCAATCGGTCTTAATCCACAAGCAACCAATGAAGATTTATCTGCTATTTTTCATTTTCTCAGGGATAAAAGTTCAGGACATTTAATATCACTATTTCCATTTCTATATAACAATATTCACCTAATTCAGTGTCTGATTTGGTAAGTAAAAGAATGCTATACGAAAATAGTTCATTTTAAGGAATATAATAAACACAGAAAACTTTCATCCATGTTTTCATCTTACAAGAAATTCAAATTTATAGATAATGTACATTTATCATTATTAAACTTATTAAAACTATTATTATGAGAAGGCACATTACAATATTTATTACAATTATGTAATGCAGGCTAGTTTAATAATTTTTACTTAAAGGAAAATTGTAAATATACTTTTACTACACTTAACTTATCTTAATCATTTTAATGAAAACTAAATGCTTACAATATTATTTGTTACATAATGTAGTTTGCACAATCGCATAATGTAGTTTGCATCATCATGATGCAGAGCCCGACTAAGCCAACGTGAGGCCCGGGGCAAATGTCCCTCTTGGGGCACCTTTTATACTGATATAAGCAAATGTATCCACACATACATAGTGTTATTCCTTGATTTGGGGCCCCTTTTTGTTGTGGGGCCCGGGGCAGTTGCCCCGTCTGCCCTTGCCTTAGTCAGGTTCTGTCATGATGTCCTGATGATGATATATCCACATCAATTACATGAGAATACAGTTTTATAAATAGCATTAATATACATTGTGACTCGGGGAGTTTATTGTATCATTCGGTTTTTACCCCTTTTTCCTAGGTTTTTACTGGTAAAAACCTAGTTTTTACCATGCCCTGGTAAAAACCAGTTTTTACCGGTAAAAGGCCAACCCTGCTTTAAACTCTTGCTAACTACATTGAATACTTCGTTATTTGAACTCAAAGGTTCTCAGGAAATGGTTCAGATTATCTGATGCTAAGAGAACATATAACTTTTAATGTGTTTAACTGGAAAAGAAAATAAGTATGTATAGCCCCAGAAAACATATTATACTATGCTATCTAAAATTAATCTATAATATATGATGCTGCGCTACCTAAACAATTAAAAACAATCTCCTTAGAAGTCCTCTGTAACACATTAAAAAGGAGGATGCCCAAGGCATTACCTCTTTAAGCAGATAGCCCTCGAATAGCTTTGCCTAAACCACAAATGAAAACACAAAAAAAGCAATAAAGACTTACTTTAATCATAAAATGAAGCAAAAGATAGTAAACTTTAATAATTTAAAATTGTATGAGCTACACTTTTAGGAAAAACTGTAAAATGAATGTTTGCTTTTGTTTATTGATGAAGCATTACTTGAACATATAAACACACTTATAAGTGGAATGAATGTCTCTCCTGCTCAGGTACTTATGAGCAGATGTCTTTGCACCAAACTTCCTGCAACTGTATGTGTGTCACAACCAAAAATAATAGGAAAATTTAAAGATAAAAATTAATAGAAGTAAATTTTATTATGATAAGCAGGCGACAGAAAGGGTAGATTTTACTGAAGGGGAAAGTATTTTGTAGAGAGTAAATAATTATTGGGAACCTGCCAAAATCTTTTAAAAATGTAAGACTCCTAGATCCTATTTGGTAAAAACACCAAGAAGAAGTATATTGAGGCAAAATTCTTTCCATTTAAGGGAGCAGAAAAATTTATTTAATGACATTTATGATGATATTGATAGTTCAGAGACAACTAATGTTCAAGGGGAGAATGATGTAAACAGGCAAAGCCAGGATACAGTTAATCAAAGTGGATATGTAACGAGAAGGGTCCGTCCTATAAGACCTGCTCAATTTAGGGATTTTGTCTTGTGAGGAAAAAGAGGGAGATATAATGTGTTGTGTATTTTATAATATTATAATAAAATGAATGGCAACATATTATTATGTATGAATTAGTGGCAACGATACTTGTTGCAGTAATCAGAGTATGCTGAGCTGAAGCAAGGTATTCATGATGTATGTTTATGATGTAAAGTTTTAATAAAAGTGTTATATTGTCATAAAGTTAGTATTTACTGAATCTAAAATACAACAGAAAGTAATTAGACAATATAAAAAACTGACCTGTAAGTTCCAAAGAAAATCTAGCCTAGATGTCCACTCTACTTGCCGTCCATGTATTAAAACAGCAAGTAAGAAATGTAGAATCACTACTAATCCAACAGCATGTTCAGGAACAATCGATCTACAAACATAACAAAGTATTTTAAAACTATATTATAAAAATAAAATTTTCATTTAAAAATGACATCTTAAATATTTTCTCTTTTTTCATAAGAATTTTGAATTTAAAGTTTGGTGATGACACATTTAAAAGAAAAAAACAGAAGTAAGCAAGAAAATAAATTTCAATATAATTGTAGAAACTGAGCACATAATTTGAAAAACATACTAGTTACTAGTCTAAGCAAAGCATAATAGCATAGCAGCATTTGCATGTTTTTATTATCAGGTAAGAAATTTTTTGAAATGTTGTGACAACTAAAATATACAGGGTAGCCCTAAATTCATGGGCCAAACTTTTGAGATAGGTAAAATACATATAAAGAAGCATTTTTTGTATAGCAATACGATGGTGAAAATGAAATGCCATGTGGTTTCTACACAATTTGGCTTCAGCTCATTTTTGCAATAATATGCATAATTACCTCAATGCCAACTTTGGCCCTTCATGGATTAGATAACATGAACTAGTCTCTTAGCCAGAATGTGCACTAGATTTATCAAGTTTTTCGTATGGGAACACTTCAAGGCACTCGTTTATAAGACTCAAATTGATTCTGGTGAGGATTTAATAGCAAACTTTCAGTCGCTGCTGCACCTGTTCCTGAACACCTGCATCTTTGAAAAGGTATGCAAATTATCACTTAGTAGACACTATCAGGCCTCTTAATATTGGCAGTGGCACATTAGAGCACTTAATTATGCAAATACAGAAAAAAAATGACAGAAAATTTCCTCAGTGTTTCCTATTTTTTCACCTGCACCACCCATTTCTAACCCACATGGCTATACAAAAAATGCTTCTTTGTATTTTGCTCACTCTTTAAGTTTGGAGCATGAATAAGGGTCCTGAATGTAGCATTAGCTTCTCACATTATTCCACATTTCTTAGTAAAGATTAAATTCATATATAAAACAGGGAAAATGATTAAGCAAAAATTTTATTTATAATCTAATGAGATTTGTGATGCTTCAAATTTATCACACATCAAAAATAACAAACAATAAATAAATATCATAAAAATATTAATTGGAAAATATAAACTAATACTGATATCTTACCCAACATGTTCATCATAGCATTGAAATAACTCTATTTGAATGAATTCAATAGTGATAATAAAAATTGCAGTCATTGCTAACAGCAAGGATCCTTTAATCAAAATTGGAATGCGCAAAAATACAACAACAGAAAAATAAGTTAATATACAGCTGATGATAATGTACTGAGGCAGAGGACAGAAGTAATGATCATGCAAGAATGAAGTCTGAGATGTACTTGAAAAAGGATAACATTGTGGTTCCTTGTTACAAGAAAACTGAAAATGAAAACATCAGAATCAATAAAAAGTAGAATTTGAAGTGTTAAAATTGATTTGCATACAAATAAGATTTAAAAGATATACTGTATATCCTGTCATATAACACACACCAGTAATTTAAGATATGTCTTATGATAATGACTATCTTTTGTAATGTATGCATGTTTGTATTGATCATTTCAAATTTTTTTCTATTAACCATTTTATACTCGGCATATAGCATGCACATGAAAAAATTAAGTAATTTTACGAAGTTGAAAGTGTGTGTTATACACTGAGATATACAGTACTTATTCTATTTAAAATGAATTTATTCTTTAAACAATGCATGATACATGGCAGCTAAATAAACACTTGATTATTGACAACTCAGACATTATTTGGTTGGAGAAAAAGAATTACCATAATTTCCTGCTAATAATCCGCGGATTATCTGTTAAAGAACTTATGAAAATGGAGGTGTGGATTATCTGTCGCTACATATTATATGTGGCATTTTATATTTTGGGACCATTTTAATTAACAGATGATGTTGATTTCGATTGGTCCCACACAAGTTGCATACTTTGATTGAGAAACATTAATAGTAATCCAAAGTTAGTCAGAATACTGTAGCTTTTCTGAGCTTTTCCCATTTAGGGTAGAACACTTATAAAATATAGGCCGGCTGTCGATCGCAGTTTTTGTCCGCCATGTCTTTTGCAGAGTATTTTGACATGCCGTCGCTGAAATTTTTTCCAGGACAACTCCGATATTTAGAGGTACAAAACATCATATTCTGCCAATGACCAGCCTGGACCCTAGTCAGGGGTCTTTAGGAGAAATTTGGGTCTGTTAACGGACTCTTCACAAAATATTTTATCCTAAAAACGGACTTTTCACAAAATATTTTATCTTAAATATGAATCCTTCACAATATATTTCATTTTGAAAATGGACCTTCCACAAATTTCTTCCATAGTATGGCCTCTTCACAAATCTAATTGTTCCATTTGGCAACAGATTTCAATTAAGTTGTCACACACATTACAAGTTTTATTAAATTAATAATTCATAATAAAATGTTTAAAACAATGATGTTGTGCATGTAATTGTTTTATAAAAATGCAAAATAAGATAATATTTATTGATTTTTAATTTTTAACGCTGTGCTAAGGAAAACGAACTTTGAAAAGAAAAAATGGTATACAAATACAGTTACGAAAAAAATCGCCCTTCATATTAAACTAGGTGATTCTTGAAAAAATCTCTATTATCCGGAAATTTCGATTATCTGATGTTGGTTCGCTTTCAAGTCAGATAATCGAGGTTCTGCTCTATATGTATTATTTATATAAATCAGTATACCTGAATAAATTTGATGTGCTTAATCATAAAAATTATATGTTTGTTTATACATATATAGGTTTTTTTAAAGGACTTTCTATAAAAAGTCTTAAAATAGAACTTGCAACTTAATACTAAATTTAGATTTATAAAATTCTATATTTTTCACAAATTCACAAAAATAGGACCCCGGCTAGAAAACCCGATTGAATGCTAATTCAGATTCACAAAATTCTGAGTAAATTTTTCACAATTTCACTAAAAGTCTGGAAGTCTGGAAGACCCCTGTAGTGCAAAGTCTGGAAGACCCCTGTAGTGCAGTCAATCGGCCTTAATCCACAAACACCAAATATTATCTCGCCTCAATTGGTTGCTTTAATTCTTGTCTGAAGGATCATATAACTCTACAATTTTACAACAATAAAATTTATTTTTCATTGTCCCTCACCAACTTTGGTTTCAAAATAGTCCAATTAGGTAACGAAGCAATTTTGCCAGGAATGGACAGAATTTACAGACTATTTTTTCCCCGTTCTATTTGCGAAAGGCAATTAAAATGCCTGCAACTTTTTAAAAACATCTGCGGACACCATCAAATTTTAGAAGCAGTATTTCGAGATTTGAAAGCTTTGGTCAGCTGCAAACCCTTTTCAGACAAGTGAATGTTACAGCAGTAGAAATGCATGCATTTCCCCCCCATCAATGAAGTTGACTTTGGTGCAGTATGGTACGGTTGCATAAGTGAGAGCGAACCTTAATGGATAATTTTTTATACTAAGAGAATAATTAAAAAATAAATGAAAATAAAAACGAGTGTTGTTTTCGGTCCCCCTCCCATCTGTCTCGAGCTTCTGTTCAGAGATAACATGGTTGAATCATCGGAATGCAAGACTGTGTTGATTTTTCTCCTCGTGGTCGCTGGTGCAGCTGTGAAATGTTTTGTTTTTGTAATATGTTTTGTGAGCACTTCCACCAGTTTCCCCCTCCCATACCACCATGATTCATGAAAATATTGATATCCTGTGGCAGTTTGAAATTTGTATCCCATTCCCCATTCTAAGTTTGGACAGTTGTGGTTTGCAGGAGTTAATCTTTTGAGAAGACTAGAAAAAAAAAGGGAAGCTGAAATTTTCTGGCATTTTAACAGCAAACAATGCTGGATAATTGAGCTTTTACTGTACTTTAAAGTAGAAATTTCATTTTGCTTGATAACCATCTTGATGCTTTATTACCATTCATTTGGGCACCATTTAGATAGCTACTTTTCAAGAAACATAAGTTGAACTTTTCTGCTATTTATACACATTTTTAGCTTTCAAAAAAAATCTTAATTATAATTCATTTATCATAAATGTTGCATGAATTTTATTTTATTTTGCTATTGATGTGCATTAAAAACACTGTTTATGAAAAATATCAGTTCACTGCTACAGATTATCTGCCGCTGCAGATTATACAATGTAATTTTTTTTAAATGCTGATAAAATCATCGGAGGATTACATGCTGGTGCAGATTATCGGCAGGAAATTACAGTATAAATAAACTTTGAAATGCCTTTTGATGACATAAAATATGCATGCAATGCAGGTAATATACTTCCTCAAAAATAAAGGATGTACTGTAATTGTGAAGAATTTTGGTAATCAGATTTTGATAGAAAAATTGATTTTAATCATCCTTGAATTTACTTTGACAAACTGTTATATGATAACTGTATAACTCCTTATGTATCGTATGTACAATCCATTTTGACTAGTTTTGGCATGTCAGTACATATGTATAAACGTATGTACCTTGCACAACTCAAAGCAATTAACTGTAGAAAGTTATAATTTTATACATTAGGCTTGATGAAACATTTGTTGTGTACTTTTTTTTAATTGCATTCAACTGGGTAGTTTCTTTCTGGGGTCACGGAAAAGACATTCAATAAATTGAAGTCTATGGACAATCATTGTATGGGTCATGGCCAAAATTGTTGTCTCAACTGTTGCTAAGCTTGGCAATTTCTGGCAAAATATTCCCTAATTTGACACAAAAATAAGTTATTAAAACTGAAACCAGTTGGATAATTATCTCCAATATCTGGTTAGAAACTGCCAAAGCTTAATGTTATTGAAGCATGATATCCCACTTTCAAATGAAATGAGTTTCAATGAAGTGAATCAAAAATGTATATAATTTGATAGATGTACAAGTCAGTCATGGTGTTCACATATATTTTTTTCTGCTCCACTACAGAAGCATTGAATTGGAAAACTTGGTAGATATGGTGTAAACAGGAAACCATCATTGAGAATCCAGAAAGAACTAAGAAGCATACAGTCCAATAGTTCTTGAACGATGTTATGTAAAATTCATATCAGAATAATCTCTAGCTTATATATTGTGGTTACTTGGTATTGCATCCCAATTAAAAGTTTATGTTTATTAAAAGTCTAACACACATACTACAAACTTGTATCTGTAGTGCGAAAAATATTTAAAAATAAGAAACAACATACTTGCATTCATTCAGAAATATAAAGAAATTAAACAAGATTGACAGTGTTTCTATATAGTGTTAAGTCAGAGTTTGGTTGCATGCCAAAAAATATTCCAAAAATTAGCAAGATATGAATTTGTTAATTTTTTCAAAATATGCTATTTTTGCTATAAAACAGCAGCTTTATCCCTTTACAATAAACTTTTCTATTTACATTCATGATTTATAACAGATACATACAGTGACTCACAAAAGTAATTGAACACCAATATCTTTTTTTAAATGTTTAGTTAAAAAATTGATAATATAAAATTTTATTATGTTTATTGATGCAAATGATTTACTATGCATCTAATTAAAGTTTTACATAAAAATTTTGAAAATATTAAAGTATAAAATAAACATGAATTTTCAATTATGTATTATAAAGGAATGAAAATGACACACAAAAGTAATTGAACACTAAGAAGTTCAAGTTAATACAACTTTTAAAAAGTAATTATAATAAAAATTTAATACTTTGTTGGATTGTCTTGAGCTTTTCAAACTTAATTTTATGTTTCTGGCAGTGTTTAAATTATTATTTTTTTTTTTATGAACTCTGATCCTATTTTGTTGCACTTATTTTGTATCAGGATTTTCTACTATTGCATTAAAAAAAAAAAAAATAGCATGTTTTCGAACTTTTGACTCTAATTCTTTTCAAATGTGCTCTACTGGGTTCACATCTGTAGATTGAAGCAATATTTAATTTTTTCAGAATAATTATAAAGTAGCCAAAGGAGTACTTTTAAAGAAGTATGCTTCAGATCATTGTCCTGACAGAACTTGTAGCCACCTCTAAAGCCAAAGGTTATAGATAATATATTTGATCACTCTAGATATATTGACATTTTGGAAAAGACTTTGAAACCATCAGCCATAAAGCTAGGCCTTCGAAATGACTACAAATTCTATCAGGACAATAATCTGAAGCATACTGCTTTGAAAGTACTCCTTTGGATACTTTATAATTGTTCTGAAAAATTAAATGTCACTTCAATCTACAGATCTGAACCCAGCAGAGCATATTTGAAAAAACATTGGAGTCAAGAGTTTGAAAACATGCTATTTTTTATGTAATAGTAGAAATTCCAGATACGAAACTTGCAAGACAAAATAGGATCAGAATTCATTAAAAAAAAATAATTCAATCAATGTCAAAAAGATTAAATTAAGTTTTAAAAGCTGAAAACAATCCAGCAAAAGTATTAAAGTTTTATTACACATACCCTCCAACATTGGCCTTCACCTCATCAGTAGCACTTACGCGATATCGCCGGGGGGGGGGGTGTTAGGGGAGTCATAACCCCCCCCATGAGGAATTTTTTGCCATACAAAATGTATATTCTTCACTCCCTTGTCACAAACACATATACATATATATGAGTTGAGGTAGTCATAACCCCCCCCCCCCCGCTTTTTAGAGGTTTTCTCAACACTGGGTGTCTACCAAATTTTTGAAAGTCAATTTCCTGACTTTTGGGAGGTCCCGGGAAAAAAACTCCTGACCAATGCATTTTACTTAGGGAAATTGCACAATGCTTGTCTTTATATTTGCATATTTTGTACAACTTCTTTAAATCAATTTTGACTAAAGTATACAGGATTAAGCTTTTATCAATTGAGAAACAGAAGTAGTTGCACTTTCTGATAGAATTAACTAACTGTTCTTGGAAATACAGTCCTAATATATAAGTTACCAAGTAAGCTAATTTGTCTTTTACCCTCATGTCACGATTGATGAGCCGCCCATTTTCTCCTCCTTATACAAACACATCGCTTGATGCTTTCGCGGTCCGAAAAATGCATCGCAGTTGCTTTCGGTTTCCAGTCTGACAATTAGAGAGAAAGTGTAGAAAAAACAAAGACATGAAAAAAATTGATTCTGTTGGTGAATTTTCCGGACCCATTTTCCAATTTCCCGGCTTTTACCAGACTTTCAAGAGCGGTAGACACCCTGCAACATCATTATTAGAGGTTTTTTAAAATATCAGTAGTACTATCACGTTTTAAAAAACTATCCATGTGAACAAAGAAAACAACGTGCGCTGCACTTTCCTTCCACAAAAGAGCTAAGCTTACATCCAAACACAGGACGGAGCAAGATAGGGTGGCGGGAAATGCGAGAGGAGACGTGACATGACGTAACAAGAGAAGGAGCAGCTAACGGCATCCCCCCCCCTCCCATGCACACCACACTTTCGCCGACACAAGTTCGCTCACGGCTGCCGGCGCCGAGGGAGAATGTTGAATTCCCTTCTTTCACGATCGGCGCCGACACACAGGAGTGTTGACTCACAACAAAGCAGCTAGGGTTGCAAACCGCACCTCCGTGCAGGCATAATGCCCTAAAAAAAGTAAACATTTGCTCAATTCCGTAGTTTTTTCGTACCATCCGTAGCTCCGTAGTTCATGCTACTTATCCGTATAAACTACGGATAATCCGTAGCAGTTGGAGGGTATGATTACATTTATCTTTTAAAAGCTGTATTAACTTAAACTTCTTAGTGTTCAATTACTTTTGAGCAATTTTCATTGCTGTATAATAAATGGTTGAATTTATCTTTATTTTACTTTAATATTTTCACAATTTTTATATAATTAGATGCATAGTACATTTGCATAAATTAATAAAATTTTATATTATCAATTTTTTAACTAAATATTTTTGAAAAAGAGGTGTTCAATTACTTTCGGGAGTTGCTGTACTTTTCAGAAAATATTCCTCATACATGCTTTAATACATTGCTTGTAATGGATTTTCTATATACGTTGTAAATACATATTAATCAAAGTATTCAATGAAAACTTAACAGTGGACTTTATTAATAACAATACACAGTAACGTAATCAAGGGCTGCAAACACAGACATTACAACTGCGCACAAGGTTTCTTCACAGTTGCAGTGTAAGGTTGAAGATGAAGTCGTTCCCTTTTTACATAGCAGAGTGGAATACAGTTAATAATAGTAGCAGATGCAACAGCTTGCCAGCAAGAAAAGTGACACATCTCTAAACAATTCATTTTGCATATTATTACACAACAGAATAGGTCTAATTGGTTTGTATTTTCCATACAATATACCAGTCCTTCATTCAACTATACCTATGACCAATATTCCATCTAACTTTTCTCTAGTCATTACGTGTAAATCTTATGCTCAAATGCAAAATTTAATATGAATAATTAGGGTGGGCCGAATTTTTTCTTTTTTTTTTTTTTTTAGTTTTTAGTTTTTCAAATGCTATGCTTGTGTGTGAGCAGAAAACTTATATCGTAGATAAGTGAAATGCATTAAAAATTATTTTTTTAATTTAAATGTGTCGATAGTGCATCGACCTTAAAATTTGAAAAAATATGAGATTTTCATAAGTGGCTGTGCCAAAATTATTTAGTGGCCTGTTTGGCACACAGCTCAGTAAATGGGAAAAATATCCAATGATGAATTTTGAAAGTATTGATTCAACAATACCTACTGGAAATATGCTTTGCTATAAAATCAAGCAGTTGTCCTGAAGATATATCACAGCTTGTGAACCTAGCCCACTTTCTCATGCAAGATGGTTTACAACAGCAAAGATTTCTCTGACTGCATTTAAGTGTTAAAAACTGAACAGAAGTCATATGTCTGTGTGGTTTCACATCAAGAAAACTAAATGTTTCACAAGTGGAGCGAGTTTGTATTGAAAGTTATAAAATTGAGAAGATTTCTCCCAGAAAACTTGCTAAAAATTATTGACCCAGTTACTGAGAGAAACAAATTTTTTGCTCACCAAGAAAACTTGCTTTTGTGTATGACAGTCGATAAAAGAGATCATGTAAGGTTTCAGAAGAATTATAAAAGCTAGCTTCTAAAAGAAAATCAATCAGGGGTCTTCATCCAAAATCAATTTCCAAGCTACAGTCTATATTGAAATGATTCACTGGAACATTACTGCACTTTCACCATCACCTTCCCTGCGAAGATTCACCATTCAGGAAATTTGGTCTAAGCCAATAAGGTGGAAAGGCAGCTGAGTGGAACTTTGATAGCTTCCAATGTCACACGCAAGCTGCAGAACGATGTGTCAGACTATTAACAGAGGCGTCACAAAAAGTCAGTTCTAATTCTAGAAATGGATTTATAAGGACTACACTTCTTTCAAGGCCTTCAATGACAGGTTTTTCAAGCAAATCTTATTTTAAATTACCAAAAGAAACTAAAGACAAGTAAAAGACATTTTAATTATAAAGTGACTTTTTGAAAAATCAGAAAAACTTTTGCTTCAATAGAAATTCTTAAATAAACTATTACTAATTTGTATATTTATCTTTATTCTACTTTATTCAACTAAAATATTACTACAGTTACTCTTATTTTTAGATATATTTGATATTTTTTCATTTCTTAGAAAAATTCCAAAACTCTGTATATATTTTCAAATCTTAGGGTCAATGCACTGCCACTAGATGATAAAAATATGAATATGTTTGTATACATATTTTTATTTCACTTACATACCCTCCAACATTGGCCTTCACCTCATCAGTAGCACTTACGCGATATCGCCGGGGGGGGTGTGTTAGGGGAGTCATAAGCCCCCCATGAGGAATTTTTTGCCATACAAAATGTATATTCTTCACTCCCTTGTCACAAACACCTATACATATATATGAGTTGAAGTAGTCATAACCCCCCCGCTTTTTAGAGGGGTCAAATTTACTGACTTTTGGGAGGTGCCGGAAGAAAAACTCCTGACCAATGTATTTTACTTAGGGAAATTGCACAATGCTTGTCTTTATATTTGCATATTTTGTACAACTTCTTTAAATCAATTTTGACTAAAGTATACAGGATTAAGCTTTCATCAACTGAGAAACAGAAGTAGTTGCACTTTCTGATAGAATTAACTAACTGTTCTTGGAAATACAGTCCTAATATATAAGTTACCAAGTAAGCTAATTTGTCTTTTACCCTCACGTCACGATTGATGAGTCGCCCATTTTCTCCTCCTTATACAAACACATCACTTGATGCTTTCGCGGTCCGAAAAATGCGTCGCAGTTGCTTTCGGTTTCCAGTCTGACAATTAGAGAGAAAGTGTAGAAAAAACAAAGACATGAAAAAAATTTATTCTTTAGGTGAATTTTCCGATTTCCCGGCTTTTACCAGACTTTCAAGAGCGGTAGACACCCTGCAACATCATTATTAGAGGTTTTTTAAAATATCAGTAGTACTATCACGTTTTAAAAAACGATCCATGTGAACAAAGAAAACAACGTGCGCTGCACTTTCCTTCCACAAAAGAGCTAAGCTTACATCCAAACACAGGACGGAGCAAGATAGGGTGGCAGGAAATGCGAGAGGAGACGTGACGTAACAAGAGAAGGAGCAGCTAACGGCATCCCCCCCCCCCTCCCACGCACACCACACCACACTTTCGCCCGACACAAGTTCGCTCACGGCTGCCGCCGCCGAGGGAGAATGTTGAATTCCCTTCTTTCACGATCGGCGCCGACACACAGGAGTGTTGACTCACAACAAAGCAGCTACGGTTGCAAACCGCACCTCCGTGCAGGCATAATGCCCTAAAAAAAGTAAACATTTGCTCAATTCCGTAGTTTTTTCGTACCATTCGTAGCTCCGTAGTTCATGCTACTTATCCGTATAAACTACAGATAATCCATAGCAGTTGGAGGGTATGCACTTATCTACCCCAGGTACAAGTTTTCTGCAGTATAATTTTTCTAAAAGAGCCAAAAACATTTTTCTGGCTAACCCTGATATATATATATATTGAATTATTATCCTATTATATTAAGTTATACTGTAAAACATATTATAATACTATTATGAAAGACAAGAAATGGACTACATTTTATTACAAACTCTATTTTTACATGGCCAAACTGAAAATTCCATTGCAGGGAAAAGGGTGGAATGGGAGAGACTTCTGAAGAAGGCCAGGGCCCACAAAGGGCTGTCGTGCCAATGTTGATGATGATGGTATTTTTACACAATCATGAAACACTTTTTGTTTCAATGGAAATTGGTGAATATTTGTAAAATATGTGCTTTTTTATGTGTAATGCACTACTAATAATTTGTAATATGCAATTTTTCTTTCATTTATTTATTTTTCCTATACTTTGTTCTACTAAAGTAAGACTATGTTACAGAAACTATTTGATTGTTTTTTATATTTTAGAAAAATTATGAAACTTGCACATTTTTTCAAACTTTATGATAGCCTCCCGCCAGCGGTAAGTTTTCTCCTTTTGTCATTGCTGAAGATCGTCAGCTTTTTCTCCTCGTGTGACATAATAGTTTGAACTCTGCCAGCCTGAAGCATGGCTGTCATTTGACTATGGGCCAAGCACTCCCATTACAAAACTACTCATGGCTGACTTAAAAAGATGTTTTTGTGACCAGTTAGTTGCTTTCGCGACATTTTGAGTCAAATTATTTTTTCCTAGAGGTATCACGGCTGATGTTTCTATGAATATTTTAACAATACTACAGCCATATTAAGACGAGCGTTCCTCTTAACTGTTTGATCATTGCAGACATTGTGTTTTCCCTACAAGTATGATTGCATTATTAACAGTGCATCGTATCATCTAGTTTCGACTCAATGTTCCCGGGTTTTTATCTTCAAATTTCAAGCATGTTTGTCATTGTTGTATTGAAGCATACTGTCAAGTACTATTCAGATGGGGGTCGTCTACATAACAAAAGTTTTGCCCAGTATGGAACTTTGTTCAGTGATGTTTTCCCAGTATGAATTAGGAGTTTTCCTGTTATGATTATTATATTTGACGTGTATTTTGTGCATATTATTTATATACTTGTTTCAATTAGAATATTTTAAAGCATATTTAATCATGTGTTCGTTCGAAACTCATAATTAGAGATGCTTAATGCATCAAATTTGAGTACTTGGAAAAATGGTATAAAAGTCTTGCTAATGGAAAGGGAAGTTTTGGGATTTGTGGAAAACATAGAACCTGCTTTAAATGAAAGTGCTATGCAAAAAGAAATCCAAGATTATAATTTACGTAAGGCAAGAACCTATTCAACGATATACTAGAGTGTTACTGCTGATCTTTGCTCACTTATATCAACGATTGATGCAGGTGACGTTGCATGGGAACTTAAGAAACACTTTGAATCGACCTCTAGAGCTAGAATTATGCAGCTACTAGATGAATTTTTCTCGCATCATTATATTGATGAGGAGGGAATTGGATTATCTGCAGCTAAAATATTGAAAACTGTCTTTAAATTATATGATTTAGGACACCCTATTGAAGAGTTATATCAGGGATTACAGCTCATTTGATATTTAGACTCAAACTTTCAGAATATAGTACAAACCATTTATCATTGTGCAGATAAAAATTTTACATGTCAAAAAATTCTAGATGAACTCTTTGTGGAGGAGGGGCACATTCGCCAAGTAAAAAGGAACACAGGTAATTATGAGAGCACTCTGTTAGCTACCACCATTGAGGGCTCTCAGAAGCGTAAAAACGAAATTTCCAATAAATTCGGCTCCTGCTTTTGGTGTAAAAAATATGGACACCTCTTAGCCAATTGCAAAGTTAAACTTAATAAAAATAAAAAGGGTAAAAAGTGAGTTATAAAATCAATCAATTATTGTGATATTGTTAAAGTTGATAAAAATCTTCTTAACATTGAAGTTAACCAATCAAGTGGGATCATTAATAAAGCCTGGGTGTTTGATACAGGTGCCTCTAATTATTTTTGCAATAAAGATTTATTTTCTACATACAAATCAGTGCGTAACACCACCATGTCACTTGCAATAGGTAACATAAAAAGCAAAGCAGAGGGTACTGGAACTGTTGAATTTGGTGTACGTCTTACTGGGAAAGTGCATATTGTAACACTAACAGACATAATGTATTCACCAAAATTCCATAGAAATCTGAAATCCGGTTTGAAGGCGGAAAGTACTGGAGCTAAGTTTGTTGGTACAAATGGCAAAATATGGATATATAATAAAATAGGTGAAACTATTTTCTATCCAAAGCATACAAATGGCCTTTATTTTAAAGAATAAACTGATGAGGAAACAGTGGATACAGGGGGAGTTGTATAATCTGTCAACAGAAACAAGCAACGATTTAACCATTTGGCATAAAAGGTTTAGTCATGCTAACATGGATTATATAGTACATACTAGCAAAAATAGTAGTGTCCATGGATTACCCACTTCAAAAAATAAAGGAGAGGCTTGTATTTCATGTAAATTAGCAAAAGCACGTAGGAAAAGCTTTAAGCCTATATCTGGCATTAGATCGTGAAAACCACTAGAGTTATTACACCTTGATGTATGTGAGCCGTTGACAGTTTTGTCACTTGATGGTAGCCAATATTTTCTAACTATTGCAGACAATTACTCAAGGCACATAACAATTTTTCTTTTGAAGAAAAAATTGGAAGTTTTTAACTGTTTTCAAAAATACCAAAGCCGAATGGAACAGCAATTAAACTTAAAAATTGTGAATGTGCGTACAGACAACGAACTAAAGTTTTGTAGTAGAGTTTAAAAATTTTATTGTTAAGGATGGTATTCATGCTGAACAGGCGACATACACACCAGAGAAAAATGGTGTGAGCGAACAGTTCACTTTAACAGCAATGAATGCAGTTAAGAGATATGCTCCATGCCAGCGGTTTCAGTAACAAATTTTGGAGCGAAGCCATTCAATGCTTCGTACACACTTGGAATCGAGTTTGTCACAAAATTAAAATAAAACACCATTTGAACTTTTTTTTTTTTTTGGTAGAAAACCAAGTCTCTTATTTTAAAAGTTTGGTTGCACTGCCTGTGTAGGTAGACCAAAGAATTTGAGAAATAAATTAAATTTAAAATCAAGAATAGGCGTTATAGTGGGATATGCAATAGATACCAGAGGTTATCGTACCCTACTTAAAAATAAAATCATAGAAACGTCAAATGTTAAGTTTAGTGAGAAAATTGAGTGAGTGGAAGCCGAACTAGAGCCTAGTAAGAGTAATAAAAGTTTTGTGCATTTCCGGAGAAATGATTTGGATACAGATAGTCCTTAACCAATGCAAAGTATAAGTACTGATGTAACCCCCTCCACTCCTTGTGAGAAGAGGTATCTTGGATTAGATGTGCTGTTCCACGAAAAGATGGAACTCGAGTAGATATTAACTATAATGTTGAGGGAAAGAATATGCATTTAAGATCTAACAATGACGAGAAATACTGCAATACGAACATCAGATTTCACAGGAGATTGTTTAACTTTAGTGGAAAGAACACTTATTCTGGAAAGATGTCGAATCAGACAATTTTGGACCAAACAAATGATAACTGTGAACTTGAAGCTCATAATGTAGAAATAAAAATTCCCAGTAATTATAACGAATGCATGTCATCTGTTGAAGCTGAAAAATGGAAATGTGTGATGACCGAAGAAATAAATACGATGCACAAGCGTAATGTTTGGGAACTAGTTCCTAAACCTGAAAATAAGAAAATCGTAGGAAATCACTGGGTGTATAGTTTAAAATATGATGAAAATAATCAAACAAATATAAGGCAAGGCTTGTAGCCCAGGGCTTCGTGCAGAGTCAAAATGATACATATGATGAGGTATTCAGTCAGGTCATTAATTTTTCATTAATCAGACTATTTTTTTCAACATTAGTTTTTTTAAAAATTGGAACTATTATCAGATTGTATTAAATGTGTGTATCTATATGCACCTTTGCAAGAAGAAATATATATATGTATCAGCCACAAAAGTATGAGGATCCGGACAATCCAAACTACGTATGTCTGCTTAAAAGAGCCTTTTATGGATTACGTCAGAGTGGCAGGGAATGGTTTTGTGAATTCGATAGAATACTTCAAACATTAAAATTTAAAAGGTTAAATGGAGTAATTGTACATATATGTATGGTAATAGTATTGTACTTCTTGTATATGTTGACGACATACTAATATTTAGAAAACCATTAGACTGCATCAACAACATTCTAAATGTTTAAAAGGGAATTTGACATAACTGTTTTAGGAAAAACCAAAGTACTCCCAGGGGTAGAGTTTGAAGAAAAATTTGGAAAACTGTACATACATCAACAAAAATACATTGACAAAATATGTGAACAGTATAAAAGATATAATTTTAATTTATCAAGCCTCCCCATTGTTAAAAGTTTATCCTGTCAAAAATGGACTGTCCTAATTCAGAATCTGAAACTAATGAACAGTCCAAATGACCATACAGGAATATTGTAGGATATTTGTCTTATCTTGATAATTGCATGAGACGCGATTAGCAAGATACGGTAAGCAATAAACGTTTTGGTCCGATTACAGGAAACCCCGGTTTAAAATATTGGAACGCATTACTAAGGTTATTGGGTTATGTTCGATATGCAAAAAACTATACACTTGATTTGTCAGATGTAACTAACATGGAAATTAACTGTTATTGTAATTCAGACTTCGTTACTAATAGAGATGACCGTATTTTAATGGAAGGTACACTGCTACTGATAAGTAATGCACCTGTAATCTGGGGTGCGTTTAAACAAAAGTTTGTAAGTCTTTCAACAATGGAATCTGAGTTCATTACCCTGACAGTGGCTTCTAAGGAAATCAGTTGGCTAATATATATATTGGATGAATGCAACAAATTAGGTATTACAGAAATACAGTTAACCGATAACACTATATACTGTGACAATGAGGCAGCAATTAAATATGCAAAATCTCCTATTAAAAATATTTGAACAAAACATATTGACGTAAAACTTCATTTTATAAGAGATTTATTGAATGATGCACTGTTTAACTTAAAATATATTTATGGTAAAGAGAACTTAGCTGATATTTTTACAAAGCTGCTACACATAGATGGACTGAATAAAATTTGTGAGCATACATTTAAAAATTCAGAATAGTGTATTTAATGTATTTGTATATTCATTAAAAGGAAAGTGTATTTAAATTATGTATATAGAGAAAAAATTATGTGTGCGTGTAAATATTTAATTCTGCAGAATTTGTTGTATTATGTATCCCTAATTCAATGTAATTTTTGTAATGACAAATGCAATTTTGAACATTAGGTATATTGAACATGAAGATTTCATGTTTAATGCTGTATTTTTTTTTTCTTGCGATCATGGTGCATGAGAGAGGGCTGCTTGATAGCCTCCCACCAGCAGTAAGTTTTCTCCTTTCATCTTCGCTGAAGATTGTTGGCCCTTTCTCCCTGTGTGACATCATAGTTTGTTCTCCGCGGTTTCTTCCCATTCTCATTGACCGTGATCGCATCTGTATCTCCGTGATAATGGAGCGGTTTTCTGATAGGCCAACAGGAACTTTAGTGTATGCAAATTGGTTTTTCCTTTTGTACGTGTAGTATTTAAGGAGTGTGTAATAGTTTTATACTGCTTTTGCTCCTACTAAGTTCTGTTGCTTGCACAATGTGTGCGTTATGTATCATCTTTATATGTAAGTTTACTTTTAAAACAAGGTTTTTTTACGATTCATTAATATGGATTGCTATGCAGTTCTAGAGTTAGCAATTTAACAGTTAGATACAGTCTAATTTTCTTAATAATAGTATAATTCCACAGGAAAATAGTATAATTCCACAGATAATTCTTTTGTATGTATCTTTCCAGTGTTGTGTGTATGCATACATATGCAGAGTTTACAGGGAACAGTGCTTATGACACATTTCCTGCAAACCTGATGTCCATAAATTCCCCTATTAGCAGAAACAGGGTGTCAACCGTTGTTAATAAATAAAAATACTAGCATTAGTAGCCTCACAAACACACAAAAGTTGCAAAAATAACATGCTTTTTCTCACTTTTAGTTGCAAAAAATAGCATGCTGTTTCTTACTTTTAGTAGCCAAAATAGTAGTAATATTATTGAAATCAAGCATTTAAAAATTACAAGATAAAATAATCAAATTAACTTTTCTCTCACATATACACACACAATCACCCTTCTCATACATCATACACTGATTAAATATAGGTAACATTAATTACAAGTAATTTTACAGAGACATCTTTTTTTAACTGAACAAAAAATAATGAAATTTATTTTAAAAAATCTTTTTTATATTTTCTAGTTTTCCACTTTCATAATACTTTTAATGAATACAAAAAAATTATCATCAGGATGACCAAAATCACTGTTTGATTCCCTAGAATAGCTACGACATGCAAACAGTCATCCTAGGAAGGCTTCTATAGGAGTCACTCTGGTAGCAGATAAAGATTACAAAAGAAAGAAAATTAACAAAAACAAAACTTGTCCTTTCGAATTACCAAATTATCCTACATGGGAAAAGTAAAAAAATATTTGAAAATAGTATAAAAATGACAATTTTTAAACAAAAAAGTATCCCCAGTTGCCTAATCTTAAATTTAGTAGCAAAAGTCTCCTTTTTAGTTGCTGGTGGACACCCGCAGAAAAATACACAAAATGATTTGTTTTAGCTTTGTCACTTTCCTTGTGGGCAAAATGAGGCAATAATTGCTTTATAGAAAAAATGTTTAGTCTTTTAGCATAGTTAAGCATTTAACTGCATGGTTCAAAAATTACCTTCACTGCTACTATAGATAATTCAATAATGTTGAAATGACTCAAATATTTCATGTAAATGCATAACACTAAAAATGAAGTTAACTAAACAAAAACATTAACTATTAGATTAAAAAATACTTACAATATTCACTTGAGCAACAACATATATCAAAACTATAGTACAGACAATTGATGTCATCCGCAAAGGAAAAAACTGGCTGATATCCCATCTTATGTACTGTAGAAAAAACATATATTAAATTATTTTATATAAATTAACTGGATTTTCTTTGTACATGGTGGATATGTTTCACACAATAATGTCTAAAAAATACATGCAGAAGTCCACTAAAATAAAAAACAATTATCATTCAGTTTCCTTGCACAAAAATCAGTTAAGGTTATCAAAAAAGTAAATTTTTTTACAGTTTATTGTATCATAATTTTATTTAAAAAACATAAATAAAACAATGACTTTTAAAAATAACAAAGATCTATTAACTATCTGTCATATCTGTAATTGGACATATCTGTTTACACATGTTTAGCTGTCGTCAATAGATATTACCTTGAGCTTGTGAAGTATTTTTTTCCACATTTTTTGGATTAATTGATTTAAACGAAAATTTGATTGATTGTCAGTTGCTGTGTTTTTCATTGTTGTTATGAGTTCTTGGTACAACTGTTTGTACAGGGTTTATACTCCTTTTATGAAATAATATTTCTTGAGTTTTCCAGATAATTTTTCATGAATATCCAGGCTATCACAAATACATATTGGAAACATTTGCTGAGTAAATATCTCACATTTTTATGTTCTCTGTCAGAGATTATGCTCAAACTGTGTTCACCTCCTTCCATCACATAAATTATGAATTAAATTGATACAGAAAAGTTTTAATACATAAATTATAACTTCGATTAGAACACCATAAAAGTTAAATTTTGGTGCATATTTTCCTCCTGAAGTAGAAAAAAAAATCATGTTAGTTTAACTTTTATAACATTAACAGCATATTGCTGTTATTAATTTTTATTTTTTTTATGGCTCAAGAATACTCTCACACTGAATTAAAACAAAAAATACAAACAAATGGGAGAGTATCTTTGATTTCCCAGATAAAAAATTAGATTTTGCAGGTTAAAAGAATAATTCATTTTTTCGTGAAGTTTTCCTGAGTTTGAAGAGTTAATTTTGAATTCCCTGAGTTTTCCCAGCTTTCCAAGTTTCCCTGAGGGAGTGCAAACCCTGTTATATGGAAGTGATGTACCGTATTATTTTAAAGCTGCGCAAAGAAAGAATCTGGTGTAGAAACATACAACAAGGAAGAGAAAACTACCATTATGAGAAAATCAACTCTTTTGATAATTATGGCTAAGTTTAGAAAAGAATAAATAATAGAAAATTAGAAAATTTTTGCAATACATTTTACCTTTGACCTTTATCATTTAGGCTCTAAGCCATTAAAATGTTTTCTATTTAGAAAAAAAATAGCTACCTGGTGTTGTTATTCATTAAAATTGTTTACACAAGTGATGGAATCCAATAACAGAAAACGCAATGACTTTGAAATTTTCTTTAATCTTATCCTCTAATCTTTTTCTACATATGAAGAAGTCAAATTTTGCTTTTATTACAAGTAAACTGGTAAACAAGATTGCATACAATCGACATTAAATAATATAGAAAAATGTTTCTTTATTTTTAAACTAGCTGTAGGGCCGTTCTTCGCACGGGAATGAATGGACTTTTTGATATTAAGATTTGTTGTGATTACTATTTATTGTAATAAAGAGATATAACAAAATGGATATCACGTTATATTGTGTTCAATAATCATGCATACCGAATTTCAAGGCAATCGTATGTACGGAGCAGAAGGCAATGCGGCGTAGCACAATCTAGTGACGAGTTTTAGCAAAGCGGATACGGCGAAAATATTCTTCGCATTCAGATATCGATGTATACGAATTTTCATGACGATCGGCTGGATAGTTCCGAAGTTCATGTGTTGACGCGACATCTAGTGTCAAGTTATAGGAAAATGGATCACGCCAAACTCTTCCCCATGTTCAAATATCTATGTATACCTATTTTCATAGCGATCATTTGCACAGTCAAAAAGTGATACACTTCAAGGCCATCTAGTGGTTAATTAAAGTAATGATTTGCTACAGCGCCGTCAAGTGGCAAGTTATAGCAAAATGGATAACGCCAAAATATTCTCATTGTTCAAATAGCTATGTATACTGTTTTTCATAGCGACCGTTTGAATGGTCAAGAATTTGGCCTGCTGCAGCGTCATCTAATGGCGGTTTAAAATAATAATGCATTGCAGTGCCATCTAGTGGTGAGTAACATCAAAAGTAACAGAGTTAGAATAAATTCTTCGTGCTCAAATGTCAAGTATAAAAAATTTTATGCCGATCGATCGAACGGTATAGAAGTTGATGCGCTGCAGCACCATTTAGCGGCAAGTTATAGCAAAATGGATAGTGAAAAATGTTCTTCGTATTCTAATATCCGCGTGTACCAAATTTCATCGAAATTGGTTGGACGATATTCGCATAGCAAACGGCTAAACGGAATAGAATTCGACGTTCTGCTGCGTTACCTAGTGGCAAGTTAGAGGAAAACGGATAGCATAATAACCTTCTCTATGATAAAAGACTTTGGTGAACCAAATTTCATGGTGATACGTGAAATGGTGCTGGAGTTTTTCAACCTCATACACACATACCAACATTCATTTTTATCTATAACCAGTTTTATTATATATACCAGTCTCAAATAAAATCCAGTTTCAAATATAAGCCTCGCCAAAGTGCCAACATATGCCATTTTGCAAGAGTTTTTTCAGAGAATCATTCGAAGCATTGACTTAGCAGCAATCAAAATGGGAAATGGTTCGACCGCCAAACAGTAAAGCAGGCATTTATTTGAAAACTGGAATCCCTTAATACAGCCGCATTTTTTAAATTATCAACTATAACATGTTTTATTCATCGTTACCTCGATGTACTAAATGTGAAGATACTATCAATTTTCTGAAATTTGGCGGATTTCTCCCAAGTTAAATCAATGTACTCAATTGGAAAGAATTCTGAAGCTAGATCACTTGAAATGCCCTAATAACTGCATTATTTCTGCACGGATAATTAAAATTTAATGCTGTATTCTAATAAAACCTATACACTTGTTTCCAAAAATGCTATTTCCTTAAGCTCTCAGTAAATTGCGCCAAAAAGCCTAAAACTGTGCAAACTGCTAGAACTCACTTTCTAAAAATCGGCCTATCAGCCATTTTATTTTTCGCCAAACTAAAAAAATTTACATATTAGTCTCGGAAATCTTCAATACTCATTGTTTTGCATATAAAAATTTCATTCCTGCTCTCATTTCATATGCGCACACGATATTATAATTAAAAAAATAACCTTACAAATATAAACTAAAAAGAATCATTATTATTCTTTTATTTTTACTTTAAGAATTTAAAGCATTTTATTCGGCAAAATCGCACCACATGGCAACCACGATGCTTATTTCACACTTTTTTCACTACAGGGGTTACAATTACGGAAAGCTTTCTGCTTGGAGAACATAAAAAATCTCTTAAATTCCGGGAACAGGTGGACTTTCAAAGTTTTAAAGCGGACTATCATTTATTCTATATTATTTTACATATCTGTGCAAAATTTCAGGCTGACAGGTCCCTTTTTGAGGATTTGTATACTACCCAAATCCACAAACTGACAAACAGAATTTCATTTTATTTATAAGATAACCTACGCTCGTTTTTAAAAATACCTTCTCATTAAATTGCGCCAAGCGCTAGAATCATAGAAAATCTGACACACTTTCAGATTTTAAATACACACTAAAGTGCTATATATTAAAAGCGTATTATAATCCGTGGGTCTTCCCAATTTTTGTTCCTTCTTTCATTAAGTTGGAAAGTATATCATTATTCATGAGTGTGATTAAACAAAATTAAAATTGATATTTCTAACATTATTTTTCTGGATGTAATACATTAGAAATAGATGCAGAAAAGCTGCTCACAAAAATGCACAATTCCAACTGAATGAAAATTTCAAAAACTTATTCTCAGGTATATTCATAACCCAAATAGCAGACGATTAAATTACGATACATAGCCCCAAGAGTTAGAATCCTCCTCAAAATCGCACATCAACCCCTTTTATTTTTCGCCAAATTAAAACGTTGCACATTTATTTTCGGAAAATTTCCAAATTCTATTTTTCTTTTCAGTATAAATCATTTTATTCCTGCTCCGATTTTGCATGCACACGATATTTTAATTAAGAAATAGCCTTACAAATAATCCAAACAAAAAAATGGTTATTCTTTTATTTTTACTTCCGAGTCTGAATAATTTAATAAACTTGACCAAAATGGCAACCTAGATATGCTCAAACCTCGCTCTTTCCACTGCGGGGTTACAATTGCGAAATGGCGAGAACAAAAATGATCATTTTGCGACACGTTTTTTATCGATATCTCCGGAAATAATTCGAATTTTGAAAAAAATCACTTCGAGGTATGTTGGGACTCGTGTTGGAGAATTACTGTACAAAATTTGGTAGGTCTACGATCACCCGTTTTGGAGCTACGCGAGACACAGACAGGCAAATGGACAGTTTACAGATTGCTTCATTTATATAGATAGATTAGCATGATATTACCAGGTCGAGGTTAATTTCAGGGAATTAATTTTTAAGTGAAATTTTACATTTAAAGCTGATGTATGTCAAATACTGGGATCTTTTTATGTGGTTTATTTTACTTTTCTATATATCAACACCGTTGAATAAATTTTGATGTCTAGGAATTTCTTAGATCTCAAATCACTATATTATGAAAAACCTCATTTTAATTGCACAGATATAAAGGAAATTTGTAAAACTTACTTTAACTTTTGCACCTAAAGCCAAGACAATGATCAGAAACACCCAGCAAAATGCAGCAATAAATAATATCACCATCAATAAAGATCTGAAAATAATAAATTTTTCATTATAGTAAAGAAATAGAAGTTCGTGCATTAAATTTTTGTCAGCATTTTTTTTTTTTTTTTTTTTTTTTAGATTCTCTTTTAGAATTATATTAAAAACTGTATTATACATTGTATGTAATCATTTCTGTTAACACAATAAGCATGAAAGTTATGACTGTAGTAGAAAGCAGGTATTTAATGCACAGCAAAAAAACAAAATCAAGAGAAAGAAAAAAGCAGTTTCATCACATAGATATATATTGAAGATTTCTGTTTAAATATTTTATAAAATTCAATTAAAATTCATTACCTAGTCAGAATAATAGCTTGTAAGCATCCCATCAACAACAATACGATTAAACAACAAACCATGCTGTTTGCAAAACCTTCATCTTTTTCACTGTAATACTATAAAGAAAATAACAAGGATATCAAAATAATGTTTAAAAGTAAAATAACAAACCTTTCCTATTTTTCTCTAACACAGGAACTTTGCAGTCTTATATATGAGAAAATCAGCTCTTTTTTAAATTCCTCATACTAAATTTAAATTCAGTAGAAAAAAAAAACAGACTAACTTTACAACAATGTCATTAAATATGTTAAAAAAGTCAAACATTGGCACAACAGCCCCTCTGTGGGGCCAAGGCCTGTGCTGCCCAACGGCACCTTCGTGACCATAGGCTTTGGGGTGCAGATGCATATGCCTTGGGCAGGTGGTCAGCCTGATGCGAAGCCCTCAGTGTTTGACCCCAAGCAAGCTTGGTCCTCATTAAATATGTTACCCACCTTATATTCATTTATTATCATCATCACACACAGTGCTTGCTCTAGACAAAAAATCTGCGAGTCATGCTGACTCATTATTAATAAGAACAAGGGTCGATTTAGGAAGTAAGAAAAAAAAGCTTATGTGCACAGTGCCTCTAAAAATTGTTTGTACACCTTAAAAATATGTAGTAAAAACGAAGTACTTTGACATTGAATTCGAATATGAAGACCAATATTTTTCACATCATTTCTATGTGATTCTAAATAAAACCCAACATAATAAATTATATTGACTGATATTATTTTTAAAATGGAAGGAAGCAGTGAAAGAACATGCCACGAAAGTCATCATACAATAAAACATTTTTGGATAAATTGATGAATAAAATTATCATCTGTCACTTTATTTTTATTTTTGCATTTTGTGGCATTTAAACAATCGTTTGGCTTAAACTTTTGCTGGCTTACTCCGTAATATTCTAAAATTTATTTTTAAATGGTTCATAGACATAAAGAAACAACAAAAAAAATTTGAAAATTGATTATTTTTCATCATAGCAATGGCAAATCAGTTCATAATATCGCTAAATTAGTTAATTTATCCCCTTCTACAGTGCAGAATGTGATGAAATGCTTCAAAGAAGGAAATCAGATCAAAAAGATAAGATAAGGTTGAGCGGCAATGTTAACAAAACGTGATCAGAGATTTTAAATTAGAAAATTTGTGAAAAATCCTCATTGCTGTAAAAGTTTCTGAAGAATTTAATTAAACACTTTCTACTTTAATTTCACCTGAAACAGTTCGACGAGTTCTCAGAGCAGCTGGATTAAATGAGCATTCTGCCATAGAAAATTTTTTGTTAGTGCAAAAAGCAGAAAGCTTAGGCTTTCCTTTGCAAGATCAATGCTAAATAAACCCAAAACGTATTGGGAAAATGTCTTATTTGCAGATGAAAACAAATTTAACATTTTTGGTTCTGATGGACATATAATGTTATGGAGAAGAAAAAAGGAAGAACTTTATCCCAAAAACTTAGTAGGAACAGTTAAGCATGGCAGTAGAGGTGTCCTTGTATGGGGGTGCATGTCAGCATCAGGACTAGGTAATTTGGTATTTATTGATGGCATAATGAATTGTGCTCTTTACTTAAATATTTTAAGAGACAATTTAAAATTATCTGCCCAAAATTTGGGCATTGGAAACAACTTTGTTTTTTATCAAGATAATGATCCTAAGTGCACAGCTCTCAACATATGCCTGTGGTGTCTCTATAATGATCCACAAGTTTTGAAAATGCCTCTTCAATCGCCAGATTTAAACCGAATAGAGCATATTTGAAGAGAATTCGAGGTTAGAGTACAAACACACACACACACACGCAGGATATTAAAACGAAAAGCGAACTAAAAACAGTAATGATGAAAGAATGGATGAACATTGATGCAGAAATCACAAAAAAGCTTGTGAAATCTATTCCCAGACATTTAAAAGTAGTTGTGGATGCTAAAGGATATCCTTAAATATTAATTTACGAAAAACTTTAAAATATATATTTTTTTAGAAAGTGATTCTATCAACCTTTCAAGTATATTAGGCAAGTTGGAGTGTATAGGCTGATTATTTTACCAACTATGCGAAAAATTCCAGAGCTGGGGGTCGAACCCAGGACTACCGCTTAACGTGCGGGTGCTCTACCACTGAGCGAGAAATTTCATCTGGGAATCGTCCCAGAGTAGCTCAGTGGTAGAGCACCCGCACGTTAAGCGGTAGTCCTGGGTTCGACACCCAGCTCTGGAATTTTTCGCATAGTTGGTAAAATAATCAGCCTATACACTCCAACTTGCCTAATATATATTGACATATTAGTAAATATTCTAAAGTGTATGAAAACTTTTGTGTGATAAAGTTTCTGTTACTTCTTGATTATTGAATTCTTAAAAATAAAGTTTTACTATATTTTAAAAATATTTTATGTAGTTTTGTTAAAAATAGATTACAGATCTTATTATTAAATGCCCATTCTCAAATATTAATTTTAATTAATGGATATAGACTTATTTCATTAAAAATCATAGGTGAACAAATACTTTTCAAAGCCACCGTAGTTAATGATTTTGTACCTGAATATAGCCATATTACATACAACCTTCGACCTTCAAATATCAGCCAATATAAATTTGCTTCCTACTCGGACACTGTGGCATGCTAGTTGAGCTAGCTGTGAAATGCAGAAAAAAATCAAAGATGGCATCTGGTATATTAAACTGCTTTTGGAGGCTCATAACTCATTAATTTATAGTTCATATGTACTGAAAATATGTATCCGGGGTTAGAGGTGAATTTTTTAAATATGAAGTGAAATCTAGGTGTTGCTTTGGAAAAAATAAAGCTGGTGCACATTTAATATAGAGATGGCCCCTTGTGCAAATTTTATGTATAGCAAATTACAGCGTATGTTAATCATAAATGATTGGCATAAGTAACTTTGCTGTATAACAAACAACAGCTGAATAAAGTGCAAGTGGGTGGGGTTTCTTTCCCTGGTGCTGTATAGCACTCACATCTTTTTTTTTTTTTTCCCCAGAAGGGGCAAGGGAAGATTTATCAAGAAGGGCACTTTCTACTGAAAAAAGGATATTTAAGTTGAGAAAATGGGCAATTTGTCTGACATCCCCTGGAGTCTTTCAATGAAGAACTAGTGTTTTTTAAAATGGCACTTTTCCACCTTCTACTCAGTATTTCTCCTCACATGGTATATTATGAGTAAAACTGTAGAACAACTTAGTATAAAATACATTATATCAATCATGGGGCTTACTCCACGTTAAAAAACTAACAGAACTACATCCCTTCCCCCCCCCCCAATAAAATGAACATTGCATTTTTTAAAGCATAACAATGTTACAAGTAATATCTAAAAATAGGCAAGACTTTTTTTTCCCAGTCGATTAAATGCAGGGCATATCAGCCTTAAACAAAAAAGGACAGAGTAAATTGACACAAAAAAGCGTGGCAGGGAAAGATGGTCTGTGTCTGAAAAACATCAAACAAGAACACTGATGCCATGACTTATCTGTTGAATTTCTGTGCATAAAAATATGCTTTTATTTCTTATAAGCTTTTCTTCTTGCTTATAATGCCTAATTATAAGCAAGAAGATAATGATTTCTTATAAGCTTATCTTCTTGCTTATAATGCCTAAGCAATACTTGCTAATGAAGCTTTGTTTTAACAACATACTTTTGTCTGTTTTATCACTTGAATGCTGTTTTTTAAGTACTGTAACTTTTGTACTGACTTATTTTCAACAAAATTAAATTTGTTGAAATAAATTAATGTATATTATTTGCATGTTGACATAATACATTTAAATTACATTTTGAGCATAACTGCAATTTTTCAGAAATGGTCTGTTTTCTATCTTATTAATACTAAACAGGTAAAGTTTTAAATTCTCTTTTAAAAATACAGAGGGTAGTTTTTCTAATTTTAACATTTTTATAAATATCATCTCTGCTAAATATCAAATATTATAATTGCTTTGTTTTACGTGCTAAAATATGTTTGAATAAAATAAACTGGGGGCTTCAGTTAAAAATTTAGCTTATTCACAGTTATAAAACTAAAAATTTTGCTTGTTTAATGTGTGCATTTTGAAAATACATGTATTTTGTACTTTTCCATTTGAAAATATTTTTATTAAAAATATATTTGTGATGTATTTTGCCTAACTCTAATAGTACATCAGTGACTAATGACACTTTTTCTTATTTGCTATTGCAATTTGTGATCTGATTAAGCAGAATTTTGGTCCACATTATATAATAATGTTAGGATTATGCAATAAGATTTGTTTTGGTTTATTAGGACTTAATCCAAGAAACAGAACCAAAAGTATTGCGATGCCAGTATCACATATCGCTTTTCAACACTTGTATATAATTAATGACCTGTATTTTGTGCGGTGCATGTTATATACAGTCCCCCACATCTGCTCAAAAGCATTTCAAATCTTGTGGTTTTTATGACCAAAGCTTAGAGCTCACTTTTATTTAATAAGTTTTTTTTTAAATTCATTTTCAAGATGCTTATTACTTTTTATGATGCTGTTAATTTTGCTTAGGTTGCAGTCTCTCACAGTATTAATTCTTTTCATTGACATGAAAATTCGATAATTCTTTTCATTGACATGAAAATTCGGTAATTCTTCCCATTGACATTTGGTAACCTTTTTGAATTTCTGCGTTTGTTTTTTACAAAATTAATGCACTAATTAACTGCTGCAGATGTTTGAGCATAATTTCTTGTCCACTAGTATCTAATCAGTGAGGTGCTTTTTAAACTATCAACTTTAGCACTATTCTAATCAGAAAAAGTTTCTAATGACAAGCAGCTACTTTTATGCCATAAACTTAATAAGGAGACATGTATTTCAAGACAACAGAAAAAATATCATTTAAGGTGGTCCTATATACAAAACATTCCCATAACAAAAATGAAATTGAGCCTTTAAGACAAAAAAAATAAAAACTGCACATGTGTAAATGAAATATTCATTGATTTATTCAACTTCAGCAATTTTAGTAATTATTGGCAGTGAGTAAGAGACAATACTTAAATTACAAAAGCAAATTAAGGACAAAGTGAAATATCTTCACAATTTCAAACTCTACGAAAAACTGAGCAAAAATGAGTACTATTTTAATAATGGGAATGTCAATAGTGTACTTTGTTTACATTTTTAAAGAAGTTACAGCAGCTGAACAATTTTTTTTTTTTAATTTTTCATAGTTTCATAGACAAAAAATTACTCTTTAGATTAGGTTTCACTAACATCTTTCTATGACTAAAATAAAAATCAGTACAAATATTTGGCTAATATTTTATACAGTTTCATTAATACATTACAAATATTACAATATTACATAAATAAATAAACAAATACTAAAATAAAATAAGTAAATATTCATAAAATGATAATTCTTTATAAAATGATCAAATAGAAAGGAAAACATGGATACAATAAAAAAAAAAAGCTTGTATTCAATTTGTGCACAAACCCACAGTTAAAGATTTTCCATTAAAATTTAAAGTGCCTGCAGAAACTCGAAACCTTCCTCTCCCACTCAGTAAATTTAAAGTGTGACTGAAGTATCTCTATGTAAATGTTTTCATGTAGACTAGATTCAGATTCAAAATAGAACGAACATACATGGTGGTGGATCCAAAAATGTTTTTGGTGAGGGGGCTCAATTTTGAAAAAAAGTTTATTTCACCAAAACAAAATGTATAATAAATCAAAGTTTTAGTTTAAATTAGCATAAATGTTTTTTGGGGAAGTTGTAAAATTTGATCACTTTACCTGTTTTAAGTGTATAATAAAGCAGAATGTTACCCTTTAGCAATCTCTTTTGGGGTGAGCTGAAGCCCCCTAGCCCCTTCTCTGGATCTCTTATACTACAGACACCCTTGCCTGAGATACTGATATAAATATTATTACAAATTCTTTAGCGTAAAAGGGCAACAAACACATAATGTATAAATGTAGTTTAAATAAACAAATAATCAAGAACAAAACACAACATATGATAACATTTGGTGTATACAAGTGTATTCAGACTGCAAGGAATTTGTAAAGTAGTATGCTACAGTACCAAAACAGCAATAATTTGAAAAAGTTCAGTTACAAATTTCTCCATTATGAATTATTATGCTTAAAAAAATATAAAACTTTTCTAATGATTTTTAAAGTTTAGACTTCATTTTTGTAAATGGAATTTTTTGTATACAGGGTCAACCCATAAAAAGTTATTTTTACAAAACTTTATAATTGGAACTATAGTTCTAAGTCAATACTTTGAAAAGAGACCCATTGATAGAACAGTTTGAAAAAATTATTTTACAACTGGCTGATTACATTATACAATGAATCATTTTAAAAGAATCAAAGCTCACATCACAAGCGTTGACTCTATACACAAGACAACTCTGAAATCCCATACTTTCTATGAAAAAAAATTTAATGATTAATATGCGAAACAGTGCTTTCTTGGTTTTTGCTACATCATATCTGTAAATAACATAACTTATATAATGAACTCATTTAAAATATCAAAATAAGGCAAGTAATTTTATAACTAAGGCTGTTCTTGAATAAAAATTAAATCAAAATTGGCTGAGGTGCCACACATTTTGAGAAATATTACAAAATACCATATGTTAATATTTGTCGGTGTTTTTGTAAGTGGTTTCTTGAAGACTTATTCGTATAAATGCACAGCAAATTCGTGAAAAAATATACTGAATATTTTTAGATATTAGAAACTTCTTATAGTTCAAAATTTGCATTACTTCTTAGTGAGAACTGTTTACATCTAAATCTAACATTACTGGGAAAAATGAAATAAACAAATGCTAAGATGTAATATAGAGCAATTATTTGTTGTAAACATACTTGAGTTTCTTTAATACTATCTTTAAAGCATAATGTGATAACATTAATATGGGTTGATTTTTCTTGGTCAACGCTTCTTGCTTCAATAGCTTGTGCGAGATATTTATTGACTCGGCTAGTTGGTTGATGATAAACTGTAGAATGCCTAAAATAATACAAAAAAACATTTATTTATTTGAGCAATAAGGTTCTTCAAGAGTAACAACAATCTAGCAGATTTCTTAAAAGTACGGAAATTAATTCCAAGAGCAGTATTATTTTTAACACTTTTCAACAAAGTTGAAGGGTATTTATACTTTGTTTCGTTTGTCTGCCTGTCTACTCATGCTCTCCATACCATAAACATGCATCAATTGCTACAAAATTAATGCATGTTTTTGGTATGTATTGTACTATGTTCCCCACAGAAAATGGTATAATAGCACTTACAGTTCTTTAACAGAAGTACACAAAAGACATATTCTAATACAGTGCTCAACAACCTTTTTATCACCGTGGACTAGTCAACGTTAAATAATTTTACCATGGCCTGCTTTGGGGAAGGGAGAGACATTGATTGTTTGTATTTTAGATTGTTTTCATTTAATAATATTCGATAACGTTGATGTTATTGTAATTTTGATGTATGAGGGACTTTAAGTTTATTCATTTTTCGATACAAAACTCATTTTATTTATTTGTTTGTTTCTTTTTTCTTTCAGGAAAGTACTTTACTTCCAATTTTATGACTGCAATTTTAATTCACAATCTTTGTTTTAAAAACAATAAACTATTTTTAAATAGTTATAAGATTTCTTTTGTTTCAAAGGTATAAATTAGCACAAACCTGAGAGAAATCCACTACAGTAAATAAAATGGAAATAATTTAATGTTCCTTGTGCGGCCCGGCACCATTTACTCCACAGACCAGAGGTTCTAATACATTACACTCAATGGATAGTCACTGTTCAAAGTGTATTTTAGAGATATTTATCTATTTTAAACCAAGCAAAATTAATATATGTTATTGAAGTTAACAAAACAACACTCTCCATCAAAAAATGTATATGTAACATTTATAGTTCTTTAGCAGGATCATTTTAAAAATTTCAATACATTATGGTTTGTGGCAGTTTAGAGATGTTCATTTAATTCTAGCACAATACAATAGGTGTATGTGTGATTCCACAAATACGGGAATATTTGGGATATAAAAATTACAAAACATTGAAATTATTTTTAAAATCTGTTAAAAAAAAATGGGGAAAATACTTAACATGTTCCAAATCACAAAATATTAAAATAAAAAATACAATTTAAGACAGAAAAAACAACTTGCAATGTTTCTTTTTTTTATGTGTTACTATTTTTTTAAATGAAATCTCTTACAGGAAAAATAATATATTAAATTTAGCTACATCGTTGACAGATAAACCTTGGGCTTCTACAATAAATTAATTTATTCCGATATTTCTTTTAAAATGATGCAAATCAAAGTTTTTATGTTAAAAAACCCATTTTACCAAAAAAAACCTGCCCAGTGGGTAAAATGAGGAGCTACCTGGGTAGCAAATCTGATAACCCTGGTATGGGGGGGCTGCTCTCTCTTTGTTAAATGTTTTTATGCGAGACTTTAAGCAAGAGCAATTATTTAAAAATAAATATACCAAATTAAACAGCATATTTTATTTTATTGAGGAGCTTATTGCATTGTTTTGTGAAATTCTGCAAATGACGGAAGACAGGCGCATATCAGGGGGTTGTAGCCTTCTAACTCCCTGAAATAAAATCCCTACGCTACTGACAGAAGCAATATTTTCAAGTCCTTTTGAAAAGGTGCAATTTTTAGAAATTCTCCCTATCTCTTTTACTTCAAAGGTGAATCGAATCCCTCTCCTTAAGTACTCGGGTGGACAGTAAAATGATTCACCAACTGTACAAGTTTCACTGGCAGAGTGGTCAAACGACTTGGATATTTGTATCTACCCTGTCATTGCTTACTTCATCTGCATTTTTGCACTGTCCATTTTCAGATTGTGTTGGCTTTGGTGTGTTACTATTTTTTCATCTCTTTTATCTTTTAATTTCTTAAATATTTTGCAATGCTTCCCAAGCGACTTAGAAATTATACTGCTGCATTTGAATTGCAAGTCATTATGAGAGCTGAAAATATTGGAAATTGTCCAACAGCACAAGAATTCGGAATAGATGAGAGATCGCTCGCCGGTGGCAATCAGAAAAATCTATCATCAAGGAAAGGCCCAAATTGAAAAAGACAAGGTATGGCAGTACAGCTCACAGGCCAGAGTTGGAGAAGAATTTAAAAGACATGGATTTTGGAACAGCATCAGAAAAATTCGGATACAAGCAAAAAATATTGCTGCTGATATGAGAATTGCCAATTTCAAAGGAAATGCTAATTGGTATTTCCATTTCATGAAAAGGCACAAATTGTCGATGAGGCAGAGAACAACTGGGGCAAAGTCTCCCTGCTGAATGGATCCAGAATAAATATAGTTTAACAAAACAATAAAACACGCTTTAGTGATAAATTGAACTAACTAAAAAGAGATAAAGAATTCTTAATATAGAAATAAATTAATGAATGAAAAATAATATTATTGTGAAAAAAAGTGTGGGTGCTTTGTGCTATATTTTTTGTATCATTTTTGTATTAATCATACCGATCGAATATTCTCAATAACTGATATAGGGAGCACCCCAAGCTTTTTTCACAATAATACTATTTTTTGTTCATTAATTTATTTCTATATTGAGAATTATTTTTCACTTTTTAGTTTGATTTGCTATAAAAGCGTGTTTTTTAATTTTTTTAAACTGTATTTATTTAAAATTTATATATTTTTAAATTTTTGATATTTCTCATAACACACTAAGGATCACTAAATTGGAAATTACAAACTGTGAGATAATTTATTTTCACTGTGCACCAGTGGCATAGCCAGGATTAAGTTTAGGGGTGGGCTGGGTATCAAATTTAAAGCTAAAGTTCAATTGTAAGCTAAGTAAAAGGTCCCATTTCAGGGGGGCAGCAGCCCCCTCAGCCCCCCCTCTGGCTATGCCTCTACTGTGCACCAAAGTATTAATTAACCTGCAGTTAAATGCTACCTTCCTCACTAAAAAGGAAAAATAGGTCTCTAATCAACAAACAAGTTTCATAATGGCTACAACAAACACAAACATCCATGTAATAATATACAATATTGAGGTAAAATTTTTAGATTTGCCATCTGGATTTCAAAAACGTAACTACCCAAACATACCATTGAATACAGTTACCAATAGCGAGAGAGGTTCTACTCCATTGTGCTGAGCCGAGTGCCAAAATGGTACGCATGTGTAGACTGCGCACTTGCTGCATCTCTTTCGCTGTCATGCAAAGGATCTCTAAGAAATTACTAATCCTGACAATCCTAATCAGGATAATGGGATAAACTTATCAAATTTTTGTATTGTCATCGGTCCTTGATAAGTCTACAAGGTTTAAATTAAATCTGACCGTTTAAAATGGGTCAAAATCGAGTTCAAAGGAGTCGGTTACAAACAAACAAACATACAGGTGAAACTAATAAAAGCGTGTTAAAAAAAATGAATTCCTCGATTTTGTGATGGAGTTGAAATCTGAAAAGAATTTTAAGCTTTCCCAGTTAATTAACATGGACAGAGTGCCACTAACATTTGATTGCCCCCTGAGTAGAACTGTTACTTCAACTGCAGAAACGAGCATTTCGATTTCAACCACGGGTCATGAAAAAAAAAACTTATCTTGTGTGTTTTATCATCTACCGCGAGTGACAAGAAATTGAGGCCGATGTTTTTTAAAAGAAAACCTTACACAAGGAAAATTTTCCATTGGACGTTGTTATAAAATGCAGCAAAAAAGAATGGATGAATGAAACTCGGTTCAATGGCGATTGGAGGAAGAGAAATGGCACTTTTTTCCAGTCAAGTGGTATGTTGATTATGGATTCCATGATGGCACATTAGAACGGGTGAAGGAGGCGGCAAGGAAAAGTACAGCTTCTCTAGCCATCATTCTATGTGGGCTCACTAAAAAATTGCAGTCTGTAGATTTGTCTCCAAATCACAGTTTTAAGAGCCACATGCGACAGCAATGGGAGACATGGATGAAAAATGGGCTGCACTCTTATAATAAAGGCGGTAATCTGAAAAAAAGCATCTTACACAGAGGTGGCGAAGTGGGTATAGGCAGCTTGGAATGCCATTCAGCCAAGTAAAATTATTTCAGGATTTTCAGAGGATGAAATAATTTCTCTTACTCAGGATGTTAATACTGATGTTGAGCTATCGGATGGTGAGGAAAGTAGCCCAAGCAAAGTGACGAGGTGTTAAAATTGTTCCAGTCAGATAGCCAATCGAGCAATTTTGAAGGCTTTTGATTCCACTGATGGCTGGTTCATATAAAATGGATGCAACCCACTAATAAAAAGCATGCCAAGTAGATGCTATTGATAGTCATCGATAGGGCATGTGAGGAAATTTAAATAAATTTCTTAAACATAAAGTCCTCTCAAGTCCTTGATAGCTATTCTAGTACTTAATACTTCAGAGTTTAAAAACTCAGTGAAAGCATGAGATAATCAAAAGTCATTGCTCATCATAAGATAATCTTGAATCTGTAAGTAAGGATGAGGTGTGGATACAGTTAAAAATCAATGGTTTATTAAAAACGTCAAAACTGGCTGAAGCTACACTAAGTCATTAATTCAAATTGAACAAAAATAAATCACATGCTATTGTGGATTCCATGATGAATCCATGCTATAAGTCATACAAAATTAGGAAGATGACACATCATACACACGGTAATCTAAACTTTCTGTTTTAAAGCTTATTTTAGCCTTAAAACAGAAAGTTTAGATTACAAAACAGTGGCAAGACCGAGAATCCAGGTAAATATGCCTAATATGGCTAACAGCTACCCACTTAAAAAGCATGCCTAGGGGCACTGACCACTTTAAAAAACGTAGAGCGCCACGAGGAGAAGGGACTGCATCCCATGCTCTGGGTGGTTAGATTAGATTACAGGTATGCACCGCCGTGCCACGCCGCCACCGAGGTTTAGGCCGTCGCGCTGTCGAAGAACACTGATTTTATACCACCGCGTACAATCACTTCAAAACTTAAAAAATACCTAAACTTTCAGTTGCTTATTTTTCTTTGGATACTTTTGTTTAGATAATGCTAGTAACTTGTAACGATACAATTTAAATTTTTTGAGTCAATGGCGTAATTTGATTTCTTTAAAAGTTTAAACATTGCATTATACCTCAAAAGAATATTATGGGTTTGGAATGGTTCATGAGAAAGTTATGGAGAAAAAAAAAATGCTTTAAAGCAAATAATGTATCATTTGTATATTGATAACTAAATGTATTGCGAATTTGCATATAAACAACATAAACCCACCCCATTTTGATAAAATGTATTGTTTCAGTTTTGCAGCAGAAATATTTTTTTAAAGTGTACCACAACGCCAAGCTCATACTCTGGAGCCCCACCAGTGGCCTAGCGCATAGCGCTCTGAACTGGGAGACAGAAGGGGCCTAGTTCAAAACCAGGTCGCATTCGCCGACTTAACTATTCATAGTTTTCCGTGGTTTCCTTCAAAACTTAGCATAGATACGGGTTAGGACCCCTTAGAAAGACCCCTACAGAGGGCACTCCTCTAGAAATGAGTTCTAGCTCATTTTTTAAAGCCCGAGCCAGAAGACTTAATTCGAGCCCGCCCAAGTGATATTATTTAAGTCGGAGCCCGAGCCTGAACTTTCAGGTAATAGATAAATAGAAGACAATTACTTCATTGATAGAATATCATAAATTTTGCCGTTTGTACAAATTAAAGACAAATATAATTGAGCCCATCCGATCCAGAGCACTATAATGATCTCTAAGGCCCACCCCTCGGCCGAGAGCTCACGTGCAGCTAATTGGCCGTAATCGCACAACATCATACTCAAGACTTTTTTTTCCAATGTTCGGCCGCTGCCTTCGAAGGCTTTGGCCACAACGGGCCAGATTTGTTGGCCATTTTATTATGGGGCATACCTAGTAGGTGGACCAACGTCGCCCCCTATGAAGGGACGGACAAATGACAACCATCCCCAGTCGGGAATCGAACCCCGACCGCCGAGAGTTGAACCGAAAACCGTAGTACGGTACTTTACCCACCATACAATCTGGTCAGCTCATACTCAAGACTAGTTTTCATAATACTCTAGTCTTCATTCTAGTCTTAAAAGATCTCATTTTAGCTCCAATTTATACATATATGCGTGTGTCTGTATGCATACACCCATTTTCATTATGCTCTTTTTCAAAAATATTCGGCCGCCGGGTTTCTGAGGTCGTTACGCCACCACCGCAGATTTCTGTGCGCAGCAGACCTCTACATTAGATAACCAACGGATGTATCTTCCAAGTCCCTGAGAATAAATAAACTAAGCAAGTAAGTTGTCATATTCTTAACAAAAACCTTTAAAACACTTCATTAATTTAAACTCTTACTTTTGTTTGTTTGTTTACTTTTTTTTATCGTCCAAGCTTAGGCATTCAACTACATTTAGTGCAGCGCTTATGACAAAATTTTAATGTTTGATAAAATATTGGGGGTGCGACGATTGCGGCATTTTTTTTGACTGAATATTGTGAGTGCAGTGCTTGTGCTGGGTGCGACACTTATGCAAGGTATGGCACTTATGCCAGGTGTTGCACTTATGCCTGGTACGGCGCTTATGTTGGCCCAGTACTAACTTTCAACCTTTAAAGTTTCCAGTTTAGTTTTAGCACTGGTTTATTCTTCTCACCATTTTTAATCTGTACAATATGAAATAATACTAAAAGGCTTTTACTTATGTTTTTACCTAGTTTGTTTTCCTGTTTATCAACGTTTTGTCGTATCAGCAGCCATCTTGTTGTTTCATACTAGGTACGAGCTCTCGTATGGCTTCCATAAGCATACGATGACATCATTCAATGTCCCATGCTGCTGATCCGAATTATCGTTTTCCGAATCAAATGCGCAAATCTTAATCGGATTGTGTGAGCTTTTGTGGGCATTTCTTGTTTTCTACTCAGGAATAATTTAAAAGGCTGTCATATCAAGCCGTTGGCAGTTTCGTATTAGGATTCCAGTATGTGATATTTCTCTCAAGCTAGTACCCTTTTTAGGGTGTAATAGAAGTTATGTAATGGTTTTTCTTCAGCAGTCAAGTTCAGAATACTGGTGATATGTTTATTCAAGTGCTGTAGGACTAAGCAGGAATTGAATCTTCAGTGTGATGTGCCTCTCTGGTATCCGATGGTAATTAAGAATGTTATTTTTACTTTAAAACGTTTCTTTTTTTAAAGTGTTACTGTCATGGCCATATTAAGTTTGCTTTTAATCAGATAATTTGCTTTAATTAAAATATCCTTTTTATCTGTCAGCCAAAAATGACTAGATAAATTATCTAGTCATTTTTTAATGTAACTGTTTTACTTATATTGTTAATTGCTGTTATTGTTAATCAACTAATTTGTTACATTTTACTTAATGACTCTTTATTTAGTCTGCAACTTGATATTTTTAGAAATGCTAAGCAAGGTTAATTTTTCTATAAGCACTCAGTATGGCCATAAAAAACTATATTTAATTAAGTTTCCTTTTTTAACATGGGGAAACTGGTTTTAGTGAACTTCAGATATGTTGTCGTGGGATTAAGGCCAATTATCTGCACATGAGATCCCGGCCAAAGGAGGGGGCCCTCCATGGGAGTCTTTCAAAGAGGTCCTAAACAATATTTATGTGAAGCTTCAAAGAAAACCATAGAAAACTCCAAACGGTTAGGTCAGCAGACGTGACCTGGGTTTGAACCAGGCACCTTTTGTTCCCCAGTTCAGAGCACTAGGCACTCTGACACTGGTGGGTTGAATTTCAGATAAAATGAACGAAATTTGTAAACCCCCAGATTTTCACTACAACCAAAGTTAACTATACGTGTGTAATAATATGTATACGAACATGATTTTACAATTATGGGACAAACTTCTGAGGAAGTAAGTTACTCAAAAAGCAATCATAAGCACATAGTAATGTGAGGTTTCAAGCACTGCCTTGATATAACCTTGGAAACTGTAGAAGTGTTTGGCTAATATTTTAACCAAGTTTCATAAACAATGAGTTTTGTCTTAGAGATTTGATTAGAGAATTTCATATTATTATGAAATAAAATTGTTTTTAATGTAGTATAATGAGCATATGTGAGATATTAAATTAAGTGTATGTTAACATGATGTAGAAGGATGATGAAAAGAGAAATAAGTCAGGCAATCCATTAAAATGTAGAAGCTAGAGAATTAATGGAGTGTTTTTAATGATAGTTGAAGAATTTAGAGTGGCTATATAGTGAGTTACCAAAACAGTTAACTTCTTTAGGTAAAAAATGAACCACTAGCTGATACTTTTCAAGAGGCTAATTAATCCGGCCAATGGACTTATGGAAGTTTTTAAGCGAAAGCCAGACCAATGGCTGAAGACTTTTTAAATGTTCTGTAGTGAGTTTCGCCTTTTCTGCAGGGCCGGATTTCCCATAAGGCAGGGATGTTAACTGAAACATTCGGTTTGGGAGCACCCAGGGAGCAGAAAAAATTTCATTTGGGAGCACCTCGGGAGCAGAAAAATTCCATTTGTGAGCAGAAAAATTCTATTTGGGAGCAGAAAAATTCCATTTGGGAGCACAAAAAATTTAGCTTCCGCGAGGAAAACTAAGATTTGGGATCAGAATTAACATGATTTTGGAGCATAAAATTGAAGATTTCTTTACTGTGTTGACTCTAGAAAAAAAGGCCGCCTGGGGGGGAAATTTCAAAAAGGGCACCCTTGTTCTCAAAAAGGGCACCCTTGTTCTCAAAAAAGGGCACTTTGGGGTTCCACGAGAATGTACAGGTAGATAACATATCTACAAAGTGGTTTGAAACTATCTGATCCCCAAAAATTTAACTTGTAGAGTTGTAATATGTGTTCTGACTTACAATGCATAGTTAGATTTTTTCCAGTTTGTCTTTAGTTCCCCCCCCCCTTCTTTTGGAGAAAAATCCTGTAGAAGTAAGCGAAATAGGAAAAATGATTTGTTGATAATATTTTGCTCTAAACATGACATAAATATGTGAATTAAATCTGTACATAACTAGAAGTTTTTGATTAAAAAAAAAAGAAGTTTTAATCTAAGTAATTTTGAATTTTCTGCTTAATTTTTTTCCCCCTCAAAATTACGTGATGTAGATGTTTATTATTTATAAGAATAGTACATTTATTGAGGAAGGTTTCAGAAATATTTAGCTAGACATGATTTGTTAGGCAGTAGGGGAAGGCAGAGGGACTGTTAATTTTTGTTCCTCAATTTTATCACACTATCACTACTGGACCACAATTACTGGATCGCATTCATATATGATATTTCACCTATATTGGTACAAACTTTTAAACAGAAAAGGACTGTCAGTGTAAGTGGATTAGGATAGATGTGTTTAGCATGTAATAAAAATAATAAAATTTCTGCAGTGCAGGATGTACAAAATTTAATAATATAACTCAAATTTTATTTAAATTATTTTGTTCGCTATAATTATTGAATGATTACCAAGTAAAGAATTTTAAAGTTACTGAATATATACCTTTATTACTATTAGACATTATTTGGAATTGCATCAAACAATTCAACTCATCCATCAATTGATAACTATAGAAATTGGGAAAATTGAATTCAGAAGGTATGGAATACATTTTAACATATTTTAAATAATTTATTTTTCATAAAGCTTTATTTTTAATTTTTTGTAACATACTTAAAAAAGTCTCTTTAAAAATTTTCTTTCTTAAACCTTGCTTTAATCTTTTGAAAATGAAAAAAGCATTAATATTTTAACTATCAAATGTTTTTAATCAGCTTAAAATAATTAAAATAATAAAAATAATTAACATCCTTTTGCCAGAAGCACTCAAACAAATTATATATTAAAAAACCTTCCAGAATTATTTCGATTTTTTTTAAAGTTTTTAAAAACTGAAAATAAGCTTAAATTGATGACAGTTTGTTTTATGAATAACCTATCTGTTAACTGATGACACAGTTTGCTTTCTTAAGACATCCTTTCCCAGAACTAGTTATCTTTTGCTTTTAACATTTTTTCTTCATTCATTAAAATGTTGAGGATTTAAAAAAAAAAAACAGAAAATATATAATACGAATATTTAGAATACCAAATCTTGTCAATAGTCTGATATACTCTGCAGTTATTCTAATTTTATATAATTAAAACTGTGGCGTAATAAGAGGGGGGACGCCCGGGTGGCAAGATAAAAAAAAAGGATGGTGGCCGGCAGGACACTTAATAATAGTATGGTGGAAAACTAAAGGACCGAAATGGGGCCAGAATGCTGAAACTTAGAATGAATGGGGCAGCAAACTGAAGGACCGCACCGGGCGCCAATAACCCTAGCGCTAAACTTCTAAAGCAAAAGATCATTATTATGCTCCTTTTTTGGCAAAAGTATAATGTCTTTCAATTGCTTTATTCGCAAAACGTCGCAAATTGCACGTTTTTTAGATCGATTTGAGTGGATAAAGCCACTGAACATAGTAGACGGCGGAAGAGTTGAAGTGCGGCCGCGCTGTCGGTCTGGAGTTTTTGTCGGTTTCATCAAATGTAACGTCAATACACGTTAGAACTCTTTAAAAAGTCATCCAACCAAGGCACCCCCCTTAGGAGATATCCCTTGTCTAGGCTTGCCATAGCAAACAAGCAAATCACATAAAATTTTCGAATAGCAAAACATCGTTTTGCTATGGCATACTTTCTGTATCATCCTTAATTATGTATGGTTAGTAAATAGCTGTAAGCCGATTAAAAAGAGGAAATCATTTAGAGGGAAATTAAAAAAAAAAAAAAAAAAACTTGCTAGTGCGCAAAACTATTAAAAACATAAAGAGCAATAACTATATACAGCTGGCGACGAACTCTGGAATAATGATTGTTTGATAATTAGCAACTACTTATTGATCAAACGTACCTACCAATATTTGAGGATTGACAGATTGAATCGCAAATTTTTAGATAACTTAAGAAAATTTTGATTTTCCCAACCGTATTTTCTTCCGCCAACTCCTAAGTAAAATGCCCAGGTAGTTCTGCCGGGCCGATCGGGCTTCTCATTGAGTCAGCAAAAACAAAACATACTAGAGAGGCCCCTTTTTGGGATACTCGGCTCGCGCAAATGCAAAGACAATGAAAAAGGCAGTAACAGTATTTCGATCTGAAAGAATAGAATATTTTAAAAAGGCATTTGTGGGAAAGATCCGATTTTATAGACGGTTTTCGTGAAAGGGCCGCTTTCAATCGAACCTATTTTTATGATATTGTACTCAATCGTATTTCTGTGAAGGAGCCGTTTTAATTAACGTATTTTCGTGATTAGCCGCAAATGGTATGTAAGAAATAAAAAGTAGTGATTGCTGACTAATAATAATAAAAATGTAAAAGCAGGAGGGCTTCGGATTATTTAAAATCATAATTTTTTTAATAAAGATGAGAAATAGGGCCGCCGGGCACTAAAAAGACGATAAAAGGGCCACCGGGCGCTGCGCCTTGCAAAATCAATCTAGAGTCAACACTTACAATAAATGCAGATAAGAAAAACAAAGTTTGCAAGCGTGGCAAAAAAATTAACAAAGAGTCAAAATGACGGATTCGGCGCAGCTCGGCGCAAAAATCGGCTAAAAGCGCAGTTCGGCGCAAGATTTGCGTTTCGGAGCAGCTCGGCGCAATCGGCGCAGAATTAACATCCCTGCATAAGGCCAACATAGGCCATGGCCTAGGGCACAGCGGTCTAAAGGGCGTAGAATAAAGAACTCCCCTGCAGAACAATCACGGATGAGGAAAAGGACTGGAAAGGAGAAACGAAAACGACTTACTTTAAGTGATTATTCCCCAAGAAAAACACGTTTATGGCTTCCGAAAAATTCCTTTTTTCCCTAGTACAATGTCTTATCTATAGAAAACCCATGTGTGGAGATCCATTAACCCCTCCCCTCCCTCCCCCTCGCAGACACAGAATTGCTCGCAGAGCACCCCAGCACAGACCATGTCCAAGTCGACGACATGTGTCGCAGAACTAAGAGATCCACTGCAGAACAATCACATTGAAGAAAGGAGGGGTACCAGAGACAACAATTATTTAAAGTAAGTTACCACCAAAAAGGCATCTGACCGTCTGTGCTCTTCCGATATCCCAACGTTCCCAAAAAAAGAACCACACCACACACACGCACAGAATGGTAAATATGTCTGCTCAAAAAAAAGTCTATTGCTTTGAGTGTACTGCGTCTATAATTTAAAAAAATTTGAAAATGTATTATCAACGCTTTCATCCAAAATATATCGGTGAAACATCGCGCAATCAATGAAATGAGCATTTCTGGTTTCTTAGTTACATCTAAAAGATCGCCAGAAAAAGTGCATTCTGATTCTGATATGTTACCCATAGAATGCTGAGAACAGAAAATAATACCAAAGTTTTGCAGAAAGTTAAAAAAGATTTGACAAAGTCAAAAGAATCTTCACCCAATGTGGACACTGCTAATGAAGGTGATCGGGAAAAAAATGCCACTTTTAATAGTTTTATGATGTAACACAGTCGTTATATGCTAGTCGATGAAGCAAGGAGTGTAGCTAGAAACTTTTTCCGGGGAGGTTCTATGAGATATAATTTTGTATTGATAAACTCAATTTCTTATTGACAATAAAAATCTGAAAGCTCTTAATAACAAATTTTGAAAGTTTTGCAAGGGGATATATCCCAATATCCCACTCCGTGGTTGCGCTCCTGCAGTGACGTTAGAAATAAGAAGTGAAGTATTTATTATAGTGTATATTATTTCTATGGTAGGAAAGGGGGGGGGCTTTGGGGCTCGAGCTGCCCCCTCCATACCTTTGGAGGATGGTAGAAAATAACCATATATCAGTATCCACAATCCATGAAAACATACTGAGCCGCCCCTCTCCTCCCCCCCAAACCTACTGAATTGCTATGCCATGGCATCCGTATCAGATTGAGGGGAGACCTAGCGTTGAGCTATGGGGCTTATTATTACTGGTTTACTTTTTATAAGTGCAAGAGTTTATTCTGATTCATGGGGTAATTTATTTTGTTAGCTCTTTGTTTTTAAATAATAAATCTTAGAATAAGGAAGATTTATAAGTATATATATTTATATATAAATATTTTTATTTTTGAAAATATTCAATTTAAACATTGGTACTCTTATTTTAAAGATGGCTTTTTAAAAATGTAATTATGTATTAATAAGTCAAAAACGATTTTTAAAAAATCTTCTTTAAATTAAATGTTAGTGTAATTGTAATGTTTTAAAACAAATTTTTGAATGCTGGAAAAAATAGAGCAACACTTTTTAAAGGAAACTGGTTTAAAATGATAAAAAACTCATTTCTTAAAATGTAAAATATTGGGATATATAAATGTGATTAAAATTAATATTTAATTAGTTTTCTTAGAATAGTTTTAATAATTATGTTTACTATTTTTGATATTGAAAAGCTTATTGCCCCTCACAGACTTTGATTAAACATCTGTAGAATTCTTATGAGAAAGATTAAACTTTCTACATCACCTCATTAATGCAAGGGAGTATATTTTACTTATTGGGAATTTCTGTAAGAGGGCTGTATAAAAAGTAAAGTTTGTATTTATTTACATTTAATTTCCTGAAAATTTTATTCGACACCATAAAGTAACTTTGTAATTAATTATATATGTCTAAGATCAATATTTAAAAAAGAAAATCCAAGAAAATAAGTGCTATTACAGTATTCACTTTATCTGCAAACAATCATCTGATTGCTGACATTAACAATAACTCTTTGAGATTTAAACGAAGTGATTTTCTGGTTTTATCTGATACAGTCTTCAAATTTCTGTACCAACTTCGAATGTTGTGGTAGGAATACTGACGGACGTCCGACGTGTCTAAAAATTGCACAAAGTTTAGAATGCAATCCTCTGTTTTGCGATGACTTTTCATAAGTTTCTCAAAACTGAACTGTTTCATGGCTTTAAATGGTAAAATTCAGGGTCTTAATATCGAAATGATAATAGATAATGTAAATTGTCTGACAATCTTTTAAAAAAACTGTACTTAATAAAATAGCTTTTTACGGGACATAGTGCTGATGAGAAAAAACGAATTATTATGCATTAAATTGGAATTATTGATCAATTTTTTTAGGAGGGGGGTGCAATTATGGCCTTTGGCCTAGGGCACAAAAATGTGTAAATCTGGCCCTGCTTTTCTGCTTTTGTTAATGTAATTCATCTACAGCTTTAATTTGTTGAAATTATTACAGTTTATGTTGTTGCTACATATGGCTAAAAAGGAACTCAACCCAAAAAATCTGGCCATAAACATCAAAAACACAAATACATTTAAATAAAAACATAAATACAGATAATTTTTTAAAAATCATCAATAAAATTAGATAATATTCAAAGACCAGGAAAAAATTACAATCAAAATCACTAAAAAACAATTTTTTACAGTTTAATGATCATGGAAGATGGTTGGCAATGGTTACTGAGACTTGGCAACCAACATAATGAAAAAGCAAACCCTCCAAGTTTTAGTTGAGTGTGCACTGGCAGTTAGAGAATTATTTGTTTTTCTTTATTAATGTTTACATACTTTTTTTTTTTTTTTCAATATATATTTTGTGATGAAAGTAACATAGATAACAAGTATTCTTTCAAGTTCAGTATTTAAATAACACTTCAAGTAATTAATTATGGAAAACTATTAGGGATGCAACAGATATCCGGCAAACATACTGCATCTGGCCTATCCAGCCAATATGTTGCATATTACAAATATCTGGCAGTACATCCGGTCTAAAATTATATACAGAGAAATAACATAAATAAATAAAATAAATGAATAAATTAAAAAAACTGCAATAATAAAAAATGTGAAAAAACAAAGTTTTATGAAAATATTTTGCTTTCAATACTTTTTTGAATGCATTTTAATCATGCATAGAAAATGGGGAAAAAATCAAGTACTTCTATCTTTTTTTAAGATTGGAGTAAATTATTACTGGAAGAAATTATTGTACAAAAACACTGTTTTTCAATCTTTGTAAGAATTCGGTTACCTTTTTTACCACTATAAATTGACCCTGCTTATGAGAATAATGTACTTTCTATAGTACTGCTAGCTGGTGAGAAAATGTCCCTCTGCCCTAGTGGCGTAGCCAGAAATTTTTCATGGGGGGTTACAACTACTGCAACTCATATATATGTATACGTGTGTGTGATAAGGGAGTGAAGAATACACATTTTATATGGAAAAAAATTCCTCATGGGGGGGGGGGGTGTGACCCCCTTGGCTGCGCCAGTGTTCTGCTACCCCCCCCCCCCCAATTTTCATAAAGTAAGGACATCTGTTACTTTCATTTTCCAAAAGTTGAATGGAGATGTCTTTCTTTCAAGAACTGATCTTTTAAGATATTTATCCAAATCTTGAGGGAGAAGATCCATGACATTGTTATTTGCATGACTGTAATTGCAGTAAAACTGGTACTAAGTTCATGTGGAAAATCCCAAAAGAATTTCTGATTTTTGAATTAAATGATTTGAAACTAATGAGAAAATTTAAAGAAAAATGTAATAGCTCAATGATCTAAGAAAACTAGAGAAAATAAAACAAAAAAGAAAACATCCGGCCAAATTGATATCCATTGCATCACTAAAACTATAAATAAATAAACAAATAAATTACACCAACCTTTTTTTGAAAGGCTTTCTCAATTTATCTGCCAGGCTAGACTGAAGAAAGAATATAACTTTTAATTCTTTCTGAAATTATGAAGGAATAAAATAAGAAGCTAAACAATAAATGTAATCAAATATTTATTAAAAATACCATTTTTGTTCCAGGTTTTTCTGCAGCAGAGCCTGTAGCTACAGCCATATTTGAGAAAGGTACATCCATACTATACTTAATTGAATGCAGTAACTGAACAACAACATTAGATACATTTTTAAATGAAAGCTTGCGGCGATTTCCTGGTCCTCTCATTTGCAGGTTATTGAACATTAATGGCTGAAATACACAGATAAAATATTAGTTAAACGTTGTATTAAAAGACATGCACAAAATAAGGATTATGACTTTATATAAAATCAACTAGAATTTTTCAGGACAAAACTTTATCATATTTTTTTTTTTCTAACGGGCGGGTACTTTGCCAACTAGGCATTGTCCCTTACAACGGCCCGAAGGTGTTGGCTAATTTATTATGGGGACACCTAGTAGGTGGACTAACGTCGCCTCCTATGCAGGGACGGACATGACAACCATGCCCAGTCGGGGATCGAACCCCGGCCGCCGGGAGTTGAACCCGAAACCAGAGTACGGTGCTTTACCCCCCATACAACTCTGTCAGTAAACTTTATCATATTACAGCAATAAAACTAAAAAAGAATAAAACATTTTTCAAAAGAATGTATCATTTTCTTTTAACATTTCTGATATTTCTTTTTTGAAGTTTACTTTTTTTATAATTATAGTCTGTAGATTTTCTAAAACAATAGAATGCACATAGTTGGTGCTGTTGGGATCATGGTCATTGCCAGCCATGGGCATCAGCAGAATATTTTCGGGGGTGGGGGGCAAAAATTACTTCAACATATGGTTACCACGTTGAAATGAGCAAAAAAGCAGGGGGAAAATGTCATACAGAAATCCAGAGGGGGCAAGTGACCCCCTTTGTTCTATGCTGTCGACGCCCATGTCACCAGCGAGAAATCTAAGGAGAGGCCATGACTGACCTTTTCTACAGGGATTTCAGAAGAGAAATATAGAATTCTTCACCATAAATTTTGAACAATAAAAAGATCAGAAAACTTGTCTTGAGCAGACCCTTTATATAAAAGAAAAAAAAACTATCTTATAAGAAAATATTTCTAAATTCCAAAGAATTTCTGTTTGATTAAATTACATTTCAATCTTTAAAACACCTTCCAACACTAGAAAAGTATCTCGGTCTCTTGCTGTTCCATTTAAGACAGATTTTACCTTAAATACACCTTTGATATAAGGAAATATATATACTCTGCACATTACAATTCTAAGGCCCTTATTTCTCCTTTGGGCTGTGATTCGAAAAAAAAATCATGTGATTTTGGAACATAAACACAAACAGACTAATTATGACAGGTACTTGAAAAATGTTAGGATGTCTCTTCACAAGCTGTACTATATACACTATAATAAGAATAGTAATTGGTTATGAAACTGTCAGAAAAAAAATTCTTTTCAATAGAAAATTTTGCAAAAGGTGTCACTCAGAGAAATGTTCCTGTGTAATTCTATGTTTAAGAATGAATTTTTTTTTAAGTTTCACAAGACCTTTTTTTTTACTTATTACAGAGGGTGAATTACTGCTTATGGAGCACCATCCTCAATTTTTTTCAAAACCCTGGTTTAATTAGTTTGTATTTATGGTTTGAGTCATGCACCAAGACCATTAAGCAGGTTTTGTTTCCTCGAACTACAACCACAATTTCTCGCAGCAGGAAGATACGATTCATTTTCATTTAAAAACATATAAACAGAATTTTCCTTTTTTTTTCTGAATTCAACAATAATCTTCAATAAAGTTCTCTGTAGTTTCTTAGCAACATCTGAGGATGAATGCTTTGCAGCCACAATACATTTAGTTAATTTTGTGATATGTCTGACTGTGGCCACTAACGTGTTTTGACATTTACTTATGGACAGCAATACAGCTATTATACGAGACTGACACAACTAGTTTATGTTTATTCAGGTAGAATGTTATTCTTTGGATTACTAGTTTTTATAACATTAAATTGTAATTGAAAAATTAGTTGATGAAAGGATTTTGTCTTCAAATCATCTAAAACAAAGCAATTGTTTACATTACAGCCACCAGATGGCAGCATCACACATAAGTATAAATGAAATTGTTGACATGGGAAATAATAGTGATTTTAAGTTAATAAGTGATTTGATAAAACATGTATTTGATATATTTGACAATTCTAAATTATACTTTCCTTGTTAAAAGGAATTAAAAAAAAAAACTAGCAAATAAAACATTAACCAGGAAAAACAAGCACACCTGATACAAAACAACAGTAGGTACACTAGTTTGAGAAGTACTTTCAGGAGTCTTAAGTCTGTCCTTTAATTTACATAACTGGCAGCTAAAAAACAATATTTTTATTGTGTCACCAACCCTTCTGGGAGATGCTTATTAAGCTTGAACTGAAATGTTCTGCATTTTATAACTTTGGATGCCTACTTTTATCTCTACTCATTCAAGCAACCTAGAATAAGAAAAATTGAAAGGAGAATAGCAATGACGTACCCAAGGAGCATTTAATGTATATAAGGATTCAGTTGTCAAATGTGTTTGATGGAGTAATAAGTAACCTCGTGTCTATTAGAAAGGGGTAAAAAGTATTGGCAACACACTATTTAGAAATCTAATAAGAAAAAAATTTTGGAACATTTTTTACTGTACAGAGGGCGACAAGCAGGCCACATGCCTCAGGCACAGTGTTTAGGGAGCACTATAATTAAGGTTTGCCTTGAGCCAAGGGTGGTTCCATAGAGGGGCCCGGGGACCATATGCGATATGTCAGAGGAAACTTGTGATCCCCAGTTGGGGACTTCTAATTAATTCATTGGGGAAATTTTTAGATAAGCGACAATAAAATGTTACCAATTTTAATTTTGAAATACCAGTGCCAAAATTCTGCCAAACTAAAATCTGCAAATGCCTGAAGTTTGCACACCTTCTCTGATGTAAGTAATGAAATTTGCAGTCATCCCCTATATGATGAAATCGTAGAAAAGTGTTAAATCCAGATAAATGTGATTTTGACGACAATAATGAAAACTTTGATGATAATAATAATAATAAATCCATTTGGTGAAAGTATAAAGTTAGGAGAAGAATATCTTAAATTTTTAGAACAGAAAAGTTCTGTAACAAATGAAAATCTAATAATAATGAACAATTAAAAAAAAATTGATATATTCAAACAAAAACAGCTGTCTCACTTGCAATGTCTGGCTGATTCTCCCATCCCCAAATGATTTTGCTGATAAGCCATTTTTGACTGTTAAGACAAACATTTTATTTCAAAATTATACACACAATGAGATACTTGTTATTTATTAATTCTTTTCAGCTGGCTGTTTGCAAGCTACTTATTTAAGGATGGACTGTGAAAAAAGAGCAGAAGAAAAATGTTTCAAGTTTCAAGCTGTACCGAAATCACAAATAATAGAGTTTTAGCTCAACAATTAAAATAATAGCTTGAAACTGGAACTGTATTAATGTGAAAATGTGTTATACAATTACACATGTTACACAATATTTTTTTCACTCAAACAAAAGATAATTAATATAGATATCTCTTTTTCTTTAACAAAATGTTTAAAAGTATTTACAGTTTAGTAAAAACTCAATATTTTAATGTTAATTAGAAGATGCATTTTCCTGGAGGTATCTGTTATTAAATTTTGTTGTAAATTCGGTACTAAAAATTTTTCAGAGTTAGAAAAAAAAAAAAAACAGATAATCCACAAAGATCTATAATATGCATCTTAAAATTTTAAACTTTTTTTTACAGATAACCGTGGATTATAGGCAGGAAAATATGGTAGTCAGAACATTCCAACTGAAATGTTTACATGGGCGAATTTTGTTCTCAGACTGCGAAACATTGTTGCTGCAAACAGAGTTACTTTGGGAATAGGTAAGAATAAATTCCCTAGTTACCACAGCAAACTGTACACTTCTGTCCCCTTTCATTTTTCTTTAATTGATTTTTCAAACTGTCAGTCATTTTTGGGACACCCAGTATATTTAAATGCACTTGTAAAGTTTATTAATATATGCTGTTATTTTATTTTTTTTTTTTTAATGTCATGAAACTTCTCAAATCTAAAATCCCTGGGACTTAACCAATTCTAAATTAAAGAAATTTCCGGATTTTATAAATCCTGTAATATGAATAATCGTAATGATCAGGTAAAATTGAAAACAAATTGGACTTACCTTTCTTCACCAGGGAAAAGATATTAATGAAAAATAAAGCACTTTTATTGAGGATAAAGAAAACAGAAAGATACTTTTTTAACATACCTAATAAGGTCTGATGTTTAAATTTTGATTTGTGTTGCATAAATGGATTGTTTTAAGGGCAAGTTTCATCCAGATTATTGATTTTCTGGAGTTTAATAGTCCGGATTTGAGAAGTTTGACTCTTTCTCTAAAATACTGAATTAGCTTAATAAGTTGTTTGTTCAATAATATCATAGCAACAGCAAGGTGTTGATTTTTCTTGGAAAGAAACCATCTTGCAATAGACAGAATACTCTTTCACAATTTCATGAATACATCTTCCCAATGGCGAATGCTTTTTATGATCAAAATAGCAGACACATTGCCAGTTTCATGAAACACGTGTAAAAGACGGTTACTGCACAATTAAAATTCTTAAAAACTATATCATCAGAGCGTCCATGATGAAAAAAAAAAAAAAAAAAAAGTTATAGTGTTAAGTAATCATTTTTACAGGTCACTAAAATTAGATTTAAACAAAATTATTACAAAATTTGAGATTGTATATATATGAGCAGTTGCATCCAGTTGTATTAAATATTTTTAGATTAAAAATTGCATTAACAATTATTACTAATTTTTTTTTTGGGGGGGGTGGAAATAAAGTTCTACTATGTGAAGAATTTCTTCTTTGAACACTCCATAAGTAACAATAAACTTCTAGAATATATGATCCAAATGCTGACAGAGTGTTTCATAAATAACACCATTTCTTAAATTTTTTGGATCTTGGCTATTCGGTGATATTTTTCTTATACAAATTTCGATATTTGTTTTCTTTCCATTTATCATTGTTTTTTCAATATTTGGACTATCCTGATGTTGGTGCTCTGTTTAATATTTTAAACAAAAATGATTTTTCAGGACTTTTTACAAATTTTGTCAATTTTACTTGTACAAATTTTAAGTGCAATCATTGCTTCACTTGCCATGTGGAGGAAGAGCACAAACAAGAAACTTAGGAGTTTACAATTGCAGATAACAGTAAAATTATTTTCTTTAATGACTTCCCCATCTTCAGCAGTAACTTGGCCACTTTATTCTTGTGCGTGTGCGAAGCAGGCAGGAGGTTGTCAACCAGAGCCTTATTATCGCATGGGCAAATCGGGACTTTGCCCAGGGCCCCTGACTCGAAAGGGCCCCCAATATCAAATGTTGTTCTGAAATATTCTTTTTTATATCAAAGTTTTATGAAAAATAAAACAAATTTCATAGATGGGGGCCCCCAAATTCATCAATGCCCGGGGCCCCTGTTGGTCATAATCAGGCTCTGATGTCAACTGCCAAAGTTTTTAAAAGTGTGAATAAAGAGAAAACCAGAAGTTTTGTAAGAGTAAAATCCTGCAACTTAAAGAGGTCTGATTTTTTATTAATCCTTTTCGTATACAGTTTCTTAGGAGTGTAAGAACCTTATATATATATATATATATATATATATATATATACATACACACAGTGAAGCACCATTTATATGTTTTTTAAGGGACTAGGGGGAAAAACGTATAAATGAAATTCTCAAAAGTATTTGCATTTTTGTAATAAACAATAAAAAGCCGGTTTAAATTAAAATACTCAATCTTATATTACTGCATGAAAATAAAATACACAATAGGTATGTAATACTAAGTTTTATTCTGAATTTAATGTACAGCTAGTACTTGTATTCATATTCATTCCGCATGCACAGAATATTTTGTAATTTTCGGCTGTATAGCTGTGTAGGAATGCACAGAAAAAAGTTCACTGTACATAGTTAAAAGTGCCAGTTTAACATTACCATTTAAATCGTCAGATATTAGATATTCTTGCACAAAACTAAAATCTGTCAAAGCTTGTTGAAAATTTGCATCACACAGTTTCTCTCCTCTCCATTTCTAAAAAAAAGTATAAATGAAGTTTCTGATTTCAGAGAAACATATAAATGAAATTATTTAACATTAAAATCCAATGGACTTCGCTGAGTCCATTCAGAAAAACGTATAAATGAGAAACACATAAACAGTGCTTCACTGTGTATATATATATATATAAATATGTAAGTGTATATTTACATGTACATCCATTTATACGTATGTTGTATTCTTTTTGATGTCACTGTCAAGGAAAGTCTAGCATCACTACTGCCTGGGGCGCCATCCAAAGGGGGCTTCAAAATTAAGCTTTGCCCCCAAGTGCTGTAAACTATAATTGCAACACTGAGTACACTCATAAATTCTGAAACTAAGTTAAAATTTTATACTCCAGGGCGACGGCCTAAGGTTTCTTCCTGATTCCTCATTGCCAGCATCATTCAAATAAATTTAAAATGGGAAAACTATTGAGACCTCTTGAAAGGCAATAATTGATTTTTTTCTTTTAAAACTTTTCTTGTTTATCTGTTTTGCACTCTCATGTTGCCTGCACCCCTTAGCCATGGAAAAAGTATGTGAAACAAAATAAAATTAATTAATAGTTTTTCAAAACACATAAATAGCCTAATTGAGAAAGAAAACCGAACAATACCATGTTATTTTCAACGTTAACAGAAACCATGGAGCTCTCAGTAGGGTTATCTCAAATGGGCGGTTAGTCAGGAAAACGGACCAAGATCCAAATTCAGCAGGAGATAGCACAGCACACTGCATGCATAGAGATTAAGTATCATTTTGATATTGATCAGACTATATTTTTTGATAAAATCAATTATTTCGATAGAAAATGAGTTGAACGACTCAGTGCTTTGCACCTAGATGTGACAATGGATATCCCAAAGCCAGGAAAAGGAATGAATCGCTTAGGGAGGAAAATGCAACATTATTTTTCTTCTCAAGCACAAATATAGCGTAAAGCCCAGTACGCAACAAACCCAGCATATTAATTTTGAGCACTAAAGGGGAGAGGGGGGGGGGGAAAGTGGTAGAACTATTTTTACAGTTAATTAAATATAAAATTGAAATTCAATGGAATAAATGCAAGTTACTTGGATAGTCCAGAATTATTTAAATTAATAGATCCTAACGGAAAAATAAATTTGTGAAGTATGTATAAGTACCTAACTAGTAATTTCTCAACATTGCTGAAGTGTATTTTGATAAATGTGTGTTTATTGAATTATTATTATTATTTTAAATAGTTCTTAAGAAACTTTTTGTGGTACTGAAAACAGACATATGTTTACTTTCTGCATAATTTTTTTTTTTTTTAACTATCCAACTTTAAAAGACAATATATATTAGGGATGCACCGAATACCATATTTTGCCAAATAACGAATACCGAATATTCGGTTAAAATTCTAACCGAATATTCGGCCGAATACCGAATACTTGGTTAAAATTTATTAAACTAATTTAACCGTCATTAAACTCTGATTGCAATGGTTAATTTGATTAATTTGTTCTTAAACAATATTTCATCATGGTGTAAAACTTCATAAATTAAAATGCTGCAAAATTTAATATCCAAGTACTTCCTTTATATATTATTAATAACTTTTAAATATTAGTGAAATGCTGGTAATTTTTTTACCTGCATATTTTATTTTAAAAAATTAGCAGTTAATTGACTTTACATATTTATGAACACTTAATGTTATGAGGTTTTTTTTTCCTGGTTACTGTTTTAAATTTAAATTTAGTAATAGTAATGTAAAGGTTAATGCAATGTGTCGTAAGATTTAAGAAAAATTGAAAAGCAACAAAATTTAAATTTAGCATCTGAATGCTTTCTCTTACATAAAAAATAATGTTATTGTGATATTAGATTTTGGTGTGATTGTGGCAATGTTATGCTAGGGCGATCTGCCATGGATGGGGTGGTGCCTTGGTAGGTGGACTTTCTAAGGGTTTCTAACGCGTATTCACATGCGATATTAGTAAGTAACAACTTGAATTAATTTAGTACTATGGTACTATACCATATCTTTCATTCATGATATAAAAAATATGTATTTGTTTACCAATTGGTGAATATTTAAATTTGTTTACTGTTCGGTTGCCGAGTATTCGGCCAAACTGAATATTCGGTTTGTCTGCCGAATATGCAGTATACCGAATACCAACCGAATATTCGGTGCATCCCTAATATATATACATATATATATAATGTGAACGAGTAGGAGTCAGAATATGAGGAATTTATGGTTTGAGAAAAGGCAGGAAATATTTTTAAATTTTTAGCTACTTGCTACCAAGAACATTTCTGTCGAGGACTGCACTGTTACATCGTTCGCATCTAAAATTTCAAATGGACTTTTTGTTGTTGTTGTTGTTGTTCACTTTTTGGACTATATTCCGTATACGGTGCTTTGTTTATATATCAATGTTTTGTTTACAAATCATTGGCGAACAATCTGACGCGAGAGTGAGCGATGTACCGCCAACTGCCGGTGGTAGTTGTGACTGGCAACCTTAAAGAATACGTGTTTCGTCAGGTTTGGGAATTTGAAATTGTTTGCGTTATTGATGGAAGGGAATGAAATGTGTTATGTTAATATAAGAAAAGAATTTGTGTGTGTTTGTTAGAAATATAGTACGTTATAAGCCGGTGGGTGTTGGGGACATTTCTGAGCGATTATTTTTAAAAAAAAATAGAGGTAAGTGCTCTTTTTTAACGAATCTTTGCAATGTTTAAGGTTTTTAATGTGAATTTTAAATTGATATTTGAAGTGTTTATGTTTTCGTAAGTGCTATTTACGTGCTATTCTAATCATACTGACTTTATAAGAGGTGTACAACTAGGTTGTTTAATCCACCGATGTTTTTTTGAGTTGAAAATGGGCCAGTGTTTGCCCAGTTTACATTAGCTGTACAACTAGGTTGCTTAGTTCACTGTTGTTTTTTTTTTAGTTAAAAACGGTCCACTGGTTGCATAGTTTACATAGCTGTACAACTAGGTTGCTGAATCCACTGAGGTTTTTTTAGTAAAAAACGGTCCACTGGTTGCATAGTTTACATAGCTGCACTACTAGGTTGCTGAATCCACTGAGGTTTTTTTAGTAAAAAACGGTCCACTGGTTGCATAGTTTACATAGCTGTACAACTTGGTTGCTGAATCCACTGAGGTTTTTTTAGTTAAAAACGGTCCACTGGTTGCATAGTTTACATAGCTGTACAGCTAGGTTGCTGAATCCACTGAGGTTTTTTTTAGTTAAAAACGGTCCACTGGTTGCTCATTTTTAGTGGAATATATGTGCAATTTTAATGTGCTCATAGTGGAAAATGGTTGGCGACAGTCGCTGGAGCTTGGCGGCCGCCAAGCTCCAGCGACTGTCGCCATGTTTACATGGGGTGCGCACCGGCTTGTATGATTTTACCCACTTTTTTTATTTAAATTATCAAATTGTTGTCACATTATTTGAAGCTAAATATATGGAGAATGCAAAATTATTATTAATAGTTAGAGGTTTATACTATATATATTATCAATTTTTTTTATAAATTATCGAATTGATGTCACATCATCCGTAGCTAAATATATGGAAAAAGCAAAATTATTATTATATATGTACATGTACATATATATAATTATTTTTTTTTTTTTTTTTTGTAAATAAAAGCACCAAGGTACTTTTATACTAAGGTAGGGCCATTTGACGAATAGTCAATCAGAATAAAGTACGACAAACGTCACTAAGAGGACAAAAGTCAGCGAGCAGAAAACTAAAGCACCATAGCAGATGCTTTATTCTAGCGACAGATAATAAATTTTATAAATGATATAGGAAACTAATTATTTTAATTGAAGTGTTTTGGTTGGAACAAAGTACAAACAAATTGGAGAAAATTAAAACTAAAATACATACAGGTTCCATAAAATAGTGTTATGTGTATTTGCATTTAAGAAAACAAACTCTTAGTTTCGGTATGTAAAGTAAAATAAATATTCATGAGAATGACACAGCAATACTAATAAAATTATTAGTACTGTCAAATAATGAGTTAATTAAAGCTAAAATAGATGAAGGGGCCATAAAATAGTGATATGTTTGTTTAGATTTAAAGAATACAGTAAAATCGTAGTTTCGGTATGTAAAGTAAAACTGAAATATCCATGAGCATGATGCAGCAGTTGTAATACAATAACTAGTACAATACAAATAAGGGTTAATTAAATCTCAAATATATATAGAGGTTCCATAACATAGAGATATCTTTGTTAACATTTAAGTAATACAACAAAAGTATAGTTTCGGTATGTAAATTAAAACAAGGCTTAAACCCCCAACTAAAATTTACTTAAACTTTTAATTTTCTTCGCAGTTTGCTATTTACATGAAAAAAATTATACTTAACAGTTGTTTATTAAAATAAATTTTAAAATATTGTGCACAATATATTATATTTTAACTTTACCTTTTCAAAAGTGGGTCGATGAAGAAATTATTTTTTAGTGTGCATGAAGATGCTGCCTATTTACGACATTTTCGAGCAGCATTCTTTTCTTTTTGCATATGATGAAGGGACCATAAAATAGTGATATGTTTGTTTAGATTTAAAGAATACAGTAAAATCGTAGTTTCGGTATGGTTCGTAGTTGCGGTTTATGTTTATACTTTGTATTTAAATAATCCAAGCGGATAAATGTTCTGGTTCGTATATAAGTTTCAATAACGTGTTTGTGCAGTTTCTGCTTGCAAATTTCTCTCATAATTCTCAGCAGAGAAATATTCTGCACAAACTCGAGAAGTATACAAGAAACTATACACTGTTTCCTAATTTCCTTATCTTTCGGAAAACTGTAGTAGGATACAGACATTCTTTTTCCCAGCTGAAATATATAAAAGTTGTTCTTACACTTCGATACAGTACATAAATTAGGCAATTTTATTAAAATTACTAGAAAACTGCTATTACACCGTAGCGTGTAACGGCAAAGTAAACAAGAAGCATGGCTAACTGGGATATTCCCCGGCTATCCCAACTGGTCTAAAGCCGATATACGCGGTAGTTAACATTCCGTCCGCCGTGGCGCTAGTTCTATGACCAGAACAGAGCGATTTAAAGGGCCAGTCCATACAATTAAAAGGGCATTAAAACTGTCAATAAAAATATAGTTTAAAAAACCAAAAAACACGCTTTAGTGTTAAATTGAATAAACTAAAAAGCGATAAATAATTCTTAATATAGAAATAAATTAATGAACGAAAAATAGTATTATTGTGAAAAAAGCGTGGGGTGCTCCATATATCAGTTCTTGAGAATATTCAATCGGTACGATTAGTACACTCTCCAAAAAAAGTATTCGAGCAAGAGAGAAATTTCCTACGTTCGTTCCGTATATTAAAAATTATTTATCATAGAATACGAATTAGGCTATGTATAAATATGAATTTCCATATTTCTGTCAGGTTGTGCGTTTTTCAAAAACTCAACTATTATTCGTAAATCTAAAATAGGAAATTTCTCTCTTGCTCGAATACTTTTTTTGGAGGGTGTACAAAAATTATCCAAAACATATAGCACAAAGCGCCCCAAGCTTTTTTGCTACGGGCGATTTGTGCTATATGTTTTGTTATGCTATATGTTTTGCATGTGCATATGTTTTGAAAATTAAAAGCCTTCTCATGCACAATATTGTGCTAATTCTGATGGAATTTCTTTCACTGGGGCATTCTTAGAATCAAATGTTTATTTTAACTTTTGTCATTTAAAGGTTATCCTAGGGAAAATACTAAGTGGATAGGTCTAGTATTAGGAATTGTGCAGGAAAGGGCGGTATTCGTACCAAAGATGGTAGATGCATGTCATGCATGTTCAAAGTTAGCTTTATAGTTTGGAACATACTTTTTAAAGATCTGCAATTAAAAAGAAGTATATATTTAGGACTCACACTCACCTTTCAGTTATTTAAAAATTATCTTTCATAAGAGCTATTTATTTTTAGAAGTTAATTGTCTCAAAAAAAAAAAAAACTTTTGAACTTTTCTCTTAAATAATCTTTTCTTCTCTTCGCAAAATAAAGACTTCCTCATAAAATCGCAGCAAATGTGTGTTTTACGAAACTGTTGAATTGATAATTCTTGATGAGATCTGGCTGTAAGCATAATAAAATGTAAAATAAAATACCTGTTTCAAATCATTCAGCCAAAAGCATATGTGCATTAAATGCTAGTTGTTTATTTATAGATATATTAACAGCATTTTTAACCATTTTTTCAGGTGCTGTGTGTGATGACTGACTGAATAGGTGTGTTAAACCTAGTTGGAGAAGAATTCCATACTCTGCCATGGTGTCATGACTTATTTTGTAAAGAATACCCATCACAAACATGTTCAAATATTAAATATGTAAAAACGTCATTGTGTCATGCCAAAGAGAGAATAATATATATGTAAAAATAAATGACGAGCAATAAATAAATTGTGTTTCAAAAAATTTCGTTGTTCTTATGCGAATTATTTTCAGGCATTTCTATTAACTTGAGCAAAAGGTACGTCTGATTTTTCTTTTCTTTAAAGCCATTCTTGATTTTTTTTTCATAAATTGTCTGATTTATTTTAATGCCCAATTCTCTTAGAATTCAGAGTAGGAGAAGGAGTATATTTCAGTTGTTCTTCCTCTGTCGTACAAAATTGCAACTTGACTCTTTTTCAAATTTAACGTTTCTATAATCTGTTGTAATTTCTAATTCACAAGGACTGTTTTTAATTGAAATATTGTTTTATTTTTACAACGTTAATTATTCATCCAGATTTGTTTATTCTAGTAATTAACTTATTAGCCTTTATGAAAAATTTTATACAGCAGCTGAAATCACTGATTAGTATTTAAATTATATTGTTTACAAAATTTTGCATTAAGCTTTTTTATGTGTAATTTATATAAATTAACCTCTCCTAAAGTAATTAAATTTGCTTTAGGTCAGCATTTTGCTTTATTTTAAATTTTGTGTAGGTTACACAAGCATTTCTTAAATTAGCCCTACCAAAGAAAAAACAATTTAAGCTTTATTTTTAATAACATGAAAAGCAAGGAACTAGTGAATTTGAAGGTTATTAATTTCAAACTGAAATTCACAACTAAACATTTATGTAATAAGAAAGTGTGTGCTTTTTTTAGACTACAAAAATTTTCTCATTTCTTCAGTAAGCTGTAGTATATCAAAGTAAAGTATACTTAAACAAATTTTTAGTAACTAAATACCAATAGTTGAGCTACAAATATCCTGCTGGGAAATTGGACTTTTATAGAGCGTTGCCAAAAATAATTATTGGATGTTTAAAACTTTATACTGTTGATATCCCATTGGAGATTAAAAAATCAATTTACAGTATTTATAAGATATTTAATTATGCTGCTAATGTGGCAGTATTTCACTTACCACATTAATAGCAAAATTAAATGTAATAAATGCAGTAAATTGATTCTATAAATTTCTAATGGTATATCTACAGTGTAAAGGTTATAAACACCCAATAGTTATTTTTGAGAGTTAAATAAGGGTCCTGCAAATATCCAGAGGGATATTTGTAGATCATCTGTTAGATCAAATTGTAGGCCTGTAAACATCCAGTGATTAAACTGGTGATGTTCTATAAAGGTTCTGGGATAGTCCTATCGGACATTTGCAAGCCGTCTATCGTATCAAACTGGACCTGTAAACATCCAGTGATTAAACTGGCAATTTTCTATAAAGGTCATGCAATAGTCCTATCGGACATTTGCAAGCTGTCTATCGTATCAAACTGGGCCTGTAAACATCCAGTGATTAAACTGGCAATGTTCTATAAAGGTCCTGCGATAGTCCTATCGGACATTTGCAGGCCGTCTATCGTATCAAATTGATCTGTAAACATCCAGTGTAAGGTCCTGTCAGCGTACCATCGGACATCCTGTAGACATCGATAAGTGTGACATTGTGATACCCACTGGACATCCTACGTCCAACTACGTAGCAAACGGCATGATCCAGTGGATGCATGAATATCCTGAATGGGGAAACCAGCGGATTTCCGTTGTTTGTCTTCGTGTTATCGGGGTGTTTTCAAATGGCGTCCGTTGTTACGGAAAAGTACGTTGTTGTGAAAAGCATTTTACGTTTGCTAAAGCTGCAAATATTTTTTTTTCGAGGAGGAAATTCATGCGTACGTTAGAAAATGCTACGAAGGTACATAATTTTTCAAAGGTAATAATTTTCTTTTATTTTTCATTTTAGTAAATTCAAAAATGCATATTTTAGTGTTGTGATTGAAGTTGATTTAAACCGTTATCAGCGAAATTTGAACTTCTCTCGCTAAATACTTTTGAAAAAATGAAGGCTAAGTTGAAATTTCTAAATTTTGATTTGTGCACTTCAATGATGGCCACTCTTTCTTTTAAAAATCCTGTTGATTTTATATTGAGTATGTACTAAAACTCTCCTCAGCAAAATGAAAGCATTCGCGAATTGTAAACAAACACGTCTCTTAGGTGACGAAACTAAATAAACTGAAGTTGTTCGTAAAGTCAAAGGAAACTGATAACCACTGACAGCACTAAACACACGCATTGCAGTTTTCTTGCGAAAACTCGTGCAACGAGTTTGTCGTTTACGAATGCAGCCAGTATTTAGCAAGAGAAATTCAAATTTCGCAAATAACGGTTAAATCAACTTCAATCTCGACACTAAAACATGCATTTTTGAATTTACTAAAATGAAAAACACAAGAAAATGATTACCTTGAAAAAGTATGTACTTTCGTAGCAGTTTCTAACGTATGCTCAATTTCCTCCTCGAAAAACTAATATTTGCAGCTTCAGCAAACGTAAAATACTTTTCATAACATCATACAATTCCATAACAACGGACGCCATTTCTAAACAAAAACAACGCGCAGAAAGTAAAACTCAACGAACCTAATTCATTGTCAGTTTATTTCGTTTGAAACTAATTGCACCCAGTTTTGTATACGAACGCTCTAGTTTTTAAACTGAAAGCACTCAGTTTCCTTTACGAACACCTTAGATAGAAACTCGTTGCACGAGTGCAACTCGTTTGGCGTTTACGAAGGCGGCCACAGTTTAAATTAAATCGGACCGTTTAAAGTGGGTCAAAATCGAGTTCAAAGGAGTCGGTTACAAACTTACAAACATACATACAGGTGAAGCTAAGAAAAGCGTGTTAAAAATGCTTGATATTTTAATTTAATTTTTTTGTTTATACAGAATGCATCTTTATCTATAAATATTTTGAAAAGTTTCTTCATAGATGCACATATTGAAAAAAAAATTTAAGAAATTGGTAGTTGGTTAATGATTTTAGGAGCTTCTTCTACATGTAATAAATTAATAAATAAATATATTAGTTTATATTTTATTTGAATCTTCAGAAGACTGTAATACTTTTTAAAGACTTGTTTTTCGTAACTACTACATATTTCAATATACTAATACAGTATTCTTCCTATATGTAAAAAGCACTCAAAATACTGGGGTTAAACGATAAAATAAATAAAAACTTTGTGAAAAAAACACACATCAAATGTAACTTATAATAGTTACGATCGTTTCGACCAAAAAATTCTTTCGGTCTTCATCAGACAAAGTCCAAGGGCGGATCCAGAAACTTTTTTCGGAGGGGGCGCAAATCATGAATACTCATTTTATCTAGTGTAAAGCCCACTTAATATTTCTTAAAGCCCCATTTATCTACTGTAAATATATTTTTCTCGGAGGAGGCGCGCCCCCTACGCCCTCCCCTGGATCCGCCTTTGGACAAAGTCCGAGACGCAGGGGCGTAGCCAGAGGGCGGGCTGCTGCCCCCCCCGAAATGGGACCCTTTACTTAGCTTACAATTTGATATTTAGCTTACAATTGAACTTTAGCTTTAAATTTGATACCCAGCCCACCCCGAAATAAAATCCTGGCTACGCCACTGCGCGAGACGAAGGTCCTTGTCTGATGAAGACCGAAAGAATTTTTTGGTCGAAACGATCGTAACGTACTATAAGTTACATTTTATGTGTGTTTTTTTCACAAAGTTTTTATTTTGCAATACGTATACGTATGTTCGTGTCAGTGGCGTAACCAAGGGGGGCATAGGGGATCACTCCCCCCTCCGATGAGGAATTTTTTGCCATACAAAATGCATATTCTTCGCTCCCTTATCACACACACTTATACACAAATGTGAGTTGCAGTTGCAGTAGTCGTAACCCCCCCCCCCAACATGAAAAAATTCTGGCTACGCCACTGGTTCGTATTAATAGGTTTTGGTTTAGTATACCCATGGCAAGGGTAAATTTTAATCTTTTTGTGTTTTAACGAATTATTCTAATAATCAAAGTAGGTGCCAGCAGGGGATCCAGCCCAGACAGCACATAAGCTTAAATCAAGCTTGGCATTTGGCTTGGCAATGCAAGCTTGGCTTAAGCTGGATTTTAGCTTACAAAGTGCGCAGTGATGGCGCCATCTGTGAAAGAGAATGGACATTAATTGTCTAGCGTCCTCAAATTTGCTGAAAGTTCGTAAAAGATGTGTTTTATTTTATTACCAGTGCCATATTACCGGCAGGGCAAACGGGGCAACTGCCCAGGGCCTACAGATTTTAGGGCCCAAAAATCTTACATCTCACACTTTTGTAATTTTAAAATAAAATTACAAAGGATAAAAAGACTTCAGAAGTTAAATAATTTTTTTAATTATAAAGTATGAACAATGAAAATAATTCAAATTTACATTTGTATAAATTAATTTAAACTTATTTTTAATTCTTTGAAATGCTCTATATCGATATAGCATACCAATATGTAGGAAAGTAGCCACATTTGTAAAGAGAATTTTTAGCGTAAAAAAAAAGAAATATTTACAAAAATGACTAGTGTTTGTATTCCATACATGTTAGCAACTGTGATATAGCATTTCGAAGTAACGTTTAACTATCTGTTTCTTTGATTTCAGATTACTTAACACAAAATTTGTGTTAAGTAAGTAAACCCATTCTATATTTCCAAATATGGAAATTCTTCAAAATAAAATACAATTATACTACGAAATTGATTTCAAAATCAGTCGTTTGTCTCGATTTTGGCCAGCAGTATTGCTCAACGATGAGTGTTGATTATATTGAAAGTTTTAAAACGTGTCCTGCTTTTAAGTTTATATTATGCTAATTTCCCTATTAGTAGAGTCTATAAATCACACATAACATTATTTAAATTTTGATTCATCCCATGGAAAAATAAAAGAAACTTATCAGCATCGCCCATACTTATCGATCTGGCGTGACAACAGTCACTTCAAACTTTAGTCATAGCTGCCCGAGGCAATAATGGCCGAGCGGTTAGTACGCGTTCATTCTAGCCTAGAGTTCCCGGGATCGAATCCAGCCGTCGACGTTTGATGGAACGGATTAAAATAACTTAAAATTTCAGCATAGAGGGGGAAAATGCGCGGACAAATAAAGTATGTGGGGCGCGTTCGCCAGCAGGCGCCCCGTGTATCTAGAAATTTTTTTAAGCTTGAAATGTCAAGTTTAATGCAAGCTGGGCAAGTGAAAACTAGAACACTTGATTCAAGCTTGCATCAAGCTTACACGCTTGAAATTTTCAAGCTTATTGACTTGATAAATCAAGCTTGCTGCAAGTTTGCTGTGCTGTCTGGGAGGGGGGGACGTGCCCGCTGTCAGGGAGCCAGTGATCCTCCCCTTCCGGGGACTCCTGATTCATTCGTCGGAGAATTTTTAAGATAAGAAACAATCCAATTTTTAGGCCAATTTTCATTTTGAAATCTTTAAAAGAAAAACTACTTTTGTAGTACTTTCTCTTTTCAAAGATTCGTGAAATGATGCGTTTACATTTCAATCAGAAACAAAATGTTATGGGTGTCGGAAGTGGGGGATGTTCGCAGTGGCGTGGCGTAAGGGGGGGGGCGCCCGACCCGGGCAGAAAATTTCTAGAGGCGGTATAACGCCTATGGTTAAATTATTTTAAGAAGATTAAAATGTCATGGAGTTTTGGGCGGTTTTCTCCAGATGAAAATGCCTTAGAACCCCATAAAATGTCCTACGACCAAGCCCTCCACCCTTCTGCTTAGGTGCATTATTAAAAAGAAAAGAGGAAAATTCTCTATGCAGCTGAATTCTCATCCGAGCCAACTGAGCTATTATAGTACAATTTCTTTGAGTTAAACGCAATAGAAATAAATTCCCGATTTGTGGTTCAATGGTAGTGTGTTCATTTCTTGCGTGATTGATCCAGTTTCGATTTCCCTCGAGTGTAAACGAGTTTGTCTTAAAGAAACATATAAACATAATGACAAGTTGACCATCGTGTCACATCATCAGATCATCAGATGTAAGTTTTCCAGGTTTTCTCATTACATACACCAGGGGCGTAGCCAAGGGGGGGGGGTTAGCGGGGTCATAACCCCCCCCATGAGAAATTTTTGCCATACAAAATGTATATTCTTCACTACATTATCGCGCACACGTGTACATATACATGAGTTGTAGTAGTCGTAACCCCCCCCCCATGAAAAATTTCTGGCTACGCCCCTGACATACACAAATGTAACTTTTTAAATACCCGAAAACTATTTACATGAACATCGTACCAGAAAGGCTTAAAAATAGCATAAAATGGTTCTCGAATTCTGAGCTGCGCTTATCCTATCCCAAAAATCGAACATGTGTTGCTGTCCAAATCGTTACAGCAGAGTATGGACGTAAAGAAGTAAAACTCGAAGTAAAGAGCTGGAAGTAAAACTCTAATATTACTAAAAGTATGAAAAATCTATTACTTACTTTACGGCGATGACTTGGGGGTACTATAAAATAAGAAACGACATTATGCTCTCTTAAATAAGAGTTTCTGTCAGCTCCTCGGCCTGGTTCAACTTCATATTCACCATGTAGGTAATCAAGAGTTGCTTGGGTCACATGAACACGGCTAAAAAACAAAAACAAAAAGATATATATATGATTTTCTTTGAAGCTGCAAGGTATGCGAGTAGTATTCACTGTGGAAGAACGCATGCATTTCCCTCTCCCCGCCAACCAATTTTATACCAGAGTGTACATTTAAAGCATATTTTACTTAGTCCGTTGATACAGAAACATACGATTCTGCGGGCGCCTGTGAGATTATTTAAAAGTATCGTGGTAGAACAATAGTGGAGTTATTTATGAATTCTTCTAACACTTGAAATCAGAATTAACGATAACATTTCGTAAGTTATTTCATATCTGAATCAAACTAAACACACACTTCAAGCCCCAGCGTGGGTGACGAGAAAGACAGGCTGCGGTGCGGACATTTTGGTCACACCATTTTACCCTTTAAGAACCATTTGACCTAGGGGTGTGGCCACCTTACTGTGGCTATCTTAGATTAAGATGGCCACACCCCTAGGTCACATGGCTCTTAGAGGACCAAATGGTGTGACCAAAATGTGAGCACCGCAGCCTGTCTTTCTCTTTAGCCACAATCCGCAGCCACTCATTTATTTACTTCAATTAAAAAGCGTACAATCCATTTGGAAACCTTGGTGTTCATGCCCTGTATCCACATCAAATCCAGGGTTGGGAAGCATCTTGCATACCTGCCAACAATGCCGGCATAATCAACCACTTCTTTTAAACAGGTTAAAAACTTAAAACTTTAAGGTACTTTTTGGATTCAGTAACCGCACCCGCGGTACAAGTTTTCGCTATATTCTAAGATAAAAATTGCTGTTTACAAAAAGTGGTTAGTTATACATCGGAATTATCGGCAGTTATGATCTTGTCAATATCCGAGTTAATTTACAAAAGCAAACTATGGATTTCGTAACAGCAGACTATATTTTCTTAATGAAGGATTTTCATAGAAATGGTTTTACTGTGTATGGTTCGTAAAGTTGGGGAATGTGACCTACAAGTTTCCGTAAAAAGAATCTTAAGTAGCAGTATGCTGTAGACGACCATGACTAATTTTAGAGGATTAATATCAATAACACACTTAAGACACTTAAAAGAAGAAAGTAAAGCGATCAGTCTTTTGAGAACTTCTGAAAGCATATTGCTGTTTGAAACAGATGATTTGTTCCTGTTTTGAGCTAATATAAACTAGATTTAATTAAAGAGATTGTGAAACTGTTTTCTTACCTGTGTATTATACATAAGTAACACTAACATAGAAATATAAAACAGTAGATATCTGCAGATAACATATTTATTACAGCAGCGGATTAAATTTCAGATGGATCACAAGAGAAATATTGTAAAGATACCTACTTACCTACCTACCATTTAACTAGATCTCTCCAGGAAAATCTCGCATAATTTTAAGACTTCAAATAACAAAAAAATCTACTTACTTTTCTGTTACGAACCAAGAAGCTGTTTATCACTAAGATACAAAAATAAATTAATAAAAAATTATCGATTGTCTGAAAATTCGATTTACACATGTCACTGACAGAGCCAGTCCATCAGCACGAAATTCCATCCACGGCATGCATTTTATGTTCTCGAGATACATTTATCAGAAATAACGGCCAGTTTTACTGTGTTATTGATAATCAAAGCATTGTTGCCAAGTATTACAGAACAGAATTACCCACCTTTCGAAGATCGCAAATTCTTTGAATATTTTTCTTAATAAGTATACAGCTCACTCTTTTGACTCTGAAATTTTACTAAATTTTAAATAGAAAATTCCCGTTCACAAAAAGTTGTTAATTATATTCTGTAATACTTGGCACTTATGTATAAATACTTGATACTAAAACGAGAGGTTTTTGAATTGCCCACAAGACATTCCATATGTTATTAGGGGCAATAATTTTAAAATACTGGTTCTCGATTGTACTCCTATCTGGAGAACATTAAATACTTTTTCCCGTTTCTTTTCTTTTATGTCCCCTTTAGTTTCACCCAATAAATATCTTAAAGACTTCACTATAATGATAGAAGTTTTATATGAAAACTGAATATCAAGTTAACTACACCTCATTAAAAGGATTTAGCAGAGAATATACTATTTTAATGAAATTTCAACGTTTTTAATTTCTTTTAAAATTCGATTAGATTTTAAAACAATTCAAAACTAGGCCTAAATAAAAAATATCCCCCCCTAAAAAAAAAACTGATTTTTTTTTGCAAAAATACAATTATATCCCGTTCCTAATCAAAAGAAAGGTAAACTGTCTACCGCTTGCTTGTGGTCTTGTACACCTCAGAAACAATTTACAGTTACAGCCAGCGAGAGGACTTTTGGAACTTTTGATTTAACGTGCACATACACCGCATGCACACGATGGTCTTCCATTTTCCTTCTGGAATCCTCGCACCCCTCCTGATTACAAGTCTGTCGTTTTGAAGGCTGGTCTTCTAATTAATAAGGCTCTGGCAACTTATACGTTGACTTTTAGAAACACTTTAAAAAATACAAATGTTTTTCACAATTCTCTTCTTTCTCTTTTATACCCGCCTATGAGCGAGTGTCACGCTCCCCTGTGAAAATGATAATCGCATTAACTGTAAATTAACACAGGTCCGTAGACAGTAAGGAATTCTCCCATCCATGGAATGCAAATCGGTGAATCCTTCTATGAATTTAATTACTAGCTGTCAGATAAAGTTAAATGCGATAAATGTGAAATTAATGCCTCTCAAACTGAAACGCGTAAACGAGATCTCAATTTAACAGCGTTTGATATGAATAGATGTCCTTGACCATCAGCAAGTTTGATGCAGGATCTATTGTTTTGAAGATCGAGATCCTTGTTACCTATTTAGACAAATTTAATGCTTTGTTGTTCGTGCTTCATATCATATATTTAAGGCTGTAGTTTGAAGAAACAACATTTGCTTAATTTTCTTGGTGCACATATTAAAATAAACTACCTGCGCCATTGACGAGAAAAAAATCAGGATTATTCTTCATAAGCTGCACGCGACAGTGTAATAAGCACTCATTTGTCAGCCTTTACGGAATACAATTAACCACAGATAGCAAATACAGTATACTTCTTTTTTTTTTTTTTTTTTTTTTTTTTTTTCCCACGACGCAAAGAGCTAAGCATGTTTGGATGTTTTTTAACCTGAAACTTACCTTTTGGAAAAAGTGGTTAGTTATAGTCCGTATAGGTTGGTACCAGCGTGAGCGAAAAATACTGTTCCTTTTATGAAACTTTAAAAAAAAAAAAAATTCTTAAACTGGGAATTGTACAGCAAAATTTTCCGTAGAGTGACGCATTTTGGGAAATTTTTGATTTTTCAGAATTTTAATATTTCGTAAGTGATACAGGTTAATCATTTATTGCATTGGATTGTACAACTTCTGAAGAGCCAACTTAAAAATTCCGAGTTCCTGGTATAATTTGGTTATTTTGTATTTATGCACCAAAATCAAACGATTTTTTCGAACAACAGACTTAAAAAGTTAAAAAATCCTCGAAACATGTATGTACATGTATTAACCCCAAAGTTTAGTATTATTGCAAAATAGTGTGTGTGTTAAATATTTACATATTGGTACTGATGAGTATTACAGTATATTTTGCGAGAAAAAATTTTAAGACAACGTTTAAGAAAAAGATTAATAAAATAAAAATAATTTTACATACTAATTTTATAACATATTTATATTTGTGCTACATTGAATGGAAACACAGTATTATGATAGTGATTATTGGCAGCAGAAAGGTAACCGCAAAGAGTGGTTATGTTGCTAAAAGCATGCAGCATGTGGTGCTGATCTGTAAATTAATTATCTTGTATTGTTCATAAATAAAGTTCATATGATTTAATTAAACTGATCTTGTGTACTAACTAGAAGATAATACATTTTTTTAAATATTTAGTTCATCAAGACCGTTTAAAAATGGTTGTTGAGGAGGGTGTACCCAGCATGTTTTTTCTTCTGAAATGTGCTGTAAAACGTAACTACCTATTTGAAAGGAGATGAAACCCACACCTTCCTCCCAGGCACAGCCTTTGATTTTTAGCATTAATGGTACTGCAATAGTTAGGGATCGACACATACCAAATTTTAACCGATACCCGATACTTCTTTTACAAGGGGCTGTATACATATTAAAATAGAAAATTTAATTTTTAAATGGACCCTAATTTCCCGTCATTTACATTCGGAAAAATTTAGACTAGGAGCAACGTTTCTCCAAATGTAAGTGATAGGAAATGAGATCCATATATTGCTGCTAACTCTCCCGAGAAATCCGGGAGATTTTCCAGCACATAGGTGGTTTTACTTTGCATTAAAAATTTGGACTTGTTTCAAGCGTAAATTACTATGTGAAAGTTAGAGTTGGGAAATCTTTTGCAGCAATGATATAATATTGAGTTTCGTATTGTAATATACATACTGCCCCTAGTAAAAAAGTATCGGCTATCCGTTAAAATCTGGTATCGGTCGATCCCTAGAAATAATATAATAGCTGAATTCCTTAAGTGTAATTAGAATTCCATTAGCTGGATTGGAAATAGTTTTTTAAAAAAGTAATCACGTGTACAACATATTATTACAAAATTCAAAAAACTTTTGTTCGTCATACGAACGAAAAAAAAATTAATTAATTAATTAAAATACACCAGTATACATATTTAAGGATAAAAAAAATACTACCGAACTCATTTTAAGTTTTAGCTTTTTGAGCAACTGTTGTTAAGTGACGAAGATATATTGCATATGAAATCGGTAAAACTTAAAACTTTTGTATTAACCGAGAAGTAAGTTGTACTTCTTTTTCTCTCTCCTAGATGGCATTAGTGTAATTTTTACTCCTCGCCAAGCTGATCACCAAGATCTCGGATTTAAATGATGGGAAGATGGAATATACAGAGAAGCACCCGAGGGGAAAAAAAAAAGTTAATTTGGAATCGTGTTATATACTAAGAGAAGAAAAATTGTTTCAAACACCAAATTTTCGAATAAAATATATTTATTACTTTTTAAACGAATAATTAAATAAAAGCGTTAAATTTTTTTTTTCGCAAAGTTTTTTGTTACTCTTTAAAGATTAAAAGAAATCAAACAGGCGCGTAGCCAGGAAAATTTTTCGGGGGGGAGGGATATGCGCCTGGAAAATTTTTCGGGGGGGATATGAACTTATATGTGTATAAATAGACGGAATTTCATCACTAATCCAAAAATTTCGGGGGGGGGGATATATACCGATATCCCCCCCCTGGATACGCCCCTGAAATCAAACCTTTTGAAATAAATTAATAAGTAATATAAGGTCGAAAATAAAATTTTTTTTTTCTCAAAAGCTGATAGTTCAAAGGCATATAGTATCCAAAATTAGACTTATCAAGGAGGAGGGAGTTATTAAATTTCGTTCGAGTACTTTAATAAATGTATCAAACAACCAAATTTTGATGTGACCAAGTCTGTACTTAAAATTTGAATGCCTTGCACGGTAAAATTTTTTCTCTAAGTTAATGATATCGTGCTGAGTATCTAAGGACTTTCTTTTTTCTTTTTTTTTTTTTTTTTTTTTTTTTGTTAATGATGTGTTTACCGTTAGAATAAATTGGATTGCACTATTTTACGATAAAATTTACAAAACTTTTTCTACAATGCAGGTGATGGAAACATTCTGCTGACAGACACTCTGCTGATTAAAAAGCGCTCAAATGCTAGAAATTTGTCGTTCTTTATTTTTAAAGATTTGTTATTTATGCATTTTTTGATTTTTGAAACAGTTAGCCTTTCTAATAGATCTGAATAGCAACTCTCTAATTTTCAACAAGTCTTAATAAAACTTCCAAATTACTCATAACGTAAACTCTCTACAAATGCCCATCACCTTTTCATTCCACAAAAACATTTCTCATTTTCTAGAACCTATTCATACACATATCAATTTCCAGAAATCGTAGTGGAAAAATGCCTCGTGTATTGCTTTACTCTTATACAAATAATGATAATGGAAAGAAAGCGAACATTGGATTAATATATATTCCACTAAAAAATGATTGCCTACGATGTATAACTGTCAATTAAAACATGGTGTCTTTTGATACACTATCATACATTAAAAATTCCACTGAATACATTTGAAGAAAAATCAGGCCTCTACCATTTTGCTCGGGTTATCATCGGCTGGCTACGTGGCCAGTGGTAACCCCAGCAAAATTGCTGATAGGGACCCGATGGAAGTGGAAAGAGTTGATGCAATTTTCTACGTAATGCATGAAATTTTATGCCCTGGAAATAGATTCATTGATTTTATTTCTTAGGCACAAGTGGGTGTGATATTATATTTAAAAAAAATCACCAAATATAATGTTTTCTAATTTCTCTTCAACCCAGTTCTAAACTAAAACTAGTCTGTTTGACAGTCGCCGAAGCCCACATTTTCATAAAGATATAAAAGAAAGTCAATGAAGTCCAAGTATAGCTTCGGAAATAAGAATGTTAGTGTATTTTGCCATTTTAGCTAATGCGAAGGATTTGTTTTCGAAGAGTATTAAAATAATACTGTTTCAGAAGAATAATAAGGTGTAGCATTTATTTTCTCATATAAACTGAAGCTTTTATGTTTGTGAAATTAAATATTTAAATATTTGGTTTTTAAAATCACGTGCACATACCCAGGTTCCCCGCCGGCTTCCATATAGTTAGCTAAAGTAACATCATTGCTCCAAACATCGTACTGCCACTTGCGGAGACCAAGGACACCGCATAGTACTCTGCCTGTGTGGATACCTACTCTCATATTCAAGTGGACGTCTGTTGCTTCAACCACAGAACTGTAAAGGAAAAAGAAATCAGGAATGAGTTACAAATATTGGACAACACTAATATGTTACGCACGCACACACACTCGTACACATTTGGGTTTATGTCATAACAAACATTAAAAATCTGTAAGAAGGTAAATACGATTTGCTTGTATAAGATGTTAATACAGCACCGGACAAAAGTAATAAGAACATAAAAAGAGGTCAAATAGCGAACTGTGGACTCTGTGCACCACCCGAAACCGTCCTTGTTGTTAAAAATTTATACGCGTTACTTACAAGGTTCTTTATTGTTTTAAAAGTATAAATACCTCTGAAATTTTTGGTTCTCAGCTTGGGTGTCAATTCATCCCTTCACAGGAGACAACGCAGATCTACCTATTATGTGCCTTCATAATAAAGTGACCAGCACAGTTGGGTGCGAAACAATTTATTAGGAAAATTAATAAATTTCAGTCATAATCAGTGTTGAATATGCCTCCTCTTCGCTTCTAGATCCAATTTTTACGCGTTGTGGCATAGATTTCAATAAGCTCTTACAATTTTACTGAGTTCGTTCAGGCTTATACCATACTTGAATCATAGTGAAGAAAATGAAGCTATTTTTCATGCTGCAATCCATTTTGGAGAGTCTTAAGTCCATATCTCATTGAGAATCCATTTGCTTTCAGAAAGCACATAGACTCTCTATAAGATTTGGATCTGGTAAGTCAATCTTCACTCATGTCCATAAATTAAGGATAATGAAGTTCAGGCAAAGAAAGAGAAAGAAGCAAAACAAATTTGACTTATTTGTAAAGTCTATTTATTAAACAAAAAGTAAAGAGCAAAAAAGATGCTATATGTTTGACATAATTAATAAAAATTGCAAGTTTTACTCCCTTGACCAAATTTCAAAAAAGAACCTATTTACAAAAAACAATATAACATGGTTAGTAGGATGGTTAATACGGAGTATGTCTCCCGGACGATGCAATACAGGCCTGACAACGCCTAGGCATGCTGAGTATCAAATGATCAATCTGATCTTGAGGAATATTACACCACTCATCAAGCAATGCACTCCGAAGTTCCGGTAGACAGGTGGGAGGGGGTTGACGGGCTGCAATTCGTCGGCCAAGCATATCCCACACATGCTCTATTGGATTCAAGTCCGGTGAGTATGCTGGCCAATGCATACGGGTGATATCCTCCGATTGAAGGCATTCGTCTACAATGTTTGCACGGTGAGGATGGGCGTTGTCATCCATAAACACAAATTCAGCACCCATGGCACCCCGAAACAAACGTACATGTTGTTCCAGAATGACATCCCGATAGATGTGGCCTGTCATCGTTACACTCTGAACATGCAGGTCAGTTCTGGAACCAAGAATAATTCCTCCCCAAACGAGCCATCCTGCACCACCTTAACGGTGTCTTTCAATGGTGTTCTCTTGGTGGTAACGGGTACCTGGCGCTCTCCAGATGAATGTCCGGCGAGAATCAGACTCCAAACTAAACCTGGACTCGTTGGAAAACATCACACAAGACCACTGTTGCGGTGTCCACAATGCATGCTCTCTACTCCAGGTTAATCGCAGGCGGCAGTGAGTTGCGGTAAGTGGAACACATCTGACAGGCCTACGAGCATATAGGCCAATGTGTCCTAAGCGTCTGTACACGGTCTGCCTTGAAACTGTCGTACCGGTAGCTGAAGAGAGCTGACGAGACAGGTCTGATGCTGTACTCCGTCTGTTTCTTTTGGCAGTAACTGCCAAATAGCGGTCCTCATTCGGCGTTGTAACTCGGGGGCGACCTGTGCTGTAACGTCAACTCACATTACCATCATCTTGGAATCGTTGCCAAAGCCTGGAGATGACACTCTGGGCGATTCCAAGTTCCTCGGATACTTCCAGCTGGGTACGTCCACATTCCAGTCGTCCAATAATTCTGCCACGTAAAACATCATCCAAATGCCTCCTTTTTGCCATAACTATGCGGTTTTTGCACTGAAAGGCTTTCACAGCGCTTGTGAACAATTTTACTTCTTTGCCACCATTCCTTATATACCCCTCTCTTACACTCTCGTCATTGTGACGTACCATCCACGACATCTGGTGGTTTCCTGTAATTTGCATATTCTTCTTCAAGATGTGCGTGATCATTCCACAGGTGAAATTTTTATTTTAGAGATCAATTTCTGTGTGATTCTGAATTATCCTTAATTTATGGACATGAGTGTAAAACAGCCTTCTTTTTTGACTGAGTATTTCTTTAAAAAAAAAAAAAAAATCTGCCAAAGAGCCAACTCTTACTGAAATATCTCATTTTTGGATGGAAAGCTCCTGTTTAACTCAGGCATTATTTTTTTCTGTCATTATCTTCTATTACTGGTCGCTATTCATCATATCTTCAGCAGGGTCAAGTGGTCCTGTCCCTCGTAAGAAAAACTGTCCCGAACGGTTTCTTTTAGGGTGTTTACCTAAAGTCGGAAAATCCAAAATTTTACCTTCGCTTCAATTAATACCCACGGTACTGTACTTCCGGCCTAGTAGACGCCAATTCCCATAAACGGCTCATGCACACCATTCGGGGCTTCGGGTGTATATAAACTCTTAATTTTCCTTATACCTTTCCTTTAACTGGGCTACATTACATATCATCGTCTTGGGTTATGTCATGTATACTAAACGCATAAAGAATTAACGCACATCTTTTCAGTTGTAAAATATACTTAATCGCTCTATGGTTTATGCTTGCTGCAAAATTGATATTTTTTATTTTGAATTTAGCAGCACACGCGCTTTTTAATCTTACGGTAAATGATGTTTTATGCGTTTCCATGGTTTTCAATCTGTTTGGTGGAAATCCTGCATAAATGACGTAATTCCCCCCTAAGTACGGATTATCCATACCATATGCTAGTGATTAAATTACTCTTTTTTTTGTGTGTGTGTGGGGGTTCTATTCTCATGCTTAAATTCTGATTCTAGACATTGAAAAACACTTGAATTTTCATTTTTAGTTCTTAAAGTTTGCTTTTGTCTGATTTACGTCGATAAGTATATTTTAATTTATTTCATAAACGAAAGATGGCAGCACTTTGATTAACCCGAAAGTAAACTGTATTATTATTTGTAACTCTATAGTATTGCTTGTAGTATTATTTGTAGTATTATTTCTAATATTATTATTTGTTTGTACCTGTATTATTATTTGCTCATACGAACATAAAAGAAATACGAAAAATATTCACTTTTAGACATTAATTTCTTATTATTTTACATTTATATGTTATTGTTTATCACAAATCGTGAATAAAAAAGACTTATATCCAGCAAAAACTTTTCTGATCATAATTTAGAGTGGAATTATATAAAAAAATATAAAAATCAGTAATTTTTGCCAAAAAATGGAAAAATTGCTTTAATTTCTACAAAAGCAAACTTTCGTTTAAAAAAAATTATTTTCCTTAGTTTTGGCGTAGGAGAAACTAAAATGTAAAATGTAGAAGTCAAAACCAAAAATCGTGTTGACCGGTGTAATCTCTATGGCTGTTACACATTTTTATCTCAGACATGACAAATCATAAGATTCGAGAGTATTTATATGACTTCCTTCTAATACAAACGCACTGTTAATACTGATCTATACTGATTTCTAATCGTGATATACCCGGTGTTTCAAATTGTTTGATCCGTGCGTCATTTTTTAAACTATAGCATAGGCTTTAGTACTATAGTTCCAGTTAGAAAAAAATTTCCAGTAACACGCAGTTGCTTTTTATACTATGAATTTTACAAGGTGTTGTATATTTAAAAATGCAAAAAAAAAAAAAATCTTTTAGGGAGTCCCTCTGTACAAATACGCATATGCCAATAATGCCGGAATACAATCAACCGCTTTTTGTAAACAGTAATTTTTGTCTTAGAAAATAGCAAATTTATCCTGAGCAATTGTTCGTGTGCGTGGAATTTAGAAAAAAGTGTTTAAATAATTTACGTCTATAAAAGTGGTGAATTATATTCTGGAAATGATGGTAGCTTTGTAAATAAGTCCAGCGAAGAAAATTATGTCTTACCTTTGAAAATTCCCTAAAAAATAATTTCTTTAAACATAATATTTACTGAACTATTGAAAATTCAAGATTAAACTTTTAAGGCAAATTACTGCTGTTTTGGTGCTTGAAATCTTAATTTAAATCTTTAACTGAGGGATTGTACGCAGAGTGAGCATAACATTTTTATTTTTTCGTATATATGTTTTTAATTCTGTTTGTTAGTTTATAATCACGTTGGTTTTATGAATATTTGGATTTTGTTCATTTCTTTTATTTCTTACTTTCATTACAGCCCACAATCAAACCTAACTTTTTAAAGCTATGCGAACGCAATCGTGCCTTCTTACAGTGAAATTATACAAAGCTCTAACCAGGTATGTATGACAGCTTTTATTTTAACTATAGAAAGTTTAATGTAAAAATTAACCCTTTCTGTGAAACTGAAAAATTAAGTCAGAAAAAAAAATCCGTCCAACAGCTGAAAATTAAAAAAAAACTATTCAGTATTAACATTCAAATTGTAACAGCATGCTACTTATATTCTCACATTTTGCTATACATCCCCGAATCATAGAAAATTTCGTTCACTTAGTACTCGATGTTTTCGCAATTTAAGCGTCGCCCTTAAACATTAGTAATAGCTGATAAAAATTTGAAAGTAAAGTAACTCAGTGAGTGTGCAGTTTTTTTGTATAGGATTTTTTGAAAGGTCTTTCCCCGAGGAACTGCCCCATACATGCGAATCAAATAAAGTGTAAATCCAGAAAATTCCTACTAAGCAATCCGATACTCGAATGCCAGAAGAACTGTGAAAATCGCCCACAAGTCTATTCTAAATTATAGTTATTCCTTGAAAAACTTATTTTTTTCTAGAAGACACTATTATCTTTCGGCACATACAAACAGGGCAGAGTTCTTCTTACCTGCAACTATGTCTATGAATGTATCATTCTAAAGGAATTAGTAATAGGTTTTTCTTTTCTAGGCTCGTGTTATGTGTATCTACGTTACGATATCTGAAACCAACGAAAGTATTTATGTTGAAACAAACCTCATCGCAGAATAAACTTTTGTAAAAGATCTACCGATCTGATTTATATCAGTGTCTGCAAACAACCGTTCTTTAATCCCTTTTCCGTATTCCTTTTTTTCGTTTTGTTCTTCTTTGCTCCAGTTTTGCAGATTTAAAGATTATCTTTATTGATTCATTTAAAATCGATCATCATACGTACTGCAGAAGAACCCTCTCATTACTAAGCTGTACAAATCATATTTTGATGCACTTTTAATAACAACAATAATAACAATGATGATTATGGAATTTAGAGAATTTAATGTTTTATATTTCTTGATGATAGTTGAATGTAATTTATATTTAGAGATTTGTGTTTTCGAAAATATTTGTCTAGAAATCATGTGAATAATGATCAACAGTTATAAAGTTTTAAGTGCCGCCCAGGTGGTGTGGGCTTTAGAACCATTCTATCACGCCTTGGGTACGTGCTCGAATCCCGGCTTGGGCATGGATGTTAACTTGTCCGTCCCTTCATAGGGGGTAATGCTGGCCGCCCAAGGAGTGCGCCCATAATAAAATGGCTACAAAATTCGAGCTTTGATAGTGGCAAAATGCTTGACGAGCAACAGTGCCCGCCCGTTGATAAAAAAAAAAAGTTTTGAGAAAATGTTCAGTCACTAAAATTATTGAATTCAAGTATTTAAATGAATTGCTTATGCTTGTTTTGAATATTTTTGGTTAGTTGTACAGTTTGTAGAATGTAAATGCTCTTTTTTAAAAAGTTTTAAAGACATACTTTTGCATAGTTCAAAAGAAGCTGAAAGTGTTTCAAACTTTTAAAGCTACTAACAAAAATTTTCTTTAACTTATCTTTACATTTTTTTTTCTTCATGTGCTTTCTCTTTCGTTTATCAACAAAAACTACAGATGAAAAAATTCACAACGCATATATGAACCAAATGGAAGCATGTTTATCAACAAAGGTGATCTAAGGCATGAAAGAGTTTACGAAAACTGAAGACTTTCTGAGTCTGGCTAACACTAGGGATAAAATAACATTAATATTCCAAATGTCTTTTCATAAGTAAGATTTCTCTTTTCTGAATGGACTTTTTTGTGTACAAAAGATCAGTCTATAAAATTATTTTTCAATTTTTTAAATGTAAGACACTTAGGAATATTCATGGCCTAAAAAGTAACTGCATGTCTTTAGAAAGCTTTTTCGAGTTGTAAGTACAGAACTACAGTCAACAGCGTAAAAATTTCTGCACTGATCAAACATTTGTAAACACTTGGTGTACACGCATTTACATATACAAATCAAGTGAAAATCAGCCTTATAAAACTTATTTATAAGGTTTTATTAATCATAAATGGAATGATTTGTCACTTTAAGCAAGAGCAAAACACAATCTTTCAAATCAATACTGTAATACGCAGTTTCATGTTTAGACAGTGTTTTCCCACTGAAAAGCGATTGTTGTCACAAGACTTTTGAACATCTCAAAAAGCAAACGAAGGATGTTAAACACTTGAAACAATTAATTATGCTTGTTCACCCAATGCGCTATGGACTAATGTTAACTGTAAAGCTGTATTTTTCAAAAAAGATTCACAAGCACAAAAATCGATTTCAAAAATGGGCCGAGGAGTTACCTGTTTATTAAAATATTGCAAAATACCGAATGTTTAGGATATATATATATCTGAGTGTTTCACAATTCCTTTACGTTCATTGTTTGTAATAGTACACAGTACAACTTGCAAAGAGACATTCTAAAATTTTCCTATTTTTTAGCGCAAATAAATTGCTGAAAAAATAAGCTGTTTAAAAGTTGCATAATTTCGAAAAAGAATAGCCTGAAAGCCATGTCATCAACGGGCGTCTTAATCATTTTGGCCATAGGCTATAATTTAATGATAATTTCGAGCCCCATTTAAAATAGCTGTGAGTATACATAATGCAGCATTCCTATTAGGGAACATGCTGGCATAGTTAGCCGGTTATATAGTCATTGCTGTTAACATACATACATGTCGTGACTACTCGAGTAAGTTAACAACTGTTAATTCGTAAGTGAACGTATAAATGGACAAGCAAATCGAAATCATAACTACTTTAAGACACTCAAAAATATCGGCGTCATACACACCAATGCGGTATTACTAACGTTCTTAGCTTTATTGTGATTGTGTGTGATTACGGCAACGCTACACTAGGGCGATCTGCCAAGGGGGGGTGCCTTGGAAAAGGACATTCTAAGGGGTTATAACACGTATTCACGTTACGTCTGGAGAAAAACTACCAAAACTCCAGACCGTTAGATCGACAGCCGCGCGATGGGACCCGAACCCGGGACCTGCACACTTTGGCCATCTACCATTTTCACTAGCATAACCACTGTGCCATGGTGAGGCCGTTCTTAGCTTTAATGGAACTAGTACGGATTAGCTGTAAATCTTCGACAGCAAAAGAAATTTCTTTTCTTCTTAGCTATCGTTATGCTGCATTTAAACAGCTTTTGCAAGAAAAATCATATACAAACATGCTTGTATTGCATATGCTGTAACCTATAAAATTAGTAAAACCATGATTTAAAAAAAAAAATCAACTCTGAAAATTTTCTGTGTCATTTTGTCCTCTACTTACAGGGGCATTCATAAGTGATGAATTTGAAAGACGATTATTAGCATTTCTTTTCCTCAGAGAATTTGAGAGTGAGTATTGCCGAGAAACTGCTCACATCATTCATTTCCAGTGATGAAATCTCAGCATTGCTTCTTTGATGAAAGTTAAAATAAATTGCGTAAAAAGTATACTTTTAAAATTATTTCAAAATCGAAATGTTTAATACAGATACAATAGAGAAGCAGGCAATACTAAATATGCACGTTAAAATTACTATAGATTCTTCAAATGTCACTGAAAGATATGACATATTGAAGTAAATGGACGCGTAATTTCTGTATAGACAACTATGTATATTTCATGAGCTGTAATACTGATATAAAAATATTTTTCTTTTATACTATCACTGCGAAAGCAGATGAGTGAAAGAGAAACTAACCTTTAATACTCAGCTTTTTTTTATATTAACGAGCGGGCACTTGCCGATTAGGCATTGTCCACTAATACTGCCCGAAGGTATTGTGGCCATTTTATGATGGGGAACACAGTGGGCGGCCAGCGTTGCCCCCTCTGAAGGGACGGACAAGTTAACATCCATACCTAAGCCAGGTTTCGAACCCGGACCCAAGACGTGATAGAATGGTTCTTAAGTCACTATACCGCCTGGCCGGCATCCAGTTTTCTGTATGTAGACTAAAGAGCTGGAAACTTAGACCTAGATGTAAGTGGATATTTACTTTTCTCAAAGCGTAAAAAAAGTCGAACATTTTAACGCCTTAACGCTCATATAATTTTCAAGAAAGTGGTCATAAAAGTGCCCATTTTTTATTCCAGAAAATGCATAAAAATAAGTGCTTGTACAATATTTGTATTAATTTTGAGATTTTAGACATTTTTTTAGCTCGAAAGAAAAAAAAAAAAAGTTAAATTTCACGGAAAAGCCAACATTCAGGGTTATTGTGACTGAATGTATGTTTTGTAGTAAGCAGGGAATCATTAAAAATTTATGTTTTAAACACTACACGAGAATTCTATTAAACATACTTCGTAAAATAAATAAATATTTGTAAAGTTTTCTTTGAACATAAGTAAAAAAAGTGAGCTAAGATTGCACTAACTTGCGTGCATATCACAAATACACGCATTTCAGTACTGCTACCATCTATTTAAAAATAAACTAGCTCCGAATTAAGTTAAAAATAGTCTGGTATTGTCATCTGTTGTGTAAAATGAGATATTAAAAAGTCCGTGTATCAGAACTGAAATGCTTTAATCTTTCTGGCATATAACATTTGAACACTATTTCTCCGGAATAAGACGGGCGTGAGAAATAGCGGGAAAAAGCTTAGCCCGTTCTTTTGACAGGAGGGAGGCTTAAGGGGTTAAGGATTAAAAATATTGATGTATTTTGGTTCTTATTTCATTCTTAAGAGGTCAGTATTTATTTTCTTCAATTTAGATCAATCGTGTGTTGAATTCTATTGTAAACAGAAAACATAGAGCTCTTAATTTTTTAAGTGAAATTTCTATAGAAAACTTAAGAAGACACAGAAATATTTCAACAGATTTCACAGCGCAATCATTTGTGATCACAAGCGTAGTGTCCCAGGGGAGGAGGGGAAGTGTCTTCCCAACTTTGTTTTGAAAACCACTCATTTTAAAACTTTTTTCAAAACCTGAAGTGACATCGCTACCTTTACTTTTAAATATATAACGTAACATAGATAAATAGGGAAGAGTAGCATGCGCCTATATAAGTGAGTTGGTTTAGGAGTAAAAGATGTTTGTGTCCTTGTGAAATGAAGAATAAAGACAGCAGAAAGTAAACAAAATATCCTAGGTACGAGTAAAATTTTATACATCAGCTATATTACATGTTTAGGAGCTGCTCTGTTTTCTTCAAATTTACGGATCAAATTTCTGTGAAATCATATGCTTATACATGGAAAATTATAATAAGATAAAATAATTTTCATTTTTTTAATTATCTTTTATTTTAGTTTTGCATTGATGAAAATACTGTTTATTTAATTATGTTATATTATTAATAACAAAAATTTAAATCCGTAATCTTACAAAATAAATTATTCAAAATAGCTTCATCCAGTTGAGAAGTTATCAATAACTTGAACTTAAATTAATAATTATTTAAAATAATTCCCATATGTATCTGCAAATAAACATGGACGTTTTATTATAACCGTTTCCTTATATTCGTGCACTGTTTTACTTATTATATCAACTGTACAACGAATGACTGATTAATATTTAATTCATTCTTAATAAGTAACTTTAATAGGATTTATTAAGCGAGCACATGACTCAGCGGAAAAACTTGAGACAACATAACCAGTCATAAACACCTTTGAACTCAGTTGAAAAAGTGTTCATAAAAAAAAAAATGACGAGATGTCTCTCCCTTATGACTTCCCTTTTAGATAATAATAATAGTACTCATAAAAAAAAAAACACCTCTACCAACTTCGGTCGTGAGCTTCGTATTTCGTCGACAGTTCTTTAGGATTGCCCTAAGGTTAACTGATTCATCTTCAGATCACGTGCATCATTTGTCAAATCGCCATTTTAATTTTTATGTTTATTATTGTTCTTTTTTTTTTCAATTCATATCATCGTAAAAGCGGATCCACGTTTTGTGGTTACGAGATAAACATTTTAAATAAACAAGCTGTAAAGGCACTTGTGATTGCGAGTACATATCTGCGTTTAGGTATGTTTATATTCTTAGATGTACTGATAACAAAACGGCATGATGGATGAACTTCTTTTAAATGCGATGAATGCACTTGGCAAGCTTTACTACGTATGAAAGAATCAAGAATCCGAATCAAGAATTTCAGGTTTAAAAGGTTGCGAACTATCAAAAGAAACAATTTTGAGCTACTTTCTAGGTAGTAATATTTGATTTATCGACACGGGAAATGAATTCGAAGTGAATTATATGATTTCATATTTTCTAAAACGGTTTTAAACCCACTTACTTAAATGAGAATTTATTTCTGTGAAAGTCATCCAAATATTTCTGAAACTGTATTTTAACTTTCTAGTATAAAGTACTCAACTTTTCGAAATCCAACTCGGAAAAAATTCCTCTGCTTCCAGCGTTGTTTCCCTAAAATCAATGTCTTACAAGGCCGTAGCCAAGGGGGGGTTTTGGGGGTTCAAACCCCCCCCGAAATTTTCAGTCACATAACTTACTGTTCGTAGAAAAAAAATTATCCCTTGTATCGCCAACTACAATTATTGCACTTCAGTTCATTCAAACCGCATGTAATTTTTTACTTGTGTTTCTCTGAGGATTGCAAAGTGATAAATTTCACTTAAATATGCTACTCTTTTCTCTGTACGTTATATGCATACCTGTCTTCTGAGTATGGCCAAAAGGAAATGCAATTTCCGTGGCACTTGCAAGCAGAATTTCTCATTCTCATCAAATAATTCTTTAAATAAACAGTGTTTAATGTATCATAGTAGTAGGAATTTGTGAAGGTGGTAGCAAAAATGTGCCCTAAGTACACTATGTACGGCTGCTTTATTTACACAATTTTACACAGTATTTACATTTCCCATAATTAGAATGCAGTATGATCGGAGCAAAAGCTCACATTCGTCTCAATGCTTCTCCACATTGGTTCTCTCTCTTCTTCTTTCACCCCCCCCCCTTACACGTAGAGAGAGACAAAAAAGAAATATCGTAAATAAAAAAAATTCTCTTTCCACAAAAAATAGTGAGTCATCTCTCGATTCCATCGGAGATCGAAACACGAAACAGTTTCACAGTATCGTGTTTATGACCTCTATAAATAAAAAAGTCAGAGTGATAAGTTTGTGATTTTTGGAGTTTGGGACATGTAAGCTCCAGTCTCGACCCATGTGGACCGGGAGGGAGATCCTACGTTGCATTATTCACGTAACCAGTCCGCTACTCCTTAGAATAAAAAGAGAGTGGCACTGCGGACAGCAGGAGTAAAAAAAAAAAAAAAAAACATCCGCTGCCTGGCTAGTGTCGCCCCTCTCGAGTCAGCGCCCTAGGCAGTCGCCTAGTTTTCCTATATGGTCCAGCCGGCCCTGCTCTGTCACACAGTGCTTGTCATTCTTTAAAGGCTGCACTGACACAGAGGTTCGCTACGCCCGATAGGATATTACTTAGATAGCACTGTTTCAATTTGGATGCATTATTTTCGCGTTTTAAATAAAAATGAAAAAACACAAAGCTGGAGATCATACTTTGTTTAATTTTAATTTCAGTGTGCTGAAAAAAGTACCATATTAAAACATAAAACTTGACCCCCCCCCCCCCCCCCGAAAAATTTTCCTGGCTACGCTGAGTCTACGCAAGGGAATCTCTGCCGTTGAGTTTGTATAACAATGCGAGTCAGTGGGCTTTCAAATAGCGATTGATGTGTCGTGTTACTCAATCACGCAGAAACAGCTATGCTGCGCTGAAATTTTGCATTAACTTGGTTTCAATAACTTGAAATTGCATAATAAATATAAAAAAATCTGAAAGCTTTTCGAATTTTACCTACACATACTAAAGTTCATTTTAAATGTAAGTGCCAGGTACTGTCAGTCTAAAGAATTATATACATGAAGAAGTAAAAAGCCTACATTAATTATCCTGCCTTTAGAACATCATTTATCTTTCTTAATCACAAAATTTCTAAAACAATGCTAACAAATACTTGTTCTTTTGCAGGAATTTCTAATTTTCATTTTCTTCCAAGCAGACGATTTTTCTAATCCAAGTGGAAATGCAAATAAACCACGGAGAAAAATTATTCTACCTCTAATTTACTTTTTCTCGTAAATTAAAACCAGAGAATTTGAAAATCTAGAAAATCTAGAAATTCGATTAGAACCTAATTCCGTAGTATATGTGATTACAGGTAAAAAAATATTCCGAATATATGCAGTCGTCCGTTACAAGAACAATGCGAAGACATCCTAGAGAGTTGAACTGTAGGTTGAAGACAAAAAAAAAAGTTTTACATTCGAAGTTGCTATGGTCAGCTTTTTCATTGTGACTCTTGTTTTAATTACAAGCAGAAGTGACTAGGAGATGAAAGAAGTACGGAAAATGCCCTTATTGAGCTATCAGAAGATTTGCTGACAATTTTCGTTTTTTAACAGAACTTCTGTTACGGAACCGAAAAAATCCTTTACTTAGGAAAAAGGGAGATTACCCCGTGAAAGGGCGGCTCCAGGGAGAGGGCGATGGGGGCCATGGCCCCATCCGAAATTTTGTTCAACAACTTTAGATTAGCATACTTCAGGATTTCACACGTTGAATTTGCATTTTGAACAATTTATAGACCTAAGTAAAAGTTCAATGGCTCCCTCCGAGAATTCAGTCTGGGAGTTGCTCTTGCCCCCCGTAAAAATCAGGTTGGCATTGTCTGTGATATTCAGATTTCTTTATAACATTGTGTGTGTATGTATGTGTAGTACTCCAAATTATTTAAAAAACATATCGTGAAATTGTTGTTGGTTATGCCCTCTGACAACCGCAAGCGGTGCTAGATCCCTCTAGATAGGGAGGCGATGGGCAGAAGGGGGCGCCTTCTATTTTTAGTGGGCCTCAGTGGGAGGAAGTACGACTTTAGCCCGGTAGTCTCCTAATTTTGAACCAATTCCAGAGGAGGGACCAACCTCCTGAAATCGACACCCCCATAGGTATCGTTTAACAACTTGGAGGACATTGGAGCCACGACGAATTTTACTTGCACTAGCTCCCATTAGAGTACACGGTTCCATAGCAGTCGAGCTGAGAGGGAGTTGACCCTCCCAAGCACTCGCCAAGCCGGATGCTGCTTCACTTGCCGTGTTCTTATGGGAACGGAGTTTAGCTCCCAGACCACTGCGGGACCTTCAAATTGTTCTATACATGTATGATTATGATTGAAAAAATTATTACTGAATTATTTTATTAGTACTGAATTAATTTATTATTACTAAACAAAAGTATGGAACTACTTTTTCATGTGTTTCTCATTTAATGCTAAAACTTGTACATACATAATACTTTTTTAACGTTCTTTGTTTAGGTAACCAGCTAGTACTATGTGCATAATCAGTGTTTCCCTAAAAGGTCGCAAGCAAATTTTAAGGTAGGTAAATCACTATCACAGAACAATGTGGAATCACAGTCGTTGTTTTCTAGCAGTGAACAGTAATCATTTTAAAAGCAGTGTTGATGTGTTAGTCAACTTTTTCAGTTGGTGTTCAATAAAAAAAATGTACACTCTCTAAAAATTTTGTAGTTCATAATTAAATGTAATTTCTACAGCATCAATTTTCGTTGTACCTTTTTAAAACAATGAAAAAAAATTCCAAAAGCATATTAACGAGCATGACTAATACTTCAATTAAAGTTCATAATCAATTCTCTTTCAAAAAATTACTAAATGGTTCATGAAGATAACGTTTGATACCCTACATTGTTAAGTGATTGAGGACCTCTACTCTTCCTTAAAATTTGTTAACAGTCTCTAAAGGACAACCTGTATATTTATTTTCTGTGTGAGTATATGAGTGATTAAATGTATTTGTAACATTATAAACTACTTTTAGATAAATGGAAAAATTTTAATAAAATCAAAATATCGTTTAATTCTGCAGTTAAAAAAATATAATAATCGGTCAATTTAAAGCAAAGCTTATGACTTATCTTTTAAGACGAAACTTATTTTAGCGTAATAAAATGAAGGAATTCTCTCTCAGCTAACAACAAGCTTGAAAGCTATCTACTTTATATATCGATCCAATATATTATCGCGAAATTTCCCGTAACTTTTGTCAGGATAAAAGATCTTAGTTTATCGTCTGAGAACAATTATCTTCAATAATTCAGTCATAGGAAACCTGTTTATATCTATCTCTTTATGAATTTCGAAGGAAATGAAAAGAGCTCAGTCAAAGGTTATAATGGAAAATTGTAAAACCTTTTCTAATAGGCTGCAATTCATAGCCCAAAACTTCTCTGCGGTATCCGGTAACCTATCAATAGACCGAGGGAAATACGAAAGATTGTTAATAGAGTTGTTAAAATGGCTTTTCAGCTCAGTTTAACTAAATGAATATGGTAGTTTGGCTAAGTAGAATTTGTGACAGCTTATCTTTTACCCTAGAATAATGAGTGTAGAAGATTGTTTTCGGGAAGATAATGGAATGCGAAATATAAGAAGTCTGTATGATCGAAAAATTATTGCGACAAATCGAGAAGTTTGGTGATAAATAAAACACGAGAGGGCGAAAATTTTATCCGAAACCGGATAGATATATATGAGTATGAATTATTCAGCAATGCAAAACTTTCTAAGTGATAATGACATTTGGAATGGAATTTTAGTAAGATTGGCCGTTTTCGTTAATTATTTGACTTAAAATAATACTTCTCTCGAGTTCAGGGGCGGCCTTATGGTGTGCCGCCAACTTGCAAGCGTTAAAAAAGGCGCCCCCTTTTATGCTGTACACCAGCGGTTCCCAACATTTTAATATTGCGCCCTCCCCCAACAAAGGAAAATTTGGAATGATGCCCCCTTTCCTCACATTCCTTCGAAAACATACAGTTTTTTATGCTTCGACAATGAGCATTTAGTCGCCTTTTCTGCAACATAATGTTTCTTGTAAAGTTTGAATAAACATTTTAAACAAAAATATATATATATATATTGGAATAAAAATACGATGATTTTTTAAACATGCAATTCCACTTTCTCTTTGACAGCTTTTCTTACGCTCCCCCTGCAAACACTCTGCGTCCCCCAAGGGGGGCGCGACACTCCGGTTGGGAACCGCTGCTCTAGATCAAGCTTTTCTCAGTTTGATTCGAAGATGTCACCCCCGATGCGACGCTTGCCTTGCTTACAGTGCAGGGCCGCTCCTGCTCGTCTTTCCACGTTTATCCCTTTAACCCGTGAGGCACTTGCTTTCAGGACATTCTGACTGTCGGTCACAAAATTACTCAATCATTAGACAATTTCCTGAGCTTCGATTAAAAAAAAATCTGATTTAAATAAAATATTTAAGGGTGATATAGTACCACGGGGATCCTTTAGCACATGATTTTCAGGAAAAAACATCTTTTTCTTTTTTTTTTTTTTTGTAAAATGGATGTCAGAATTATTTCTATTAGTACTATCATCTGTTGAAAACTGGAAAATGTGATGAAAACGCATCGATAAAGTAGAACTTTGTAGAATGCCCAATCGCTCCCAACTGTGAAAAAGTGCAGCCACTGCCATCGCTCGATTTAACTGCCAGCAGCATGGCGGTCGATCGAATCGCCAATCACTTGCACACAGAGCTTTAGATTTGATTTTTGGGAATACGGCCGATTATCAACACGAGAGAGCTAGGCCGAGGGGGGGGGTGCCCTCCGTGGGGGGGTCTTTTTAAGGGGTCCTAACCCGTATTTACGAGAAATTTTCGGAGAAAACCACAGAAAACTCCGAACAGCTAGGTCGACGGAGTGACCGGATTTGCATCAGGTACTTTCCATCTCCTAGTTGAGAGTGCTACGCGCTCGGCCACTGGTCGGGCTGCACACAGAACTAATGAACATTTTTGAAACAGCTGGCTATGAGGTCGCACGATGTACAATGGTAACCGCTTCAAAGGGTTATACATGCTTTTATCAGAACCAGCACGATGGACTATAAACACGCATTTTGGGCTGCACTCGAAATGGCTCCTCCTATCGAAAATATATATCAACTGGTGCCGAGAGACTGTTTTTGAAACATCCAGTAGATGTTTCATATAAACAGGCCCTAGGGGAAGAACTAACTATTGAGAAAATTGTAAGAGTTGTGCAAAATGCTCATCACTAAACATAGTACTATTGTAACACTTCAGGGGCATTCTGATTTATTCTTAAAAATAAAATTATTTTGATAAAGAAAGATAGAAGAGAATACGAATCATTGTGTGCATTACAAATATATAGGATTTAAACCTTAATTTTTGTTTTCAAAAAAAGTTTTAATAGTATGTATTGAATAAGAATTTAAAAATCAACATATCCAAGAAAATTAATTATAATTACACATACTATAAATTTTTACTTAGTGATCTCAAGCCTTTTTCGGCAAGAAGATTTCCAAGAAGATTTGGAAACCTCCTCTTAGACACATATCTCTCATGTTCTTTGAGCCTAAGCTTGAGCCCTCTTTAGGTCTGAGCAGTGCAGCCCAATTCGAATACACAAGGAATGTAATAAATACCCCAACGGATTTCAGCTGACACAAGATCCTAGAGGGAAGGGAATTTAATTTTATTGACAAGATTAAAGATGATTTACCGAAATGTTTGAGAATTTTAGAAATTTTATAGTATATAGGAAAGATAGTGCAAATAGTTGATTAAAATAATTAACAGAATTAGTGGAAGAATTAAACATGTTAAATTTGGAAATAGCCTATCAGTAATAGAGGGGCTGTAACCACGAGCGATAGCTAGTGATTTTATGTAGAGGAAGCTGCGGCACAATGAAACATACTATTTAAAATCAGAAAGATTTGTCATAGAAAGTTCTAACTCACACACGTGTTATATATGTTCCAGTTACTGATCTGATTTGTAGACAATCGCATTTTTACAAGAGGTATAGAAAATTATTGGATTTTCACCACTGAAAGTAAATTAATTTCGTTACTAAAAGTAACTTCGTTTTATTTCCTTGTTTTCATATGTATAATTATTCATTTTTCAAATATTGGGATCACTATAGTGTGGTTCATAATTTCAAAGCCAGAATTAAAAAAATAAATATTAATAAATAAATATTGATAAATTAATAAATAATATAGTAATAAATATTAATAAATAAATTAGTAAAAATCTATTTAGTTTGTAGCATCAATTTGGGGTACAAAGAAACACTTGCAGATGGAGTACAATGAAACATGTTGTACTATACCCCGTTACTCCTGCGTGAATACATTCACTTAAAATAAAGATGTTACTATAAATATTTAGATAGATAGCACATTAAGTTAACAGAGAATTGTTTTTACACTGTACTCAATCTTCTTCAGACTCTGAAGTTATCTAAGCAGTACAGAAAAATGGAAACGTGTGTTATGGTCAATTATCTAGGCTAGGGATCTAGGCCAGGGGTGGGATTGCCCTCCGTGGTGGACTTCCTAAGGGGTACTACCCCGTATTGACGCGAAATTTTGGAGAAAACTACGAACGGTTAGGTTGGCGGACGCGACCTGGTTTCGAACCAGGCACCTTCCTTCTCCCAGTTCAAAGCGATACCGCTGTGCCACAGGTGGGGCCCAAGCAGTACAGATTAGGAGCTATCCTCACATAACATGCATGGCACAAGCAGTATCGCTCTAAATCAGTGGTTCCCAACCGGGGGGTCGCGACCCCCAAGTGGGTCACCATGCCTTTTTTCGGGGGTCGCCGCAGACCGCTTTTGTAGAAAATTAATAGTAAACTATTTTCACGTTTCTTTGCCATGAGACACCATTTCTCCCTTTTCCTTTGGAAAGAAAAAATCCTTATTCTCGTCAGGGCTTTTGTATCAAAGCTACAAAAACTGACGTCGGTGAATCTAGGAGTAATAACTAAAGCTTGAGAACCCATGCATTAAGACAGAAGAATCAGAAATAGGAATTGCAATTAATTTAAAAAACGGGGTAATTAGTAGCCAGCTTGAAGCCCTTCAATCTGAATCGGGCGAAATCCATTTCACACATCTTTAGATGTCGCCGATCCTTCTGATGAAGTGCAGGGTGAATTTTTGAATTTGCAAAATGACTCCTCCGCAAGTGATTTATACCAAGAAAAACCGTTAACTGAATTTTGGTGTGCTGTGCGTTGCTCATATCTGATAATTTTTCGTCTCAAATGTTAACGCCATTTCCATCCACACTTATCTGCGTTGAATTTTCAACTCTTTTGCAGAAGAAGACAAAAGCCAGTAATAAATTAGATGTCTAAGATGACATGCGGTTGACTTTGACCAATATTCAGCCAAGAATAGCCAAACTTGTCAGTCAAATTCAGCCTCAATCATCCTATTAAAAAAATCAGTACAGTAAAAGTCCAGAATCTGTATCAGTACAGTATCAGTAAAAAGATGTCAATTTTAAATCTCAAGATGTATTTTTTCATTATTAATTTTTTTTATTGGTCAAGCATGGCAGATGGGGGGAGGAAAGTTTTGAAAAATCTAAAAGGGGTCGCGATTGAAAAAAGGTTGGGAACCACTGCTCTAAATGATTATGTTTTAATCAAGGAAGGTGAGTGTAAACGTAAATAAATAAGCTCTGTTGGGTAAGTAATATATTTAAATCAAATGGAATGCGTTCTGTACATCAAACGTTCTGTACGTCTGGAAGTTCTGTACGTCAAACGACTTCATCCAGGCTTCAAACTTGTACGTTCTTCGGTGAATTTTTGAATTTTTTTTTTTTTTGAAAAAATTCAAATTGAATCAGAACTACTACCTCCTGTTCCTACATATGGTACAGTAAGAAAGCAAAAATGCTAATTTTTGAGTCAGATTTAACAAAATTTAATATAAAACGAAAAACTATAGGCTAACCTCTAATAAAAGTATTATGTTTTCATCTTAAGCTATAACAGTTTAATTAAATTTGTTTTTGCACTTAAATTTGATATTTATGTCGCAATACTGTTTATTATAAATGAACATAAAAAATATATGCTGAAATTTAAATTTTGACTGATTTTTGTTTGAGTGTTTGTGAAGTGTTATTAAGTTTTTCATTGCACCCCGGTACATGGGGTACGATGAAACACAAGCAGAACACTTACTTTTTGTAATTTTTTAAATATGAAAATACTATTTACAAACTCATAAAAATTCATTTAGATGAGGAAAAGAGTAGGTTAAACGTATACATTAATTTCATTTTTGTACACGCAAATTTGCGACCAGGATAAAAAAAAAGTAAATTTTGTTTCATTGTACCCCAACTTCCCCTACTGAATCTCATTGTTATGCGAAGATGCGTTTGAGCAAATTTTGATCGCACGAAACATATAACTGTAAAAAGCAAAAATGTCTGACGATTAAAACGAACATTTGGAGGTAAAGAAGTAGAAAAGGGTTAGCGCGCAAGTAACAGTAGGGAAAGCGTTAGGATTCTGGATTTCAATTGTGATATTTCTAATTTACTTTTTATTGTTAATTATGTTAAACCACGTAACCAATTTACTTTAGAAGAAGAGTGCAACAGATGTTTTCCTGTAGTTGGTATCATTATTTCTAAGAATCCTAGCGATTTCTGTACTTGTCTTTCCGTAAACCCTTTATTAAATTTGTCTTAAAAATGGCAATCTGCCTTGTATTTATTTTCAATTCCAGCCTTCCTGCGCAGATGGTAGAGCTTTTTTTTTTGCAGCTGAAGAAGAGTGGATAAGTGGTACAAGCCGAAACGATTGTCCTGCAGAATTTTATTTATGTCTGTTATTTTACAAAGTTATTAAATTTACACCTAGTGAAATTTTATTTTCTTGTGCATTTACAAAGCATGGCAGTGAATATAAATTTTGAAATGCTCTTAAAGCTTGGCAGCAATAATTTCATAATGTACTAGATGGTTTATAAAATGCAATTGGTAGGCAGTACTGATTTAGCGATTATGAAAGTTTACAATATCACAATAATCATTTATAGAATGAGACAGTTTATTCGACGTAATGTATCCCTACATCATCTTACTGAAACATGAAGCAACCTACAAATCTCATTTCAAAACTACTTAGCTGAGGCGAGTGAGCGAAAAAGAATATTTCTGAATGCAAACAACTTCTGAAGTAATTAGCAAGTTTAGGTAGATATATTTCGATAAATCATCCATTAGTTTCCGAAATGATATGCTTTCACTTTTAGCCTGTCACACATTAAGTTCTGGGAGAGCTTAAACTTATTGTTTTATACAAGATTAGTTCATGTAGTAAAACTCCGAATTCTGTCAAATGTTTATTATACTGTACTTTTCATTTAGTTCAAAAAAAGATTTTAGAGATATCCAATACATTATCAAGAAATTTATTTAAAAATTAATTAAATCACAAGGGTGAAATTTTCATTCATGGTTCAACTTTTCACCATCGTATGGCAATATCTTACATATAATTACAGCAAAGAATGGAGCAAAGGGACAGATGGCGAAGCTGAAAAGTATGTCCATGAACTTAACGGTATAGCAACCTTTCGGCCTAGCGGCTAATGTAAGGAGTATCACTATGTAGCCTTGAGTTCTATTCCCGTAGTTGCCGCATCCACATTTAGCAGATTGCTAAAAGTGTAATCAGGGATAATTCTTAATATTGGAAAATGGCTTCAATCGGCCAGCTATTTATGATGTATTTGCCATTTACAGACTCAATGATTTACCAATGTGTTGTAGAATGTTTTCCATTTTATGGCGCAATTCTTTTACACTTTATACACACATACGTTTATAGTCAAACTCGAGCACCAAATGTTCGAATAAATTTTCCCTGCCTTATGGAGCCAACTAGCGCCATGTTTGGTGAACGTGGTGAACATTTATAACATTGCCTCTGCCATTTCCCTATATGTAGCTTTAGTGTGTCGAAATAAATACATAGAAGATGTCATACAATCAAATCAAGGATCTGTCAACATAACCTTATAGAAACACTAGTCGATTCGTATCTGTATCATAAAGTTATTCTCGATTGTGTTAGTTTAAGAGCCAAATTCCTTCGTTTGCAGGAGATTTTAATTTCTGTTCGGTATGAAGAAATCTGTGGCCGAGGCTTATCGAGAGCTTTCAAACTCTTATGGCGAGGAAACTATTAGTGAAAAAAACTTGTCGTGTGTGGTTTCAACGCTTAAAGAACAATGAATTTCAAGTCAAAGACGGACACAGCGGTGGAAGAGAAAGGATTTTCGAAAATGCAGATTAGAGACATTACTTAATGAGGACTAGATTGAAAGTCAAAAATTATTAGGAGTAGTTCAACAAGCAATTTTAATCTTTGAATAATAAATGTAAAATTATTATTTTCGTAATAGTAGAATCTCGAGTTTAGAGATAAAAACGGCGAAAGCAAAGTTGTATACTTAACAATCCAACTATTTTTATTAAAACAATTATGTAATTAATACGTTTTTGTAATTATAGCGGAACACAAAACACGTAACAAGCACATAAATATAATATTGTTTAAATATATAAATTTATTACAAACTTAATGATCTTCTAAAGCCTAGATTTAATATGCTGTCTAGTGTCTAATGTAAATTCTGCTCATTAAATAATACGATTGCAATTTAGCAAACCTAAGTATGAGGTTTTCAGATCGACCTGCTTTAGTTTATCTTTAAAAACTTAGTGCAATACTATTCGATGATGACAAACCTCTTTTTTTGTAAAATCGTAAGTTGCTGAGAAAGACAAGGGCGTTTTTCTTGGAAGCATATAATTTTTATTTATTAATAAATTAAACGTGTTGTCAGATTTTCTTAATCAACCGAGACGAATTTTAATTTGTCTGGCTTTAGGGTAGCTTGTTAAGATTTCCTAGGTTTCCTTTTCCAAATGTTTTGAACGCAATTCTTGAAAGTACTTACAAAAACAAGAAATATTAAAAATCTGTAAATTTTAGTAAAAAAAATGAATGTTTTTTTTTTCCGTTTATCTAGAAATATTGATTACACTTACTACACACACATGACTTTCAAACACTTTAGGAGCTTAATGTAATTTAATAATACGAAAATTCAATAGTTGGATTCATGAGACTATATCTCAGACACTAAATTACCTTCCCTAAACACTCTTTTAGAAATAATGAAAATTGATTTTTTTTTATAGTTCAGAAATTAAATTTTTCCACAAACCAGATGTGAACAATTTCACACTTTGGATAAGAGTTTTAGTAAATAATGTTTGAAACTGATTTCCGGTTTTTTACACAATACTGCAATGATGAGAAAGAAAAATTAACAAGCCTATCTTGGTACCGAATTTCGGGGTGCTTATTAAATAAGGGTTTCCAACTACTCCAGAACGTAATTAAACACGTTCTTAAAACAGAAAATTATAGCTTAAATTATCGCAAAATTTCGAAATTGAACGTGTGCTTGATTAGCTTTTCGAAAAAATATTTAAGGAAAACTACTGTTTACAAAAAGAGGTTAATTATTTCCGGAGCAGTGGGTAACTCTGATTAAATAAAGCTAAATTGATAAAAAAAATCGAATGTTTTTTTTACTGCGTGTAAATGAATAAGCTTTCAAATTTTTATTTGCTACACAATGAAATTAACTTAGAAAGGCTACGAGAAAATACTGTTTAAATAACATCTAAGAGAAAAATTATTGCACTGTTGTGTGACACTTTATAGCTTTTCTTCTGAGTTTTCAACAAATAATAATCTACTAATAAAATATTTCATATTATGAATACATATTTTTGTTTCATGAAAGCAGAATTTTAAAAATGACCAGAATATGTCCAGTTTACGGTATAAATTAAATTACTGATAGGGCATATATCTTGATGTATTCGCAATAATGTTATAGCAAACCGTAGACATTTTATATTGTTTTCTCTGTTTATTCCTAGCCATTACTTAGGGTAAAGCGGAGTAAATATGACCAATTTGTATATTTTTCAACTTTGTGAACTTTTAAATCTTTTCATCATAGGAAAAGTATTGTTTTTAAGTAAACATGGGGTAATGCTGACTCATAGCTGAAACAATTTCGGGAATATAATCAACCACTTTTTATAAATAATAATTTTTGCCTTAGAAAATAGAAGTTTTTGATCGATGCTCTTGAGTTCAGCGAGTCATTTGGCTGCTTTATTGGGGAGGAAAAAATATATTCTGTTTACGAAAAGTGGTTAATTATATGCCCGGAATTTGCTTCAGCTATAGTTGACTCTTTAAGAGCACCTAATTAAAATTTTGTTTAAGTTGGCTTATTCACTTATAATGTAAGGGGGCAGCTATAATTATCCCAAGAAAATTAGAAATTTCAAAAAATGGGACAAATGTGACCATCAAAGGGGGAATTATGACAACTTTTTTTGAGCAATGGAGAAAACTGTCATTGTTTTTACTTGATTAGAGTGCCCCGGTGATTAGAGTTGCCCCGGTGCGTGAATGACTGACATCAAATGAGTAAAAAAGAGTTGAAAATTTCTCTTCTTATTAGAGAAAAAGTGTAGTATTAAGTAATGTTGACCTTTTAAGAACAAAAGAAAGAAGTAAACAGAGATAAACTAAAAATGAATGTTTCTAAAGAGCAACTGTTCGAGGGATGCCGTCACCAGGGGACAACAGAAACAATAAAGAAGTTTCAAACCATGTTATTAGATGAACTATACTAATAAAAATATTTTTTTTCGAGTGGTCATATTTTATTTACACATGATCATAATCACACTACTTTAAAATAACTGCGTCGTAATTATAACTAAGAATTTAAAAACATTTAGCCAATTTGCATAAATTAACAGCAATCTAAAGCTCCTAAATACATTACAAACATAACTTTTAGTATGTAAGATTGGTCAAAACAATTTACCTTTGTGCCAAACATAATTGAATCCATTTCTTTAATGTACTAAAGACATTTGAATTAAATCGGTTGATTCAAAGTCGTTCGTGTCTATTTACTGAAATTTTTGAATTTTTATTAGTTTTATTGTTGTCATCGCCAGACAAATATTTGAAATTAATGATTAAAGATAGTTATCATAAAAAATACATTATAAGCTTCATGGCTAATGTTCTAACGAAACTTTATAATTTAAAGATTATTAAAGAAATCCGTTCGTCATAATTATCCCGTGGTCGTAATAACTCCAAACTATATTAATCAATATTAGTTGTCTATTTGGAAATAGTTCTTCTGTTTTTACACCCCATTATCTCAATTTCGAATGAATTCATTACTAGAAAATATGTTTAAGTAGAACGCTCTCTTTGCAAAAGAGCTAGAAACACACTGGGATTTTTTTTTTTGGGGGGGGGGAAGTCATATTTTACTCTTTAATTGTTCACGAAAGGAGAGTCGTCAAACTGCGTTTGTTTACATATAATGACGAATAATTGTAGGCAAATTTAACTAATTTTTTAATCTCCATAAACGCAACTATACAGAACTGCCAACTGTTCCGGCGTATTATTAACCAATTTTTGTAAACAGTAATTTCTTTTAAATAATTTCTCGAAAAGGCAACGACACCCATCACCGAATTGCGAAAATTTGAGATAATTTAACCACAAAATTACAGTTTTAAAAAAGTGGTTAATTATATTCCAGAGCAGTTGGCAATTCCGAATTATACGAAGTTAATGCTGTGCGAGTAAGTATAAGTAAATATAATTTATCTAAGTAATATAATAAATTATCTAAATATCATAATAAAATACTTACGCTATAACGTCTATCATGTCCAGTCCCATTTCTACAGCACAGTGAGCATGATCGGAGCGAGGCTCTGGTAGCCCACTAACACAGTAATAACAATCTCCGAGAATTTTTATTCGCAGACAGTGATTATCCTGGAATTAAAATAATAATGCTGAAACAAACATATAAAATTGATGAATTAAATTAAAATACAGCTGTTACTTGAATTGTGAGGGATTAGTTATTAAAATTGTTAAGAACGCATTAGTCCTCATAAGAGTGTTAGTTGATTATAAAAATAAATTATGTGAAATTATAAGAATTTAACAAAAACAAATCATGGCTAGCTAAATTAATTCAATAATAAAAAGAAAAGAGAACCTTAATTAATCCGTATTTTTTTCAGTAAAGCCAGTGTACGTAATCGAACTTTTAGTTTTAATTTAAATTAATTAATTTTTTTAAAATTCATACTGTTTTCAAGATATTAAAATCGCTAACACTTTAAAACCAAAGTCCAAAAGAACTGCTATATCATATTCATAAGCAATTCCGTTTGTAAAGCGAATTAAAAAAAAATCTTTTTTTTTTGTTTATCTATAGAGAAAATATCTCATAAACACTCTTACTAACTGTTGTTTTTTTCTAGTACAGAATTTTCATTATTTCTTAAAATAAGTCAAAAATTATATGAAAGTTTCGAAACTATTTTATAATGTACTCAGAAAGGGTGCTATTTTTCAAACTCATCTTAAGATTCTTATAAATGGTATTTTTTCAAATCATTTTATCCTCAAAATCCTAATACAGTTTAACGCTGCCATGGAAGCAATTATTTTTAAAAAATGTCCCCACAGACCTACCTCCAAGTTTTATTTCTGAAGTTTACCTGAAAATAATTTGCATAAAACAAACTTCTTCCGGAATCGTGAATCTCACGCGAAAATGCACTTTATTAAGTCTTAAAATACATCGGACAGAAAAAGAAGAATGTTGAAATTTGGGGTTGGTATTAATTAAATTTGCAAAAAAAAAAAAAAAAAAAAAAAACGTATACGTTTAATTAACAGTAATACAATACTATGCGAGAAATGAAGTACTATGAAGTAATTGTTGATAAAATGAAAATTTGTGTCTCTGGGGAAAAAAAAAATCGCTTTATTTTTCTCAGCAATAAAAAACTGCTCTGTAGTAAAGAAATAGAATTTTTTTAAAGTCTGAAATGAAATTACTATTCCCTTTGTTCTCTTAAGCATAATGTTTCTGCTCGAGTAGACATTTTCTGATAATTTTAATCTATAATTAGTGAACTGTGAACATTTTGTTAAAAACTATAAGTTATCTTGTAAAAAAAAAAATTGTAATTAAGCAGTGCTTTTAAAAAAATTATTCAAACTATCTCAGAAAATGAAAGAGAACTTCGACTGAAAATAAAGTTTATCTATTATTTTTTTTTATTTTCAAAATAGGAAGCATAGTGGTAAGAGTTTTGTTTACTACAGTAATTTTAACTTTAATATTATTGTTAATGTTTAATATGCTTAGACGATTACTTATTGATGATATTAAATCCAGGAATTTTGTAGAAAAGAAATAATGAACTTTATCACAATGTTCTAAAAAATCGGTTTTTGGAAACTAATTCACAATACTGAATTAATGCCGACCAAATTTAATGCAATAGCGAAATAATATTTCCTTTGATAGGATATAACTGGTCTCTTATAATATTATGATGAACATAATACGAAGCATTAGCAAGGTTATAGATCAGAAGTATTTTGATTACACAAGTTGTACAAAAAGTAAGGTAACAAGCGCTCCTGCGGACACATATATTGGCCGAGCAAATGAAATTCCACTGATACGTCGTATAACAGACGATTACAGGATCAAATGTCACTAGATGGAGCTAGTAACACTGTTAAAAAGATGGAAAATATGGAGGCACTGACAAATACATGGTCACAGCTATTGAAATGCGAAGTATAATCCGATTTTTGTGGTTTAAGGAAAAGTTTCCCCAGCAGAAATTCATCGTCGACTAAGTGTACGGACAAAGAGTAATGTCAAACAAGCTGGTGTGGATTTGGTGGAATGAATTCCAGAAAGGAAAACCACATATCCTTCTTATAGCCCAGATCTTTCTCCCAGCGATTTCCATCTCTTCGGGCCGTTGAAGAAACACCTGGCATGATGGCATTGCTAAATTTATGCCATAGTTCAGGACACCGTCGTGAAGTGGCTCAGCGACCAGGGCTGGTTTCGACAGGTCCGCTTACAGATGGAACGAATGCTTTGATCGCCCCTTTGAAAAATAATTTGTACCAAATGCCTTGAAATATCTGCGTATCTCTTGGATTTCACGAATAAACTTTATGGTAAAAAGACCTTTTACCTTACTTTTTAAGTCATCCTCGTAAATTTGTGGTTTAATGTCTTTGTAAATAAAATTAAGTTTTTGAGGGACTATATGTACATTTATTTTATACTTTACTTTCAGGGTCGTACCCAGAAAATAATTTCGGAGGGGGTCCGACATTTCAGGGGGGGTCTGACTTATTGAATATCATCCTTTTATATATAAATACACTCTCACACACATATAATAATGTGATAATTTCGGGGGGGGGATCCGGACCCATAGGACCACCCCCCTGGATACGGCCTTGTTTACTTTGAAATTTCTAATACAAACTTTCAATTTGGCTATCTCAATCGATTTGAATCTCGGTTACCCTTGATATAAAACCACTTATCTACCACGAAAAGTAATTAACTTAGAAATTGAAGATCGTATCAATATTTAGCTACACTACTATCAATGTGAATGTGTCAGTATGGAGAATGGTGAAATATGGTTCGATTTTAGTTATATTAAAAAGCGACTGGTGTAAATAGTATTAAAATTTATTTTCGAAAGTTCTAATGCGTATTAATTCCGTTAAAAACATAATTTACGCAAACGTTTTTGAAAGTGACTTTTCATTATTGAGACATAAAAAGTACATAATCGTTAAAACGTGTTGTCATTAACTACGTGGGTTCTTATAAATTAATTTATGGAATAAAATATAACGAAATACGTTATTATTTTTAAAATTTGAATATTTTTGAAATTACTGTTTAAATTTACAAATTTCTCCTTAACATTAGAGAGTGTTACTTTTTAATAGATTTTAACTGATTGTCTAACAGCTGCAAGTCAATGAAAATATCTACCTAAGCGTTTAATCTTTGGGAATGTTGTGCATTATAGTAGTTATATCCGAAATATAGAGTTGAGCAATTGTAACTTTATAAGCTTTAACCCCTTAACGGTCGTATTATTTTCAAGAAAACGGTCATAAAAGTATCTATTTTTAAAATAAGTGTATGTACAATATATCCATTCAGCTTCAGGTTTTGGACAGTTTGATATAAAAAAAAAATTTCCATGCGTAAGAATGAAATGCTCTTTTTGCAAACTTTTGAACTCTCCAGCCCGGAAATATCACGGGAGCAAGGCAGAAGATGTTGATATATCTATATTTTTTTAATTTGCAAAAAGGTAACACAATTTTGAAGGACTGCAGTTGCAAAACAATTGAAATTTTTACTGTTTGGATAAATTAAAAAAAATATAGATAGTAATAATTAAAGCTTATAAAGTTATAAATGCTCACCATGACCCTCTGGTCCTCAATCTTTCTTTCCTTGGTAAAACGAACACCACCTAGATAAAGAAAGCCTAACAACTGCTATGTCAGCAAGCTTTAACGTCACCCGATGCCTTGCACTTAAAATTTTTATTTTCACAAAATAAAACTATTCTAAATTTCTCGTAAATTTACTCACGTATAACAACATTTTAATGATTTTAGATGGAAAATTTAATTTTACGTCAAATAGCAGTTTTTGACCATAACTAATTAGATAATTGATCTATTAATGATAAGGAAATAGATCAAAATAATTTTGTCAAAGAAAGCTATATTTTAATTTTTAATTTAATATATTTTCTAATATTTATAGCATTGACCAGAAATTTTAAATAGCTTTACTTCATGAAAGTAAAACCTGATAACGTTAGTTAGATAGGCCTAGTGATGACCTCGAGATTAAGTTAGGTTTTCTGTATGTAGGCGGTGTTGGTCAAGACCCTGCTATAAGCATGAACGGTATTAAGTCAGTAGGAGATGTTGTTGATACTGTTGCGTAAGAAATGACGCATTCTTTTGTTTAACCAATGAACCGCACAGTAAAAGCAACCTCTTTCTTCCTTTGCTTTAACCAGCACCTCCTACATACAGAAAGCCTAACAACTGAAACTTTGACATCACTACTAGGCCTTCAAGTGATGACGTCATCACAGTTTTACTTTCATAAAGTGAAACTATTTGAATTTTCTGGTGAGTGCTACAAATATAAGAAAATATCTTAAGTTAAAGATAAAAATTAAAATACCTTTGTGATGCAAAACAATTCATTATGATCTAGTTCCTTATTATATTACATAATTAGTTAAAATTAAAAACTTGCCCTTTGACGCAAAATTAAATTTTCTATCTCAAATCATTAAAATGCTGTTCTGCGTGAGTATACTCACCATAAATTTTAAATAGTTTTGCTTTATGAAAGTTAAATTGTGATGACGTCATTTTTGAAGGCCTACTAATGACGTGAAAGCTTGGTGAGGTAGCAGTTGTTAGGTTTTCTATATCTAGGAGGTGTTGCTTTAACGCTTTCGTTATCGTGGGTGGTCACTCAGAGAGTATACAATTTTATAAAGTTTACAATGTTATTTAATTTACCCCAAAAGTTTGCAATGGTGCTAAATGTGCAACTGAATATCATCGTAGCTAATACAGTAAAATGATAGAAAATCTTGGCACAAAACATTTATAATATCATAAAAGAATTTTTCAGAGAAGGAACTCTGCTTTTGGTCTAAGGATATAAGACAATCAAAAAACATCACTCACGTTGGCAAGCTGATCGAATCTTCCGAAAAGTTCATTTAACAAACGCACCAATTCCTGAGCTGTGCACTGAGATGCCAATACAGTGAAGCCAACAATATCGGCGAATAAGATGCTGAAATTAAAAAAAAGGTATATATTTTTAGTGAAAAGAATTTGCTTTAAATTTTTAGACAGAGAATTTCTGTACACAAACATGCACAAGGCTTATGTACACATATACAGAGTTGCCAACCGCTCCGGAATATAATTAACCACTTTTTTTAAACAATAATTTTTTTCTTAAAATTTTGCAAAATTTCGGATTTGAACGTGTGGAGCCATTAATGTTTCGAAAAAATTCTTGAAAAATTACTCTTTATGTAAAGTGATTAATTATATTCCGGAGCAGTTGGCAACTTAACACATATACAATGAAAGTAACAAATTATAATTATACGGTCTATTACATGTTTGCATGTAAAGTATTTTCGAGTTCTTTCTTATATTTCTAATGTGTGTTGTCGTGTCCATGGATAGACGACACTATCCATGGAAAGAGGGATGCCAGTGTCCCCGAGGGGGTTGGACTTCTACTTGTTTTAGTCCCAAATTTTGAACCGATTCCAGATGAGGGACCAACCACCACCTGAAATCGGCACCCCCAGAGGTATCGTTTAACAACTTGGAGCCACGACGGATTTTACGTGCACCAGCTCCCATTAGCGTGCACGGTTCCACAGCGGACGAGCCGACAGGGAGATGACCCTCCCAAGCACTGGCCTAGCCGGATGCTGCTTCACTTGCAGTGTTCTTATGGGAACGGAGTTTATCGCCCAGACCACAGTGGGACTTATATTACTAATAATGACTTAATTTAATTTAATCTATTCATTACATACAGGGTTACTGGTATTCGACGTATTCCCAGTAAGGCGTGATAGGGCAGCCAATTACAATGCTACAATTCTGACCCCTACAAATATGGCTGAGAATCTACAGTTTTTGAAAAAAATGAATTTAAAATTTTTCTCTTGAATAACCCAAAATTTGACATTTAAGTGCAAATTAAAAAATTATATATATTAATTAAATGAGTTTTAATTAAACTTATTTTGCATACCTGAAACTCTAACTAAGCCAACGTAATCATAAAAAGTGTAAACCTACTGTAAAATTTCATTCTACGAGCCATTACATGTAAGCGCACCATCATTTCGTTCATTTGAACTTTCAAAACTCCTGTAAATGGTGAAATTTCATTCATGGTTCAACTTTTTACCATCGTCTGGCAATATCTTACAGCCAATTACAGCAAAGAATGGAGCGATGGCACAGGTGGCGAAGCTGAAAAAGTATTTTCATAAACATAGCGGTATAGCAACCTTTTGGTCAAAAGTGGCTATGTAAGGAGTGTCACTATATAGCCCAGAGTTCTATTCCCGCAGTTGTCGCATCCACATTTAGCAGTTTGCTAAAAATGTAATCGGGGATAATTCTTATTCCTGGAAAATGGCTTGCATCGGCATAGACATTTATGATATATTTGCCATTAAGATTCAATGATTTATTAATGTGTTGTTCAATGTTTTCGATTTTATGGCTCAAATGTTTTACACTATATGGTTCGACATACATACGTTTTATGGTGCAACTTGAGAACTAAATGTTCAAATAAGTTTTCCCCATATTATGGAGCCAACTAGCACCATGTTTTGGTGAACATGGTGAACATTTAAAACAATGTAACAAGGTGTATAACTTTGCCTCTGCCATTTCCCTACATATAGCTTTAGTGTGTCGAAATAAATAGATAGTAGATTTCATACAATAAAATCGAGGACCTGTCAACATAGCCTTATAGAAACATTAGTCGATTCGTGTCCGTATCATAAAGTTATTCTCGATTGTGTTTAAAGAGATAAATTCCTTCGTTTGCAGGAGATTTTAATTTCTGCTTCGGTATGAAGAAATCTGTGGCCGAGGCTCATCAAGAGCTTCCAAACTCTTATGGCGAGGAAACTATTAGTGAAAAAACGTGTCGTGAGGGGTTTCAATGCTTAACCCATTTATGCCTAGTGTCCCTTTTTTGGGACGGCATTTTCCCTATTAGACGAAAACGTTATTTATTTTTAATAGCCTTTATTCATGAGTATTGAGCCTCAACTCTACAAAATATTTTAACATGACCAAGCAGGATGTTGATATTTCGATTTTTATGCATAATGATTTTAAAAGAAATCATCCCTTGTTCAAGAAGTTGACATCAGAAATTTATCCATTATTTCTGTTATCAGTAAAAATTGAATAAAGTCGCAAAAATATCCAGGCACAAATGGGTTAAAGGACAAAGAATTTCACGTCGAAGTCCGACACAGCGGTGAAAGAGAAAAGATTTTCGAAAATGCAGATTAGAGACATTTCTTAATGAGGACTAGAGTGAAAGTCAAAAAGTATTAGGAGTAACTCAACAAGCAATTTTAAGTTGTTGCTAACAAGCAATGTTAACTTATTGACTAATAAATGCATAATCATTTTTTTAATAGTAGAACCTCAGATTTCGAGATACAAACGGTTGCAAAGTTGTATACCTAACAATCCAACAAGATTTTTATTAAAACAATAAGTCTTACTTTTTTGGAATTATAGCAGAACACGAAACACTTAACAAACACATAAATGTAATATTGTTTAAATAAATTAATTTATTGCAAACTTAATGATCTTCTAAAGCCTAGATTTGATATGCTGTCTAGTGTCTAATGTAAATTCTGCTCATTAAGTAGTACGATTGCAGTTCAGTAAACCAAAGTATGAAGTTTACAGATCGACCTGCTGTAGTTTATCTTTAAAGGCTTTTGCAACAGAATTCTATGATGACATACCTCATTTTTGCAAAATTGAAAGTCGCTGGGAAAGACCAACACCTCCTAGATATACAATGCCTGAGAACAGAAAATTTTACATCATCACTAGGTCAACTAAAGTGACGCCATCACACATTTTTTTTCACAAAGTAAAATTATTCAAAGTTTGTGGTGACTTTACTCTCGCATAAAACATTTTAATGATTTAAGATAGAAAATTTGATTTTACGACAAATAGGAAATTTTAACTATCACTAATTATGTTATATGATATAGAAATAGATCATCATAAATTATTTTTTATCAGAAATGTATTTCAATTTTTATATTCAACTTAAGATATCTTCTAAACTTTGTATCATTCACCAGAAATATTGAATAGTTTTACTTTATGAAATTAAAGCTGTGATGACGTCATCTTAGAAGACCTAGTAATGACGTAAAAGCTTCTGTTCTCAGGCCTTCTGTATCTAGGTGGTGTTGGAAAGACCAACACCGCCTAGATACACAATGCCTGAGAACAGAAACATTTACGTCATCACACATTTAATTTCATTAAGTAAAACTATTCAAATTTTGTGGTGAATTTACTCCCCCATAAAACATTTTAATGATTTAGGATAGAAAATTTAATTTAACGACAAATAGGAAATTTCAACTATCACTAATTATATATGATATAGAAAAAAAATCATAATAAATTACTTCTTATCAGAAAGGTATTTTAATTTTTATCTTCAACTTAAGATATTTCTAAAATTCGTATCATTCACCAGAAATTTTAAATAGTTTTACTTTGTCAAAGTAAAGCTGTGATTACGTCATCTTAGAAGACCTAGTGATGACGGAAAAGGTTCTGTTCTCAGGTCTTCTCTGTCTAGGAGGTGTTGGAAAGACACGGGCTTTTTCTTTGGGTGTCTTTTTCTACTTAACTTGCGCTTATCTTGGAAGCAAACAACTTTTATTCAATAATAAATTAAACGTGGTGTCAGATTTTCTTATTCAACAGAGACGAATTTTAATTTGTCTGGCTTTAGGGTAACTCGTTAAGTTTTCCTAGGTCTGCTTTTCGAAATGTTTTTGAACGCAGTTCTTGAAAGTATTTACAAGAGCAAGAAATATTGAAAATCTGTAAATTTTAGTAAAAAAAATTTTTTTCAGTTAATCTCGAAATATTGATTACACTTACTACACACACATGACCTTTCAAAAATTTTAGAAGCTTAAGGTAATTTAATAATTCGAAAATTCAATAGTTGGGTGCATGAGACTATACCTCACACACTGAATTACCTTCCCAAAACACCTTTTTAGAAATAATAAAAACTGGGTTTTTTCATAGATCAGAAATTAATTTTTTTTTACAAAATAGATCTGAACAATTTTACGCTTTGCATAAAAGTTTTAGTAAATAATGCGTGAAACTCATTTCCAGTTTTTTCTTTATTTTCTTAATAAAATACTGCAATCATGAGACAGAAAAATTAACAAGCCGAGCTTCGGACCTAATTTCATGTTGCTTATTAAATCAGAGCTGCCAACTGCTCTAGTCTATAATTAACTTCTTTTAAACAGAAAATTTTGGCTTAGATTATTGGAAAACTTCGAAATTAAACGTCTGGGCTGCTTATCTTTTCGAAAAAACATTTAAGAAAAATTAGTGTTTATAAAAAGCGGTTAATTATATTCCGGAGCAGTTGGCAACTCTGATTAAATAAAACTAAATTGATAAAAGGAATATGGAATGATTTTTTTACTGCGTGTAGTAGTATAAATGAATAAGCCAGAGTTGCCAACTGCTCATGGAATATAATTAATCAGTCTTTTTTTTTTAACAGAAATTTCTTTTAAACGTTTTTTTAAAGTAGCGTGCACCCCTTACGCTGGCCATCGAAATTTTGCAATAATTTAAGTTGAAAATTTTTCTTTAAAATTTAATTTATTTTCACAGCTGAAACTCTGACTAAGCTATCATAAGAAGGTGCAAAATTACTGTATAATTTAAGTTCAGAAGTCTGTCCTGCCAAAAAACGTTCACTCTTACATGAAATTTTTTTCCTCAGCACGACGGCATCTTCCAGCAGGAGAATGTGACTTGGCCTACAGTTCCCGGTGTACGGAGTATGACTCGTTGAGCCTGAAATGAAGGAGCACAGTCGAACATGCGATTTTACGCTTCCAGATTGTAGCAGATAATGGTGGACATCATATCGTGCATGTTTTGTAAACTTTTGTAGATTAATTGTTTGCTCTCAATAAAGCTATGATACGCCCTCTAGGGTTTATTTTTGAAACTCATTGTTTTTTTCTCTCTACAAAATTACCACCATTTCATTCGTCTACTACCAACACCTCCTACCTATAGAAACCTAACAACTCAAGCTTTAATGCCATTATTAAGCCTACGACAATAAAGTCATCGCATTGTTATTTTCACAATATTGAACTATTTAAAATTTCTGGTGAATGCTACAGACATTAGAAAGTACCTTAAATTAAACATCAAAATTAAAATACCTTTCTTGTACAAAATTATTCATTATGATCTATTTCCTTATCATATTATCTAATTAGTCATGGTTAAAAACTGAGATTTGTCGTAAAACTAAATATTTGATCTCAAATTATTAAAATTTTGTTATGCATGAGTAAACCACCAAAAATTTTTAATGGTTTTAATTTGTGAAAATAAAACTTTTAAATGTAGGCCTGTTGATGACATCAGAGCTTGGTGCCGTCGTAGTTGTTAGACTTTCTTTATGTAGAAGGTGTTTCCATTACCCCATTTTCAAGCTATTCCGCTCCATAGTTTTTGTTACAGGCTGCTCGCAAATTTCAAGTTTAATTATGGACACCCTGTATAAAGAAACAGCTACGGAATACATTGGATATTATTGCGTATCTTTCGACAAAAATAACTTTCGAAAGAGAATTTACTTTTGGAGGAAGTCTAATCGCTCCAAGCAATGGACAAATTTGTATTACACTAGAGTTGCACACTTCGCCGGGATATAATTATCTTTAAAAAAGTAATTTTTGAATTAAATTATAGCAATATCTTTAGTTAAGCGAGTGGGCTGCACACCATTTTGGAAAAACGTTTTAAAAAACTACTGTTTACAAAAAGTAGTTTGATTATATTCCAGGGAAACGTACACCTCCTAGATACAGAAAGATTTAGAACAGAAGCTTTGACGTCATGACAGTTTTATTTTCAAAAAGTAAAATTATTTAAAATATCTGATGCATGCTACAAATATTAGACGATATTTTAAGATAAAAATTGAAATACATTTCTGATACAAGAAAGCTCATTCTTGGGGTGTCAAATCGTATTGCGTTACCTTTCATTCATTGCTTTCTGGATTTGAGATTTTGAAGCAAAGTGGTAAATCATAAATTTTGTTCTGTTTTATTCGTAAGGTACTGAAAAGTTACCTGTAGCAAATTCAGATTATAATATTTGCTTCTGGTTTTGATTACAAGGCGATACTTGTTTGATTACGCTTTTGCTCTTAAAATGTTATTACAGTAAATTGATCATAAAATCTGAACTTCTGTTTTCGATTTATACCTTTATTTTGAGGTAAGAATTATAGTAGTAGTTTTATTTGCTGACATTTTTGTTCTATATTTAGTAAATCTGGCAAAGCATAACAGCTTTCATTTCCTGTGCTGAAATAGTTCTGGTATTGAAAAAGATAAAAAATTTGAAAAATCCTGCATAATCTCCTTCAAAAAAAAAAAAAAACCTCGGTTTATTTCCGGGAACAAATCAAGATTTTTTCTGCATTTGCAACTCTTGTGTTAAGACAAAGAAGGAAAGAAAGAGAAAACACAAAAGTTTAACCCCTTGGGTACATTTGACGTCTGAGAGACATAGCTGCCAACTCTTCCGGTTTTTCCGGAAGATTTTCCACCACTAATTTTTACTTAAGAATTTGAGCTTAAAATAAGTCCAAAATTTTATTGTAAAATAAAACTGTTTGAAGATAGTGGTGAAAAATCTTCCGGGAAAACCGGAAGAGTTGGCAGCAATGGAGAGATGCAGAGCTACCAAGTCTCCGGCTTTTTCCGGGAGATTTCCCACCACAATTTTTAGACAGTTTTATTTTAAATTAAATATTTGGACTTATTTTAAGCATAAATTTGTACGCAAAAATTAGTGGTGGGAAATCTTCCGAAAAAAGCCGGAGACTTGGCAGCTCTGGAGATGTCATTCACTTGTTTTCTCTCGGAGCGGATGACCGCGCTTGGTATCAAACTTGCTTTGAAAAATATCACACACTGCATAATTATTAGTAATTGGTTTTTTGTTATAGCTTGCATTTATTTCATTTAGTTTTATTTTGCTGTTATTAATTTATTGTTGATTTGCAATTCTAATTACTTGAAGACATCTTAATACTACATATCTCACCAATCTTTTAGAAATAAATAAATTCTTACGTAAAATGTACTGCTTTTACATGCTACTCCAAGCAGCCAAATATTATATCCGTTCTACATGCAAATATTTTCTCAAATAAATCCGTACCCAGAGAGTTAATCTTTCTTGCCAGAAAAGCTTATACAAAGTCATTATTTATTTGAACTCCTATAATTTCATTTTAAAGCAGTTCTGCGTGAGGGTGGGGGATACATTAAAACAGTTTCCTTTGAAGGTGGGGTTAGTCATAGCTGCCAACTATTCTATAATATAACAAACTGCTGTTTCAACACAGTAATTTTAGTTTTAGAAAACAGTAAAACTTTTACTGCAGTGCGCGAAGAAGCTACCCTTCTGAAAAAATTCTTTTAAAAATTACTTTTTACAAAAAGCGGTTAATGGTATTTCGGAATTGTTGGCAGCTATGGTGTCAGTCCATTTTTGATAAAAATTGTTAGTGATAACAATGAATTCAATCTGCTATAGGCTTTTATCTGAAAACAGTTCCCTAAAAATTCCATTAACATTGTCATCAATTTGTAGTATGAATTTACGTAATTAATAAAATTGCAAACCAATCAAACAAAAACCCTTAAATACCGCCATATAAAATAAAATGGACTTCACTACTTTCAAGAAAAATGGCCCATTTCTTCTAAGTTCTTAATCAATTTTATAAACAATTCAGTCATTTCAGAAACTCAAAATTTTTAGAAAGTTTTCACATTGTACTATGGACTTTCAGAATTTCACAGATTACGAAGAATTCTCTCTTAAAACATCACTGGTTCATTTTTTGTAAATGTGAACGGAATTTTTTTGTTTTTCTTACATTTTTTTAAATTCTCTCAAAAATCTTAAATTAAGATCGAAAAATTCATTCAGTTACCCAGTTTTATCCTCCAGACAATTTAGAAATTCGATATTTCGAACTTTATTTTTTTTTAATTGTATTTTCAGAAATCTCAAAACACCGGTTTCTCGACCCATGCATTCTCTTTTTGAAAAGGAATGCTGAACGTACATTTTCCCGTTCGGGATATTTTTCTCTCACCTTACGCCACTGTTTAGAAAAAAAAAAGTATTCCGCGGAAATGATATATTCAATCCAAAAAAGAACAACTTACACATTATCAAACCATAACTCATCGGTAAAAGACGGACCCATTCTTTGTGAATCACACAATTTTACGGTAAACGAATGTTCTTTTTGCGTGTGAGGCTGGCATAAACAAAAGATCGTGAAATACTTCTCCATAAGAAATCTTTCTGCACTCGATTGGTCGTGGATTTGCTTTCAATGCTTCATTTTTGACGGAAGAAAGAACTACTGTCTCAGAAATTCGTTAAACCGGAATATGATTCCAGTAAAATATTACTATGAGAAAGTATTATACATTAATAGCGTACTGTTCTCAGAAAGAAACGCATTTCGCAAAATTTGTGTAGAGTAACAAAACTCTTTTGTTAGTGTTATTTTCTTGGACAATTTTTAAATATATTTTTAGATAAAACCTGTTATGGAGAATGAAAAACGGCAAAGCGTATTTAGTGCAGACCTTTGATATATACAGCAAATCCTATCCTAAACGAACCCTTTAATAAGCGGAAAGTTATCTTAAATGCAATGTTCTCAGTTACTGTGACACGATTCAGCAAATTCTATTTAATATAGGCTTTATTGTATCATTTTTAAGCACACTCACACACAAAAACAAACACATATGGGGTGTGTTAAAAAAATTTCGAGCTTTTGGCTGGCAAAAATGGTGAGCAACCGTGCCGTTGCATTCCGCATGATGTCTTCTCTTGACAGAAATGAGCTTCATCATTTGCTCCTGCCTATTCTCCGCTTTCAGGCTTTTATCACCTGATTCAGGCTTTTATCACCAACAAAACATTCCTGTGCGTCGTTACACTCCCTATTTACCCGACATGGCTTCGTGTGACTTTTGACTGTTTCTGAAGCTATAAATGCTGATTAAAGGGACTCAGTTTCAATCAAGAGAAGACGCCCTGCAAAATGCGGAGGCACGGTTATTCACTATTCCTAAAACGGCGAACCGGAATTGTTTCGAACACAAGAAAAGAATTTCACTAACTAAAAATTTCTGGTGGATGCTACAAATATTAGAAAATGTCTTAAATTAAACATTAAAATTAAAATACCTTTCTCATACAAAATTATTCATCATGATCTATTCCCTTATCATATTATCTAATTTGTCATGGTTAAAAATTGCCAGCAGGTTAAAAACACAGCATAATTTACGTACTACGTGCGCGAGCTCGTTATGACTTTGAAAATATACAGTTTAAAAAACGTGGTTAATTATATTCCGTAGTATTTGGCAGCTATGATAATGGAACAGTTTTTGGAATGTATTCCCCGCAAATCGGTTGTAAAGCAAAGTTGCTGACTCTGCCCCGCCTTGAGAAATATCTCAAGGAACAGCGTTATCGGGCTCTTATGATTGGCCAAGAACAGGCCAGAAAGGTTTTAGCGCAGCTGCATAGGTGAAAAGTATTACGGAATATAATCAACCACTTTTTGTGAGCTGAAATTTTCAGTTTAAAATATAGAAAAATTACGTTTAGTTATACATGAGTCTGGCAAGGGTGGTGGTTTCTACTTTAGAAAATGTTCAACGATTTTACGCTTTACAAAAAATGATTAATTACATTCCGTAATACTTGGCACGTATGCAGCTGCTAACAAACAGCTGGGTCAGAGCAGTCGAGAGCTAACCACCGACTATTTTTGAACAACCGAGGGAGAATAGACCCGTTTGAAACAGATTGCTTTGGACACACTATCTGACTTTTCATTATCATCTTCTTTATCATTGTTTTCCATTACAAGAATATACATCTATTTTTCCTCTTTGCAAATCAACTAAACTCCCTCCCCCCTCTCTTACAATATTTTGCTACTTTTGTACATAATTTGGCACTTCCAAAATGCTCGGTATCGGTATAAATTTAAAACCCATAATGGAAGAAGCAGAGAACGAGATGATAGTATTATAGAAATTGGAGTGTCGAAAAAGATTACAACCTGATAATCTCATTATAGAGAAGCTTATGGCGAAATGCGCTTGTTAATTATTTTCCGCCGTTCTCTGATCGATAAAATTTTCTACATTGATCGCGGAAAGAAAATGTAGGAATTCTCGATTGGGCAACGATACAAAACATGCTTATCCATAGTAAATTATTAGTTTAAAATTTTTTCCCTTACATTATTCGGCCCTAAGTTTATTTATGTATTTTAGTAATGATCTCAGGGATCACTGCACTTAGAGTTGTTCGGATAGCTATTAACGCCATTTAAAAGTTTTAAGCGCGTAACTTATTTTTCAGAAAATTATCTTTTCGGTTTTAACTATTTCCGCAGCAAGTTTCTGAAGTGTAAGTTTCCGTTTGTATTAAATTAATTTTTATTTTGTGGTAGCATTTACATACCAAAAATAAAGGAACGGCCTAAAAAAGTTAGACAGCAACACCCAGGCAGTCCTCGGGCATAGATATACAATGCCAGAGAACAGAAACTTGTACGTCATCACTAGATCCACTAATTGACGTCATCACACATCTGTTTTCGCAAATTAAAACTATTCAAAGTTTGTAGTGAATTTACTCCCGCATAAAACATTTTAATGATTTAAGATATAAAATTTAATTTTACGACAAAAAGGAAATTTTAATCGCTAATTATATTAATATGATGTAGAAATAGATCATAGTAAATTATTTTTTATTAGAAAGCCATTTTAATTTTTATCTTAAGTTATTTTCTAAAATTTGTGTTACTCACCAGAAATTTTAAATATTTTTACTTGTAGTAAAACTGTCCTGACGCCATCACAGAAGACCTAATAATGACGTAAAAACTTCTGTTTTCAGACCTTCTATATATAGGAGGTGTTGTAGGCAGCCGCATGCTCAAACTAATTTAAAGTAGTGAACAGTGCAAGTTCAAGTTCTCAAGAGAATGCCTCCTTTTTTTAAGATCTCAGACATTTAATATGATCTTGAAATGATAAGACTTAATCATGGTGAGCTGTGACATCTTCAATGTTTTCTGCGATTTCCTGAAAAAAGGTGTAACCTCATAATTCTTTGTGGGCAGGCTGAGGCAAAAAAAGTAAAAGCGTATGGTAGACCTCAAATGTGCTTTACCGCCACCTCGGTGAGACAATTAATTAGCTTTACTAGAGTCATAAATTTTATTAGGATTATATAATATGGTTAGAACTAGTTACAGTGTTATCCCGAATTTTGATAAGTAGAATCTGGAAAAAAAAGAACCTGGAACGCAAGTGATAATCTTTCGCTCTAATTAAACCAGGAAATTAATCTAATTAGCGCATGAATTTTCAATGAACGTTCATTGAGGGACGAACAAAGGTATGAAAAATGGACTTTTTAGAGCTCAATGAATTTCATTTTAAATATAGCTTTGAATGCTTTTTGTCATACAATGCGAATGTTACTCTGTGAAAATGATTTTTTAACGCACATTTGGTTTGGATTTTTAGTTAAAGCAAAAGTACAAGCGGTCTATCCGTCTAAGAGAGGAGATACCTTAGACAGAGGATTTTTTAAGGGGTTCTAGTGCGCACTTCTGTAATATCTAAAGAAAACCAACCAAAATTCTAGATCGTTAGATCGACAGTCGCAAAGAGCAATCAGAGAGTTTAAAGATAAAGTTTTTCTTTCTCTTTTCTTAAAGCTTATAAAACTTTAAATATTTTTCTGTTTATGAAAGAATATTAAAACAATAGTTGAAAAAAATCACGTACTAACATTTTTTAACGGGAAGTAGCGTCTATGAATTTACCATAGACTTGTTATGTAATTATTATAATTGTCCCACATTTACCAAAACCTTAAGAAAATTACTCTTTTGATTCTCCGTATTTAAGAACAGAAATACTACAGTATTACAAAAAATCTATTTTCTCACATTTTCCTTAACAGTTTGTAGCATGTGATTGCTAAGCTGACATAGCTGCCAACTATTAAGCCTATAAGCAACTATTAAGTTGCCATTCAAAAGTTATATTAATTAGGAGGTAAAGCGTAATAAAATCAGAACATCCGTTTCAACTGTATTTTTAATAATGTAAAACCTATTGGACACCTTGCGAATTTGCCACCCATGGCGATTTTTCATTATTTGGTGACTTGCGTACATGTAAAGTTAATAAAAGCTACGGAACAGATAGGATAGCTTGCCACCAACGTCGACTTTTCATTATTTGACGATTTATACATGCTCACAACCTATAATTACTGTTCACTTAAGGTTACCGGAAAACCGTTATCCATATTTTCATTTACATAATCGTTTGCAGATTGGCGTACTTAGCACCACGAATTATACCATCTCGTCGCGCTAGCAAATATACAAAGTGTACTATAACTGCTATAATGGCATACTTAACGCCGCCAAATATTTCTACTGGTAGCAAATAATCCAGCTGGATCGAACCGGCTTTAAAATAATCTGCATTTTAATTATTTTTCATTTTCAAGATATTAGTTATTCTGTTTTGGAAAAACGAATAACCGCTAATTCTAAACTCCTGTTGTCTAAGCGAACTTACTATTGTCAACTTTGTGTAACACATTTTGAGTTACTTATTTCATATAGTTTTTATTTTGGCGTAAAATGGGCGTAATTCTAACTCATGTTTGTAAATTTCACGCGATTCTAGATACTTGGAAACGCTTTGTTGCAAAGGAATAAATGATTTTATGCCAAATCTGGCAACCATTCTCTTTATTTTTTCAGTTTTCTATTAATATCCTCTAAAATAATTCGATTTCCGAAATTTAAGTCAGCTTAGCAGGTTCCTCGGAATTTTTCGAATCTGTGGGCACCTTAGTCGAAACTCAAACCCCACGGTTTAGGAGGAGATAGGCCAACAAGCTTTGACAGCGCCAGCGGTCTTTACTTTCTTTTAGAATAGAGAGATAATTTTCGGCTTAAGATTTCGCACTGCGTGCGAGGGTTGGTTGCTATTCTGAAAAAGTCCTAAAAAAATTTACTGTTTACAAAAAGTGGTTAGCTATATTCCGCAGCAGTTGGCATCTATCTATGCGCTGATTATCAAAAACAGTCCCATAAAAAAGAATAGCGAAGCTGTTTTGAATAGTTTCAGCAGTGCGTATACATTCATGGTTCAAAGGTTCATAATAAATCGACAAAAATGTATGAATTGCGTAGTGTAAGGTATGATACGGTAAAATGGGTAGGTATTCTAATTTTTTCAAAAATATGAATAATTTTTTTGAAATGACATTTTTAAACCTATATTTACAAGCATTAGCTTAACAAAATTTAGACTCATTAAAATGCCTATTAATTGCATGAAGTAACATGATATCGACTTTTATCTGCTTATTGAAACCATGTTCTTTACTTTTGTGTCTTCAAAAAACTTTAAAGAAATTAATACATTTCTGGAAAATTTAAGTTCCGTTATTATTTTCAATTTAGAAAAGGTCTAAACAGTTTATTATCGGTAAAGAAGTAAGAGTTTTAGAAATATTTTTCTTTCCAACTATCCTCCTAAAATACTTTTTAATAAGTATAAATGTTGACCACTAAGCAGTGAATATATAAGCTAAATAAGAAAAATAATTTAAAAGCATACCTTTATTATTTTTTATGAAAAAGAAATACGAATTACATACGCATTTTACTCCTCCTTATCGTTCAAGAATGACATGTCAGAATACGATATCTAGAACCTAACAGCCGTGGCCACAATATTTTTAAATCTGAATAATATAAGCAATGATAGGAAATGCGTAAAATTTAATAAAGCTTTTTGACCTTTTTTTAATCTATCACCTATTTTACCCATCTTTATGGAAAAAAACAGCTGTTAATAAAGTTTAATGTTTTTGCATTTAAAACAAATATAGTTATATAAAATCCTTTCAGGTGGAAGGGGATTAATGGACTGCATAAAATAACTCAAAAAAGTTGCACGATTAACATTATTAGTAAAAGAAAATATCTGATGGATAAAAAATGACTGTTTTCATACTCATTTTACCCCAATCTTGCTTGAAGGTATTGTTATATCCAATGCTACACGTACGAGTAAGAGATATTTTTAAATTTAAACAAAGCACACACGAAGAAGAGGTATGTTAAAATTTTCATGAGGAACGAGATTATGCATAATTATTTAACAACTCGAGCCTATATTGCAACATAGATTTTAGTTAAATGAATTATGTATGAGAAAGTTTTAGAAGACTGAAATAATCCCCCATTATTAAAAATCTTATTTAGAAAACTTCAAAACGTATATATTAGAATGATAATTTGCATGAAATTTACATTACATTTGGAGACATTTTAATAATGTTTCGTGTATAATGTACAATTGTTACATATATCTAATGCAAAAAGAAATCAAGTAAATGACATTTAAAACAGTAACTATTTTATTTAAGAGAAAACAAACGATCAATTCCCACTATCCAAGGTATTTTTGAAACCCTTTGAAAGACCAAATCTTTTCTCTTGGGAATTCGATGAGAAATCCAATTACCCAAGGAACAAGAATTCAAGCGAAATGTTTAGCGCTAATGGCCGTTTAGTTTTAGAATCATGGATGCAGAGAGTTAACCGAATTAGAAAGGCTTGATTCAGATGATGGATCGTTTAGCAAATCCATGTTTAAAAAAAGTAATAATTAGCTCAAGCGGATGTTCTACACAAGACAAATCTAAAGATTAATGCTATGAAACAGCTTCAAAGGACAAGAACTCCGATGAGAATAATGCATGGTATTCATCTCATATTCGCTGCCTTTTTCTTCCAGTTTAAAGCTTTGGTAGAAATTGCGGATAATAAATTTCCCCCAGCATTTTATGAATTTGTGGAATACTGTACAAATATTTAAAAACGGGATATTAAGTTAAATATTTGTTTTATCAATTATACGTTGCTGACGTTGTCTGGTTAGGGAAAATGGATTCTTAATTTTTTCTCTCTCTCTAGACATTAAAAAAAAAAAAAAAAAAAAAAAAGAAACGACTTTTTTTTTTTTTTTTTAGATTTACTGTTTGATTTACGTTGAATTAAATTCAGAGATGGTAATGAAAAGATATATTTTTTAAATGTGAAATCTAAAGTGTTTATTTCAGAAGAAAAGGCAAATGACTGTAAATTAACCCTTAAAAGAAGCGCATGTAAACGGTGAAAACTATGATGATGCATAGTTTTCACCGTTTACATGCACACTCACATCAAGTCATGTTTTGTGTATGAGAAGCACGAGTGCAAGAGAAGCATGTTTTGTCATTTGAAAAAAATCAGTCTCTAGACAGTAAGATCAGTAGGGGGAATACATACTTCATTATTTTTTGTAATGCATAATTAAAATTCAAACACAAAATCATGTTATGTACTATTGACTTAATTTCATTTTGGTTACATAAAAAGTTCACTGAAGAGAGTCAGTTCAGCGGTCCGCATCTTGCAAGCGAAAATCAACATTTCTTGAAGCTTAAATTACTCTCTATTCAAGAATTTTATCTGGATAGTATTCTATTACTATCTGTTTCAGTGAGGGAAGTCTCCTTTATCAATCAAAAAAAACCTATAGTAAGAATTCCATCTATTTTATGAAATATGTTTGAAAATTCAAAGTAAGTTGGAATGAGTAAAAATTCGGATGCTTAAAAAAACCCTGAATGGCTGAATACAAAAAAAAAAAAGCGTTCAAAAACAACTCTACTCTTTCTGCTACATCATTAAGCCTTTTTAATTGAAAAAAAAAAGTTTTTCTGAAATCTTAAACGTATGATTCCATGAAAGAAAATTTTGCAGTTATATATATTTTTTTCTTTATTTTCTTGCAGTTTACAATAAATAAACATAAAATAAAATAAAATACAAATTTAATTATTATCGTTTCGTGCTATGAAGATTGAGAGATCAAGCACAATTTAAAATTTTGCAGAATAGGAATCAAGTATCATGTATGGATTTGTACGAAGAAGTCTAAACTAAGTTATGCTAAGATTTAAGAAAACATACAGTGTTGGCGAAATTGTTGGACTCATCGTACTAAAATCATCTTTCCGTAGGTTTAAAGTATTTTAGTTAAATTTATTTGGTTTCCTGCTACTGTAATATTTTTAATCGAATAAAACTAACTGAGTTCTTTAACATTATTGCGTTTATAAAAGGATCGTTTTATCTTTTAACACTTTTGCAGCAAAGTTGAAAATCGTTTATGATTTCTGTTTGATAATGGTAAAATGGTATATGTCGCGCTGGTAGTTCTTTTACAGGTGCACCCAAAAGTATTCTAATACATTATACTCCATTGCCAATCATGTTTTCAGCACATTTTAGAGACATTTGGCTGTTTCAAACAAAACCAAATTAATATACGTTATTAAGGGTTACTTCTTAATGCTCTCCATCGAAAACAGTGTCTGTAGCATTTATGGTTTTTGCACAGGAGCACTCAAAATATTCCTAATACATTCCGGTGCATGGCGGTTTGTCCAGATTAATCGAATGTGTCCACATTAATCGAAATGTGGACATTAACATGTCCACATTCAAGCACTTTACAATACGAACTGTATATAAACCTTTATAACCAGTTCACTGTTCATTTAAAGGATGAAATTCAAAGAATAACGTTGAAAGGTCTTTTATACTGCTCGGAAAACTACATAAAAAGTGATATGCAGCTTTTTTGATTTTTTCCTTAAATATCGCCATGTTTGTCGACGATGTACTGCCGAATTTAGCCAATAAAGGGCTGTTGTGTTGGACAGCGTTTTATACTTGATGTATTCGGTATTATTTATCTTTCTCGTTTTTAATTTTTTGGAAAAATAGAAACACCAACTCTAGTATTTCATGTTTTTGAGTATTCATTGAGTCAAATAATTTGGTCAATACTGTATGTTACAGGATTACCCCTAAACATAAGAAAATCAATACCCGTATTTCAATTTTAATTACCCAAAATATTCAATGATTGAATGAAGCAGTTAAAAAAATGTATTTTACACTGACAATTTCCTATAAAACATACCAGTAAACGATTGTTTCTCGTTTTGCAGCTGAAATATCTCGTACAAAAAAAGAAATCAACGCATCCAATTTTTATGTTTGGAAAAAAAAAAAAAAAAGATGAGACTTCAGCTTACGGGATTTTTTTTCCAGAGATGTTTTTAGGAAGAAGTCATTCCCTTGGGAGGACTGCTGTCGACTCAAGTTTGGTGGAAAATTCCGTTTTTTAACCATTCCTGCAGAGCCTCCCAATGGACTTAAATTCCCAGCCTTGCTTTATAATCCGAAGATGCAGGTAGATATCAAAGAAAAGTCGAACATTAGGTCCATCTGCAGTGAAGTCATACATGATGACAGTAACGTGAAGTATATACTAGATTGCAATTGTTCTCTACTCAAATCTGAAACTCTGAAAAGTTAGAGATATCATATCTAAGTCAGAAAAGAAGTTGAGGTTAAAAAAAAAAAAATACTTGTGTATAAGAAATAAATGAGTGATAAATTACTGTAATCAATGTTAGTTTTGCAAAATGTATAAGAAAATCATTCGTTATACTTTAAAGTATTTAATATTTAATAATGAAATTTGAATATATATATATATATATATATTATCATTTAAATATATAAGTAAAATGCTATTTGGTTTTCACAGTTAGAAATACTAGTAGAAATCAAATCATGATTAATTTGGTTGGACATAAACTCCGAGAATTGTCAGAGAGATTAAATGCGGGAATCATAACAGATGAGTAAGGCAGTTAAAGCGTCTGTATTAGTTCAGAAGCTTGATATTTCGGCTCAAAATTAACTAAAAGACAGACCCTAGACTAACCTTTGGGTGCTTGCTACCTCCGTATATCAAACGAAACTTTTGGAAGAAAATTATAAATGACAAGTAATTTTAAACAGTTACTTAGTGTACGCGTGAGAAAGCATGCATTGAAAATGACCCCTCGAACATTAAAAAGAAATTTTAAACTAAAAATTTCCTGTGCTAATACATCCTGCGGTAGTTGCAACATACATTGCTAAAACAATTCCGAGCATATAATGAACCGCTATTTGTTAGCATTATATTATCTAGCATTTTTTCGCAGAAGCAACCAGATTTTTACAGAATTTTCGCTATTTTCTAAGACAAAAATTACTGTTTACAATAAGTGGTTAATTATATGCCCGGAATTATTTCAGCTGTGAACATAGGAGACTACCAGAGCGTTTTTTAAAATCATGAAGCTAGTTTATACGGCAGTATGTTGAGAATCTCCAGTATTTTTCAGAAATTATATATTTATTTTACTTGAAAAAGAGGTTTTTGAGCTTATATTCTTTTAACTTCTACTATAAATGATAAAAAGTTACATTTTTTAAATTCTCATTTATAATATTTCTACTAAAACACATTTTATAATGTAGCTTTATTGTAAACATCTCTTATGCAGCACCAACACACACAAAATAAAGACATGCAATTCTTTTAAATACGCTAGAAGGAGGGAAAATTTCCCTTTGCTAAATAACTTCGATTTTTGTGATTCTAAATAGACGTTTTCTATTTTGAGAAAATGGGGTATATTTTTTTCTTTGTTTCTTAACTAGAAAATAACTAAAATGAGTGAATAGAGAGAAATCTCAAGTTTAGAAACATGAAAGCTTTTTTTCAATCATGAATGAAACTGCTTTCCTTTTACATATGGAATTACATTGTATGCATTTTATTTTCTTGCATTAACATTGAAAAAATGAAATATGAATAAGGTTTTTCAAACCAGTGCATATGAATGCGGTTTTAGAAGTTAAAAAGACATTTATCAAAAAATGTAATAACATTAAACAGGATTCCATTATGAACAATAGAGAGCTATTGTATTTCTCTAGTTTTAATCTTTATCAAATTTACGTACACTACCATAGCTGCCAACTATTCCGGAATATCATTAACCTTTTTTTCGAACAGGAGGATTGGGGTTAAAATATATCAGAAATTTTGAATTTGGAGGAAGAGTCGGTTACTGTTTTGAAAAAATACTTATAGAAATTTACTGTTCGCAAAAAGTGGTTAATGATATTCCGGAATAGTTGGCAGCTATGCATTACGCTAATGTGAAGCATACTTAAAAATGTTTGTTTCGAAAAGTTTTTGTATGCGTTTGTCAGCTATAGGAAAATATTATTTTAACAATAACAACTTATACATTCTATAAAGGAAAAACATTATATTTGAAACCATTTCTAATAATTTATGTTCTAAGAATGGAATAAACTTTCTTGTACGTATATAATTTACGATTAATTTTGCTAAAATTAAAATGACATTAATGTTAAATCAACCAAAAATCAATGCCAGCTTTTCAAATTATATGAGTGAAGAGCCACTTCCCGAAGTACTGATAGTGGGCAATTGATTATGTCTTAGACTGGTTGTGGGACTTAGGTAAAGGCTGGTGATCTGTCGAGATTGCTGCAATTCCGGATTAGGTTCATCTCTTGACTGGTTGCTGGAATCGTCTGTGGCTACTGCTGTCGTCCTCACCTCTGAAGCTTGCTGGTTCCGCAATCTTTGTGAGGGTGTTTTTGCGTGACTTGAAGAAGCGGGAAAGCTCAATCTTCGTACGGCCAGCACCTCCTAGATCAAGAAAGCCTAACAACTCCTACGTCACCAAGCTTTGACGTCATCGTTTGGCCTACGCTTAAAAGTTTTATTTTCACAAAATAAAAGTATACAAAGTTTCTGGTGAATTTACTAATGAATAACAATGTTTTAATAATTTGAGATAAAAAATATAGTTTTATGAAAAATGGCAGTTTTTAGATAGGACTAATTAGATAATATGATAAGGAAATAGACCGGAATGAATAATTTTGTATGAGAAAGGTATTTTAAATTTAATCTTTTATTTAAGATATTTTCTAATATTTGTAGCATCCACCAGAAATTTTAAATAGTTTTACTTTGTGAAATTAAAACTGTGATGACGTCATCACTTGAAGGCCTAATGATGACGTCAAAGTTTCAGTTGTTAGGCTTTCAATGTGTAGGATGTGTTGGTACGGTCGGCCGTTGCTGCCCGGTCGTGTGGCTTGGTGTCTGGTCGGGATGCTGTTTTCAGACAATGTTTATTCTGTGCCGCCGAACTCTCAACTTATGGTGGTTACAATTATATGCGTGGAGTTGTGTTTGTATTACTTGAAGGTAATATGGACTCTGTAAAGCTTTTACCGGACTTGGACGTCTTAGATGTCCGGCAACAATTTGAAAAGCACTGGGAAAATACTTCCCTGGACAATGCTGATATCTTTATGCTATGAACCATTTTGATAGTCTGATATCATTGTGTGATGATGACACTGAACAGCGGCAGGTTGTAGAGAGTACATTTTTTGATTCTGTACATTGTGTATAGAATACTCCAAATATTGAATCACATGTTCATACTGCTATATTTAAAGATTATTTTGAATTTTATCCTATTTTTGTGAACGAAATTGCTAGTAAATATAACTTAGTGTTTACAGTACAAGAGAATGGTACAACATATATCTTTGTTAAAGCCTGTAATCGCAAAACGTCGCGTTGTGTTGTTGAAGAAAATCTAGCCAATGTGGTGGTTGGTAAAAAGTATGCTGCGTTGGAGCAGCATGAGGAAACTGAAAGTGAGGAAGACCATAATAATGCTGTTCTTAACGAAAACATTTCCTCTGTAAATAGTGTCAATAATAATTCTGTATATAATACTGTAATGTCTGATTGTATAAGTAGTGCAGATAGTGATCCTGTACATAGTAATACTTTTGATAATAGCGTGCCTTTGGCAAATAGTTTAAGTAGCATTATGGAAACTGAACAAACAGAAAACAACAGTACTAAACTCTACACACATTGTGTACGTGGAAATAGAAGGGAATTGGAGAGATATGCTTCAATCTATAAAAGAGCTCTTAGACCATGAACCTGGCGCTAAGAAAAATGGTGGCCAACTCCAAATTAAGTGAAAAGATTTAGACCAATTTCGCACTCTGCAACGCTATTTAAATAGTAATAACATCAGGTTTCAAACACTTGATCCTAAACTAGAGAGACCAAAAAAAAAAAAAAAATTAATTTTTCGGGACATTCCTCCCTCTACTCCCATTTCTGACATTGAGGAATTTCTGACTGAACGGGGTTTCGTACCCCTTACTATCTGTTGCTTGAACATAAGAAGACATGTCACAACTTTCTTGAACTTATTTATTGGACGACACTACACATCACATCACATGCAGAACGATTGAACATTAAAATTACTATCGCCAACTCAGGGCGAACTAACTTCTAAAACTCAGCTTTAATTAAAATACATTTCATAAAAGCGATAAAAGTTCATTCATTTAAAAATATTTTCATAAAAGTAACAAATAATCATGCAAATTACCGCCAACATCATCGGGCGAACTGAACACACGAACTCGAGTCGAAAACTCCACCTCCAGTTTAAATCACTTTAGTCAGCAACACCTGAATTCACTTCCTATCCAACAATAGAAAATACAGTGCTACCTAACCAGCCATTGCTTAGTGCTGACATCTGTACTCTAAGTACATAACAACCGTATACAGTCCAACAGGATTGTGCAGGAACATACTTCCACCCATCAAGAAGTCATTCTTGATGTGAAGGTATTAAACAAAGTTTAACAATTGGCCTTTAAATAAACCCTTAGCAGTTTTTATTGTTACCACTCGTACCATACCATCCTTACCAGGATGCGTAGCTACAACTCTACTCAGCGGCCAAACAGAAGGAGGTACATTTCCCTCCTTTAATATAACTAAATCATTTAACTTAATATTTTGCCCAGAAACCTTCATTTTTTCCTATTTTGGAGTGAACTTAAATAGTCTATCCTCCATCTCTTCCAAAAATTTAATTTTAATTTTTGTATAATATCCCAACGCGATCTAACAGACAGGTTATCTTCAATAGGTTCAGCTGGCGAAGTAATAACATCACCTATCAAAACGTGTGATGGAGTTAATACATTTAAATCACTGGGATCATTTTCACTACCCACCATAGTAAGTGGTCTCGAGTTCAACAAAGCCTCTATCTGAGTCAAAAGAGTACACAACTCCTCAAATGTTAAGTTGGTATTTCCAATTACTCGCTTAAGATGAAACTTTACAGAGCGCACTGCTGCCTCCCACAAACCACCAAAGTGAGGACTCACGGGGGGAATTATGTGCCATTCAATATTTACTTGCGATAAATAATAGCTAATTTTATAGTTTTCATTGATTGTAGAAATACATTTAAATTGATCTGATAGTTTCCTTTTGGCACCTACAAATGTTGTCCCATTATCCGAATAAATTGAACTTGGAGCTCCTCTACGTGAGCAAAATCGCTTAAGTGCAGCTATGAATGCCTCAGAAGAAAGGTCACTCACTAGCTCTAGATGAAGCGCTTTTGTCGCAAAGCAAACAAAAAAAGCGATATAACCTTTAGTAGTTTTAGCTCCTCGGCCACGATGTCTTAAAATGCCAACTGGCCCTGCATAATCAATGCCACATATAGAAAAGGCCTATTAGGAGTAACTCTACCAACAGGAAGCTCTCCCATTAGCTGCTGTGCAGTGGTTGCTCTATATCTACAACATATTATACATTTATGTATACAACTCTTAATAAGTTTTTTTAAGACCAATTATCCAATAACTCTGACGAATAATGCCTAACAATAAATTCAAACCAGCATGTAAATACACAACATGAAAATAATTTACAATTAAAACACTTATTTTATGCTGAGCTGGCAAAATCAATGGATGTTTAGCATTATATAAGAGAGGTGAGTTACACAGTCTACCTCCCACTCTCAATAAGCCGTCCTTATCAATAAATGGACAAAGACCTAATAAAGGACTTTTCCTTGAAACTGCTTTACAAGATTTCACACAACTTATTTCATCTGAAAAATATAAATTCTGTACATAAGAAACCAAGAAATTACCTACATTTTTTCTTTCCGTGGTACACAAAGGAGAAATCTTACCTTTAGAAACTACGTTAATCTTGTTACATTTTTCTCTGCAATTCAATATAAACCTAATACAAAAAGCAAAATTATCTACAATTTTAGAAAAAGATGAATAATTTTCAAATAGTGAATCAATAATGCAGTTCTTTACAATTACTGAAAAACAAAATTTAGTCTTTTTCTGTTCTTTCACCACAGCATCAACGTTAAGTTTAATTTCTGGTTGTTTAGGCCAATTCTCTGCACCTGAGGAAAGCCATGGTGGTCCCTCCCACCATAAGGAACATTCGGGAAGTTGTTTAGGAGTCAAACCTCTTGAAGCGACGTCAGCTGAATTTTCCCTTGTGGGCACATATCTCCAACAGTCAAATGGAACCAGGTCCAAAATTTCGGAAGTTCTGTTAGCAATATAAGGTTTATAGCACCGAGGATGAGATGACAACCACGCAAGCACCACTTGAGATCTCTCCATGCGTGGAACTCGATGACATACTCATGAAATATATCAACCACACTGGAATACATTCTTGAGAGCAACAACGCAGCGTTGAGCTCCAATCTTGGAATGGACACTGGTTTCAAAGGGCACACTTTAGTTTTAGACATCAGGATATTCACTTTATTACCGTCTTGTTGTACCACATAAATAACTGCTGCAAATGCTAATTCCGAAGTATCGCAAAAGCCATGCAACACAAGTTGTTTGCCCATGTTCTGGATCCATCGAGGAATACGAATCAAACACATTTGTTCAAAATCCTTCTGAAATGCTCGCCATTTTACCTTTAAACTTTCCGGAAGAGGAGTATCCCAATCTAATTTTAATAACCACAATTGTTGGTAAAAAATCTTAATGCATACTGTACAAGGTGATAGGAAGCCCAATGGGTCAAACAATTTTGCTGATTGAGACAAAAATGTTCTTTTAGTGATCTCCTCGCTAAATTTCAAATTAACATTAAATATAAAACAGTCAGTTGTAGAATCCCAGTTTAATCCCAGAGCCTTAGAGCACTCGTCAGGATGAATTTCCAAAGCTGGTAAATCAAAAGGACTGAGAGACAAATGTTCCAGTACATCAGAGGAATTGGATCGCCATTTCCTTAAATGAAAACCTCGTAATTCTTATCTATTGGAAAGCTTTCTTATTAATCCAATTGCCTCTTCACTAGAATCCGCTCCAGCCATCAAATCGTCAATATAAAAGCACTCTTATTATATAAGAAACTGCAGGATCCCCTTCCTCCAAGTCCTTCCCAACTTGAAATAAACAACGTGTTGCTAAATATGGAGCAGCAGATGTACCATATGTAACGGTTTTCAATTTATATTCTTTAATATTAGAGTCCCTTGACCTCCTCCAAACTATTCTTTGAAAATCCTGATCTTCTGAATCAATTAATATTTGCCTATACATCTGTTGGATATCTGCAGAAAAAGCAATTCGATGTAGTCTAAATCGAGTAAGGATGTAAAACAAATCTGGTTGCAAAATCTGACCTACGGCTAAAATAGAATTCAAGGAGTTCCCATCCGGAGGCTTGCAAGAACCATCAAATACAACTCTCAATTTCGTAGAAATAGAATCGCTCTTGATAACTGAATGATGAGGCAAATATAATCTACCGGGAATGAAATTTACTAAATTTTCGCCAAGAGGCGTCATATGTCCAAGTTCCTCATATTGATTCATGAATTGTTTATAATCCCTCTCAAATTCCTTGTTATACAGAAATTTTCTTTCCATTGCATATAATCTCGCAATTGCCATTCCTTTAGTATTCCCCAACAGATTCACGTCTCTATAAATTGGAAATTTCACTACAAATCTACCGTCTTCATTTACTTTATATGTTGACTGGAAATGTTGTTCACAAAATTCTTCCTCTTCAGATAAATGCTGTTTTTTAACATTTATTTCCTCTGTCAGCCAAAATTTTTTAAGAATTACATCAATGTTACTTTCATTTTCATAATTACTTATAAAATGAGAGTGTGCAGAACGCGATGAATTGTAATCAGTCTGAATTCTTCCAGCTACCACCCAACCAAACATTGTATTCTGAGCAATGGGCTGATTTTCCTCTCCCACAATTTTTCCATGTCGTATAATATGAAAGAAAGTGTCGGAACCCAAAATGATATCACATTCCCTTGACTGCATAAAGTTTTTATCGGCTAAATTGATACCTTTAAGATGATCAAGATTCCTTACATCCAATGACTCAGTAGGGAGATAAGATGTAACTTTGTTTAGTATATGCATGAACTCTTAAAAAGTCATCCGAAAACCTTGAACCAACTTTCAAAGTCGCTGAACCTTGTGTCTGCCCAGCTTCCACTCCTCCAATACCTTTGAGAACAATGCGATCGTTTTTTCTTTTTAAATTCAAAATAGTCATAGCATTTTCACTTATGAAGGAACACTCTGATCCCGAATCCAGGAGTACTCTAAAGGAAAATGCGTCACCCACAGAATTATAAATTAAAATTTCAGCTGTAGGTAAAAAAGAAATATACTTAGAATTGTCACAAGTTGCACTTGCAATAACTTTTGTTTCATTAGATGTGGATCCAGAGCCACTATCCCAGTCGTAGCTACTCGTTTCGTTCAAAACTGGGGTCAACCTCCCCTGAATTTTCGCAGTACACGAAGTGCTTTTATTTTCTTCATGTATAAGTGTATTATGATTCCCTTGACATTGTAAACACTTCAAATGGGTATATGGACATTCCTTCAACTTGTGAGAATTTAAACACAAGAAACATAAGTTATTCTGTTTAACAAACTTCTTTCGGGCATAGGCATCCATACCCTTAAATTTTCCACATTTATATAATGGATGCGTTCCCTGGCATTTCATACACCTTCGAGTGGATTTTTCAGTATTGCTTCCTGATTCAATATAATTGACATTTTTAGGCCTGACATCGTCATTATTAGCAATTAATTCCAAGGAAGAGCATCTCACATTTAAAAATTCAAAAAATTGCTTTAAAGTAGGGAAATCAATCTCTGCACTTTTTATAGACCATTGCTTTCTTGTCTCGACATCAAGCTTTTGCAGCAATAAATAAATTAACCATGGATCTCTACCAGTAGCTTCCTCACAAGTAGCTCTCAATACTCTAATGACTTCATCACTTGTATTCAACAAATTTCTTAAGTTTACACTATTCGGGTGACTAATTGACTTTTGATCTATGAAAACAACGACTGTACAATTTGCTTCTTATCATACCGATCCAATAATTTCCCCCATGCTTCTTCATATGAATCGTTAGACAGTGGAATATGCTTAATTAATAAGGCAGGTTCATCCGACATAACCCTTTAAGATACTGAAATTTTTGAATCTTAGATAATGATGTTTGAGCATGAACAGTTGCTATAAACATATCTTTAAAGTTATTCCAGTCCATAAATTTACCGGAAAAAATTGGTATGTTCAATTTTGGAAGCCTAACATTTTGGTTCTGCCTTCAGTATGAACAGATTGAACAACACTCTGCGTTTCATTCGTCACAAATTGCTCTGTAGTAATCAACGCATCTAACTTATTTTGAAATTTAGATTTCAAGAAAAAATATCTTTCTTCAACTTCCGCAATTTCAGAATCCTTTTCACTAACTAAATTATCCAGCCCTTTAAATTCTTTAAAAACCTCATCCAATCTATGCAATCGAGTATTAATTTCATTTTTACCATTTATCCTATCAAAATTATTTTCCAATCTTGTAAGAGAGGCTTTAAGACGACCCCTTTCAATTTTTATTTTTGCAAGTTCTTCCTCTGCCATTGCAGATCAAATAAAATATAATAACTTTTAAAAATACAATCCCAATAAAAAAATCGTAAGCACTTATCTTCCACGAATCCAAATCTCGCCGGTGCCTCCACTTTCTTATGTTGCTTGAACATAAGAAGACATGTCACAACTTTCTTGAACTTATTTATTGGACGACACAAAACATCACATCACATGCAGAACGATTGAACATTAAAATTACTATCGCCAACTCAGGGCGAACTAACTTCTAAAACTCAGCTTTAATTAAAATACATTTCATAAAAGCGATAAAAGTTCATTCATTTAAAAACATTTTCATAAAAGTAACAAATAATCATGCAAATTGCCGCCAACATCATCGGGCGAACTGAACACACGAACTCAAGTCGAAAACTCCACCTCCAGTTTAAATCACTTTAGTCAGCAACACCTGAATTCACTTCCTATCCAACAATAGAAAATACAGTGCTACCTAACCAGCCATTGCTTAGTGCTGACATCTGTACTCTAAGTACATAACAACCGAATACAGTCCAGCAGGATTGTGCAGGAACACTATCTCTTATTTTAAAAATCGAAGCACTAAATTGCCTATGCCCCTATTTGCGGTAACACTGAAACCCTCTCTGAAGTTTGAGCCGGGAACTCCGCCGGGAATTGAACCCGAAACCGGAGTACGGTGCATTACTCACCATACAACTCGGTCGGCTGTTACAGTAATCTCAAATCTCAAAAATAAAAAATCTCCTGGCCTCGATAACATTTCTAATTTAATGCCAAAAATTGCCCCTGCCAATATTATTATTTACATAACAGGAGTCATAAATGCTATTTTAAAATATTACTACTTTCCTAAAGGTTAGAAAACAGATGTTATCTGCGCAATGCCCAAATTGGGTAATGTTGCGCTTCCAGAAAATTATAGGCCTATTAGTCTTCTAAGCTGCTTGAGCAAGATCACTGGAAGGTTTATTCTAAATCAACTAAATGATTATTTGCAGTTGCGCGACATTATTATCCCCGAACTGTTTGGTTTCCGCCCCAAACACAAAACGACTCACCAACTGCTCAGAGTGGTTGAATTTCTAGCATACGGTCTAAATAGCAAATATTCTACCGGAGCACTGTTCTTGGATATCGCTAAGGCATTTGACAAAGTCTGGATCACTGGTCTTCTTTACAAATTGATTCAGCTTCAAGTGCCTGATACACTCATCCACTTGCTTTATTCCTATCTCTGTGAACGATCGTTTACCGTCCGTATAAACAACTCTCACGTTACACTTCAATTAAAGCAGGCGTCCAACAAGGGTCACCCCTTGCCCCTACTTCGTTTAAAATTTACAACAACGCCATTCCCCGAAGTGAATACACAACACTTGCTATACAGGCCGACGATACCGCCATACTTTCAAGATCCTTCCACCCTGATATTATGACTAAACAATTACAGCTCCACATAGATATCTTAAGAGACCTAGTTTCAAAGATGGAAAATTAAAATTAACCCCTCTAAATGTAATGCGATTCACTTCACCAACAGCAGAAAACAGTTTAGAAACCTCTACATAACAACAGAATTAATTGGACCAGAACCTGCAAATACTTGGTGTTATGATTGACGCCCGTCTGACATGGAAAGCACAGGTACTTTATGCCCGAAACAAAATGGTTGGAGCAAAAAAAAAAAAAAAAAAAAAAACTGCAGAAGTCTTCCATTTTCCAAAATAAGCTCAGCTGTCCAAAATAAGTAAAGCAGCCGTATATAAGTAAAATTATATAAATGCAAAGTGCTTCCTGCGGTGACTTACGCCAGCTAAATCTGGGGATATACACTGCCACCTAGATACAGAAAGCCTGAGCGCTGAAGCTTTGACGTCATCATTAGGCCTTCGAGTAATGACGTCACCACACTTTCATTCTCATAAAGTAAAACTATTTCAGATTTCTGGTGAATGCTACAAATATTAAAAAGTATCTTAGGTGAAAGATAAAAATTAAAATACGTTCGTGACACAAAACAATTCATTGTGATTTACTCCCTTCTTACATTATATAATTAATTACAGTTAAAAACTGCTCTTTTTTGTAATATTAATTTTTCTATGTCAATTCATTAAAATGTTGTTATGAGAGAGTAAATTCACCAGAAATTTCGAATAGTTTTACTTTATGAATTTTAATCTGTGATGACGTCACCTTTAGAAGGCCAATTGATGGCGTAGAGGGCTGGTGACGTAGCAGTGGTTAGGCTTTCTACTCTAGGAGGCAGTGGGATATACCGCCAAAACCAATCAGATATATTACCACGCAAACACAGCGCAGTCGTCCGCCGAATCCGGCATGGACCACCACCTCCTAGATATAGAAGGCTTGAGAACAGAAATTTTTACGTCATCACTAGGTCTTCTAAGATGACGTCATCACAGGTTTCCTTTCACAAAGTAAAACTACTTAAAATTTCTGGTGAATTATACAATTTTAGAATATATCTTAAGTAAAAGATAAAGTTAAAATACCTTTCTGATAAAAAAAAATTATTTACTATGATCTATTTCTATATCATATTATATAATTAGTGATAGTGAAAATTTCCTATTTGTCGTAAAATTAAATTTTTTATCTTAAATCATTAAAATCTTTAATGCGGGAGTAAATTCACCACAAACTTTGAATAGCTTTACTTTGTGAGAATAAATGTGTGATGACGTCAATTTAGTAGACATAGTGATGACGTAACAGTTTCTGTTCACAGGCCTTCTCTATCTAGTAGGTGATGCATGGACACAGGTATGTATCTGACTAATACTGTTATTCAGCCAGATTTGGGCATCCCTTCCCTTCAGAAAAATTGTCCACCAGATTGGTGAGAATTTCTTCACCAATCTCGGTAACGCTCCGAACGAACTATTGGTTGAGCTGCCAGATTACGATTTCCGTGAAGAAGTAAACTGTAAAAGACCCAAGGTGGTCTTACTCTTAGATACCGACTAGGAACTTTGCAGCCACTATTCTAATTACTGTTTTTGTGTGTAAAATTTGTTTCTCGCCATTCATTTTTATTGTTATCTCATTTTTTATCTATGTACATATTGCTGATTTATTATTTACATTACTAGGGGTCAAGGCCCCCAGACTCGCCACGCTCGCTTTTCGTATGAGGCATTCGGCCCCTAATCAGGCTTATTCGTAAAAAAGAGATAATTTCAACAGACAAATCCCAAAGATTGGATCAGATAGAATGTTACTGAGCTACACATTTCATGGTTCTTGCATGTTCATTGATACATAAAAATTTAAACTTCACACTACAGTAGACCCCGTCCCCCTCATAACACGGAAGATATTTTGTTATGGGAATCCGTGTTGTACGGGTCCTGAGCTATACTCCACCTGGAGTGCGGACTCCGCGTATAATCGCTGGAAAAATTATTTGCACTCTTCAGAAACACAATGATATTTAATGTTGCCATTCAAAAGTTATATTAATTAGGAGCTAAAGCTTAATAAAATCAGAACACCTGTTTGAGTTGTATTTTTAATAATGTAAAACCTATTGGACACCTTGCAAATTTGCCACCCATGGCGATTTTTCATTATTTGGTGACTTGCGTACATGTAAAGTTAATAAAAGCTACGGAACAGATAGGATAGCTTGCCACCAATGGCGATTTACACATGCTCACAACCTATAATTACTCTTCATTTAAGGTTACCGGAAAACCGTTATTCATATTTTCATTTATATAATCGTTTGCAGATTGGCGTACTTAGCACCACGAATTATACCATCTCGTCGCGCTAGCAAATATCCAAAGTGTACTATAACTGCTATAATGGCATAGTTAACGCCGCCAAATATTTCTACTGGTAGCAAATAATCCAGTTGGACCGAACCGGCTTTAAAATAATCTGCATTTTAATTATTTTTCATTTTCAAGATATTAGTTATTCTGTTTTAGAAAAACGAATAATCGCTAATTCTAAACTCCTGTTGTCTAAGCGAACTTACTATTTGAAAATTGTCAACTTTGTGTAACACATTTTGAGTTACTTATTTCATATTATTGTAACCTATTTATAGAAAAAAACAGGTGATGCCTATTCTACAGCTTACGAAATATTGTAACAATAGATTAAAGCTGTTGTGAACTAATAGTATTTAAATATATGTAAAAAATACATGTGAAGCATATTCTGTAGCTTACGAAATATTGTAACAATAGATTAAAGCTGTTGTGAACTAATGGTATTTAAATATATGTAAAATTATGTGGCATACTTTTATGTCGCATTTTTGGGACACGTTTTTCATACAATTTTCAATAAAGGGGGTGAGAGATAAAATGACATAGTCATTAATAGATGGAGAAAATCTGCACAGAAAAATGAACAATTCCAACTTAATGAAAATTTCAAAACCTTATTCTCAGGTGTATTCAGCAGACGATAAATTACGATAAATTGCGCCAAGCATTAGAATCATCTCCTCAAAATCGCACAAAACCGTTAATTTTTTAGCCAAATTAAAAAGTTGCACATTTTAGTCTCAGAAAATTTCTAAATATGTTTCTTTTGAGTATAAAACATTTCATTCCTGCTCCGATTTCTCATGCACACGATATTTTAATTTAAAAACAGCCTTATAAATAATCTAGACAAAAAAAAAATCGTTATTCTTTTATTTTTACTTCAAGAGTCTGAATCATTTAATAAACTTGCCGAATGTGGCAACCTAGATAAGCTTAAATGTCGCTTTTTTTTCCACTGTGGGGTTACAATTACGAAATGGCGGAAAGCAAAAATTAGCATTTTGCGATACGTTTTTTATCGATATCTCCTAAAATAATTCGAATTTTGAAAAAATCGCTTCGAGGTGTATCGGGAACTGTCATGGAAAATTTTCGTACAAAATTTGGTAGGTCTAAGATCACCAAGGGCGGATCCAGAAACTTTTTTCGGAGGGGGCGCAAATCGTGAATACTCATTTCATCTAGTGTAAAGCACACTTATTATTGGTGAAAGCTCTATTTATCTAGTGCAAATACATTTTTCTCGGAGGGGGCGCGCGCCCCCTGCGCCCTCCCCCTGGATCCGCCTTTGACGATCACCGCGAGACACATTCAAACAAACTAACTAACAGTTTACACATTGTTTTATTAATATAGAAGAAAGATAGTTTTTATTTTGGCGTAAAATGGGCGTAATTCAAACTCATGTTTGTAAATTTCACGCGATTCTAGATACTTGGAAACGCTTTGTTGCAAAGGAATGAATGATTTTATGCCAAATCTGGCAACCATTCTGTTTATTTTTTCAGTTTTTTATTAATATCTTCTAAAATAATTCGATTTTCGAAATTTAACTCAGCTTAGCAGGTTCCTCGGAATTTTTCCAATCTGTGGGCACCTTAGTCGAAACTCAAATCCCCACGGTTTAGGAGGAGATAAGCTGACAAGCTTTGACAGCGCCAGCGGCCTTTACTTTTTTTAAGAATGGAGAGATAAAAAAAAAAATTTCTTGACGTGAGAATGCCTTACAAAAAGGTCCCATTTATTTAATGTTTGAACAAAAAAGGATTGTAACTAAGAAACTGGAAACGTAGCCTTGAATGGACTAGGTGTTCCATTTAAGAAAATTTTGTCATGTCATGTCTCGAAATACTCCGATTTCCTTTAAGCTTTTGTTTTAGCACAATTTATGTTATAAAACCACCTATACTTCAAAGGGTTATTTCAACATTTTTATGCATTATTTTTTAGATTTTTCTGCTAGTTTCAGTAAGATGGTATCTTGAGTAATTTTTAAAAATTTAAACCGTAAAATATTTCAATAAATTTCCGAAGTATTTGCCCCGCCAGGCTTTAACTCTAAAATTTTGCTATATCTTAAACAGAGAATTAACGTTCACAAAAAGGGGTTAATTACGTTCCGTAATACTTGGCACTTATGTAAACTGTTTCAACATACTCATAATATTTATGTACGTTGATAGTTTGAAAGAATGTGCGGCTTCTACAGATTTTAAAAACATGCTTAACAAATTTATATCTTCCACAAGAAGTTCAACTGAAGTTCTTGAAGTAACGTGTAAAGAAAGATTTGTTTTATCTGAAAAAAGTAAATGCACTGATTTAACAACACTGCTATGTCATAGCAATGACACAGTGCACATTGGTGAAATTTCCAAAAAAACCTGGCCGAAAGGTTTTAATAAATGATACCTGTAAACAGCTTAAATTCTTTTCACTAATAGTCTAATACTAGCTGAAGTGCCTGTCATTGATGGATTAATGCATCTCATAGAAATTCGAAAAGTGTGAAACGTCATTTGCACTGTAGGAATTTTACAGCATACGTGCAAAATTATTGGACCCCCATCCTAGGCAGATCGCTCGTGCGTAGAGTTGCCATTACAACGCAAACAAAATTATTGGAGGCCACTCAATGGCGGAAGCCAAACGATATGGTAAAGAAATATTGTTTTTATATGGTAGAAAAAATATTCCAGTTTAAATATTATTAAAGCAAACTGCTGAATCAAATTGTCAGGAAGAAAATAATTTTCTTTTTAAAACTGGAATTTCCTTTTATTGATGTTAACAGGAGGTCATTTAAAATTGCAAAATAAGATGATAATGCATATTGAATTAAAAAGAGAATATGAGGGAAAAGCCTTTTAAATAAAAGCATTCTGTGTTTAACGTTGTAACGCTTGATTTGATTACATTTAAATAATTTTACATGATTGAGTTTTTTTTCAGTTTACATCATACCTCTAAAAGCATTAAAAAATACAAACTCTATATTTTGATTTGAGTATCTATTTATTACACAGTAAAATTTCACTTTATTCGCTTTAGTATTTTCCACGTAATACGCAGACAACATTTTACAATAAAAAAAATCTTATTATTTTTTTCATAATTAATAATAATGAAAAATAATAAGAATTTAAGGCAAAAATAGTATTATCTTACATTATTCAATAGCGATGCCCTCCCCTGAAACTAAATTTTGTTTGATTTACTGCAGACATTTTAACATGATTCCGAGAAAAATTTTACAGTCTTCCGAAAAAAAAAAAAAAAAAATCGAATGAAAATTTGGAAAAAGAAATATGAACTCTATTGTTTGAATAGAATAGCCCACTGTGATAGTACCAATTTTATTTCACACGATATCATTTCATTCAGACACCTCAACATGATGTCCACTCTCAAAAATGGAATTTTTGAAAAATTTTGCAATTTATTGAATTCCTGAAAAATTCGACATCTGTTGGTAAGGTCGGTTGACTGTTATGTTACCATTTTACAATCTCCTTCAGTCATTTTTGAGGAATGCGCGAGCATTTACACAATTTTCACGACATCTGACTATGGTAATTTTTGAAAAATTTTAACATCCACAACTTACATTATCCGACTGTCATAATACAAAATCTCATTCTAATACATTATGGGATTTGAAGGAAGGAACAAACATGCACGCAATTTTTACAAAATCTCAATATCAATGAAAATGTTTGAAAAATTTCGACGTCTGTATTTTTTGTGTGAAAAACAATCATGGTATTAAATTTATTCAATACAGAGGTCTTTATGGGATGCCCGAACAAAAATTTACACATTCGGAATCGATTTTCACAAAATCTCTAGTCTCGTTAAAAAAAAAAAAAATCGACTGTCATAGTTTAAGCTAACTGACTATTATGTTACCGAACTTTATTTTCATCTGCTTTAGCATTTTTTCGCGATGCAGGACCGACAAAAACAACAACAATAACATAATAAAATAAAATAAAATAAAAAAATCGTCACAGATAGAACGACAGAGTGACATACTCGTTTTCACGATCGTTTTGTGTCTCCAAGTACTTCAAACCAAAAACCAATGCAAAATTTTTGAATTTTGAGTAATGTATAGAGAAAAGTTTTATTTTATTAATATAGATAGCAGTAAAATATATCGCTATAATTCAATAGTCTCAAATCAAACAATTAATTGCTTCCGAAGAAAATGTTCCACTAATTGCATAACTTCAAAGTTTTGAAGATAATTTCTCGAAGGCTCATCTGGAATGATTCAATTAAAGAAAGACTTAATAAAGTTAGCTCCTTCCAATTGACGGTTTTTCGAGAAACCTTATATAAAAGCTTTCGAATAGTTCTTTGTCATATCATCTGGTAATGTGGCTAACAAATTAATAACAGCAGATTTCATTTCCTTCCCCTAAAGTTTAGATAGGTATTTAAATAATGAAAACATTAACGTTGCTTAAAATTTAGTAGTCAATGTTTATTAATGACTTAACATCATTAGACATACGAACTTAAATTATATCATTTTCATTCAACCGTATGACTTGGCGAGTCCTTGAAGCATTAAATGAATTTTATATTAATATAGGAACGTAAAGTATTCTCGGGGAGTTTCATCTGCATTTATATAAACTAATTTTAGAGTAAATGAAATTTTGCGGGTAAGGTATGTGTTGTTTCAGTAATTAATATATTTTTTACTATAAATGAGAGTTGGACGAATAGTATTGTTTATGGAGTCTGCATAAGTCTAGACTGTTTGAATATCTTAACTATGCAATATTTTCCAGCATTCCATTTAATGTTACGCATGTACATTTTGTTCAATATATTGGATTTTCGATTTATTCATAATATACTACATTATTTAGCTTACCCTCCTTTTTCAAATTATATCAACTAGATAATTCTTCGTTCGCTTCTGTAAAAAACTGGAACCTAACTCTTAAAATTTGCCTATTTTGAATTTCATATTCCTCTATCAAATGCGTTTCGATGTTGAATTCCTTTAAAAATCCCTCTTTTTTCTTATATACGTATATAGGTATATATACGTATGTATATAAAATCGTGTCTTTGTCTGGAGTGAAACGGAAAATTCAAACAGGTGTTGGGAACCATGTCCGGATGAATACCAGTCTAGATGTGTCAGCTAGCACTAGTCATTTGGAAAGGATTGATCAAGATTCTTGAAGACCAAGCCAGACATCATAAGACGAAAGCAATCAAAGAGATGCTTAGCACACTTATTTATGAAGTTTTACCTCATCTTCCGATCTCTCCGGACATCGCTCCATTCGACTATCAGATGTTTTTGGCCATGTGTAACCATTTGAATAAAAAAAATCCAAAACAGAGCAGCCACGCATGCCATAGGATTATTTTTCGATTGTTGGCCTAGGAACTTTTAAAAACATAGGACTTATTAAGGCTCTAGCATAGGGGAGCATGGAAATGAAGCTTAAGAGGATAATTTTGTTGAATAAAACGCATTCACACGACTTTACTGAGTCGTTATTTCCCACGGAAAGCTACGAAACAAACTTTTATGCGTACCTGAAATGATAACTTTGAATGCAAATTTGTTTTTCAGTTGCCTACCATAGTTCAATGCAATTCAGTTACTACCACAGCTAACAATAAGTTCTGATACTTCTTGTTACTTCTCTAAGTACTCCTAATATAATACTCTTCTTCAAGACCAGAAACATTCACATTGACTCCTATACTCATGTCTAAAAATATATCGTAATGTTGGAAAACTTAATTTGCAAAATTATCCAAAAATAGTGAACTTTAAATATAGCTTTGTTTACTAAAGACACTGTTTCGATGCCACTTACGAGATGTGTAAAAATAAAACAGTGTCTAGATTTCGATATCTCGTGTTATAATAAAAGGTAACGGCTTCACAGTAAGGCACAATTCTCGTTAGTTAGGATGAAAACCTAACGCGGCTGACGAGAAAGACAGGCGGCGGTGCGGACATTTTGGTCGCATCCTTTTGCCTTCGAAGAGTCATGTGACTTAGGGGATGTGGCCATCTTACTGTGGCTATCTCGGATTAAGATGGCCAAACCCACTAAGTCACATGACTCTTCGAAAGCAAAGGGGGTATGACCAAAATGTCAGCCCCGCAGTCTGTCTTTCTCGTCAGCCACGAGAACCTAAAACAGTGACTACGAAATAGCCATGACCAGCAATTGTTGCCAATTTCAAGGTCAATATTTTAGAAAACAAAATATTAAAACTTAAGACTAGTATGTGAGTGAGTGAAGCACAGTATCTATTTGATTTACGTAAAGAAATGGATCAAAGTAATTACATAATATTAAGAAAGAGCATAGTAAAATTGCCTTGCAGTCTTAGAAACATCACCAATTTTACAAAATAAGATTGGAACAATTACTTACACACTCCAAATAGCACGACAAAAAAATACATGAGCGGATGCAAAAATGTTAAAATATTTCTTCTTGTTGAGTAAATTACTATAATTTATCTCGGGATTTATGTGTTACACATACACATTGAAGAATACAAGCACAATAAATGCAACGCTAAAATATTTTCAAAATACTGAAAATACGGTTGCACTCAAACTAAAATGCTATCTCATCCGAAAATGATAATTTCGAAACACTGGTTACAATCCTAACAGAATCTTTTTCACCTTAAAATTTTTATTACACAATTTTATGAATTCTATGGTGACTAAACTTTCCACAGAGCAGTTAAAGAATCTTAATTAAAAATAAATTAACAAGCATTAATTTTAATTTCGGAGATTCAGAGGCTTCAAGTAGTAGCAGTTTAGTAGTATGTTCTGTCTCAAGTAAGTGTTTCTTTGAAACATAAAATGCCTTTAACTTCCTCTGTAAAGTTATTAAAGGTTTAATATTTGAAATTGTAGTTTTATGGCTCATACAAAGTTTTCTGCGTGAAATATTTTGTGAAATCTAAGAGTAGGGAAGTAAACATTAGAAAAAAAGGTACACAGTATTTGACAATATTTATTAAACTACCAGAGAATTTCAAACAAATTTGATTTAGTGCGTCGAAATCTTAAACGACAAGAGTGTCTAACTGAAATAACAGTTTGGTTTTTATTTACGGAGAATATACGAAAAATTAAATGTATCTCATGTAAAATTAAAAACAAAAAGTAACAGAGTAATATTATTTTATACTAGCCGCCTCCGGCGACCAGTTGGTTAGCCATCTTAATAAATCTTGTTTGGAGAGAATCCGGTTCCTCCCTGGCTTCCTTGGCACTGAAATCTCTACGATTCTGAATGGAATTTAAAATTGAGATGGTTACAAACAGAAGTGGCCCTAGGGTAAGTGGCGCCCCCTGCTAATGTAAAAAAGACTTCCCCTTTTATGCTCTACTTAGTTTTTGAGTTCGAAATGACGCCTCTTTGAAGCCGGCGCCCATATGCGATGCTTACCGTGCCGGACCGCCCCTGGTTCCAAAAAAAAAAAAGATGGTTAAATGATAAAAAACTGCAAAAAGGTACAAATTATTTTCGTCCTATATTAATTCTGAAGAGCTTCTGGATATATTGGCCTTTATCAAAAAACGGAAAGGAAATAAAAAGTAAGAAAATCTGAAATACTTTCATATTTTAAATACGCACTAAAGTGCTATATATTAAAAGCGTATTATAATGTATGGGTCTTCCCTATTTACTTTCCTTATTCCATTAAGTTGGAAAGTATATCATTATTCATGAGTGTGATTAAAGAAAATTAAAATTGATATTTCTAACATCCTTCTTCTGGATGTAATACATTAGAAATAGGTGGGGAAAGCTGCTCAGAAAAATGAACAATTCGAACTGAATGAAAGGTTCAAAAATTTATTCAGGAGTATTTATAATCCGAGTAGCAGACGGTAAAATGACGATAAATTGCGCCAAGCGCTAGAATCATCTCCTCAAAATCGCATATCAACCATTTTATTTTTCGCCAAATTAAAAAGCCGCAAATTTTAGTCTCGGAAAATTTCCAAATCCTGTTCTTCTTTTGAGTATAAAACATTTCATTCCTGCTCTGATTTCACATGTACACGATATTTTAATTAAAAAATAACCTTACAAATAATCTAAAAACATCGTTATTCTTTTATTTTTACTTCAAGAGTCTAAATCATTTAATAAACTTTCCAAATATGGCAACCTATACATGCTTAATCCTCACATTTTCCACTGCGGGGGTTACAATTGCGAAATGGCGGAGAGCAAATATTAGCCTTTTGCGACAGTTTTTTGTATATCTCCTAAAATAATTGGAATTTTGAAAAAATCGCTTCGCGGTATGTCGGGACCCATCCTGGAGAATTTTCATACAAAATTTGGTAGGTCTACGATCCCCCGTCTGGAACTACGCGAGACACAGACAAACTAACTGACATTTTACAGTTCGTTTTACTTATATGCTCTAACAGGGCTACCAACTACTCCGGAATATAATTGACCACATTTTTCAAACGTTAATGATTGCTTAAACATTTTGTCTGTAATCAGCTCACACATTGGGCTCCGAGACATTGTTATAATTTAAGGAAAAAATTTCTGTTTAAAAAAAAGGGGTTAGTTATATTCTGGAACAATTATCAACTCTGCCGGTTATATTTATTTCTCCAGGAATTTGCTTTTCACTCTCTAATAAGAATGATTATTATAAATTTAATCTGAAAAATGTCGATAAAGGTCAAATCTTTGGAGTACTGCATAATGCTTAATTTTCAGGAATTCAGTATGCATAGTTTAAGTACATGGATGGGTGTATTATCTAGCAAATATGTATAATTTAATTTCTTTACACATTAAAATCATATTTACATAAAAGCTATTACATAACGTACGATAATGATTATTTATGATTAAAATACAGAGTGCATGTTTACACAATAAAAGATTTACTTTTTTTCTAATCGCTATTTATCAATCTCTATCGTACTCAAGTACTTCTAATTTTTTTCTAATCAAGGGATTAACTAAAAACTAACATGTTTCACCTGGTAGCCATAGCTGCCAACTTTTACGAAATATGACTAACCACTTTTTATAAGCAGTAACTTTCAAATTAGAATATAGCAAATCCTTTTCCTGAAGTGTGCGAGGTGGCTGCTGTATTAGAAAGATATTTTTAAAAAATTACTGTCTACACAGAAAGTGGTTGAACCAATTTCGTGATGTTGGCAGGTATACCCGATAGCACTGGTGAAGCATATTAGACACGCAACCAAGATCGATTATCATGTGCGCATGGTGTAAACGTAAGAAAAATCAAGCACGAGGCAATTTAAAAATAGGAATACAACCGACAACCGGAAATTAAAAAAGGATCACCAAAAAGATACTAGCGGACGACGGTGAAGTTTAACTATGTTAGTTGGAATGAATGATATTTTAAGGTGTGGAATGAAGTGTGTGCAGTCACTGCTCGGTAGCTACGATGACTGGGCTTAGCCTATTTTCAGTTGTTGTACTTTAATTGTGGTCGTTTAGCGGGAGTCAGTAGCGGATTCAGGGGAGGGGCTAGGGGGCTTCAGCCCCCCCCAAAGAGATTGCTAAAGGGTAACATTCTGCTTCATTATGCACTTTGAGTATGTAAAATGACATTTTTTAATCCCTTAGCCCCCCCGAAAAGCTTTTACATTGGTTTAGACTAAAATTTTGCTTTACTGTACATTTTGTTTGGGTGAAATAAGCTTTTCTCAAAATTTAGCCCCTCCCAAAACAGACTTTCTGGATCCGCCACTGGCGGGAGTCATCGAAGCCAGCTAGTCTTACCGTCGTTTGGTTTGTTATCGCCGTCAAGTTGTAAATGACATCAGTGGTGATATTTTACATATTATCCCATGATGTAGGGCAAGAGTTAACCACTGGTCCTGAAATTGACACCACACCTACGCGTACTTCCTTCTATTAATATTTTCCAATTTTGGGCTGGTCCACTATTCCCTTGTCGGAGTTCTTTATCAATTTACGATAATGTATAAATACCTTACTAGTCAGTGAATACAATTTTAACTATATTAAATGATATTCCCTTAAATAAATAAAATTAAATAATCATTTCATCAAAAAGAGAACTCACTAACTTTAACAACTTCAAAAATTGAATATTTATTCTTTCAGTTGTTACTATCCTACATCCATGAGCAGACGGCTCTTTACGATTACAGAAAATAACCTGGTCACGCTAATTCCGCTACATATTTTGTGCGGATTTCTTAAAACTAATTATTGGTTTCGCAATATATTCTTAGTTTGATTATTTTGAAGATAAAATTGTTATTCATCGTATTTTGTTAACGCGGTAAAATAAAACTTTTCACTGTGAAGACGACGATCCTTAACCTGTTCTTTCCCACCGTCACCAAGACTGTCTCTTTCGTCTCTGCCATACCTTTTTCAAGTAGACCATTCAATGTGCAATGAGGCATAACATGCCAAGGCAAAAAAGAGAAAGCCGATTAAAAAACAATGAAGGGGCAAGTTTTGTAAAAAATTGTTTTTAGTATTATTCAGAAAAATCTTACAAACTGTTAACTTTATTGTTCAAACTCGTTATTTATTTATTTATTTATTTATTGTACGAAATATTTCCATACATGAAAAAAAATTCTTTCGACATTGATCTAAAAGCACAAAATCATATAGCTCGTTTTTTGTGAGGAAATTTTTCCCTTCTTCTGCTAAAGTTCCTTTCACATCATTGTAATATTCTGAGTAATACACCACCTTTTTCGCTATTTTTGGATGATAAAAGACAGGTGAAAAGCATTTTACCAACAAACTATTAGCTTAAGAGGTTAGCAAGTGTTTTGCTATTAGCTCAGAAATAAATAACTGGCAATGAAAGTTGAAGCTTCTTGTTTTAAACAGATGCTGTCACACAACGCAGTGTTTTTAGAACAGAAAACGACTTCAAAAATTTACGCATTCCCCATCTGCAGCCTGTCAAAATGCTAGCAGGTTTCCCACCTCAGAGCGATATTTTTTTAATACTCGCCGAGAATTATTTTTAGCGAGGAAAATGTTTTCCGCGGCGTACGCTTCATTAATGCGCCTGAATTGTTTTTGTCTCGCGATAAAATATGGATCTACAACGACAAAGTTAAAATCTGTGTTCGAGACATGATTTTATGAAGGATGAAAATTAAAAGAAACGGAGTTTATTTAGTTAAACGATTTTTTATTAGTCAACCTTCAAAGGACTGATCGTGATTGTTTGGTCCGAGATTCAGAATTACAGCCATGCGAAATTTAAGTGTGCAGAAACTCTTAAACGAGCACCTGTTAGTTTTATAGTGTTTTCAAGAAAGGAATAACATCTTTTTGTTCTGTCATGTGTTCCGTGATTACTAATGTATTTTATAGTCAAAACAAAAGCTACTCCATGCCAGTCCACGAAGTCTTCTTTAAAATTTTACAAAAAGTATGCAATGCATCCATTTAGAACAGTATAAGCCAATAATGACATCGATACCTGTTACAAAATTATAATACTGCAAGAAGAAAGTTTTTGCAAAATTTAATAAATTGTAGTAACTTGAGTAACTTGAAACATGATTTGACGTCGATTTAATTAGATGTTTTTCACCGAACGAATTCCGGAATATTATATCATTTCGCCATATTTTTGACTTCCAGTCCTTCCTGAATAATATTTACCCGTGTTTTCTTAGCTTACTAATTACCCCACATTTTCTATGAGGTTTAGGTCAGTTGAACTGTTATTTTGTTAATCTACATGAATGCTTAACCCCTTGCGCACCAGGTCAGTTTATCTAAAGTGACAGTAATACCAGACTATTAAGTTCTGTTTCACTCAATGACTACTACTGCCATCTAGCGAGTGAAAAGGAATTCTAAAAAAGGCGACATGTGAAAAAAAAACAAAAAACAAAAAACAAACAAAACACACACACACACACACTTAGAATGGATAACAATTTTACACTGAGTTTAAGAATATCAGGAAAAAAAAAAGTCTATGCAATAATACCACGAACGTGCGCAGGTACGTGCATGGTATTTATGTGCAGCTTTATAAAAACGTACGCACTTACGTCCCTGTTGTGATAGGGGTTAAGAGCAATATTTTTTAAGACTTCTGTTTTGGCTTATCTGCCTTTGATCTGCATATTGTCGCGTACCATCCCTGAATAACGACACGCAATTTCCTTCTGTCATGAAATCGTTCCGTATTATATCAACCCCTCCTAGATATAGAAGGCCTGAGAACAGAGCTTTTACGTCACCTCTAGGTCTTCTAATATGACGTCATCACAGTTTTACTTTCACAATGTAAAACTATTTAAAATTTCTGGTGAATGCTACAAATTTTAGAAAAACTTGAAGATACCACAAACTTTTTCACAAAGTAAAATAGTTTTACTTTGTGAAAATAAATGCGTGATGACATCAATTCAGTGTACCTAGCAATTCGCGATCTCAACGACTTAAAGGGGGCGCTGTAGGATATAAACAAATGTGCTCGGTGACGGGTAGCTTGTTCCGACAATAGTTGTGCCTGCATTAAGCAAGGCCGTTTTTATGTCTATTTTGTCTTTTTAGAGGTAACATTAATATATTGATCTATTAGCTTCAAATTAAGTATATAAATCCTAGAAAACATTTAATATGTAACATTAGATTGGTATTTTGTTAAATCTAACACGGAGGTTTTGACTTTTTTAACACCACATGTCAAAAACCTGTCGATTTACTGGATAGTATAGAACCTTTAAATGTACATATTAAAGTATACATATAAATAATATAGAAATCAATATAAATAGCATAGAAATCATTTAGGACATGCATTTGGAATTGTGTTCATAAAATTAATCCAAGCATTTATGACTAGATCTTTCAAACATTAAAGAAAAAACGGCAAAGTATATTATTGCATACTTCTTGGCAGGGTTTAATTTCTATCAAAAGAAGTACCGAAACCCTAATATTCTCGAGTTTATGCTCAATACAGCGGCGTAATGTAAGTCCGAGCTATTCTTCAGTTAGGGATAGGTAGAACATTCAATTAAAATAATAATTCAAATATTTTCCCGTGAAATAGTATTTGACATATTTTTATTATTTCATGGCAAAGTTGTTATATCAGTGAAAATGGTAGACGGCCGAAGTGTGAAGGTCCCGGGTTCGGGTCCCATCGATCTAACGCTCGGCTGTCGATCTAACGGTCTGGAGTTTTGGTAGGTTTTCTCAAGATGTAACGTAAATACGCGTTAGAACCCTTTAGAAAGTAATCAAGTAATCTTTATGGTTTTATTTTACAAAATGTTTTTATTATTTTATTTTACCCTTAGAAAGTCCTCCTGCCAAGGCATCCGCCATCTTTGACAGATCGCCCTAGCGTAGCGTTGCCATAATCACACAAATAAATATTTCACAAAACGGTTAATAATAAATGATCTGAAATTAACATGAAGAAATATGAACAATATACACCCTCCAAAAAAAGTATTCGAGCAAGAGATAAATTTCCTACGTTGGTTTCGCAAATTAACCATAATTTATCATAGAATACGAATTAGGCTATGTATAAATATGAATTTCAATATTTCAGTCAGGTTGTGCGTTTTTCAAAAACTCAATTATTATTCGCAAATCTAAAATAGGAAATTTCTCTTTTGCTGGAATACTTTTTTTGGAGGGTGTACATTAGAAGACCCAAAATCTGCAAATTGGGAGCAGACCTTGTGCAGATTTTAGATTTTTGCACGTTTTGCGGCATAACATGTAAAGAAATTTTATTTTCTCCTAAGTAAAAGAAATAAAGTTAAAAAAATTTTTAAGTAATGTAGAAGTGATTGAAATACTTAATAAAAACAAGTGAAAGAAATAATGTCATAATTTTTAACACTTGATTGTGTGTGTGATTAAGGCAAACCTGCGGGAGGGGTATCTGCCTAAGATGAGGGATGCCTTGGTAGGAGGACTTTCTAAGGGGTTCTAACGCGTATTCACGTTACATCTGGAGAAAACCTACCAAAACTCCAGACCGTTAGATCGACGAACGCGCGATGGGACCCAAACCCGGGACCATCACACTTCGACCGTCTACCATTTTCAGTGATATAACCACTGTGCCATGGTGAGGCTTTTTAACACTTGAAGAAACAAAGAAATTTATATACCATAATTATGAAGACAAGGAAATTCAAGAAAATTCAAATTACTTAGAAAATGTTAAACATTTGTTGAACAATTGCTTGTTAAAAATGTGGCATTTGGTATGATGTAATTTGAGTTTCTTTTTAACCTATTTGTGCCTGAATATTTTTGCAACTTTTTTCGATTTTTACTGATAACAGAAATAATAGATATATTTCTGATGTCAACTTCTTGAACAAGGGATGATTTCTTTTAAAATCATTATGCATAAAAATTGAAAAATCAACATCCTACTTAGTCATGTTAAAATATTTTGTAGAGTTGAGGCTCAATACTCATGAATAAAGGCTAGGAAAAATAAATAACGTTTTCGATTAATAGCGAAAATGCCGTCCCAAAAAAGGGACACTAGGCATAAATGGGTTAAATACACATACCTGTGTGTTAATTAAAAATATTCCACAGAGCTAATAAATCAGGAGCTTCCTCTTTTTCTCTCCTGGCTTTTGATTGAGTATCAATAGTTCTGTGACGACCATAAGCTAACCATGAACGAACACATGATTCTGGTTGAAATTTGTTGATCGGAGGACCGACTAATCTAATGAACATCAAATTTGATAAAGTTTCAATGCTAAGTGAAGCACGTTGGGAAGTACAAATTAAGTTCATGGTAGAAAATCCTCGTTCACATTCGGCACTTGAAATGGGTATGCAATTCGCGGGGCTTTAATTTTCTCGACTTCCGCGAACCTGTCGTAATTGCGAAAATTAAAGCCTCGTGAAGCATTTTCGGTTCAAATTTCGATTCTATTCATATAAAATTCACGAAATTACCGACATCTTCATTTTCGCGAAAATCACGGCTTGCGAAAATAAGTGATTTTACAGTATATCAAAATATCTGATATTTTTGACATTTTCGAAAATATCATGATCCCTGCAAAAGACCCCCAAAACTTCTAAAATTAATTAAGCTAATTACAATTAGTATTTTTTGTTTATATTTAGGAAGTGCGTTAGTATACAATTACTTTTTAGTTTGTCCATATGTGTACAAATTTATTAAATAAGTATTTAAACAAATAAAATAATAAAAATTTTAGTTAATTAACTAAATTAGTAATTATCCGTAATCAACATTTTGAGTATTTATATCCTTTATTATTTATTGACGCTTACAAACTCAAAAGCGCCTGGCAAGAACATCTTAATCACCTTGCGTATTCAGAGTTACGAAAACTAAAGATCTTTAGAATTTTCGCGATTCTAAACGACTCGAAAAATCTGAATAAATTCCGCAGCAGTTTTGGTTTTGGTTAAAAGGAAGCTACGGGTTGGGCACCAAGGTATGTCACAAATAGATCGGCTTCTCCTAAGCTGACTGAAATCGGTTTCAGGATGCTAGAATTGGTTTGAGGCGAAACGAATTTGTATTTTAACCACTGGCAACACCACTGTTTGGTGTGCCTGTTAAAATCGATATGTGTGTGAAAAGCGTAAAAATGACAAATTAATATGTAATGGTAGGCTCCGGAGCCCAATATTCATGAGCTCCGGTTGTGTTTGCCTAATATGTAAAAATTCACTCAAAAAAAAGAAGTACCGGAGCTGAGCTCCGGCCCAAATTAAGCCCTGCTTCTTGGTATAAAATCACTCTCAAGAAAATGTTTTCCACAAACAACCATTCTGTCCGATACTTTTTTGCCAATTTTTAGAGCGTTAATCCATTGTCTCCTAAGCTTCCGCGTGTTCGCTTCGGATGAATTGTTTTCATTTCTAATTGACGGAAATCTGTGGAAACTGGGTCGAGGAATATCTCTCCCCTTAGAATCACACTGAGGAACACAGCAATTAACTTTGTCGTTACCCATAATATATTTTGGAAAAAAAAAAAAAAAAAAAAAACAATAATTACACACGTTTAAAATAAGCGCGTCTCAAAACAGTAATATGTAAGTATGTAAGCTGAGCTGAGCTAGCCAGGCAAGCCTGCCACGTAGTAGTTCTAGTTAGGCCGCTAGATGGCGTATTCAAGTCCTGAGATCGCGAATGGCATTAAAGCTTTTGTCCTCAGGCATTGTATGTCTAGGAGGTGTTGATCATATTCGCTCGCACGGGAGAAAACGCGCTAAGCCGTAAAGGAGCCACCTCCTACGACCGTACTGAACATCTCAGGAACATCTATCAACTCTTACAATTTTAAAGGAAGATTTTCGCCACGATTTTTAGACAGTTTTATTTTGTACTTACAAACGAAAAGTGGACTCTCATCGTTCTTCCCGTGGACCCTTCATATGTATAGATATATACTTTTTTTTTTTTCGTGCGGAAATATAAATGACTTTTCACCCTTTTAGACTTATTTCTTTTACTATACAGAGTGGTCATAAAAAAAAAAAAAACTTCCCCGATATATGCACCTCTGTCTGCCGTTCTGTTCAACCAGTTGAGATTTCATAAATCGTTAATAAGATATGCGCTAAGATAGGGATTATTTAAAACAATAGAGCTCTCATGGTTACGGTTACAGCTAAATAACTTCGAAATTTTCCACTGGTAGCACCCACTTTTCCCCCCGAAAAGTTTCTTTTTTTTTTTTTCAATGGGCAGGCACTGGCCACAAGCCTTTGCTATCAACGGCCCTAGTTACTGTCCATTTTATTATGGGAGCACCCAGTGGGCGGACAGCACTACCCCCTATGAAGGGACGGACAAGTTAACATCCATGCCCAAGCCGGGATTCGAACCCGGACCCACGGCGTGATAGAATGGTTCTCTAGCCACTACACCACCTGGGCGGCTCCCCCGAAAAGTTGATTAGCGCTTTGAAAACCATAAATCGCGTTGAAACGATACAAGTATGAAGAAAAATTTTGGAGTAAAGCAACTGAAAAGAAGGAAACTGTTAACGAGCCAGCGACAGTTCATGGAAGAAGAGGGAAATCGGAGTTAAAAGTTTCCAAGACCTCTACTGTTAGTTTAAGATTTCTACTATCTGTTCCGATGAATTAATGTGGATTGCGTCAGTGAACTTTCTCTCTTAGTTGACATGGCTCTTTACACTTGTCTCTTACTTTGTTTTGTTTACTTGCTCACTTGTCTGCTATTTTACAGAAAGGTAGCTTTTTTATAGCAAGCCTGAATTGCCAACTATCAGGAGGGGATAGCTGTATTTTGCGGCTAGTTTTTTTTCTGCTTTCCATTTTAGAAATATTAAAAATATCAGTATCTCAGTATGGGCATGTATTAGATGAATTTATTATTGATCTAAATACTTGAGTTTCGAATACTGCTTGGATTTCACATTTCGTAAGTTTATTTAAAAAATAAATATAAGTAAAAGGTGCAGTTTTGAATGTCTGTGTTTTTTTTTTTTTTATTCCCAACCTTTCCACGACGCCTAAGTTTAGTTAAAATCCAAGGTTAAATAAAAGTCGTTTGCATTTTAGACCTTCCCCCCCCCCCCAAAAAACAAACAAACAAAAAAAAAAACCAAATGTTGTAACAGCGTGGGTTTTTTAAATCATAAACAGTGAAATTCTCTTTTTTATTTGTTAACCTAAATCAAAGCGCTGCAAAATGGATTCATTTCAAACACCATCCTTGAAAATCGCTCGGGATATTTCTGTAAAACATGCTAGTTGTTTTATAGAACATGGTTGGTCGTGTTTATGGTGAGTTAGGAATTACATTGGACTCATTTTATAAGATATTTGTATAGTAAAAAGCGGTACGTTATGTTTACAGTCAGTTATTTGTTTGACGAATTATCTTTGAACATTTCTTTGAAAGACGCTGCTTGTTTTAGAGAAAATGTGCTCCGCAATATTTTTGATAAGTTATTTTTATGGAATTTTATTTATTTTGGGGGCATTATTTTTCAGTTCTTATTCTAGAATAAATAGCCAATTTTCAGAGGCGACCGCTAGTAGAAGTTTTGAATGTGGTACGCTGGTTTGAGGTTTTAAATTTTACTTTCTAGTATAACTGAAAGTGAGCAGTCTCAAAGGAGGTCAAATGCAGTAGATACCCCCCCCTCCCCCTATTTTTGTTGTTGTATTAAAAAATAAATAAAATGTGATAAATTATTATTCAGATTTTTTAACTTATCTTTTTTCTAAAGGGCCAGGCTGGGTGGAATGGATAAAAAAAAACTGGCAGAATTCAAATGACTGCTATATTTTTCAAGTATGATACCAAGAGTATACACAACAATTATGGAGTTTTCACATTGAAGCTTTGTACTAATCAAATCAAGTTATTATTATTTAAGTATTCCTATTATTTGTAGATAAAGTTACTTTTTCAAAGGTTGTTATACTAATTCCACCCAATAAAGGGTGAAATGTGCAGTTTAGGTTTAAATCAAATTTCAAAGAGAAAACAAATTTTTTTAGCTCTTCAAGTGCATATATTAAATTAGCAAGGATATAAAATTTATTGAACAACATAATTTGTACTTTCATTGAAATTGAAAATGCTGGGTCCATAACTGTTGAGGGATAGCTGACTTTTGGTAGGTTCTTTCTCATAAATTTTAAAGCGCATGAAAAAGTATTTGAAAGTTAAAGAGCTTGTGGAATAACTTTTTTAGACTGAGATGTTCAACGAGCTCCCTATCGCTGATAGTTATTGCTGTTCAACTCATGTTAAGACATTTGAAAATTTGAGCAGTCTGACATTTAATTCCTTAAATTAGCTTCAATTTTCATTTGCTTTCCCTTGTTTTACATTTTCTTTCTTTTTTGTCTTCCTCTTTAGCTTTTAGCCAAGCTTCTAATTTTCCAGAAGAGAAAATTTCCCTGGGTACAACTAGCATATCATTTTCTTATTTCTAGATATTTCGAATGAAAGTTGAGCACATCAGGAAAATAATAGTTATAATTGCTCCTTTCAAATTTTTATATCGCGATTATACAGCACTTTTTCATCCATCTATGAGACAGTTGGTTCTTTCGAGTTTTTAAGATATGGGGAATTTGTTACACACTTTACCAATATTTCAAAAGCAAGAAATATTTAGTATAAAGTCTTCAAATATTCGTATTCCTTCAGTCATTTTTATGAGTGAAAGTTTAAGATCAGCATCTCAGCGTATATTGAGGCCTTGCAAACATCTTTTTGATTAATAAAATAAGCTTTCAAATATACAGGACATAAGACATAAAGACATTTAAAATAAGTCTCTAAATGCAGTCATGTTCCTTCGCCATTTTTTAATGCTAGCTTGAATGATTGAATGCGATCATTTATTTAACATGTTTTTTATTGGTTGTCAGTATTCTGTACTACAAAGCTTTCAGTAATAAATTGCTTCCTGTCATTGAGAAAAATTACAAATGTCAAAATTTAGGCAACTAAGCCTAATTATAGGCCATTTCACCCCATTTTAGATTTTAAAGCATAGGCAAGCATTCGAACTACTAAGTTCGAGCTTTTGGCTTTGAAATATTATTATAGTTCCCGTGTTTCAAACTTTAAAAAATACTGTTAGCTTTCATATTTCTACAGGTGATATTAATTTTCTTTTTAATTTCGACTAATTCTTTTTAAAAAGATTCAATTCTTAATACCCGATCCGCTATTAACGTAAGCTTTTAAGAGCATATCGTTGATCGTATTGCTTTCAAGTAAAACTTATTATACGAATCAAATAGTTCACCAGTTTCAAAATTATTTTGAGACATTCTAAAACTTAATAAGAAGGTGTTTGGATAAGTTAACTCTGTGTAATAAATCGAAATAATGTAAATTTATGTAAAAAAAACTGTTGTGTGAGTAATGGAGTTAATGTGTTTGTAAAAAAAATAACTTATTTATTTATTCACAATTTATTTTTTCATTTTTATTTAATGTAACAGTCAAATGAGTTAAATTCGTATGAGAAATATTCTCATCACGCGAAAGTTTTGAGAAACACCTAGTATAACTGCGGTTTTTCCCCCTCGTTGTAACAATTTATTCATAAGTACATTTTAAAATACAACAAGAAACTTTGGATAAATGCAATATGTTTAGTATTAAGCCACCAGAGATTTCGAAAAGATATTTTTAAAATAAAAAACAGCTCTTCTCATTCCAAGATCGTTGCGTTACCCAGCTTCTCAAAAAAGAAGAAGAAAAACCTGGCCTTCGGGCCGAGTTCTATCAGCACCTCCTAGATCTAAGATGCCTGAGAGCAGAAACTTTTACGTCATCACTAAAATGTGGCCATCACAAATTTATTTTCACAAAGTAAAACTATTCAAAGTTTGTGGTGAATTTACTCCCGTATAAAACATTTCAATGGTTTAAGATAGAAAATTTAATTTTACGACAAATAAAAAATTTTAACGATCACTAATTATATAATATGATATAGAAATAAATCATATTAAATTATATTTTATCAGAAAGGTATTTTAATTTTCATCTTCAACTAAAGATATCTTTCAATATTGTATCATTCACCAGAATTTTTAAATATCTTTGCTTTGTGAAAGTAAAACTGCGACGGCGGTTCCTTAGATGACCTAGTGATGACGTAAAGGCTTCTGTTCTCAAGCCTTCTGTGTCTAGGAGGCGTTGGTTGTATTCGCCATCCTGTACGATTTTGCGCGGAAGTTTACCCACCGTCAGTTTCTAAACGTTCAGCTGCGCTTCAGAAATTTGGATTTATTTTAGTTCTAAAATGCATTAGAGAAAATAATGGAAAATAATCTTCCAGAAAAATCGTACGAGTTGGCTGCTGTGGGTCCGGACATGATGAATTCAGACACAAGAGCATACTTAGAAGAGTGCCTATTGCTAATGTGATACAATGTGGAATCCGAGCTTTCACAAGAGCTTGAACAAAAAACAGTACCGAATGAATGGAAATGTTGCGCAAGTTTCAAATCCTGGACCTTCAGTGGTTGATTGAAGAAACTTTTCGAAATACAGCATGGTTCACTGAATAGCTCCGTTTTTTAATTTGTTCAAACACTGCCCAGTATTTCCATTTATATTCTTCCTTTTATTTTACAAATTTATGCTTTAAATTTGTAAGTTTAATATAAATATTTTTTCATGCTTATAATCACATGAATTTGTCTTTAATGAGCTTAATTGAAAGCAATCATTTATGTCTCCAATGCTCTTATTGGCTGTTAATACAAGCCTTTAAGTGTATAACTTTATCAGTGAAGGCCTCAATTAAAAGTTACTGCGAGACTCAACTGGATTACCAGCTTTAAAATATTAACAGGTGACATTTTGAAATTGAAAAAAGAAATTGTTTGATAACTTAAGTGTGTGTAATAAATCAACATTAAGTCACATTATGCAAAGTTAGTATAAGTTTAGTTGTGTTTTGTGAATAATGAAAGAAATGTGTTTGTCAAAAATCACTAAAGATTATTTAGTTATTCATTTTTACTGAATGTAACCTTAAAATCAGTTATATTTATCTCATAAACATTTTTATTAAGCGGAACTTTAAGAAGCACTAAGCAAAACTTCAATTCCGCCACCCCCCGTTTTAACTAATTATTTATTCATGAATACAGTTTTAAATACAGAGAAACTTTGAATAAATACAATATGAAGTTAATTTTCATGACAAACATTTCTTATGTTCTTTATATTATTATTAAAATAATATTTAGATGAGCATGGCTTAGTTAATTAGGTGTAGATAATTTTAATACTGTTTACACTATCGTAAATTAAAAGGAATAACAGTTTAGAAAACGGATGTCTTTAAAATAAATCATAAAATTCAAGCAACGACAGATTTGGAAGTGACATTTTTGAATTTTTTTTTTTTTTAATAACGGGCGGGAACTTGCTGATTAGGCGTTGTCCCTCACAACGGCCCGAAGGTGCGACCATTTTATTATGGGGGCACCCAGTGGGCGGTCAGCGTTACCCCCTATGAAGCGCCGGACACAATGACACCCAGTCGGGAATCGAACCCCGGTCGCCGATAGTTGAACCCGAAACTGGAGTACGGTACTTTACCCACCATACAACTCGGTCGGCATTTTTTGAAAATAAAAACATATCTTTTTGAAGAATGGTGCCTGCGAAAGGTGCAGTGACTTATGAGTGACAGTCAAGAATATCCTGGCCTTCAGACAAGGACATAGTGAATTCAGGCAAAACCGTATTAGGAGTGCGACATGAAATGTAAGAGCAAACATAACGGCATTGTTGTAATTGTTGATTGACGAACGATTGCGATGCTATTCAACATCTCCCAGGCCTACGAAAGTGCCGTTACACAGTTTTCATTTCACAAAGTAAAACTGTCTAAAATAATTGTTGAATGCTACAAATCTTAGAAAATATCTTAAATTAGACATTAGTATTAAAATACCTTTCTCGTACGAAATTATTCGTTCTGATCTATTTCCTTGTCATATTATCTAATTAGTCACAGTTAAAAACTGCCATTTGCCTTAAAATTTTATTTTTTAATCTCAAGTTATTAAAATACTGCTATTCATGAGTAAATTCAAAAGAAATTTTTAATAGTTTTATTTTGTGTAAAAAAAACAAACAGCTTTTACAAGTAGGCCGAATGATGACGTCAAACTTAGATGACGTAGGAGTTGTAAGGCTTTCTATATCTAGGAAGTGCTGTCAAAACCCAATGTACTCACGGTAATCTCACAAGAACAGTGAAATAGTCAACAGGATGAACTAGGTGCCCGTAGTAACGTAGACAAAGTTGTGTCATTCCGTTGTGATTATAGAGGCTTCCAATACGGAAGCCGTCATTTCGTGATCTTAACGTTCATATAATCGTAACAGACTTCGTAGGTCGAAAACTTATCTCTTAAACTTAAGACAACTGAACTATATTTGTGGTTGCTTAAGTTTAAACAGTACATGATAATAATAGATTAAATCAATGACAGGTTTTTAAAAAAAGTTTTAGTAGCTGTCAAATTATTATATATTATAGTGTCGATGTCGATGAACATTGAAAAATAAACCTACGAATGCCAAACACATAAAATATAAGTTCTCGCAATCTATACCCTCAAAGAATACAACTGTAGATTTAAATATTCTGGCTACTCATTCCCTGATATATAAAATGAAAAATATATTAATTATTCATTAAAACTTTTATTGATTCTAAATGCTACAAAGAATGCAATTTAAGTTTACATATACAGTTCCAAACATTTTTTAATATTCTCGATAATACTTGTAATACCACTAAGACACTTTTATACCAGAGATATAAGAGAAATGCACGTTGCGTTGAGTATTCACTTTTATTAATTCTATATGCTGCAAATACTTTTTCTGCACACGCATTTCAAGGATAATCTGGGAAATATGTTCTAATTTTCAAGACTATTGTGAACACGTATTATGGAAAAGCTTTCATTTTTGAAACACGAAGGTGCAATATTGCTGTATTTCCAGTTTTTCCCCTCTATACCTTAACATTAAAATCTCTATTAGACATGTTTGTAGCAAAACTAATAATTTAAAGTGGGAATCTAAGGATCGATCTAACTAAGGATCGACCGATACCACATTTTAACCGATACCGGATACTTTTTTATAAAGGGCTGTATGCATATCAACATAGAAAATTGAATTTTACACGGAACCCAATTTCCTGTTACTTACATTCGGAAAAATGCAGACCCAGAGAAAAATTTCTCCAAATGCAAGTGACGGGAAACGTGGTCTATATAACATAACTGCCAACTTTCCCGAAACTTTCGGGAGTTTTCCACCACAATTTTAAACAACTTGCACTGGAAATTTGGCCCTTTTTAAAGCATAAATATCTATGTTGACGACAAGTACGATTTCGCCCGGAAGGTACCCTACCACATGTTTTCAAGCGTTTAGCTACCCATTAAAAATTTGGATTGATATTAATTCCGAAATTCGTTAGAGAAAATAATGATGCCAACTACTCCGTAATATAATTAACTCCCTTTTTTAAACAGTCATTTTTGACTTAAATTATGGCAAAAATTCCAAGTTAAACGTGTGGGAAGGTAATACTTTCGAAAAAATGTTTAAAAAAATTATTGCATGCAAAAATTTGTTAATCGTATTCCGGAGTAGTTGGCAACTTCATGGAGATAATCTTCGAAAAACCCTATAAGTTGGCAACCACGGGCCAGGACATAATGATCAGGTAAAACAGTATTTTCAGAAGCGCGCCTATTCAACATCTCCTAGACATACATAGAAGGCCTGAGAACCAGGGCGGTACCCAGAAAAAAATTTCGGGAGTGGGGGACCGAAAGGTGAAGAAAGCTAAATTTTTCACAAAAAGGCTTCATTATCCTTGTTTTGTTAAGAAAATTTTAAATTTCGGGGGGGGGAGGGACAGACCCCCCTCGCCGTCGGGACAGGTTGTGATGAATTCTGAGGGAACGGTCTTTTCAGGAGATGTTAATACTTTCTATTGCAATGCAGAATCAGAAGTTTAGCAAAAAGCAGATCCGATTAAATGGAAATTTAGGCGTAAATTTTCGAAATCTGGCTCTTCAGTATTGATTGAAGAAACCTTGCAAAAAAAGACATGATGTAATGAATAGTTAGTTTTTGTTGCATTCCATCCGTTTTTTAATTTCTTTAAATACTGACCCTTAATTTCCATTTCCTTTCATTTTTTTTTTCGAATTCATTCTTTAAATTTGTAAGTTTAGTATAAAGTTCATCTTTTCATGCTTAAAATCACATGAATTTATGTTTAATGAGCTGAATTGAAAGCAATTATTCATGTTTTTAATACACTTTTTGTCCATGGATATAAGTTTTTAAGTGTATAACTTCGCCCGGGGAGGCTTTGAATGAAATTTTTTAAAAGTCTAAGCCACACAGCTGCTAATTATTACGAAATGTAACTACCACTTGCACGCAGTAATTTTCCAGTTTGAATAAAACAAAATTTCTCAATTGAAGACTCTATATGAGAAAAATATTTCAAAAATTTACTGTTTACAAAAAGGGGTTAATTGCACTCCGTAATGTTGTAAGGTATGCAGCTAGCTCGTTAGTTTCAAAACATTAATATGCGATATTCTGATATTGAAGAAGGAATTGTTTCATAATTTAACTGTGTGTAATGAATTTAAATTACGTTAAATTATTCATCGAGTACGTTAACATAAGTTTAAGGGTGTTTTGTGAATAATGAAAGAAATACGTTTGCCGAAAATAACTGAAGATTTTTTTAGTTTTTTTTTTTACTGAATGTAACCTTAAAACGAGTTATATGCATCCAAAAAATATTTTTATTGAGCTGAACGTTGAAGAAGCACTAAGCATAACTTCTGTTTTACTCTCGATGTAACTAACCATTCCTTCATAAATATACTTTTAAATATAGCATGGAACTTTGGTTAATTACGTAAATTGATTTTCACGGCAATTATTTCTTACTATAATTTGCATATTATTATTTAAACAATATTTAGATCACATGGTTTAATTATTTTGGTGTAGATAATTGTAATTCTGCTTATGCTATTAATTAAAATGAATATCATTTTAGAAAATGAGTGCCTATATAAACAATCAGAAAAATTAAAGAACCAGATATTTCTAAAAGAAAAGATAAATAAATTATACTTTTCATCATGCTCATTATAATTGTTGATGTAGCAAGATGAAAGTCAAGAAATACTTGGCTGTCAGGCCAGGGCAACACCTTCTAGATATACAATGCAGGAGAACAGAAACTTTTACGTCGTCCACTAGGTCCAGTAAAATGACAGCATCGCACATTTATTTTCACAAAGTAAAACTATCCAAAGTTTGTGGTGAATTTACTCCCGCATAAAACATTTTAATGATTTATGAAAGAAAATTTAATTTTGCAACAAATAGGAAATTTTAATTATCACTAATTATATAATATGATCAGTGGAGTAGCCAAGGGGGGGTTAGGGGAGTCATAACCCCCCATGAGGAATTGTTTGCCATACAAAATGTGTATTTTTCACTCATTTATCCCACTCACGTATACATATATATGAGTTGCAGTAGTCGTAACCCCCATGAAAATTTCTGGCTACGCCACTGAATATGATATAGAAATAGATCATTATGAATTATTTTTTATCAGAAAGGTATTTTAATTTTTATCTTCAACTTAAGATATTTTCAAAAATTTGTATAATTCACCAGAAATTTTAAATAGTTTTATTTTCTGAAAGTAAAACTGTGATGATGTCACCATAACCGACCTAGTGAGGACGTAAAAGCCTCTGTTCTCAGGCCTTCTATATCTAGGAGGTCTTGGCAAGGGTCAAGGCGTACTAGATAACGAAATTACGTGGCTGAAATTTTCATTTCATTGCTAAGCCTACAAAGTGGTCATCGTCATAATTTTCGTAGTAAAACTATTTAAAGTTTCTAGTGAATGCTACAAATATTAGAATGCATTATAAAAAGATATATTTCTGATGCAAAATAATTTTTATGATCTATCACGCTGTCATATTCTAATTACAGACAATTAAAAATTTCTGTTTCGCCGTAAAATTAAAATGTTTTTATGCACGAGTCAGTTCACAAGAAAGGTTAAATAGTTTTATTTCAAAATAAAACTGTGACTCAACCTCTTTAGGTGTGTAAAAAATGTTTTGTGGGTACGTTAGCATGGCTGTGGACTGTAGCAACACCTCCTAGATATAGAAAGCCTTACAACTGCTACGTCACCAAGCTTTGACGTCATCATTTGGCCTACATTTAAAAGTTTGATTGTGACAAAACAAAGCTATTTAAAATTTCTGGTGAATTTACACATGATTGGCAATATTTTAATAATTTGAGATAAAAAATATAATTTTACGACAAATGGCTGTTTTTAACCATAACTAATTAGATAATGTGATAAGGAAATAGATCATACCGAATAATTTTGTATGAGAAAGATATTTTAATTTTAATGTTTAATATAAGATATTTTCTAATATTTGTAGTATTTACCATAAATTTTTAATAGTTTTATTTTGTGAAAATAAAACTTTCAAATGTAACCCAAATGATGACGTCAAAGGTTGGTGACGTAGGAGTTGTAAGGCTTTCTATAATGTAGGAGGCGTTGACTGTAGTTTAAGTTAGTATCGTAAATTTATTTTGTGTAATGCCATGTGAAACCTGTACCGGCCTAACAGTAAAATGATGTGGGTGCAAGAATGAGTTTTGGCGCCCCCTTTCAATGAAAATGGGTATAGGTATAGAAACGCTCGAAAAATGGTAAGAGTGATTTTTCATGACTTATTCTTGTACCAATTCTTTTAACTGACTATTGCAGGTGCGTTACAGTACTTTGATAGCCGTTCTTTACTGTATTTGTGTGTAAGGAGCAAACTTCTAATAACTATTTGTCAAGCAAAAGTTATCAACACATTCAAATGGGACCGTGGTAGCCCAGTGGTTAAGGCGTTGGACTCGTAGCCGGAAGGTTGCGAGTTCGATACCGGCGCACCAGTAAAGACCACCGTGTACATGCGGTGTACGTGCACGTTAAATCCGTGGTTCCGAAAGTCCTCCCGGCGGTCGCTAGCAGTTTCCGAGGGATGCCAATATTCAGAAATCCCCCACTTTCTGATGAAGTTCCAAATAGTGGCGGGAAATTCCGGGAAGGACGTATATGTAGCTCTAAGCGACACATTCAGTGACGCGAGCTGTCCTCTCCTGGCGAATAAACAGATTCAAATGGCTAATTTGCATTCAAAAATACATAAATATGTAAGATCTCAACACAATATTTTAACAGTTTTTTTCAAATTTCGGCTTCCCTCTATAAGTCGAATGTGTGTGACCGCACACGTCGCACACGCCTTAGGCCGGCTCTGTGTGAAGCAGTAACATGCAGAAGCTTAAAAGTGCATAATAATTGTAAATAAAAAGAGTCGAAATTACCTGACGTTTTCATGCTTCTGGATATATATTTTATGAAAAGGTCCTTCTCTTGGTCGAATGATATCTGCTTTCATTTCCATTGCAACGTGCTGAGGTAGAACACTTAGTAGTAGTCTTTCCTGTGAAATACCCAAAAAAATTAAAATTTGTAAATTGTGAATTTAAAACGAGGTATAAGTGTCACATTATCAGAATGCACAAATATCTAACAATAAATAAATAGGTATTATTGGAAACATACTTTGTCGAGAGAAATGTTGATGAGAAAAATATTAACGTTGAGAGAAATATTAACGTAGCTGATTTTAAGAAAAGCATAGAGTGTAAATAGTAAGGCATCTTGATTTTTCAGCCCTTTGTATTGCCCTAATAAAGAGTACGCCAACTATTCCAATACTTAATAACAAAAAGTTCATCCAATTATATATATATATATATATGTATGTGTGGCAATGGATTTTCATGTAGTCCATTGAGACTTGGAATAGGACGTACATTGAAAAAAGTATCTACCTGAGCTGCTATCTTATCTGATTTCATAACATTTAAAACTTTTTAGTTTATTATGGAGCATAGTACATTTTTGTTCTAAGAAATTTCTGTATGCAGTAGAAAAGGGAATTTATGTTATTTTAGCCATAACTATATTCCAGCAATCTGCATGCAAATCGTAAGTTTTTCCTCTACGTTTTGTTTTTGGGTTACGGTCAATTATCTGCACTCGGAATCTAGGCCGAGAGGGGAGGGATGCCCTCCGTAGTGGTCTTTCTAAGGGGTACTAACCCGTATTTACGCTAAGTTTCGGAGAAAAACCAAAGGGAAACTTCGAACTGTTAGGTCGACGGACGCGACCTGGGTTTGATTCAGGAACCTTCCGTCTCCCAGGTGAGAATGTCATGCGCTCGGCCACTGGTGGGGCGTTTTCTCTACGAGTGATTTCGCCTTTAAAGGTATTGCCTCAGAATCATAATGCATTCTATCAAATTTTGTGTTATGTTCTGAAAACTTCACATTTATTGATTGCTAAGAGTGCATCTTCAATTAACTAGCTCAATAGTCGCTGAAATTGTGAACGGCAACAAACGAATATAATTCCATGATTTCTAAACTACTCAATTTCTTAAAAAAGAGGACATTGAGTTGCCAACGGCTCCGGAATATAATTAACCACTCATTTAAGCAGAAATTTTTGGCTTAAGTGTTTGCAAAATTCGGATTTAAATCATCTGAGCGTCTTGAAAATGGGCAAATAATGTAAAGCTGTTTTTACGATAAGATTTTCATCCAGCTTTAAAATTATGAAAGAATGAATTTTTCATAGAAATATTTGCAATTATTAAAAAATGAAGCTCCAATGTGACTTACAAGCTTAAATATTAGAACGTATTTAATGGTACACGAGTGTTGTAATTAATGTAAGTTATAGATGCTTTGCAGAGAAAACTGGCACGAATTTGACGGGATTTTACGTCACAAACGCTTGACGGTCGGCGGTAAATCTTAGAAATCATTCATAAAACAAATTACTGTTCTCGAAAAGTGGTTAGTTATATTCCGGAGCAGTTGGCAACTCTGGTTTAAACTTACATTGATTTCGAATACTGAGTTTCAGCTGCAATTATACTTATTTTCTTTTAATAAAAATGTTTTGCAGTGTTTGTACAAGGTTTTCTGAAGTTCATCCGTGCAATATATCTGCATTCCAGAGCATATAACTGTTTTATTTTTATTTAAAGTAAAATATATTTGAATGTAGAACACAAGAGAAAACCTGGTTTTAAATACATTCTTACACGTTATTTACCATTGTGAAAAGAAATTTATCACCGCACGTATGAGAATAACACGACAAGATGTTGCCATAGAGAAAGTACAAGGCAGAAAAATTTATCATTTAACATTTTCCAGCATGAGAAATTTTCTGCAAATAGCACCATCTAAAACGCCCGGCGTAGAATTCGTGAATGGAATTAAGTATTGATCGAAGACAGCGAATTTTCAAAACATGCCACCCGAGCTTGAAGAATGAATTATTTTTTTTTAAATTTTTCATTCATAACTGTCCATGCCAAAGAATATAATGGATACAAAAGACATTATGCTTAAGTAATACAGCGTAACTCTAAAAGGAAATAAACTTTTATGGTTTTTGCAGTGCATATATTTCCATTTTTTCACGTTTATAATACATTTATGGAAGGATAAAGTTGAGTTTGAATAAAAAAACCAGCAAAAGCGAAACTAGATAGCTTCCTTTATTTGCATGCACAGCAAAAAAGTATTGAACAAAAATACATATCAGTAATACTTTATAGGTTTGTATCAGTAATACTTTATAATAAATCAAGTCACATTGTTTTAATAAAAAATAACCATGCATTTTAACCCTGGCTGACGAGAAAGACTGGCTACGGTGCTGACATTTCGGTCACACTCTTTTGCCCTCTAAGAGACCAAGGCGGGTGTGGCTATCTTGGATTAAGATGGCCACAGCCTCTTAGTCACATGGCTCTTAGAGGATAAAGGCGTATGATCAAAATGTCAGCACCGCAGCTTGTCTTTCTCGTCAGCCACGATTTAAACATTACAAAGATATACTACAAAATATATAAGCAAGCGAGAGCATAAGCATAGCGCCCAACCCCGCAAAAAATAACCACTTTCGGTACACAATACATATACCAAAGATTTTTTTTCCGAAATAACATCCACGCAACACCTCCTAGATATGGAAGGCTTGTGAACAGAAGCTTTTACGTTATCACTAGGTCTTCTAATATGACGTCATCACAGTTTTACTTTCCCGAAGTAAAACTACTTAAAATGTCTGGTGATGATACAAATTTTAGAAAATATCTTAAGATAAAAATTAAAATATCTTTCTGATAAAAAATAATTAATTACGATTTACTTCTATATCATATTACATAATTAGCGATAGTTAAAATTTCCTATATGTCGTAAAATTAAATTTTTTATCTTAAATCATTAAAATGTTGTAAGCGGGAGTAGATTCCCCACATACTTTGAATAGTTTTACTTCGTGAATATAAATGTGCGATGGCGCCATTTCAGTGGACCTGGTGATGACATAAAAGTTTCTGCTCTCAGGCATTGCATATCTAGGAGTTATTGACCCACCCTCCCAGCTACCTTACAAAATTTACTATATTCTAAGCTGAAAATAACCATTTACAAAAAACGGTTGTTTATAGTCCGTAAAAGTTCGCAACTATGCATAAGTCTTAAGAGTCATTTTATAAAACAATTTAAAATGAAGCACACATTTCGAATTAAACACATTTCATTACATATAAAGTACTATTCTTCTCAGCTCTACATCCAACCAGGCAGCGTCAATTCAATAGATCCACTAAAGCAGCCTTCAAGATACACCTCAATTTCAATCCTAGAGCATACTTCATTAAACATGCAAAAATTTACCTTTCTGATAAACGCAGCAACTCCTGTCATGTTCAATGGATTTTAATTTCCTTCGAAACTACAATCGCGACTCGAAATTTATCGTCTAAATTTACTCAGGAACAATTGTAGTTCACAAGCTTATCGGTCGTTTCATCTGTGCTCTTTCGTATGTCTTCCATCTCTCATCTCTTAGAGATCAGCGATGGATCAATACAGTCGTGCTTTGGTGCTCAAAAATTAGCATATATCCCGTTGGGAGTTGAATTTAAGATATCAGGAATTCTCGACGACGCACTTTAAGAGTGCTTAAAAATATCGCATATTATTTCTATAGGAAATATATAACTTATTGCAGAGCTGCCAAGTCTCCAGCTTTTTTCGGGATATTTCCCACCACTAATTTTTACTTACAAATTTATGCTTAAAATAAGTCCAAATATTACTCTATATTGCCTCTCTGTTATTGCCAGTGACTAGATCTCAGTATAACATGCTGTAAAACACTTGAATTCCGTAATTGTAAGTAGAATTTACTAATTCATAGAACGAAACAGTAAAGAAAAATATGGATATGGATTTTATGATGAATATAGCAAAGAATATTGATGTGTTGCAGCATTTCAGTTTCTACGAATTATTGCTTAGCATCACTATTTTGATTGTCATTCTTGTATTCATTCAAATAATTACCAACATAAAATTCTTTTACCAAAAAAAAGTTATCAAAGAAAAATAAGACTATGCTGGAAATAGAATTATCACAATGCAAGCATTTTCTCTTCATTAGAATTATTATTCTGAGAACAAAGATAGCAACGTATAGTATAGTTTTTTCACAAAAAATGGGAAGAAAAAATTTCTTTAAAGTAGAGAGTTATTCGGAAATATTCAAAAACGATAGCCGTAATTATATTATTTGATTAATCGAATTGCTAAATTTCTAAATACGAGCTGTAAAATAAATAAAATAGCGTATTAAACACTCTTTGTTAAAGAACCATAATATTGTATTTATTTTTTACTTAGCAATAGCTTAATTTAAACGAGAGAATAAAAAAGCTAGATTTACACAGCTTATTTTAGTTGGCTGGATATTTCTCTGAAACATGCAAATTTATTTCACTTAAAGCACTTTTGCAAATAGAAATATATGTATCTGACTAACGGTTGCGGAAATGAAGGCTACTTAAAGACTTTTACAGACACCCTGTATATATAGACATATGCATTCGTGACGAATTATTGCCTACGATAAAGAAAGTTAGATTAAATCTAAAGGTATCTTTATGGAACAAAAGGAAATAAAAAACTCGTGTCCAAAAAAAAAAAAACACTATTACCAAAGTTTTATTAAAAAGACATACAGAACATAATTTTCCATTTTAAGACCAATACTCGAAAGGTCAAAACTACGAAGTAAAACTTATAATCCATATGAGTTTATTCTGAATTCCTTTCTAGAAAGCAACACGCATACCGTTTATAGCACCATTACCATAGCTTCGAATTTATGATCATAAACTACTTTTAACTTATTTCCGTCTCGAAGCTTAAGAAACTTTGATTGCACATGCGCTTAATGACATGAACAAAAATGGAAAGTCATTTTATTTGATTACTGGTGATGAAACAGTCCCGAAAAACTGCGATTTTGAGTACATTTTTTCTTAATTCGTCTATCTATTAGTTAAAAAGGAAACACAGAAAATGAGAAATTCGACATATTTTTTCAAACCTTTAACGTATACTTTAGGAGGCGTATATTTGGTCAAATTGCATTCACTGGGAACGGTGCATGTGTGCTCAACCTGGTTCTAGGTTACTAACACATTTATAATTGAAATATTCAGCATGGAAGTGTAAATATTTCAGGTGCAACGAAAAAATATTTTTCATCACAGTTGAAAAATACATCTGTTTTTGTGCTTGAACGTGCAAAACAATAATTAAGAAAAAACACATTCCATGTCCATTATTAGGATTTTAAAGAACTGATGATATTTGTAAGGTCGCCAAACTGTGACCCCACTTTAGTTTTGAAAAACTTTATTAATGCAATTACTAACAAATGTGCGGTTTTATTGAATATGTTTGTGTTCGGCAACTTGTACGAGAGACATCTGCCAATACCCCCTAAACGTAGAAAGCCTTGCCACTCCTTCGTCACTAAGATTTGGCGTCATCACTAGGCCTTCACTTAAAAGTTTTATTTTCACAAAATAAAATTATTAAAACTTTCTGATGAATTTACGCATGAATATCAATGTTTTTAATTATTTGAGATAAAAAATGTAATTTTACGACAAATGGCAGTTTTTAGCCATGACTAATTAGATAATATGATAAGGATATAGATCATAATAAATAATCGTTTATGAGAAAGGTATTTTAATTTTAATGTTTAATTTAAGATATTTTCTAATATTTGTAGCATTCACCAGAAATTTTAAATAGTTTTACTTTGTGAAACTAAAACTGTGATGTCGCCACATTCGTAGGTCAAGTAATGACGTCAAGCTTGGTGCCGTAGTAGTTGTAAGGTGTTCTATAACTAGGAGGCGTTGCATCTACCCACGAAAGGTGCCTTGGACAGAGGATTGTTTGAGGTGTTCTAACGCGCATTCACGTTACATCTAGAGAAAATCGACCGAAACTGGAGACCGTTAGCTCGTGAACCGTGTGGTTGTCTGTCCCGAACACAGGACCTTCATACTAGCCGTCTACCATGTTCAGTGTATTACCCATTTTGCAATGGTGGGCTCGTTTATAGAGTAAGCTTGCAAAAGGGAAATATGGGGATAGGTTAAACTTTATTAAAGAAACAAATTAGTTTAGGAAATATATAAAAATTTAATTTTCTAGTGCACGTTATACACTGATTTTACCTGCTTTAAATTCTAAAAATTAATTATTTAAAAATGTTACTTTAAAAGAAATCGATAGCGAATAGCCAGTGAATAAAATGAAGATTATATGGTATTATCTATTTATAGTCTGTTTCTTTCTTTCTTTTTTTTTTTTTTTTGTTCAGTGACAGCTATGCCCATGAATTGTGTTTAATTAGTAATAAAATTGTGTACCAGCTAACAAATTAGCATTTTCCCACACATTGATTAACTCTTGATTTTGTTTTTAATTTCCTCTAATTAAAAAGAAATGATAGTAGTTTGAGCCATGTGCAAATGTACACATTTACATCGGTTGAATAAGTTTTTTCAGGCACAATAGCAGAGACAAATTGTGGCTGTTTTAAAATTTTGAATTCACCCATTCCCAAATAAAGTTTTTCGTACTTGTATTTTAAGCTTCGGAACATTAAATGCGAACTATGCGTAATTTTAGTAATTTCGACGGAGGTAGAAAGGGTAACGACTGAATAGGTAATGTTTAGCCAAAAGCGTATGAAAATTCCTGGGTTTGCAGATACCGCTGCCTCCGTAAGCATTTGCCATTGTTTTCGATTTATTTAACTTTATGTGATTTCTGGTTGTTAAATGCGTTTATATCTATTCATAACCGCCAACTATTCCGGAATATAATTAACCACTACTTTTAAAGAGGATTTTTCGGTTTAGAATAGAGAAAAACTTATTAAATGTGGATAGATGGCGCTGTCGGCGGATTGTAAATTATCTAAAATATCGGTGGGATGAACGGAAGTGAAAAAGTGGGTCACATTTTTCACTATTAGTTCCTCCCTCCTCTATCTCCAAGGTCATTTCATCTCGTACGATGGTTCACAACCCATATATTCTCCTACTAAAAGTCGGCTTTTCATTGCACTCCAGTCAATTTTCTTTGAACAGAATAGCACAAATTCACAATTTTCAAGAGATCAATATAAATTGATATAATACAAAAAATTGCGAGCATTTACTGTACCTCGGACTTATGAGCAGCTTAATATTTTAAAATCACAAGTGAGACTGACCGAATTTAAAGTCTGAAATAAAACATCCCTTCCCAGCAAAGCAAACGTAGAACAAGTACAAGTAGAAGGAATAACTGCTACATCTATGGAATACAGTTACCCGATTTTTTGCAAACGGCAAAATTTTTAAATACCGATAGAGACCATGCATCCATTAGAATGAGATATATCTTAAGCCTAAAATTACTTTTCACAAAAAGTGATATGCTATATTTCGTAGTGTCGGCAGCTATAGTAGAAGATCGTATATAAAAATTTAGTGAAAATCGCTAAAAAGTTCCACATGAATGAAAATTTAGAGTTACTTAATATTAAACAAGGTGTGTCCGAAAAGTTCGGTGACTAGTCTCATATTTCAAATATTGCCCTAAATAGAATGTTATCCTCACACACATGCAACGAGATTTCAGAACTAATCCTTCCAGCTTTCAAATCACTATAGTCAAGCGGAAGTGAAAGCTACGACCAGTTTAGCGCAGTCAACCAATACCTCCTAAATAAAACACCTGAAGCCTTTACGTCATCACTAGGTCTACTCCTGGCTGACAAGATATACAGGCTGTGCACTGACATTTTAATCTCACCCTTTGCACTCGATAAACCATGTGACCAAGGGGGTGTGACCATCTTAACACGAAATAGCCATACTAAGATTGTCACATGACTGTTTGAGCACGAAGGGATGTGATACAGCTGCAATTTTAAAGGAATATAATTAACCACTGTTTCCAAACCATAAACTTTTAAAATATATTTTCAAAGGGGTGCTCTGCTTGCGCATTCATTGAAGAAATTTGCTATATTCTAAGCCGAAAATCATTGTTTAAGAAAAATAGTTAATTATATTCTGTAGAAGTTGGCAGTTATGGGTGTGATCAAAATGTCAGCGCCGTAGCCTGTATATCTCGTCAGCCACGCAGTTTCACTAAAATGTTGTCATCACAATTTTACTTTCAAAAAGTAAAACTATTTAAAATTTGCAATTGATTTACTCACGTATATAACATTTCAATGATTTAAGACCGAAAATTTAATTTTATGACAAATGGCAATTTTTAATCATTACTAATCATATAATATGATATAGAAATAGATCATAATAAATAATTTTGTATCAGAAAGGTCTTTTAATTTTTATGTTTAAGTTAAGATACTTTCTAATATTTCTCAGAAATTTAAAATAGTTTTATTTGAATTGTGAAAATAAAACAGTATTGCCATTTCAGTAAACCTGGCAAGGCCGGTTTAAAGGGGGAGGGGTGACCGCACCCCGAGAAGAAAGAAATTAATGTAAAAGATACTATTTTACCTCCATAAAATGGATGGATATCTTCTAACTAACCGCCCCCACGGACAAACTTGCATTAATCCGCCACTTAAACCTAGCGATGCCGTAAAAGCAGCGGTTGGGTGCTTTCACTTTGTAGGAGGAGTTGAGTTACGTGAGAGTGTGTGAACACTGTGTTTTTCTACAAATTAGACGAATCGGCGACAGAGACGCATGAAATGTTAATCAAGGCGTACAATGTGGATGCAGTAAGTAAAAAGGGTTTTACAGTGATTTAAACACTTTAGAGAAGGAAAGGAAGCAGCCAATAATGAGCATCTTGAGCCAGTTCTTGGATGTCCTCCATATTTGACAAGAATGCAACAGAGCTATACCAAATGAAACATTCCTTGACAGCTTCCACCAGCTATACAATCGATGTCAGAAGTGTGTTGTAGCTAATACTGATGTCTTTGAATGTTAGTAAAGGTATTTTGTTTGTAACTCTTGTTTTCTTTATTTCATAACACCATTTATCAAAATTTTCTGACACACCTTGTACTTAAGAATTTACTTTGTAAGTCCTTGCAGTAGCTGATAAATATTTCTAGTGTGTAAGTACTTTTTTGTAATGACCATATAAATTCTAACTTGAAAAGATTAGGGATCGACCGATACCAGATTTCAACCGATACCCGATACTTTTTTACAAGGGACTGTATCCATATTATGATACAAAATTTAATATATCACAGCTACCAAAGCTTTTCCACCACTAATTTTTACATAGATATTTTTGCTTAAAAAAGGGCCAAATTTCCAGTGCAAGTTGTTTAGAATTGTGGTGGAAAACTCCCGAAAGTTTCGAGAAAGTTGGAAGTTATGTTATGTAGACCACGTTTCCCATCACTTGCATTTGGAGAAATTTTTCTTTGTGTCTGCATTTTTCCGAATGTAAGTGACAGGAAATTAGGTTCCGTGTAAAATTCAATTTTCTTTGTTCTAAGTATCCGGTATCGGTTAAAATATGGTTTCGGTCGATCCTTAGAAATTATTAGTTTTGCTACAAATATGTCTTAATAGAGATTTTAATGTTAAGGTATAGAAAACTGGAAATACAGCAATATTGCACCTTCGTGTTTCAAAAATGAAAGCTTTTCCATAATACGTGTTCACAATAGTCTTGAAAATTAGAACATATTTCCCAGATTATCCTTGAACTGAGTGTGCAGAAAAAGTCTTTGCAGCATTTAGAATTAATAAAAGTGAATACTCAGCGTGCATTTCTCTTATATCTCTGGTATAAAAGTGTCTTAGTGGTATTACAAGTATTATCGAGAATATTAAAAAATGTTTGAACTGTAGATGTAAACTTAAATTGCATTCTTTGTAGCATTTAGAATCAATAAAAGTTTTAATGAATAATTAATATGTTTTTCATTTTATATATCTGGTAATGAGTTGCCAGAATCTGTAAATCTACTGTTGTATTCTTTGAGGGTATAGATTGCGAGAACTTATATTTTATGTGTTTGGCATTCATAGGTTTATTTTTCAATGTTCATCGACATCCACACTATAATATATAATAATTTGACAGCTACTAAAACTTTTTTTTAAAAACCTGTCATTGATTTAATCTATTATTATCATGTACTGTTTAAACTTAAGCAACCACAAATATAGTTCAGTTGTCTTTAGTTTAAGAGATAAGTTTTCGACATACGAAGTTCACGCGGTGGGTAACGAGCTAAGATCACGAAAGGGCGGTTTCCGTATTGGAAGCCTTCATAATCACAACGGAATGACACAACTTAGTCTACGTTACTACGGGCACCTAGTTCATCCTGTTGACTATTTCCCTGTTCTTGTGAGATTACCGTGAGTGCATTGGGTTTTGACAACAATTCCTAGATAAAGAAAGCCTTACAACTCACGTCATCATTCGGCCTACTTGTAAAAGCTGTTTTTTTTTACACAAAATAAAACTATTAAAATTTTCTTTTAAATTTACTCATGAATAGCAGTATTTCAATAACTTGAGATTAAAAACTAAAATTTTAAGGCAAATGGCAGTTTTTAACTGTGACTAAATAGATAATATGACAAGGAAATAGATCAGAACGAATAATTTCGTACGAGAAAGGTATTTTAATACTAATGTCTAATTTAAGATATTTTCTAAGATTTGTAGCATTCAGCAATTATTTTAGACAGTTTTACTTTGTGAAATGAAAACTGTGTAACGGCACTTTCGTAGACCTAATCATGTCGTCGAAGCTGGAGCTGTTAGGCTCTCTATATGTGGGAGGTGTTGAATAGCATCGCAATCGTTCGTCAATCAACAATTACAGCAATGCCGTTATGTTTGCTCTTGCATTTCATGTTGATTTCATTCTCATTCATGTGAAGTATGAAAAAGAAGTTATTTAATTATTGTTAAGTTATGCAAGCCTGTTCGTTTTTTTCTGTGTGTGTGTGTGTGTGTAAGCGGGGTCACACAATATTAATAGCATTCTTGAGTGAATGTATAATACATTATTAATTGCATTAATTGTTTTTGGAATTCTAAAAGAAAACGGGGCATGTATTTGGTTTAATTGTGGAAAGCAGTACCTTGCATAAGAGCCTTTCCCAATGTACTCAGTCGTGTTTTTTAACACACTTTCCGTAAGCTTATATGGAATTTTTAAATATTGTTCTCTGAATTCCATCTTGAATGTTCTTGACTAGTAGTAGAGTTGCCAACTGCTCCAGAATATAATTAACCACTTTTTTTAAACACTAAATTTTGGTTTACATTATGTCGAAATTTCCAATTTGAAGGTGTGGGTTGTTTATCACTAATGAAGTATTTTATAAAATACTGTTTGCAAAAAGTGGTTAATTATATTCCGGATATCGACATCTCTATTAGTAGAGGTAAAATGTTTAGAGATCGACCGATACCATTTTTTAACCGATACCCGATACTTTTTTACAAAGGGCTGTATACATATCAACATAGAAAATTGAATTTTACACACCTCCTAATTTCCTGTCACTTACATTCTGAAAAATGTAGACACAGAGAAAAATTTCTCCAAATGCAAGTGATGGGAAACGTGGTCTATATTAGAGATGAGTTCGGGCTCATTTTTTGAAGCCCGAGCCCGTGGACTTTTAATCCGAGCCCGCCCGAGCCCGAGCAATATTATTTAAGTCGGAGCCCGAGCCCGAAATTTCAGCTAAAGATAAATAAAATTCAGTTACTTCATTGATACAATACGATAAATTTTGACGTTTGTGCAAATTAAAGACAAACATAGTTGCAAACTCTTAATGCACTTTCTAATTCTTTATACCCATGTTTATCAAATGATAACAATAATGTTTCAATTTTTATTAAAAATTCCGTTGAGTAGTCTCATAAGTGTTAAACATTCCTATGTATTTAGATATGTTAGATGCAGAAAAATACAAGTTATAAATATCGTATAGTGACATTAAAAAATGTTATATTTAAAGCAGGTCCAGAAAAGAGATTTTGCGTAATAAATTTAAGAAATTTGCATATTTGCATCGAATTGCATAAGAATATATTATTGCATAAGAATTTAGTTGACAGGAACAAAATTACTTTTAAATAATATTTTATGATGCGATGTGAATATATACATTTAAATAAGATAGACCTGTAAAGAATGAAGTCAAATTTTTCAATACAGCATGATAATTATTCATGATAATTAACAGCATTTTAACACACATACGCAAATGAAATAGCACAACACACCATTTAGTAAATTATGTGAAAAAGCTAGCTTTTTACCCATCAAATATTTTTTCGATGGATCGCTTTTTAAAATCCGTTTGAAGGAGTCAAGGAGTTTCATTTTTCACGAGCCCGAACGCAATCGTGAATTACAGAGACCGAGCCCGGTTCGGTCCCGGGCTTTCGTGATCGGGCTGAGCCCGTCTCATCTCTTGTCTATATAACACAACTGCGAACTTCCCCGGAACTTTCGGGAGTTTCCGACCACAATTTTAAACAACTTGTACTAGAAATTTGGCCATTTTAAGCATAAATTGCTATGTAAACATTAGTGGTGGAAAATCTTTGGTAGCTGTGATATGTTAAATTTTGTTTTATAATATGTATACGGTCCCTTGTAGAAGAGTATCGGGTATCGGTCGATCCCTAGAAAAGATCTTTTTTAAATCTCTATACACTTATACGGAATTGTTGGTTTTCCCACTTTTAATATTGTGTATGTTCTTATCGATTGAGATCATAAAATTTATCTTTGATCGAAGAAATAATTTGGAGTTATTCCAAGGATAAACATTATATCATACACAGTTTTTGACAGTTTTTTAATATTAGTAACTATTAACATCAAGACTGTCAATAAAAATGTTTTTTTCAGAGTATGTTGAAACGGTCTTAAGACAAAAGCGTGTGGGTTAAAATATATTCTTTTCTACTTCATAGGCTGAGTAACGACTCGTTATTGCAATATTTGATCCGATCTAAAGAAAAAAAAATACCTCTTTTTTTATTGTACGCAACCCTACCTATCAACTCATTGCTGATTAGGGAATAAAAGGTTTCTTGAAAGACATTAAAAAAAAATAGAACAAACAAACCCATGAAGATGTTTTTTCACACGTCCATTAGTCAAAAAACTGGAAAGAACAAAATTTCAGATGATTTTGTTGACTAAAATCCGTTTAAATGAACAAATAATTTTAGTGATTTGATTTTTTTACAATAAATAAAAAAGTGTCAGTTAGTGAAAGTTATTCTACATTTTTAATATGCAGTATGACCGCAAAGACAAGTAATTCATTTTCAATTATATCTTATGGGAATCACGCCTTAAATGGTTACAGTCTTGGTTACCGATCTAGATAAAATCGATTACCGATGTCAACCAAGACATCCCTGTAGCTAGTGATAAATTGATGGTGATCTCACTGCAATAACATTTATTCTAACGAAACAGTAACTTTATGATATTACAAAGAGCTAAAAAAGATAAGACTAAAGAAGATAGATGATTCGAAAAGCCGAACTGTCATTTAGAAATACAGCATTTATTACATTTTATCCTACGGAAGTGATACGTAAATGATGACAGTTAACTTGCTTCCGTGTATAAAATACCCTAAAATTTCTTTTTCGTCATGCAAAATTCTTATTGTTGTTGTTGTTGCTAATTCCCTCTGGCATCCGCAGAGCGGTGCCAGATCGCCCCCGTATAGGCAGGCGATGGGCGGAAGGGGCGGCTTCCAATTTAATGAGCCCCAGTGGGAGGAAGTCCGACTCAGCACGGGGGTCCCCTAATTTTGAACCCATTCCAGAGTAGGGACCGACCCCCTGAAATCGGCACACCCAGAGGTATCGTTTAACAACTTGGAGGACATTGGAGCCACGACGGATTTTACGTGCACCAGCTCCCATTAGCGTAGACGGTCCCACAGCAGTCGAGCCGAGAGGAAGTTGACCCTCCCAAGCACTGACTAAGCCGGATGTGGCTTCACATACCGTGTTCTTATGAAAACGGAGTTAAGAGCCCAGACCACTGCGGGACGAAAATTCTTATTTCTTTCAGTTAATGAGTCCAACAAGCATATATCATGGATATATAATTATTTTTAAAAAACCTAAAAAAATATGAAATCCGTAGCACTATTTTCGAAGCATGTCCTGAAACATAGGGTGGCCATAAAATCAAGCTCCGTGTTGGCCACATCTGCAGTTAAAACTAATTAACGAAATGAAATTAAATATCATATGTAGACTATGGAAACAAAGGGAGATGATTTACGAAATAATAATAATAATAATAAAAGTTGCCGATAGTGTAACGTATATGCTGGAAAGTCTGTACAATCACGGTAGATATGCAAATTTCCTAGTGCTTACGTGACAGCAGCATCACTTGGTGCCTTTTAAAGTTGGAAGAATCAATGTTCAGTCAGCAAGTCTTTGATTGGCTGTTGATTCCTGCTTAAAACCTGTGCGTGCTTTACTCCTAACTCTTTTTTCGCTTAAATGAGTAATATCGAAGCTCTAAGGAAATTTAGAAAGCTTGCATAAGGTCTAATGTCTATTTCAGTAATGAGGGGTATGATGAAAATATCGAGGATACGGGATTGCTAAGTAACTAGAACGGACGGAAGACCTAAAACCATAATTCATTTTTTCTGCATTCATTGTATTCTTGACTTTTATTGCATTCAGCAGTTCCAAAATCAAGAAAGAACTAATAAAGTTGCTTAATCAATCACTAGTATGCAAATTTCATAGTGCGTAATTGACAGCAGCCCCAAAACCTCCCGTATCAGCGATTCTTGCTATTAAATTTTAGTCCTTTTTCGGAAATCATCTTTCAATATCTTCCACAAATTCTACAGGAAATTTAGTTTTATTCTTTCTGTTGCATTTAGTTGGAAATGCCTAGAAACAAGGAAGTTTTTTTATTGTGACCCTGTGTAAGTCACTTTCAAGAATACTGTTAAGTTTAGCTAAAGCGTTTAGTTGCATCACATTGTTTGAGCATTTCCTTAACAATTTCAATCACGTGTAAAACTCTGATTTGGTTTTGCGCCTTAAAGTTTGGAGTTTTTAAAAATGCAGTCTGTAGCATAGAATGTCGAACCAAATTGTTTCTGTCAGAATGCCTATATTATATTGTTTAATAGGCTGTAATCGATTGAATGCGTTAACTGTTCTTTAAGTGATGAAATGCAAATGTAGCGTTTAAGTAGCGTCCTTTTATTGAGAATTTAAATATTTATAATCATACCGAAAAGCTACTGATTTAAAGTAATTAAGGGAGAGTTAAATAATCATATACTCTCTAAACACTTAGAATTAGCATGCAAATTTCTGTAGCTTCTCAAGAACTGTTTTTGACTCGTCGATATAAAAAAAGAACAATAATTTCGTAAGTACACGTATATATTTACAGAAGCGCTTATAATGACGCTTAATGCACGATTTTAGTTTAGACATTAGACACATCGATTAAAAAATTCTTTTTCAGAAATAAAAAGAAGAAAACAACATTGGTTATCCTTTACAAATCAAATGTAAAAGGTAACGAAAGAAAACTATATTCAAAGATGCCGACTACTTCGGAATATAACTAGCCACCTTTTTAACCCTTTGAGGCGCAACCCTTTCCCAATGCTGAAAAAAGAGCAGCCGTTGCCATCGTTCGACTTTATTACCAGCAAGCTGTGCGCACAGCCAGCTGCGTCAAAAAAGGGTCTCTAGATCTGTGGCACGCGATGAACGTTTCGATCGTCCGCCATCTTGCTGGTAGTTAAGTCGAGCGATGGCAACGGCTGCCCTTTTTTCAGCATTGGGCAATCTATCCAGCTGTTCTCGCATTCTTCCATTTTTCAGCAGATGCCAGTGCTGTTAAAAAGAATCAGGACAATTTTTTTACGGAAATGACGTGCTAAAATGTAAAGGGTTCTCGTGGAGCTATGCCATCCACAACTATTTTTACAGAAATCAAATCTATTCTTCGTGACTGGCAACAGTCAATACGTCAGAGTTTGGTGTTCCCAGAGCGGGAACACTGCGCGTTAAAGCAACACCTCCTAGACATAGAAAGCCTTACAACTGCTACGTCACCAAGCTTTGACGTCATCATTTGGCCTACATTTAAAAGTTTGATATTGACAAAATAAAGCTATTAAAAATTTCTGGTGAATTTACCCATGATTGGCAATATTTTAATAATTTGAGATAAAAAATATAATTTTACGACAAATGGCAGTTTTAACCATAACTAATTAGATAATGTGATAAGGAAATAGATCATACTGAATAATTTTGTGTGAGAAAGATACTTTAATTTTAATGTTTAATACAAGATATTTTCTAATATTTGTAGTACTTACCAGAGATTTTTAATAGTTTTATTTTGTGAAAATAAAACTTTAAAGTGTAGGCCAAATGATGACGTCAAAGGTTGGTGACGTAGGAGTTGTCAGGCTATGTAGGTATATGTAGGAGGCGTTGGTTAAAGGGTTAAACAGTAAAGCTTGACTTAAATAGCAATGAAATTGCAACGCCAAATGCTTCAAACAGGTGCAACATCGGAAAATTAATTTAAAAAAATTTGCTCTTTACAAAAGTGGTTGATTATATCCTGGATTAGTTAGCAACTCTGCTAATGACATCTCAAAAATTCTCTAAATACACGCAAATGTTCGAAAATAAATTTTCAAAACTTAAAATCAAAAATGCTTTACAATCATATGTTAGTATTCTTTTTTAAATTTTAAATTAAACAAACTGCGATTAATCACGCACTTTCAATTTGGGGGCTGATTACCTAACAAGCCCAGTAGACCGCAGCTTTATTTTTATTTTTTATTTGTTAGAGAGCCGGAAGGGAGTATTTATTACCGGGTGCGCCAAAAGTTCGTTACAACTTTAAAAAATTCATAAAAGAGGAAGAAATGAGGATAAAGACGTGCGGTTTGTAAGTAAAGGCTTTACAGGAAGTCGGATTTTTTTTAGTAACAACAAAATTTTTAGTTAAATAAGTCACCGGTAGAGGGCGCTTACGACCCGAAACACAATGAGTAGGACAACAGTACGCTTTATTCATTTATTTTGGCAGTAACAAATGTTCAACAGGACCTCCAGAACATTCTACGACACAAGCAAGGCGAGTCACGAAGGGGATGAACGGTACACAAGTGACACAAGTCAATTGCAATCTACATGTTTTTTTCAAAAAAATTGCAGACTTTTTCTAGCTGGGCAGGTGCTATAATTTTCGATTATTTATTTAAAAAGCTGTACTTAATTTGGACAGCTATATAGTTATTGTGCAATAAAGTTAATTTGATAATGTGGAGAGTGTTAATTCTATACTGTACATTATTTGAATTATAAGTGTTGAACTGCAGTGCATTTGAATTTGAATTATAAATCCATCATTCATAAGAAATAAATAGGATTGCTTTTCGTTACAACGTAAGTACATAATTATTGATAATTAATCAATTCACGTACATAATTATTGATTAAATCGAACAAAATCCAGCACATGGAGAAAAATGTGTATCGCTGAGGCATACCGAGCGCATATACCAGCTGTGTCACGTTGCGACCAGTGCGTGCGCTCCCTCCCTCTTCTTAAATTTTAAATGTGCACACAAATCGAGAGCGAAATTTGAAATGTAAATAAATCAAAATTTTCCAATGCTAACCCAGTGAAAATTGAGTTAAAATGCGTATAAACGTACAAAAAAATGTGAAATTATGAGAATATCATAAATAAATGTGCCTACTGTCCCTACTGTCTTAAAAACATTTAAACATTTATACAAAGATTTTCAAATGTATAAACATATGAATAAACATTCATAAATGTTTATTTTTGTTAATAAAAATACAATAATGATTGAAAAAATGTTTAACTGCATAAATATAAATTTTAGAAAGCTTGACAAGAAATTTTCACTTCTGATGTGCTCAGCAGCAGTGTAACGGAGAGTGTGGCGTCATTGAGATCAGCCGCGGTAGTAGATCCAGTCATTTCCAATCTGCAGAAGCCATCCAATCATCTACATAAATAAGACGTCTACAAATGTATGTAATAGATTTGTAGCTTTGGATGGCAATTGAATATCTATGGGACATCTATTTCATTAGCTGCATAAGATGTCTACTGATAGATTTCTTATGGATGTCATATATGCATTTCCAATAGATATCTGGTTTCGTATGGCTATTAGATATTTATAAGCCCTTTAAGGATATCTTATAGAAGTATCAATTTGGATGTCCTATAGATATATATTTTTCTCCGTTTATAAATATCCTTTAAATGTCCTGGATGTTATAGATCAATTTCGATATCTATTAGATCTGCTTTGGACATAGTGTGCTGTGTTGGATCATGCGTGTGCATTACAATTATTGAATGTTTATTTGTTTTGCATTGTATCAATGTATGTACGTATAAAATTTCATTAAAATCGGTCCAGTAATTCTAGCGATAATAGGCCGAGTCTGCAAAATTATCTTAATTACTTACACCAATGTACGACTGCATCACTTTCGGCACGAGAGCTTTCTTTGAATCTCATCAACCTTGAGGTTGACTTTGCTTGACAGAATCATGCGGATCGTGAGGTATCCGACAAATCGGATCGCGAAAAAATTATTATTAAAATAATTAACTTCTTAACATTTCTGGTCGCCCATTCTTGCATACTGTGCGTAAAAAAAAAAAAAAAAAACCTATTGCTTGTTCCAGAAATTAAAACTGTCCAGTTTGATTAATTTATTATTTTGTGAAACACTGTACAAAAGGGATATTATAAATAGTTTAAATTTATAAATGCTAGTGATAGCCTACTTGGTTTATGTGTTATTTACCTATTTTTGATACCAAATACCTAGACTACAGTTTTAGATACAAACTTACAGAGCTTTTATCGTCAAGTAACTGCTCGCTTCGCTTGTTGATGGTTTCAGCGATGGTCCTGTTGACTAGGCCTTTTAAGGCTACATTTCGAATTTAATAATTTAAAACATTTTTTAATTATTATTTTTAAACATTAAATAAACGAGGCCTGGTCAAGTGAAATCAAGAACAATTTTATATACATTATGAATAAGAAATAAGTATTATATATAAAGATAAAAATCGGTTAACAATATGAATAAATAATATATGAGCAAATTTTGGAAACAAATTACGCAAGAACAGTAAGTAAAAATAGTGATGTAAAGTTCCTAAGCGGTATCCAAACACATAGCCAGCAACCACTTTTTGCAAACAGTAAATCTTTTAAGTTTTATTTCAGAATAGTAGCGCGAAAAGATTGTCAAATCTTAGGCAGAAAATATTTGTTTAAAAAAAGTGGTTTCTTATATTCCGTAGTCATTGGCAACTATGACAAAATTATGACCAACTTGGGCGTTTTACGGTTCACTTCTCGGAAATCGTAGCCTGGCAGTTCGGCCATGAGTTCGTTTGGAAAATAATCGAGATTGTTGGAGAAATTCTCACCAATCACACAAACTATTGTCCTAAATGAAGATATGCCGAGATCAGGCCGGATTAGAGCACTTGCTTGGTATCTGTGAACATGTCGATTTTTTCAGAGAATTGCTTTGTGTTTGCGTGATAGTAACATCTAGATTTGTTTCTGCAGTACTGCCAACAGTCTCTAGATATAGAAAGGCTTACAACTTAAGTTTTGACGTCATCACTAGCTCTTATATGACGTCATCACAGTTTTATTTTCACAAAGTATATGCATTTTAAAATTTTGTGAATTTTCTCACTCATAAAACTTTTTAATGATTTAAGATAGAAAAATTAATTTTACGAGTAATGACAATTTTTGAGCATCACTAATTGTATAATATGATACAGAAGTAGATCACGATGACATAATTTTGTATCAGAAAGGTATTTAATTTTATCTTACATTTAAGGTACTTGCTAATATTTGTAGCATCCAACAGAAATTTTAAATAGTTTTACTTTTTGATTTTACAATTGATGACGTCATTTATGAATTTTGTCAGCCATGCAAAATTCACGTAGCTGACGGGAAAGACAGGCTGCGGTGCTGACATTTCGTCACACCCCTTTTTGCCCTCGAAGAGTCACGCGACCTAGGGGTTGTGGCCATCTTACTGTGGCTATCTCGGACCAAATTGGCAGCACCTCCTAAGTCACATGACTCTGCGAGGGCAAAAAGGGTGTGACCAGATGTCAGCGCCACAGCCTCTCTTTCTCGTCAGCGAAGTGGATTTTGGTAATATTTGAGCTGATTTCACCATGCAAAGTGTCATTTAGTGCACATTTTTTTTAACTAAACGTTCTGAAAAATTCACGTAAGCGCACCTCGTGTGCAGTCCATATGACAAATTTGGTAGCAATCTGCTCACCGGTTACAGCCAACACCTCCTAGGTATAGAAAGCCTTAAAACTCCTACCGCACCCAGCTTTGACGTCATCACTAGGCCTGCACAAGTGACGTCATCACAGTAGTTATTTCGCAAACTAAAGCTATTTAAAATTTCCGGTGAATGCTACAAATATTAAATATATCTTAAATTAAACATTGAAATTATCAGATAGTAACGAAAGTTTTCCGCCAGATTTGCTTGAGTCAGCTCACGCGGTACCCAACTATTGACCTTATCTAACTCTTTTAGCTAGCTCTCGAGTGGATGAATATTTTATCTTCTTCCACAAATTGTCGTAGGCGGGACTCATCAGCGTCAGTAGGCCGGCCCGAGCGGTCTGCTTCTTTAATATCCTGCCCCTCGTTTCTGAACTTTCGGTACCAAATCTTCACAGTGTCATATGATTCAACAGTAGTACCTTAAGCTGTACACATGATTCAGTGTCATTCTGTAGCTGACTTTTTGCGACAGAACTGAGAGTAAATGATGGATCAATCTGGTAGCGTGGTACTTCCATTTCAGACACCTTATACTTAATCATAACGATATTGTTTTACAGATTTCACAACACAGTTCTCTAAAACAAGTCTTTTCTTTCAAATAATAAAAATCGTTTTACAAAATATTGGCAAAGACACCAACGGGAACTGCTTGTGCAGGCAATACTTGGAGTGGCGGAAAACTTTGGTTACAACCTAATAAAATAATTTTCTCATATAAAATTATTCATTATGATCTATTTCCTTATCATATTATCTAATTATTCATCGTTAAAAACTGCCTTTTGTCGGAAATTTATATTTTTTTATCTCAAATTATTAAAATATTACTACGCATGGGTAAATTCACCAGAAATTTTAATAGTTTTATTTTGTGAAAATAAAACTTTTAAATTTAGGCCTAATGATGACGCCGGAGCTTGGTGACGCAGAAGCTGCAATGCTTTGTATATTATAGGAGGCATTGTTACATCTGCAGAATGCTGTTTGTAGGGGAAGGTTAATTATAACCATCCTGTATATTACGAGAGTTGCTAACTGCTCCGGAATATAATTAACCACTTTTTGTAAACAGTAATTCTTTTGAATAAGTTTTTCGAAATGGCGATATTCAACATCTGGCGATTATCCTAGATGTAGAAGGCCTGAGAGCAGAAGCTTTTACGTCATCACTAAGGTCTTATAAGATAATGTCATCACAGTTTTACTTTCACAAAGTAAAACTATTTAAATTTTCTGGTGAATAATACAAATTTTACAAAATATCTTAAGTTGAAGATAAAAATTAAAATGGCTTTCTGATAAAAAATAATTTATTATGATCTATTTCTATATCATATTATATAATTAGTGATGGTTAAATTTTCCTATTTGTCGTAAAATAAAATTTTCTATTTTGAATCATTAAAATGTTTTATGCTGGAGTAAATTCACCACAAACTTTGAATGGTTTTATTTTGTGAAATTAAATAATCATACATTTGACACCCTGTATCATTTCCCATGCAAATTATTTTAAAAGATAAATATTTAAATTTATAATAGGCCAAAATTTTTGGAGGTATGTTTAATTTTTAAAACGAAAATAATTTTTGTAGTAGATGAGTAAGCTTTAAAAAATTCTAAGGCAGATGATTTCTTACAGTGAGAGAAACTAAATCCTTTACTAAAAAGAAAGTTATTTTCCTTTTCGCAAAAGCGTTGTTTTTAACAAAATGTTTTTAATATCAGCTATATGTTTCGGAATTATTTACCTACATGTCTGAATAACGCTTTAAATATAGAACAAGGTATAAAGGGAAATCCAAATTATTTGCGGATCCCCGAGGATTTTCATAAAGGAGAGGATTATACACGATACAGGAAACTACTGAAAAGCAAGAGGAAAATAAGAGAAATTTTCTAAGAAAGGATATCAGCTGAAAAGAAAATGAGAGAGGTAGAAAGCAATAATATACAATTTTATAGAATTCCAATAAAAATACGCTATTTCTAAGTTTTCAATAGGCTATTTTTATGACTCCAGAAGCAAATGGGAACGTTATAGAATGTTGGAAGAGATTTTTGCATAAAAAGCAAAAATATTGAGATCATAATCTTATGAAATATAAGGTATAGTGATAATGACTAATATAGGTTGAATCTGAGAAGCAGAGAATCATGTAAATTACTTTTACTATTATAAAAGAGTAGATTAATACATATGGTGATTATAATTAAACTTCTATAAACTGCATCCTGTAGATAAAACAGACAAGCGGATTGCCAATAGCTTTTATTATATGGACTACAGAAAGGAGACGAGTTCGAGGAATTTGAAAAGATTAGTTCAAAAATGTCCAGCAGATGGCGCTTTACATGAAAAACAGTGAGATTAACAAAAGAATCGGGACAAACTAGTGAACTAAAGTTAAATAATTTAAACTGTTTGCAGTTGTCAAGATGCTCATTTCCATTAGCAAATTTGCCTTTACTCAAGCAAAGCACTATCTAGTGAAATTTTCTGAATTATCAGCCCTCCCAATATCCTGGAGCACATATTGTTTATAACCACATACTAAAATTGGTGGCAAACAGATCATCCGTTTTAACGGTACACTTATAATTTTACGTTTAAAACGCATCTACATAGAATGACTCCTTTTTCGTAATGCAGCAATCCTTCTTCCAGAATTAGACCGCTAGTTTACTAAGAACACCCTCGGAAATACTTAAAAGCTTTTCAGTTAATGCAATGGAGTAACGTTTTCAAACATAGATTCGAATTAAAAGCATTAATACTTCTAGTTGTTCTTCTTGCGTACTGTACGTTAATGCAATAATTGTACATACGTTTCTGAAATTAAAACTATCCGTTTTGGTTTATTTATTAATTCATTTTTTTGAGATACTGTACATAATGGATGTTATAAATTGTTTTAATTTATAAATGCTAAAGGTAACCAATTTTGGAGATATATATTACCTATATCAGAGCTGCCAAGTCTCCGGCTTTTTCCGGGAGATTTCCCACCACAATTTTTAAAGTTTTATTTTACATTAAACATTTGGACTTATTTTAAGCTCAAATTTGTAAGAAAAAATTAGTGGTGGGAAATCTCCCGAAAAAAGCCGGAGACTTGGCAGCTCTGCTATATGTTTTAAAGGATCCAAATAATTAGAACTTTGTAAGATACAACTTTTACAGTCAGTTACCTATTCACAAACCAGTTTATCGGTTCTTCAATAAATAACACCACACCAGTAACTTTGAAATGGCAACACTTTCCGTTTAATTCTATCAACCTAACGGATGAAAGTACTTGACATCATACTTAACGAAGGCGACCGTATCAGATACAACGCAACAGAAAACAAATTAATATGAAAATAATTAACTTTTTAATATTTCTGGTTGCTCATTCTTCAATCCTGTACATACAAATAACTTGTTGTGGGATTACGGATGATTAGCTACACGCGGGCTCTAGGCCGAGGTGTAGGGTGTCCTCCGTGGCGGTCTTTGTAAAGGGTCCTAACCCGTAATTACGCTGAGTTTCTGAGGAAACCACGGAAAAATCCGTACAGTTAGGTTCGAGGACACGGTCTGGTTTTGAACCAAGGACCTTCCGTCTCCCAGAGTAGAGCGCTATATGCGCTCAGCCACTGGTGGGCACAAGTAACTATCGTCCGTTTCAGATATTAAAACTGTTGGGTTCGGTAGGATTTATTTATTAATTTATTTTGTGAGAAACTGCACAAAAGGGGGATTATGCGAGGGTCGTCCGAAAAGTCAATTTCGCATGGCCAATAAAAAGGACCCAAACATTATTAAGTGGGAAAAAATTATTGCAAAAGATACAGCAATATTTCAACTACTTTTCAATATAAGAATAACCTAAACTGTAACGCTTGCCATACCGTGAGATAAGATTTTGCAGTCCAGTGTCTTAGAAGACTGTAGCCTTTACCATTAGAAAAAGTGACGCCCGGGTAGGAATATCGTCAGGTGCAAGTCACTGGAAGCATATATGTATAAATATATATACAGGTACCTATCTCGTTAAACACTATTGCACCATCTTTTCATGGAGACAAGAATCATATATTCTCGATATTTCTATATTCTAAGACGAAATGTACTTATTACATGGAGTGGTTAGTTCTATTCCGTTCGGAGTTCTGGTAATGTTGGCTTTTTTATTTTATTGTTTAGGTGTTGCGCGTTTCGAATTGCTACGGATTAGCCCAACAACCGATAAAGATTATTATTTCAGTGTTTTGTGTCATTTACTTTGGTGGATCTGAAATGTAGCAAGAAAATTCTTATGGTTTTGCACCACGTGGAAGCGCTTTCTCACACTTCTTTATTATTCGCGAGTTTTTAAATAAAACTGAACAGACAGAGCTCTAGAAGCTCCCCATTCACCTGATATGGCACTGTGTGACTTTTTGTTATCTCTACGGTTGAAACTAATTATCCGTGGTCACCATTTTGAGCTCAGATGTTTGAAAAAAGAAAATTCGCTACAAACTGTAAAGAGGTTCCACACAAGCGACTTTAAGCAACGCCTCCTACATATAAAAAGCCTTACAACTCCTACGTCACCAACCTTTGACGTCATCATTTGGCCTACATTTAAAAGTTTTATTTTCACAAAATAGAACTATTAAAAATTGCTGGTAAATACTACAAATATTAGATAATATCTTATAGTAAACATTAAAATTAAAATATCTTTTTCATACAAAATTATTCAGTATGATCTATTTCCTTATCACATTATCTAATTAGTTATGGTTAAAAACTGCCATTTGTCGTAAAATTATATTTTTTATCTCAAATTATTAAAATATTGACAATCATGGGTAAATTCATCATAAATTTTTAATAGCTTTATTTTGCCAGAATCTAACTTTTAAATGTAGGCCAAATGATGACGTCAAATCTTGTTGACGTAATAGTTGTAAGGCTTTTGATATCTAGGAGGTGTTGGTCTGGTTTGGTTTTAGCACAATAAGGGCAAGAGATTTCGAATCGGAAAACATAACAAATTACGCCAGGCCTATATTGAAATTTTGAAAAGCACCAACCTTAGCGTATCACAACTTTACTGAGTAGAATTGTCTGAAATTAGTAAAGATTTGCCTTTCAAATACATACAGTGATGAAACATACGTATAAGAACTAAAATTCTTAAGCACTCACACAAAGAAAAAAAACAAGCAACCAGAAATTGAAGAGCAGTATTTCTTTTTTTAATGAAAGTAAATGCTTCCAGTTTCTTGTGTTATTGGGTACATCAAAAAGGAACCATCGAGAGTACCGGACCGAACTTTGGTCTGGTAGTGATCGTAAGCATCTCCCCACTTGTTGAATCGTTCTAAGATGCTTGTGGTGCAGATTTCAGGTGTATGTTAATTTTAACTAACCAATTTTAACTAGCTCGGTTTGCCCAAGCATGCCAAAGGAGAAGGAAATTTATATCTTTATCAGGCGCTGATGATCTGATTAATATTCGAAATTATGATATTAAAATCAATATTTACAACGTTGTCATTTATTTTCATAGACTACTATTGTCTGCTTACGCGAGTCTTGCACACATTTTTTCATGCGTCTGGTCTGCATCAGTTTTACCAAAATAAGGGAGAGAGATTTCGAATTGGAAAGCCCAACAAATTACGCTAAGCCTATATTTAAATTTTGAAAAGCACTTCTATATCTAGGAAGTGTTGCTTTAAGGCACGTTCTGAGTATTAGAGAAAACGTTTGCAGTAGCATAGCTGCCAACTATTCGGGAATATAATTGACTCCTTTTTTGTGAACAGTAATTTTCCCTGAGAATACAGTAAATTTTTTAGGCTTAATGGCTGATGTGGTTTCGATTTTGAAAAAAATACTAAAAAAAATAAATCTTCACAAAAAGTGGTCTGTTATATTGCGGAATAGCTGGGTGCTATGCAGTAGTGCATTGCAGTAAGAATATAGCTGCCAACTGCTCCGGAATGTAATTAACCACTTTTCTAAAATATGATTTTTTGGCTTAGAATACAGTAAGATTTACGAGGTAGATAGGCGAGCTGGCTGATACTTAGAAAGGACGTTTATAAAAATATGCTGTTTAGAAATTAATGATTGGCAGCCACATAAGAAAATATTATTTCACAAGAGATGCAATAAATTGATAGATTTTGTTTTATCCAACCATTCCGGGTATATATTGATCTCAGTAGTATGTCGATGATCGACGTTTGTAAAAATAACGGCTGGATAAGGATTCATCTACAAGACAACCTGTATGATTTTCCATCTGAATTGTTTTACAAGATAAATCGTACATTTGACTACCTGATTAGTCTCCCATGCAAATTATTTTAAAACATAAATTATGGCATTTAATAGGCTAATGATCAACCCAGGTAGTATAGTGGATGAAGAACCATTTTATCACGCCTGGGGTTGCGGGTTCGAGTCCCGGCTTGGACATGGATGTTAACTTGTTCGTCCCTTCATAGGTGTAACGCTGGGCGCCCACTGTGTGCTTTCATAATAAAATGACCAGTAATTCGGGCCTTAGTAGTGGAAAATGCTTGATGAGCCAGTGCGCGTCCACTGGAAACACATAATAGGCTAATGTTTATGGAGGTATGATCTATTTTTAAAACGAATATAATTTTTATAGTAAGTGACTAACAAAGCTTTGAAACATTCTAAGGCAAATTATTTCTACAGTGAGAGAAACTAAATTCTCTACTAGCTAGAAAGTTATTTTGCTTTTCGCAAAAGCGTTGTTTTTAACAAAATGTTTTCAATATCAGCTATGTTTCGGAATTATTTACCTACGTGTCTGAATAACGCTTTAAATATAGAACAAGGTATCAAGGGAAATCCCAGTTATTTGCGGATCCCAGAGGATTCTCATAAAGAAGGGGATTAAACACGATACAGAAAACTACAGAAAAGCAAGCGGAAAATAAGGAAAAATTTCTAAGAGAGGATATGAGCTGAAAAGGAAATGAGAGAGATAGAAGGCACGAATACACATTTTTATAAAATTCCAATAAAAATAGGCAATTTCTAAGTTTTCAATAGGCTATTTTTATGACTTCAGAAGAAAATGGAGTGTTATAGAATGCCGAAAGTGATTTCAGCATAAAAAGCGAAAATATTAAAAAATCAAAAGCTTATAAAACCTAAGTTATGATGATAATGAATAATATAGGGTGAATCTGAGAAACAGAGTATCATGTACGTGACTTGTAAATTACTTTTACTATTAGCAGAGCTGCCAAGTCTCCGGCTTTTTCCGGGAGATTTCCCACCACAATTTTTAGACAGTTTTATTTTGGATTAAATATTTGGACTTATTTTAAGCATTAATTTGTAAGTAAATATTAGGGGCGGGAAATCTCCCGAAAAAAGCCGGAGACTTGGAAGCTCTGTATTAGAAAAGTATAGATTAATACATATGGTGATTAAAATTAAATCTCTCCTACAAACAGCATTCTGTAGATAAAACCGGTGAGCGGATTGCAACCAGTTTTTACTATATGGAATAAAAATGAGAAATGAGATAGAAATGAGAAGAGCTCAATAAATTTCAAAAGATTAGTTCGGAAGTGTTACTAGGTGGCACTTTACATAGGGAACAGCAAATTTAACGAAAGAAATGGAACAAACTAGTCAACTAATGATAGAATTATTTAAACTGTTTGTAGTTGTCGAAATGCTCGTTTCCATTATTAAATCTTCTTTTATTTAAGCAAAGCACCATTTAGCGGACATTTCTGAACTGTTCCCCCCCCCCTACCCCAATAGAGAGTTTCTAGAGCACTTCTTATGCAATAACCGCATGCTGAAGTTGGTGGCATTCAGATTTTCCATTTTAACTGCAGGATGCGGTTTGTACAACTATACTGTTCAACTATATCCACCCTATATATGGTGATTGTCATATTTTAACTTAAGATTCATGCACGACGTGAGTAAAAAGTTTTCGACTAATATGAATGGATTCAAACAACGTGTAAGTTCGAGTTATATATCCAATAAACATGATTACTGAGTAAAAAGAAATGAATATTTCACAACAAATTAAAAACTATTTTAAGTATTCGATATGTATTTATGCATTTGGGTTTTTAAAGGGATATTTAAACAAGCGGATGGAATTTCTTGTATTTCCCAACTATACAGGATGTCTCAAAAATAAGGCAACAAGCCTTAATTTATTAGAGATAAGTGGACAACGTAAATTGAAAAAAATGTCCAAAATATGGTAAGAAAAATTACGCCCCAAAAAAATTCTTCTCTAATTTTCAGGCAGTCACTTCCTTTAAATTTGTTTTCGACCTCGTATAAAAAATTCTCAATTAGTAAAGTGTGCCCCATATCCTAATGAAGTAATGTACAAAAATTTCGCTTTTTATCATAAAACGCATCAGAAATATCTTTAAACAACGATGATGAGGGGCTGTCATGAATTTGAACGTAAACATTTTTTTCCAAATTCTTTTCTTTCGTAATTACTGTACGACTCCTGAAACGCGATCATGTGATTTTTTTCCCTTCGAGAGGCATTGAAAAATGGTTTAAGTCAGCATATATCTATGTTAATATCATTGACACGTTTTAGGATATAGTTTACAAATTTTGCACATAACCTCAATAGTGCATGAGGCACTTCTTACAAACTGGAAATACTTTTTGCACGGCGACATTGAATGCAAATTTAAAAAGTGTCACTTTAAAATTAAGTAGAGATATTGTTACTTAATACCGTTTTTTTTTTCTACATTATTTTGAGTAATTTTTTAACTTACACTGCCCACGTATCTCTATCAGATAAATAATCAGAGCGTGCTACGATCCTTTTAGGACAACCTGTGTATAAAAAATACTCTTAAAAACTGTTTCATTTGCTGCACAAATTCAGCAACTGTTTCATTTGCTGAATTTGCTAAAACTTCTCTACATCACGGACATGCTGTGTTTGAGTCCTTATCATCTCGACTAAATTTTCTTTGATTCATAAGGGCGCTGATTACTAATTTGAAAAAAAATATTAACAAAATTTATTGTTTACATAAAGTGGTTAATTATACTCCATAAAAGTTTGCAGATATGGTGAAATGTCACTGTCCCGCTGCAAGCAAACTCACTGTTTAGCTTGCTGACGAGTAATACAGGCTGCGAAACTGACATTCCTGTCACACCCCTTTGCCCTCGAAGGGTCATATGACCAAGGGATTCGCGAGCCTCTTAGTATGGCTATCTCAGGCAAAGATGGTTACGCCCCTTGGACACATGACTTTTCGGAAGCAAAGGTGTGTGACTAAACTGTCACCACCATAGCCTGTCTATCTCATCAGCCACGCTGTTGAGTGAATTACGGTAATTTAAGCGTACAGAATGTCGCTTGTTATAAATGAATTTCAAGACCAATTTACTCAAAATGTCGTTTAATTTACGTCTTTCCACAAGTTAATTTTACTGAGAAAATGCCTCTTTTCCCAATGATTTCTTGAAGCATTTGCACTGATATATACATAATTCCATAAATGTACACTTTTATGGAATTTTATACATTGAAATGTGGAATGAAAGAGTATCGTACTAAAAATAAAAAGATGAAGGGAATGAAAGATTACAACTACATTTAGTAATACGACAAATAAGCAACCAATTTAAAAGAAAAACATACTTCACAATTAATCATTACCTCTCTCTACTCGAGCCCGCAATAAGACTAAAAAAGTAAGCCGGAATAAACATTATAATAACCCAATCTACTGAAAAGTTATTCTTTAATTTCACAAAAATGATTTGACTTATTATTGTATTTTGTAAAAGGAACGAATTTTATTCTTTACTAAATACAGTTATTTCGCATTACTTCTCTGATCTATTTAATGAGCACATCTCCAATATAAACCTCGTTCCGGAGTTATTTGCGTATGTATTTGAACGACGCTTTAGCGAGGGTACATGTTATGGCGAGGGAAATCCAATCTATTCCAAGCTTCCCCACGGAGTTCTTTAAAAGATGTGATTATCTACGGTTCAAACTATTACGCGGGGAAAATAGTAACAGAAACAAAAAACAAATGTGAAATAAAAATTCGACTCTGGAACGGTAAATTCAGAGGATGTAGTAAGAATGCGAAAGTTTGAGGGGTATTGAATGCTTGATGCGTTACAAAGAATTCCCTGGGTATGTTCAACACCTCCTAGATAGAGAAGGCTTAAGAACAGAAACGTTTACGTCATCAATAGGTCTTCTAAGAGGACGTCATCACAGTTTTACTTTCACAAAGTACATCTATTTAAAATTTCTGGTGAGTGGTACAAATTTTAGAAAATATCTTAAGTTGAAGATAAAAATTAAAATACCTTACTGACAAAAAATAATTTATTATGATCCATTTTAAGTCATATTATATAATTAGTGATGGTTAAAATTTCCTAATTGTCGTAAAATTAAATTTTCTATCTTAAATCATTAAAATGTTTTATGCGGGAGTAAATTCACCACAAACTTTGAATAGTTTTACTTTGTGAAAATAAATGTGTGATAGCGTCATCTTAGTGGACCTAGTGATGAAGTAAATCTTTCAGTTCTCAGGGATTGTGTACCTAGGAGGTTTTGTAATGTTCCGAGATTAAAGGAAAAGGAAGAAAGATAAATCACCGAACACATCTCGAAAGCACTTTCCCATTCAATATTAAAGACACACCACTACCTATGCACAGTGGCTGACGAGATATATAGGCTACGGCGCTAACATTTTGATCATACCCCACTTTGCACTCGAAGAGTCATGTGACCTAGGAGCCGTTTCCATTTTAACGCGGCTATCTCGGACTAAGATGGTCACACGCCTTTGGTTACATGACTTTTAGAGTGCAAATGGGAGTGGCTAAGATGTCAGGACCGCAACCTGTATACATAGATGCCAAGTATCACGGAATATAACTAACCACTTTTTGTAAACCAAAAATTTTTTGAACAGTTTTCCAAAATAGCAACCATACCAGGGCTTTAACTAAAGAATTTTGCTATATTTTAAACAGAAAATTAACGTTCACAAAAAGTGGTTAATCATATTCCGCAATACTTGGCACCTATGTGTTTATCTCGTCAGCCCCGCCTCTGCTACCTTTGTTCAAAAGACTCGCCAATAGAATGCTGCTTGTTGGCAAGACTATCGCGAGGCATGCGCAATTGCAGAGAAGCAGTTTAAGAGCTTAACGTAGGGAGCAATTTCGGTAGCTTATTTGCAATGGGGGTAGTGAGCAGGTTATATGCGAGTAAAAATCAAAAAGTATTCCTCGTCGACTAGGAATTATTCGACGTCGACTAGGAAAATTTTTAATTTTTTAATCGCACGCTTCTACGTTCAGTTTTCATAAAAATATTAGCCTAAAACTCTGAAATTGAGATCTCATTAATTAGAGTAAGAGAAAATAAGGCCTCTGAAGAGAAATAGGCTGAAAAGTGCAGGCCTGCCAGACCTGGCCGAAAGGCTTCGCTAATAGCAACACCTCCTAAATAAAGAGAGCCTAACAACTCTTGCGCTTTTAAGCTTTGACGCCATCGCTAGATCTGAAATTAAATGTTTTATTTTCACAAAATAAAATTATTAAACATTTCTGGTGAATTTACTCATGAATAACAATAGTTTAATAATTTGAGATAAAAAATATAATTTTCCGACTAATTAGATAATATAATGAGGAAATAGATGAGAATGAATAGTTTTATATGAGAAAGGTATTTTAATTTTAATGCTTAATTTAAGATATTTTCTAATATTTGTAGCATTCGAATGGTATTTTAAATAGTTTTAGTTTGTGAAAATAAAACTGTGATGACGTCCTTTTCGTAAACCTAGTGATGACGTCAAAGCTTAAGTTGTTAGGCCTTCTATATGTAGGAGGTGCTAGTTTATGTGACAACAATGGGTAGCAGCAAATCACAAGCCAAATATGAAGTCTTCGCTGTGGCAGTGAGATAGCTTTATGTTTCACATTTTTTCTTCGAGTTGATATTCATAAATGTTTGAAGAAGGCCTTCTGTAAGTTTCAGGTTTTTAAACCACTTAATTCAGGAAAAAAATTTGAACCATTAGTGGGTCATCTTACCCCACTTTCTCATATTTCACATGGTAATTAATCATGAGATGAAACATTAACAACTAAAATTACTTAACACCTTAAATTACCAGAAAATTTTTAATGCACAGTATCAAAAAAATTTTTTTTAATCGGCAGTTCGATCTAAATCCAAGAATGTTTTACTCTAGATATGCAGCTCTGGCAACCTCGCCTGAGGTTGCTGGTAGACAAATATGCATAGTGCTTTCAAAAGGTAAGTTACGCTCTTTCCTCCGCAGATTGCGAAACTTGCGCAAACGACAATGCAGCCCAATAAGAGTTCCAGCTAAAGCAATTTCATTTGGATAACTGCGATTGTTGCTGAGTGGTATGAGAAAAAATTGCCGCCTCAGATGAAAACTTGCTCCAACTTTGAAGTATGCGTAACTCTAAGAGCTATGCGAAAAGCTGTGGGAAAAAAAAAGATACATGGAAAGTTAAGCAAAGGCATTGTACGATTCCAATCCAAGTCTTCACAAGGCACCACATCGCAGGATTTGCTTCGAAGTTTTGGATGGGAACTCTAGCAATATCTACCGAACAGTCACGATTTCGCTCCTTACGATTTTCCCGTTTAAGCAAGCTGAGATACATTTGGGTGAAAGACAATGACCGGGTTCGAACAGCTGTTCTAAGACTGGTCCAGGAATAAGGAGCAAATTTCTATTGCCCGGACATCGAATGACTAGTGCAGCGACTAGGAGATTATATAGGAAAAAATGTTTTCTATGTGTTTCGGACATTGCATTGTAGCACATGTCTCAATAATGCGTTTTTTGGCCCATATTCTTCGAGTGTAACATACTTTTTGAGCGCCCCCAGTAGTAAGTGTTTTTTTTTTTTCCCCTTTCCTTCGATACTAAAACTTAAGACCGTTCAGTGCTGAAAAAGTGCAACTACTCCCATCGGTCGGTTTCACTACCAGCAACTAGGCGAGCGAACGAATGGACAATAGCATGCCACAGAGTCAACTGCGTCAGTGAAGTTCTTTGGCTGTGGGGCTCACGATTTGCAAATCGCTTGCCTGTTCTGTTGCTGGTATAGAAACCGAGCGGCTGTAGTTAACACATATTTGTCAATACATTTTTAAAAATATAGACCAAGTTAGAAAATTTCATTTTATCCAAATTAGCGAATAGTTCCTTCACACACATATCCGAAAAATTGTCTTCTGTACATTTCCGCTAGTCTTTCCGCAATACCCTTAACCACTTTTTGTAAACACTAGCTTTCGATTTAGAGTACTGATTCGCAATGCACGCCTCCTTGCTGCGAGAGATCTGTTTTTGGAGAAATGTTTAAAGAATAAGCTGTTAGCAGAAAATTTGGTTCGTTATAGTCCGGAAAGGCTGGTGGCTATGGTCTTGAGATTAAAACTTGCGAAGAAGACGGCAAAAGAGAAAGGAAAAAGACGAAATCAAACGCCAGTTCGAACATATCGTGGCCGACGAAATATACAAATTGCGGCACAGACATTTTTGTCCCATTTCTTTGCACACAAAGAGTCATATGATCCAGAGGGTATGACCACCACCTCCTAGACATAGAAGGCCTGAGAGCAGGACTTTTTACGTCATCACTAGGTCTTCTAAGATGACGTCATCACATTTTTCCTTTCACAAAGTAAAACTATTTCAAATTTCTGGTGAATGATACAAATGTTGCAAAATAACTTAAGTTAAAGATAAAAAATAAAATACCTTTCTGATAAAAAATTATTTATTATGATCTATTTCTATACCATATTATATAATTAGTGACAGTTAAAATTTCCCATTTGTCGTAAAATTAAATTTTCTATCTTAAATTATTAAACTGTTTTATACGGGAGTAAATTCACCACAAACTTTGAATAGTTTTACTTTTTGAAAATAAATGCGTGATGACGTCATTTTAGTGGACCTAGTGATGACGTAAAAGTTTCTGTTCTCAGGCCTTCTTTATCTAGGAAGTGGTGGTACGACCATCTTAGTATAGCTATATATGGTCACAACCCTTAGTCAAGTGATTTTTCGGGTGTAAATGGAGGGGGGGGGGCTAAAATGTCAGCCCCGTAACTCGTATATCTCATCAGCCACACATCCGATCAGGGATGCCAGACTGATCTTTTTTTAAGGCCAAATGAAAATTTTAAATGTTTATTATTTTAATATTACATAAAATACGCTATCACGGTATGGCGCCAAAGCTGGATTGACAGGTTGGCTTTTTTTCAAAGCCAAATTCATCAACACATTTCATATAATATTAAAATAATAAACATATAAAATTTTCGTTTGGCCTGAAAAAATGGCCATCTGGCAATCCTGTGCCCGATCCCAAATCAAATTCATTACTCATTTGGCATGAATGTGCGACTTCATGGCTTCTCCTACCCGTATAAACCGTACTACTGGCTCATTCGCACGGCCAAATTCGTTTGGTACCTGAATTCCACGTCGCCAGACCCTTCGACCAAGTTGTCGTGACCATTGGAGTACACAAACATACTGGAAACATCACGATGCCCTTCCGTTTAACCATTATTTAAAATAAATACTTTTAAATATTCTGGTTGCTTGATATTTTTGTCCGTATGTGCATTGTACACAAAATGTGATTACACTCCGGGGAGGATTCTCATCCTCAAAAGAGATACTCCGTATACCTCTGGAGTGATAGATTAACTTAACTAGCGCTTTAGATTGTTTATATTCATAACCTGCATTTAAGTTCATTGCAAATTATAAACAGCTTAAAAATTCACATTTATCAGAGACTAGGGGGAAAAAAATTCGGGCTGATACAGCTACCAACTTTTATTAAGTACAATTAACAACTTATTCAGAGTTGCCAACTGCTCCAGAATATAACTAACCACTCTTTTTTAATCACTATTTCTGCCTTAAATTATCGCAAAATTTCAATGCGAAACGCAAGGTCCGAACATCATTTAGAAGAAATATTTAAAAGAAATTACCGTTCCGAACAGGTGGTTAATTGCAATCCAGAGCAGTTGGCAACTCTGATTATTTCAGAAACTATGGTTTGGGGATAATTTTTGAAAATAGACCCGCGTCCATTGACTACGCTGACGAAATCATACGTGCCAAGTATTACGGAATATAATTAACCACTTTTTGTGAACGGTAACTTTCCGTTTAAAATATAGCAAAATTTCAGCGTTTAAGGCCTGGTCTCGTAACTATTTTGAAAAATTATTCAAAAAAATTACTGTTTACAAGAAGTGGCTAATTATATTCCGTAATCTTGGCACCTGTGCGAACTTTGCTATATTTTAAGTCGAAAATTACTGTTTAAAAAAGTGGCTCGTTATATTTCGCAAAGGTTGATATCTGGCACTGAGTACGCTACCTATGGTGAATTTTGCAAAACCGATTCTTAATTTTCTCATTTTTATTAACATATTCACAAGTCACACACATAGTATTTTAAAGACAGCGCAAATTTGAAGAAACATTCTCGCTCTTTTTTATTTCTTTGTTTAAGTGCGTGCATATTTTTGTTAATCAAAATTATTATTTACGAAGATGCTAGAAGATGAAAGAAAACTCCTCATTGCAGGTTGTTTACCGACATTAGCTTCTGCTATTCATCTTTAGTTATTTATTCAATAATCTGCATATACACGCTTAATCAGTCATATCTCAAAATAATCCTCTTAACGTATTCTACATTACCTATTCTGCTGAACACCAGTGTAACGTAAATATTAGTATATTATTGATATACTTAAAGGTAAGAAAGAAAATTGAGAGAGCTCTGGAATTATTTTAAAAATGTAGAACACACAGTTTATAAAAATGTTCGTGGCTGACGAGTAGAGGTCTGCGCCGCACGAAAATTCGCGGTGGCGGCGCGCCGCGGCGTGGGAAAATTTTTGAAAAAGAGCATAATGAAAATGGGTGTATGTGTACATACACACATATATCTCTACTTATTATAAAAGAAGGTGTCTGTCTGTGTGTGTGTGTGTCTGTCGGCAGCGTTACGGACAAACGGCTACACCTAGAAACACCAAATTTGGTACTCGGGAAGATGTAAATATGTAGTTGTGCACCTCGAAGCGATTTTTTCAAAATTCGACCTAGATTTTTTTTATTTTATGTTTTATGCGATTTTTGGCATTTTTTCTCACCTAATTCGTAATAACGGCGGAAATTACGCTCGCAGCAAAACGGCATTTGTATCATCGGATAGAGGAGGAAATTTTCTTTTAAAAACAGTTTGTTCTGAATACGTAACATGATTTACCGATTTTTAGGAATTTTTTTACTAAGCATCTGCTTCGCGATTGTTTTTCGTAAAATAATTTTAAAACTGTCGCATCTTGAATTCTATCCGTCATAACTTTTAGATATTTTGACAAATCTTGAAACATTCTTTTCTCCCTCTTTTAAAATAAAAACGAAAAAATTATGTAAATTAGATGATTTTTTACGAATTTTAATGCAGCCTAATGTTTAGAATTTAATAGCATCAACGCGATCTTACGCCATTCATTACATTGCGATCACGGCACGAGAATTTATGTTCGGTTGTTGCCACAGAAAGGATTAGAAAAAAGGATTTTTTCAACCAATCGAGTTTTTAAATGGGATATCAGAATTTCAATTCGCAAGTGAGGATCTATGACGTCAAATGCTTTAAGATACGTAAAAATTACTCCATAATTTTAACTCATTTATTCCAGCTCTATTTTCAACACAGGGAGACGATATTTTGATTAAAATTTACTGTAGAAATGAACTAAGAAATTCACGATTATTATTATTAGAAGTGGTATTTTAATCCGGTGCTTATTTAAAAATTGAAATGTTTTCACGGCGCTGAAAATATTCATTTTAAAAGTTACAAAGTTCGTTTCAAAGCGCGATATATTAAATTTTTTCTATTTACTATTTTTATTTTTGGCATTTAATTTAGCGCAGGCGTTGCCTAACATACGCATGCAGGTTGCGAGTATAATTTTATTTTAACGTTGAATTACGTTCCTCCATAAAGGTTACATAACGCAAAGTTTTAATGATACCGTTTGAAAACAATTATGCGAAATATCGAAATTAACTCCCTCAACCTACCGGGGTATCCTTTACGGCAGTCAAACAGTGACGTCATAAATAAAAAAATGCGTGAAATTTGTAAACTCTGCAACTCTAACGCCCTGTCACAATTAAAGTGGGAATAAGTAGCTCCTCGAGATTACACAGTTTGTTGTTTTTCAGGAGACAGGACTATGGAGGATATAAAAGATATCGATATATTAGATACATGGATAGTTAAAATGGCACCCCTTGGATATTTTCTCCCCACAGTAAGATGAAATGGTTTGCGGCGCTAAATACGCCCATCTTATAAAACTATGTATAAATTAAATATATATGGAGAGTTTCCTTAATGGCAATCATTATGTGAAATGATTATTATTTATGCTAATGCGTAAATTGCAAAGAATCGCCACAGAATCAAAAGATCCCATTGAGGCCAAATAATCTAAGCTGTTTCTTTAAAGGGAGCCTTGAAGAGGGAGAAGCGAATATAGATAGTATTAATGTACGTAATAGGTAGTATTATTAGATTTGTAAAGATAATATGAATAAATCGCAATGTACCACGTTAATAAATATTTCATGAAATTAAAAGTGTCCTGTTTCAACGGTTGTCTTACAACCAACTAAACGAAAAGTAATTCTAATTTGCGTTAATATATCCCGCAGTAATTTCAACAGAGGAGATTACTTGAACTTTTTTAAAAATGAAATTCTGTTTTGTCACATGCAGATATGATTTTAATAGTAAAATATTCCCTTCTTCCCGTATGAAGAAAGGGTGCGCAGCTATTTTAAAAACATCTCTTGAAAATAGCATAAATGAATTCAGAAGACCTCAAAACGTGTCAATACACCAAAATCTCGAAGTCGAATTTTTTCATGATTACAATACTTTCCTTATATGGTACATGTTCGGAAAGAGATAAATGGTGCTCCATTTCATGTAGTGTCTTAGGTATTTAATGCTACAACTTGAGCCTAAAAAGCAGTATAATGTAGAAATAAGACCAGGTGCGTAGCCAGGAAATTTTTTCGGGGAGGGGATATGAGCCTGGAAATTTTTTCGAGGGGTATATGAACTTACATATGCATAAATAGACGGAATTTCATCACTAATCCAAAAATTTCGGGGGGAGGGATATATCCCGATATCCCCCCTCTGGCTACGCCCCTGAATAAGACATTTTGAAAGCCAGGAGTTATCTGCAAACCATTAAGCTTTCCACTTTTTGATAGTGAATGACACTGACGTAGTTTTTTGAGTCATTATACTGCAATGATCAGGTTAGTACTCATGACAAAAACTTTACATTAAGAGTCAAATAATTGTGCTCTTTTTTTTTTTTTTAACTCCACATCACGAATAATTTCGAATTATACATGTAAGGAAAATTTTCGTTTCCTACCGTGCGAAGAATGGGCACGCAGCTAGTATATATATAAAGTGGCGTTAAAAGGAGATTTTTTAAGACTAGAATTTATATGAAAACTAGTCTTTAGCATGGTGTTGTTATGCGATTACGGACAGTTAGCTACACGTGGGCTCTAGGCCGAGGGGGTGTAGAGATCACGATTGTGTTCGGGCTCGGGTGGGCTCGATAATATTTGTCTTTAATTTGCACATACGGAAAAATTTATGATAGTAATGAAGTAACCAACTTTTATTTATCTATTACCTGAAATTTCGGTCTCGGGCTACGACTTAAATAATATCGGTCGGGCAGCCTCAAATTAAAAGTTCTTGGACCCGGACTTGAAAAAATGATCCCGAACTCATCTCTAGTGAGGTGCTCTCCGTGGGGGGGTCTTCCTAAAGGGTCTTAACTTGTATCTACACTAAATTTCGGAGGAAACCACGGAAAACTACGAACGGTTAGGTCGGCGGACGTGACCTATTTTTGAACCAGGCGCCTTCTGTCTAGCAGTCTAGAGCACTATGCGCTCGGCCATTGGTGGCGCTCCAGAGTATGATCTTCCCGTTGTGGTTCACTTTTAAAATCTTTCTACTGCAAAACTGAAGAAATACATTTTCTGAAAATCGGCTAGGTTTATGCTGCTGGTATATCACATTAACGATACATTTAGTTATCAATATACGATTAATACATTATTTGCTTTAAAGTGTTTTTTTTCTCCACAATCTTCTCATGAACCATTCTAAACCTATAGCGTACTTTTGAGGTATAATGCCATGTTTAAACAGCTTTAAAAGAAACCAAATTACGCCATTGGCTTAAAAAATTTAAATTGTATCTTTACAATAAGTTACTAGCGGTAAGAAGTATCCAGAAAAAAAAATAAGCAGTTGAAAGTTTAGGTACAATTTTTCTTAAAGTTCTGAAGCCTATTGTACGCCGCGATGTGAAATCTCCTAGACCTCGGCGGCGGCGACGTGGTATAAATGCCCGGCGGCGTAGCGCGGTGGCGCACACCTCTACTGACGAGATGTACAGGCTGCGGCGCTGATATTAGTCCCTTTGCACTCGAAGAGTCATATGACCTAAGTCACACGACCCTTGGTCACATGACTTTTCGGGTGCAAAGGGATGTGAAAAAAATGTCAACACCGTAGACTATCTCGTCAGCCACGGAAATAGGATTATGCCATGTAGGTCTCCAATTGTGAGCTTAACACTTAAAATTCTACTTTATGCTGGATGCACAGTGACGTAAACATTATAGCGGCTTCGTGGACTACGAGAGGTGAAATGCATACTTTCCTTTTTGAGTGATTTTGCAATATTGATTGGTTACGTCCTTTTAAAAAAAATGCTTTGATATAAAACATTGCATGTGCTTGAAGTACTTATAACGCAACACTAAACTAAATAGAAATACGGAGATTTTTTTCTTTTTTATTGTGCTATGATGAAAGTTTTAAAATATCTCTATTTTACTAAAATAAACGCTCAAATACGCAAAAGTATCCCCTATAATGAGCAATTTAACTGGAATTATGTTTAATTTAATATGTATGTTTAAGGTATTGTACTATTGTAGCCTCAAAAAATGCTTTCCAAATCGCAATTTCTCTATATTCAAATAGAAAATTACATTTTTTAAGAGCGAAATATTTCTGATTCGATATTCATAGGTCTATTGTATTTTTGTGCATGCGCAATTATTTTTTCTTACTTCTTACCTTTCTTCATTAGAGCTTTCTTACCAGGATAACGGAGAATTTGTGTAAAGTTTTAACAGTCGCGTTAAAAGTATGTCCTTGGAAACATTGCACACACACACAAACTCTTAGCGATAAATCCATAATCTTATTCATTGCGGGTTTTGTATGCAGCGTTATTAGTTTTAATTAAAGAGTACTTTAAAAGTAAGCTACTTTCATAGGAGTATTATTTTGCTCCGAAACGAGCTATATTAAAACCATCCACATTAGAATCTGAGTGCTCCATATTTGCGTATAGTAAATGAGCTTCAACCGGCTTTTCTGCTAGGTTGAAACATTAATGAAGCAAGGCAATCTACAATGCAGTTAGAGGAATCGTAACTTGGTGGGCCAGAGTAGGGAATGTTTACTCTGATCTACTTGTTGACTGGAATTCATAAATAAAAATAAATTTCTTTTAAACTGGTGCTGACCTGAGCACCGAATGACTAGCATTAGTGTTCAGTTTCTTAAGAGTATTAATCGCGCTTAAAGCATGAATTAGAGACTTAAATAGTTCTTTAGTGAATTCGGAATGAGAGTTCATTGAGATCTATGGCTCTTTTAGGCCTCCATTCATGTTGTTCCTAACTACAAGATCATCTATATTTCAAAATACAATTTTGCACCATCATATTTTTACAAACTCATACATCCATGGGCTAATGGGTTTTGAACTCGAGACCAAACCTCTCGCATACCGGCCAGCAACGGCAAATGCGCAGACCCACGCAGCCGTCAGGTCCCCGTGTTTAGTGAATAAAACATCAACCATGTGATCAAACCTTTAAATTCATATTTTAACCATTCCTTTTTAAGTTATGCAAAGAATTCTGAGTAATGTCTTATAGTTAGTAAATTATAAGGAGCTTTAATATGCCAAGTGAAATGTTAATGAACGTACAGTGACTATTTCACAGTAATTAATGCTGAGAAAGTTTGACTTTTGAAGACAATTTCACAGAGATATTTTTCTAATTTGCATAGCTGTATAAACTCATATACTAATGAGATCATTTAATTAAATTACTATTTTAAAGTCTCATTAAGAATTTGCAAGTATTTCAAAACAATGGGGCTAGACACCAGTCAGACAACATATTAAAAAATAATACCTTAAACTATGTTAGTTGGTTGGAATAATCAGTTATGTTGTATATTCATACGAGAAAACTCTTTTTTACCCAGAAAGAAATTGCCAGAATGCATCTTGATAAACGAGAAACTTAACATATTTGCTCACCTGAATTCAAAAAGTGATATTCCATACTTTCATTTTATTTGACACCGACATTGTTCGCATCTTGGTACAAGATCTAAGAGTAGAACTGCGTCAGATTTGGCACTATCTATTTGTTTGAAAAAGTTCATAGATGCAGCTCATTTATTATTGTTATTATTATTATTATTTCTTTACTTGAAAAACTATGCACACGCAAATAACGATAGAGATGTTGAAAAAATTATCGGAGAAGACCAGTGAGAGTGACCAAGACCTTGAAGTATTGAGAACAAAGCATTTTAAGCAAATATAATTATGAACGAAGATATGCAGTTGATAAATGGAATGGTTACCTTAGCTGAAATATGAAGCTTACATGAACTCAGATTCCGAATTTAGAGAAAACACATCTCAATTTAAAAGCCTTTTATGACGTGTCCTGCAATTTGAGCTTCAGCCTATCTTAAAAAGTTCTTGCACACTCACTGAAGACAAATTCAAGTATATGCAAGTGTAAAATCGTATTATAATATCTCTGGAACATTTCAAAATTCATGGCTAAGAATTCTGAAATTTTTCAGTACTACCGAGGAAGTGAGTTTATGTTAGGCCTTTATTTATTTACTTTTTTGTTTCCTTCTGAATATTTTCCCACATTCTTTAGAAGTACTTATTGACTTTTCATAGTTTCGTAGGAGTTTAAGCGATATAAAGGCGTCTGTGTCAGTTGTCTTTTACGAAGAACTTTCAACACTTTGATTAGACCTGAATCGACTTTAAGCCACCTAAGTAAACGTCATAGATACCAACGTCACAAAAATTATTAAGAATAATATTTTGTGAAGATATCCAACCACTAATTTTTACCTTGCAGTTCGGGCTTATACTAAGTCCAAATTCATAAATTAAAGTAAAGCTGTTCAAAAATTATGTTCGAAAAATCTTCCGATAAACTCAGAAGAGCTGGCGCTATGGAACGCTACCCGTTATAGTTTTCACCGTAATGCCTCTACACCCTTTTTACCAGGTTAATTAAATTCATATAAACCGCATTGATTTAAACCAGTTGGTTGCAAACATATACGCACCAACTGGATAAAGTGTAAAATATGTAAAGATACGAAAAAAACCCCAATTAAAATACTTTACTAAACTCAGCGGCACAAAAGTTTTTATAACGGATAGATATAGAAAAAGTGAGAAAGGCGAACTGCGGAAATGAATGCAAACCATTAACTATGGCTGACGAGAAATGCTGTGATTCTGACATTGTGGTCACATCCTTTTGCCCTCTGAGAACCATGTGACCATGTTGATTTGTATACAGCCCTCTGTAAAAAAATATCGGTTAAAATATGAAAAAGAAATTATTATTTTTGCTACAAACATGTCTGATAGCGATTTTAATGTTAAGGTATAGAAAACTGGAAATACAGCAATATTGCACCTTCGTGTTTCAAACATGAAAGCTTTTCCTTAATAAGTGTTCCAAATAGTTTTGAAAATTAGAACATATTTCCCAGATTATTCTTGAAATGAATGTGCAGAAAAAGTCGTTGCAGTATTTAGAATTAATAAAAGTTTTAGTAAATACTCAACGTGCAATTCTCTTATATCTCTGGTATAAAGTGTCTTAGTGGTATTACAAGTATTATCGAAAATATTAAAAAATGTTTAGAAGTGTAGATGGAAACTTAAATTGCATACTTTGTAGCATTTAGAATCAATAAAAGTTTTAATGAATAATTAATATGTTTTTCATTTTATATATCTGGGAATGAGTTGCCAGAATCTGTAAATCTACAGTTGTATTCTTTAAGAGTATAGATTGCGAGAACTTATATTTTATGTGCTTGGCATTCATAGGTTTATTTTTCAATGTTCATCGACACTATAATATATAATAATTTACAGCTGCTAAAAGTTTTTTAAAAAACCTGTGATCGATTTAATCTGTTATTATCATGTACTGTTTAAACTTAAGCAACCACAAATATAGTTCAGTTCACTTAAGTTTAAGAGGTAAGTTTTCGACTTGCGAAGACTTGGCCCCGTAAGGCAAATATAGGATCATGAAAGGACGGCTTGCTTATTGGAAGCCTCCATCATCGCAAAGGAATGGCACTGCTTAGTCTACGTTACTACGGGCGCCTAGTTCATCCTGTTAACTATTTCAATGTTCTTGTGAGATTACCGTGAGCGCATTGGGTTTTGACGACACTTCCTAGCCTTACAACTCCTACGTCATCAAGGTTTGACGTCATCATTTGGCCTACTTGTAATTTTTTTTTTTTTTTTTTTACACAAAATAAAACTATTAAAAATTTCTTTTGAATTTACTCATAAATAGCAATATTTTAATAACTTGGCATTAAAAATATAATTTTACGGCAAATGGCAGTATTTAACTGTGACTAACTAGGAAATAGATCAGAACGAATAATTTCGTACGAGAAAGGTATTTTAATTCTAATGTTTAATTTAAGATATTTTCTAATATTTGTAGTATTCGCCAATTATTTTAGACAGTTTTACTTTTTGAAATGGCTTTCTGTATCTCGGAGGCAGTGGTGTAAGCGGGGTCACACAATATTAATAGCATTCTTTGAGTGAATGCATAATACATTATTAATTGTTTTTGGAATTCGAAAAGAAAACGGGGCATGTATTTGGTTTAAATGTGGAAAGCAGTACCTCGCGTAAGAGCCTTTCCCAATGTACTCTGTCGTGTTTTTTTAACACACTTTCCGTAAGCTTATATGGAATTTTTAAATATTGTTCTCTGAATTTTATCTTGAATGGTCTTGACATGTAGTACAGTTGTCAACTGCCCCGGAACATAATTAACCACTGTTTTTTAAACAGTAAATTTTGGCTCACGTTATGTCGAAATTTCGAAGCTGAAGGTGCAGGCTGCTTATCACTTAATAAGGTATTTAAAAACTTACTGTTTGCAAAAAGGGGTTAATTATATTCCGACATCTATATATTATCGACATCTCTATTAGTAGAGGTAAAATGTTTAGGGATCGACCGATACCATTTTTTAACGATACCCGATACTTCTTTACAAAGGGCTGTATACACATCAACATAGAAAATTGAATTTTACATGGAACCTAATTTCCAGTCTCTTACATTCAGAAAACTGTAGACACAGAGAAAAATTTCTCCAAATGCAAGTGATGGGAAACGTGGTCTATATAACATAATTGCCAACTTTCCCGAAATTTTCGGGAGTTTTCCCACCACAATTTTAAACAACTTGCTCTAGAAATTTGGCCTTATTTAAGCATAAATTGCAATTTACGCATTAGTAGAGGAAAATCTTTGGTAGCTGTGATATGTTAAATTTTGTATTATAATATGTATACAGTCCCTTGTAAAAAAGTATCAGGTATCGGTTGAAATCTGGTATCGGTCGATCCCTATTAAAATACCTTTCTCATACAAAATTATTCATTCTGATCTATTTCCTAATCATATTTTCTAATTAGTCATGCCTTAAAAACTGCCATTTGTCATAAAATTATATTTTTTATCTCAAATTATTAGAATATTGCTATTCATGGGTAAATTCACCAAAATTTTTTAATAGTTTTATTTTCTGAAAGTAAAACTTTTAAATGTAGGCCCACTGATGACGTCAAAGCTTGACTACGTAGGAGTTGTAAGGCTTTCAATACCTAGGAGGCGTTGCCTAGGGGCTGTGTCCATGCACTGCCTCCTAGATAGAAAGCCTAACCACTGCTACGCACTGCCTCCTAGATACAGAAAGCCTGAGCGCTGAAGCTTTGACGCCATCATTAGGCCTTCAAGTAATGACGTCACCACACTTTCATTCTCATAAAGTAAAACTATTTCAGATTTCTGGTGAATGCTATAAATATTAAAAAGTATCTTAAGTGAAAGATAAAAATTAAAATACATTCGGTACTCAAAACAATTCTTTGTGACGTAGATTTTGGTGACGTATCAGTGGTTAGACTTTCTATCTAGGCGGCAGTGTGCTACGTCACCAAGCCTCTACGTCATCAGTTGGCTTTCTAAAGGTGACGTCATCACAGATTAAATTTCATAAAGTAAAACTATTCGAAATTTCTGGTGAATTTACTCTCTCATAACAACATTTTAATGAATTGAGATAGAAAAATTAATTTTACAAAAAATAGCTGTTTTTAACTATAACTAATTATGTAATGTAATAAGGGAGTAAATCACAAAGAATTGTTCTGTGTACCGAACGTATTTTAATTTTTATCTTTCACTTAAGATACTTTTTAATATTTGTAGCATTCACCAGAAATCTGAAATAGTTTTATTTTATGAGAATGAAAGTGTGGTGACTTTGTTACTTGAAGGCCTAATGATGGCATCAAAGCTTCAGCGCTCAGGCTTTCTGTGTCTAGAAGGCAGTGGTCCATCTTGCTGTGGCTATATCGTACTAAGATGGCCACACACCCTAAGTCCCATGACTCTTAGATGTCAAAAGGATGTGACCAAAATGTCAGCACTGTCTCTCTCGTCAGCCACGACCATTAACATTTTGAGTTTGGCACCATGGCACCAAACATTCACTTTTTAGCAATATATTTTCCAGAATCTCAGATTTTTTACAACCTTTTTTAAAATGTTCTTTTGTGAAACTGCCCGGAGAGAAAAGTACATCTGTTGAAATAGGGAAGGCAACCCTGGGACCGCAGAAGACTCGAATGTCGACTTTTGGTGTAAAGCATTCCATAGGACAACTGCTGTCCCAGCCTGTGCCAAAATTTTATTTTACTGTGCAGAGTATCCATCACCTCTTCGGAATACAAAAAACCACTTTTTCAAAACAGTAATTTTAGGCTTAGAATATAGCAAACCTTTACTCGTGCAACATAGTTTGATTGACTGACGATCATTGTGAAAAATGCAATCATAATTTAAAACGCTTTTGCATATTACTCTTTGGACTTACAGAAAAGTTTATGAAAGGTGAATTGTTTGGACGGAGCAGTTAATTAAACGTTCAACGTTTCTTGCTAGAAGATAATATTAGGTTCCCCAGTACCCTTCTGAGTGTTTAAAGATATTTGTACGGCAGCAGTTGACAGAATAAATAATAGCACTCCTTCCAATTTCTATCATTATCTTTCAAGTAAAATTTCTTTTGTCTAGACATGTAATTTGTCAGTGGTTCTATCGAATTTCATCACTCATCATTTTAAAGGAAAACTCCCATGCATCACTGGAAAAAGAACACAACCCACTGAAAACGAGAATTTCCCAGCAATGAGTTTTATTGCCTTTTATGAGTTAAAATGAGCTGAGGAGACACTACTTCTTCAAGATAGCTCTTAATCTTCTCTTGACAGATAGTTAATTACAACATCCAACCCTGATGGATTACGGCATTTACGGTAACATAGAGATGCTGTGCGTTTTTTATTACTTTGGTTCATCCATTCCATTGACTATAGTGTACATGATCCAGAACCACCAACTAGCCGGGAATTTCTGGTTAAAGAAAATAGTTAATTATCCCCAGGAGCAGTTGAGAAGTCTGATTTCATTTCATGTCCCCCCCCCCTTGTAGTAATAGAAAAATTTATTATTAATAAGCTGTCTCATCGACAAACTCATTGAACAAACTCACGAATCGACACTACTGCACATGAGATTTTTAACATTTTCCAGCAAAGTTGTAAACCGATTTGATTTCGGCTTGTCTGTCTGTCCGTCCATGATTTAACTACCTTAACCCTTTAACGCGCAGTGATCCCGCTCTGGGAACACCAAACTCTGACGTTTTGACTGTTGCCAGTCACGAAGAATAGATTTGATTTATATAAAAATAGTTGCGGGTGACATAGCTCCACGAGAATCCTTTACTTTTCAGCACGTCATTTCCCGTAAAAAATGGTCACGGTTATTTTTAACAGCACTGACATCTGCTGAAAAATGGAAGAATGGCGAGAACTGCTGGATAGATTGCCCAATGCTGAAAAAAGGGCAGCCGTTGTCTTATCCACTCGTCCATGGTAGGGATTTTCAAAGAATTAAAATAACATTTACGGTTCTTATTAATAGTGTCATTCAGCTTTTTTTTAGGTTATCAACAAAATTTCGATAAATTTGATAACCACACAGTTTGGCTAAACAGAGACTATTGCGTTGGAAAATGTTTTATGATCGATGCACTTACTTGATTTACTTAGGAAGGAGGAGGGGCCCTGGTAGTAGTGTTATATCTAAATAAAAGTTGTGAGGACAAATGATGAAGGGGGTATGCTTCTGAAATTTTCCCCAGAGAGAGGTAACTCGTTTTGTGTCTAACTTCTATCTTGGAGCCGATATTGGAAACTGCGCATCAGCCTAAGGGAAAGGCTCCGTGCTGAATATCTCAAGGCGCCGCAGGTCGCCGGATTTCAATTTTAGCTACGACCACTTTCCCATCCCTTGGGTCTCCTCTGCAAAAATCTTGGGAGTGTTGTTTTCTAGCAACTTCATTTGGAAAAACCATTTTACGACCCTACGGGTAAAGGCGCTGAAAAAACTTCAGTTTATCAAATACTCCTCTGACTTACAGAGGGGAGTTAAGTGTAACAGTCTCCTATGTATAATTCTTCGGCCTATACGGGATGCTTTTGATCAAGGCTGTGTAGTTCGCTCTACAGCCCGTCCTACTGTCCGTAAGCCCCTTGAGGTGGTTTTTAACGGTTCGAGTTACTGCGGGACTCCCTATGTTGAACCTCATCTTGTTCGTCAGAACCGACGCCTGGCGTCTTTCATTTTGGAACTCATCTTTGAATAGCTGCTACGAGCCTCCTTAAGCAATCAGGCCACTTGCGGATCTGTAGCACGCCGTGTACTAATTCTGCGGCGAAGACCTCTCCAACATTATTTCTTGGGCCCCGCCATGCTTCTGCTGGGGGTTCTCTGTACATGCTAGCGGTTTCGCTTTTCAAGTCAACATCTGCTCCCTGTCGCCATTCAGAGACTTTTTCGACAACAGTCTGACTCCTGGACAGACTGCATTTGCCCTTTGACTGATGCCTCTAAATACAACACTAAAATCAGTGTCAGTATTTAGAATAACAACCTAGACCTCTTCTGGTCAGAACGTCTTCCCCATGTGCAGCTCAGCGTTCCCTTGCGAAAGCTTTGACCATAAGGTATGTCCTTGTCCCGCATTGTGGGTTCTGTCCATGACATCGTCCTCCTTAGTGAAAGCCTCTCCGCCCTTATCGGAGTCTACAGGAAATATCCTCTTGACATTATTTCTCTCCGCAATACTCACGTCGAGATTCTCTCCGGACAACGGAGTATCACTCTGATCTGGAACCCTGGCCACTTGTGAACTGCGCCTAGCAGACTGAATGGGTCGCTCTGCCTCATGCTAGTGACGGTCCTACGCTCCCTTGACTCTCTCGCCTAGGACATCTGTGCCCGCATGAAACAGTATTTTGCCTCTCAAAATGAAAGCGCCTGGACAGCTATAAAATACTTCCAGTCGTTTGGGCACCTCCCACAGCAAAGTTCTCTTCATCAAAAGCCAGTTGAGACCTGGGATAAGTTTCAATGAATCACCTACGGACTAGGAGCCTCCCAGCCTTTCCGTACTGCGCAAAGTTGACTAACCAAGGCCTAAAACACAGCCTGAAGGCGGAGAGTTAGAAGTTTAAAGCTTTCAACCCTACAAGGCTCAATTTTTTTTCTGTGTCTGAAATAAATATATGTGATAATGTTAGTGATTATTATTTGGGGAAAAATAGTTTAAAAAATAATAACCTAATATTTTAATAAAAAATCACTTTTTTATTTCAGTTTTGTATGCGGTACACTGGGCCTTAGCTATACTTTTTCGGTATTTATTTTGAAATTTTAGTATTCAAATGATTTCTTCATAGGACGAACTCCAACACACAGTCATTTTTCCGGGTCAAAACTCTTTGCTAACTATGTTTTATTAATTTTCTATAAACAAAACCACATTCGAAAGATGACTGTTTAAATTTCAACCGGTTTTGGCAATAATACGAACAGTAAGTACATCTACATGCAATAGCTTGAATTATATCGCTGCTGTCTGTGTATAAATACTCTTAAAAACCGATAGATGTCTATGTTAGTATTTTATAGACATAGAGGAATAATTCAAGTGGTTGTTCCACATATAGTACCAGGTGCCGTGTAGGGTTAAAAATAGACAATTGTCACTTAACGAATTAAAATAATTTATTCAGCTTCAAATAATTTCTAAAACTTTTATTAAAAAGTAAAAACGAAAAAGTTAGTTTTTAAATAAATCGTTATGAAATGCAGCTGAACTCGATTACAACGTTACTGAAAGGAACATATAATTATTTATGACTCTCACGAGTTACGCTGATCATGGGCTTGTGTTCTAGGAGCAACTGGTACAGCATATTTTGACGCTGTAAAAGAGTTGTAACTATAATGGAGATCACTATAACCGAGTTCAGCAGTACATTTAGCCCCTCTAAACTAACATCCTGGATGCGCCACATTTTTATGTTATGTATCACCATAAGGTTTTATATCCGCCTTGCACCGTTTCCGAAAATTTTGTACTAACGAAATTCCAGGAAAGATCCGGGTTGAGAAAGGGTATATAATCACGGTCCATGTCTTCATTTCATTGTGCTTGTTCACAAGTCAGTCGATCTCCCAGCTAATTGTGTTTACTCTGTTCGATCTCCCTGCTGATTGCGTTAACTCTGCTCGATCTCCCAGTCGATTGTGTTTACTGTGCTCATATACCGTAGACAATGTTCGGTAAGCAATTTTGAAATTCTTAACACTTTAAATAGATTCAACTATTAATATTACTGTAAATTGCATGCGTTCATAATGATTCGCTTTTGAAAGGTTAATTTATTCAGGGTATTTTCAGAGGACCAACTTCTCCGTAATATGATCAACTACCAATATTTCGAAGTTCATCGCCCGGGCTGATTAAGATTTTGAAAAAGTATTTAAAAAGAATTACTGTTTACAAAAATTGGTTCGTTGTATTCCGAAGCGGTTGGCAATTCTGTATTTGTTTTGAATGGAGTCTAAAGCAGCTATTTTGACTTTTAATGCAGTGCATTTTATAATTTTAAAGCAAATAGCACCGTTGCTAACCTTTACGAAATATAATTAACTACTTTTTATATAGAGTCAATTTCAGTTTGAAAACAGCAAAAGTTTTACGATTTACAATTGACTATTATTATAATACATTCGTAATATCTTAAAAATTTGCTACTTCTGATAAGTGTCTAACTATATTCTGTAAAGGTTGGCATCTCTAAGTTCATGAAAATCACAGCTTAGTTATGTAAAAATATTTTGTCTATCATTGTTTCTGTAAAACTCAATAAAAATAGTAAAATTGGAATTGCTTTTTATTCTTTTCCTTTTCGTGAATTACATCTTTTTTAAATATTTAATATTTACATCAAAAAAGCTCTGTCTTAGAACATTAAAATATCTGTATCAGAGAGATTACTGAACACAAAAGGTTAGGTATTGAATGCATGCATAAAATACGTTAAGTCTGAACTATATGTCAACAGTGTAAGGAACGATGGTTTCGAGTAGCCTCATATTGTTTTATAATGCATTAACAGGGTGGGGGAGAAAAAACTCTTAACCCGTACGCTATCTCTTGTACTAATTCATTTCAGAAATATGATTTAGATTTTATAGTTTAATGTTGTCTATCTTTCTAGTAAAAATCTTAACACTTTATGAAGGACTACTTTCATATTTATTTTTTCCTACATTACAACTGCATTTATCTTACGTGAATTGGATACTACGCGACTGTTTGCACAAGTTATCTGAGAGCTAACGCTATTTGCTCGCCCACAAAGCGATTTTCTAGCTAATAGAAAGAAGCGCGCGGTATAAGGATATTATTCTACAATCTGTATAATGCAGAACAGATATAATTATCATTACAGTATTGTCTCATACTTCACATTAATTATTATTATTATTACTCTACAGTACAGTATTACTATTAAAAGTGCTGCACTTTATTATTACTCCATACTGTACGTACAGTACTATACTTTATGTCTCTCTCTTCTACTGATCATACATTTTGTGAACTTTAAATACTGTACAGCAATGTTCAGTATTATGTTGAATAATTGCTTTTTTAATACATTGTTTATTCATTACTTTATGTGCGGGAAATGGTAATAATATATTTAGGGAATGGCTTAGAATAGTTGGATAGGTACTTATAAGTGTCTAAAATAATTGTACTTGGTAACATTCCACATTATTTTGAATATTTTTACATGTTCTGTTTGAAAAAAAAATTCACATTGTTCACGAGAGTAAACTGTTTGTAACAGCTAGAGATTTGCAGATTTTTATGATTCAGGGTATTCCAATAAAAAATAAATAACAAAACAATCTTAGCATTTATTGTCAATCTCAAAGACGCACTAGCGACTCAGTCATTACAAAAAGGGCGAACAAAAAATATCATTTGAGTGCTTAATGTTGCCGACGAGAAAGCATGGAGTTGCAGATAAGGAGAACAAACGCCATGCTATCAAAGTAACCCAGCTTCAGTTGAGGATGGGCATGGGATGGATTGATTAGGAGATTATCTGATGCTGCCATCTATCGGCAATAGTTGCAAACAATTTGTCAAGAAAACGTTTTTCATAAATTAGGAGTCGATGCACCAATTTTATTAATTATTTATTTATATTTCTAAATTGAAAAAAATATAATAACGTTTTTAAAAATAAATAATCATAGTTATGTATGCATATTTAAATAGTTTTTGTGGTAATCCTCAAGGTTTTTGTAACTATTTAAACTGCATTTAAAATATTAGTAATTTTTTTTTCTTTTAGTGCTTCATTACACCTCACCACCAACATTTTTGTGACACTAGGAGAAGTTGATGGTTTTATTTATTTTTATAATTTCACTATTCCTGTTATATTATTTAAAGAAGAGGTTATAAAAAATGAGAAGTTTTTTTTCTTATATTTCATGATAAGAGCACAATTAACAAAAAATATAATGCTGTTAATTTGTTCGCGGCTTGAGTACTGTGAGAATATTTTTACTATTTTACCTAGTGTCACAAAAAGGTTGGTGGTGAGGTATAATAAAGCACTAAAAGAAAAAAAAATATTTATTAATCTTAAAAATGCAGTTAAAATAGCTAGAAAATCCTTGAGGATTACCACAAGAACTATTTAAATATTCATACATAACTTTGATCATTCATTTTTAAAAGCGTTATTATATATTTTCAATTTTGAAATATAAATAAATAATTAATAAAATTGATACATCGACTCCTAATTTATGGCAAAAGTTTTCTTGACAAGTTGTTTACAACTATTGCCGTTAGATGGCAGCATCAGATAATCTCCTAATCAATCCATCCCATGGCTATCCTCAAAGTCCGTTTTCAGGGAAGGAATCCCATTGCCGATGTAGTTCCTTTCCAATCTAAGTCCATGCGAGAAAGACAAACTGCCGTACTAACATTTTGGTCACACCCTTTTGCCCTCTAAGAGTCACGGGACCCAGCGGGTGTGGCCATATCGGATTAAGATGGTCACAGGACTCAGTTGGCAAACTGGCGTGACCTGAATCTCAGCACCGCAGCCTGTCTTTTTCGTCAGCCACTAGTGCTCAGGCATAGCTGGCAACTTTTACGAAATATAACTAACCGCATTGCGTAAAACACAATTTCAGAGGAGCGATACGCGCAGGGGCCCCCGGCCGCTAAACGCTGCAATTTTGCTATATTCTAAGGCGAAACTTGCTATTTACAAAATGTGGTTTGTTACATTCCGTAGAAATTCGCAGCTATGGTTTAAGTATTGTGCGAGAACTGAGCTCGAAATTACTTTAGAACTTTGAAATCATCTAAATACCAGTTTCAGGTACATGTGTACTTTTCATGAGTGAATATTAAAAGAATGTTGTTGTGCATTTTTATATCTTATTTTGCAGCGTTTTCCCTCGTATTTGCATTGGCTGTGACTAAATTATTGGCGGATGATGAAGTGGTTGAAGTGGTCGAAGTGATTGCTCCTACAATGTAAGAAGAGAAAGATGTTTATGCTCTTAAAGTCTTAGTTTTTTTTTTTTTTTTTTGTACACAGTTATAATAAATTAACGATAGGATATTTTGATAGATCTTTTGATGTATTTTTGGTATCCAATAATTTTGTAACAGTGTTTTTAACGCATTACGCGCATTTAAATATGCAGGAAGGGTTAGTACGGTTTTGGGAATCTATCGAAATCTTATTTCAACCCTCTCCTAATAAGTATTAAAGAGTTTATAACTTCCGTTTGTCTGCATATCTGTGCACTAAGTACCGTAAATAAGTTTCAATTAGTACGAATTTTATGTGTTATTGCTTCAGGCTATGCGAGGAAACCCTATTGAAAATGCTGAGTGCTGCTTACGTATGCATTAATATCTACGTGTGCAGCCATAGCTTAGAGTAAAAAAGTGGCAGGCGTTCATATATTTCAGATAAAATAAATATCTTACAGGGGTCCCAAAAATGTAGTAACGTGCTCAAATTTTTATTTGGTAAGTAGGTAATGTAAATTGACAAAAAAGAAGTTTAAAATAATGTAGTTAAAGAAGACTACGCCAAGTAAAACACAGCAATAACTTTATTGCAACCTTGTTGCAATAAAAGCGTTTTCTGTGGATCGCTAATTTTTAAACAGCAACGCATTTTAAATTTGTGCAAGACCCCGTTTAAAACAAAATTCCAATTAGTAAAATGTGGGGTATACACTAATGAGGGGATGCACAAAATTTCAAGTTTTCATCATAAAATGCCTTAAAGATATCTTTGAACATAGATGCTAGATCAAGGTCTCAACATGAATTTAAATGTAAAAGTTTATTGCTGTACGAAAGAAGAAATCTTTGGTAATTTCTGTACAATCCCTGAGACTTCCCTTCGAGAGCTACTGAAAGTGGTTTAAGTCCGCATGTATTTATTTTCATATCTCTGACACTTTTTAGGATATAATTTTCAAATTTTGTACATCACCTCATTAGTGTATGGCGGAGGCACATTCCGCACACCTAGCTGTGTCAGAAAACTTCTTTAGCTCTCTGGCGCCGTATGGGCGATTAGATCGACCGCCATATTGTTGTTAGTTAAATGGATCCGTGGCAACAGCTGCACTTTTTCAATGTTTGGTAATCTATCTAGTTGGTTTTCTATATTGATTCGGGTGTGCTTGCGCTTCAAAGGGTTAAACATTTAATTTTTTAATTTCTCCTATTTTAAAAAAGCGGTTTTCAATTAATAGCATTTTTAAAATATGAAATAAAAAAAAAGTATAATCTCTTTTTCAAAAATCTGAATAATGTTTTACGATTTTGAGTGAATTTTGATCGCATTTATTGTCTAGTTTAAAATAAAGCCTATCAAGGCAGACCATCATGAAATTTTGCAGCAGTTGCTTCCTTTGCAAAAATTGCTCTCAGAAGGAAATCTGTCTTTAAGTGTGAACCTGATACTTAATAAAAATCTCTCTGCATAAAAATTAATTTTTATTCTGATTAGATCTTGTACGCAAAAGTTCAAATCATTACCTCGATTCTCTTTCCCTCCCCCATCTCTCTGAAGTTTTGAAAACTTATTTCAGCAATCTATTTTCTGGAGTTCAATTTTTCAATTTCGTGTGAGCTTTTTTTTTTTTTTTTTTTGAGATTTCTATATGTTTAAAAAAACTGAACTTATCTCTCTGTGAGAGTTCTTTTCTATAGATATTGGTTAAATTATAAAGCATAGTTACTGAAAATTTTTTTGTCCTGACTTCAGGCTTATTATAAATGGTCAATAGTGTTGTTATAATAAGTTTAATCATTTTTAGGAGTGCTTATGAAAATGAAACATCTGAAATCCAGGTAGAAAACTTCAACAAGATTCATTACTTGCCTAAGCGGGGGTTAATTCAACGCCCCACAATGGAGGCAAGACTTTACATCTTCGTCCGCAAGACCAACAAGAATTTCTTAAAACAAGTTCAAAAGATAGGAATGCAACAGAATGGTGAGTACAAATTAACCTAAATCAGGTATTGAAATGCTTGAAGTTGCGAAACTTTATCTGTCCAAATAAGGTGTTTCTACAATACAGGGTGGTCCACACATACTAACTGTTGCAATTCAACCCATTAAACGTCTTGGAAAAGGGCAAAAATGTGAAGTTGTTTTTACTTCACGATGGGTTCAGACAGTGGTGTTCAGTCACTGAACTTCAGACGCCTTTTCTGTCCTGGAATAACGAATAGCTTATTAAGAAAATATAATTTTAATAAACAATTTCCGAGATTTTTTTCTTTTTCTTTTTTCCAGTCAACATGACATTTTCGCAGTTTGTTAGAAGGTGTCCTCGTGGCAGAGAAAATAGTTGAGATATTAAATCAACTTCTTTCTACGAATATGCAATGTTAATTTGCTACCTTCTAAAAATAAAAGCGTCTTCTGTGGCCAGTAAAACTTCAGTCACTGGCCTGAATGCTCATTGTAGCGCAAACACAATGGTGCCTGAAAGGCATTCAGAGACCAGCAAGGAGAAACAACCCTGGGTATCTTTCCGAAGTTAACTTTACAGAAATATGAAAGATATACTGGGTGTTTCAGAAATGACCGATATATTTGAAAAATCAATAAAAACTAAACGGGCAGCGATAGAAATTAACCGTTTGTCGCAATATGCTTGGGACAACAGTAAATTTTCAGGCAGACGAACTTTCGAAATTAGTTATAATTTTCAACAACAGATGGCTCTGCAGGAGATTTGAAAGCTATAGAAGAAAACGCAGTCTGTGAGTTCGGCATTCTGTTAAGGTGCTATCACACGAGAGCTCTACGCACTGCAAAATGCACATACAACACTTTTGTACTGCAGTTTTGCCCTTCAGTCAGGCGAAAACCGTTGTGTGATAGTATTTCCCCTGACACCGGACTGTTTCGAACAATGTTGAAAAATGTTTGGTATGAATGGCGAAATCAGCCAATCAGAGCTCTAGAAACTGTCCACACCTTCATTCAAGATGGCGACCTCCATGCCTGCAATGTGGACGGTGGAAATAGAAGCCGATTTTATTTTCGAAGTGCAAATCAAAAACCATTATAAACTTTTTTACAGTATTTACTTAAAAATGAATCTTCGAATTCCACCGTCAATGTCAATGTTTGAATGCACGGGGCGCGACAGGACGAGTGATTTTTTTGACAAAAACAGCGATGACGTAATAACTGTTTTGTCACAAAACGAGCGATAACGTCGCCAAATCGGCAACCCCGTGCCAATCCAACAGATCGTTTTCTTGCCTTGCAATACAACCCTATACCTTGCTTTTAACAAGGAAAATGAAAGCGAAAGAGTTGTACGAGCATTTTGAAGGGCGAAAATGCGTCGTCTGATAACGGCTTTCGTCGCCCTTCTGCTGTAAGCATGTGCTGTTCACAGATTGCAAGTTTGCTGTGAAAAAAATGGTTTATTCCTTAGAACAGAGGATTTTTCTTATTAGAATTCTACCGAAACACAGTATTGTTGCAACAAACGAAGTTTTCAAATGGAAGTTTAATGTAACCAAAGGACCGAAAAGCGATACAATAAAGGATCTGTTTGAAAAATTTCAACGGACTGGGAACGTGAAGAATGAACGTGCTGGAAAGGTAGGACGACCGCGTACGGCAACCACAGACAGTGCAACAGGTGATCCAACACCGGCCTCCGGTTTCCATTCACCGTGTTGCAGCTGCGGTCGAAATTAAGCCAACGTCCACGTATGCGCCAGAGTTTACACCAGTAACTATACAAATTCAAACTCAGGAACTCTTCAGTGTTGCTTCCGTTAATGCAGAGAGATTCGCTAACGATATGGTGCAAAGGATTAATGACGGCGATATCCATGTGGGCAGCATTTGGTTTACTGACGAAGCTTATTTTTACCTGGACGGCTTCGTCAATAAACAGAACTGGCGCATATGGGCCATATTATTGCTGTGCATGGCGGATATGTGGAAAATATCGTAGTTTAGATTTTTTCCAGACTGCAGCGCCATCTGTTGGGGAACATTGTAACTAGTTTCGAAACTCTGTCTGCCTGAAAATTTACTGTTGTCCCAAGCATATTGCAACAAACGGTTTATTTCTATCGCTGCCCGTTTAGTTTTTATTGATTTTTCAAATATACCGGTCATTTTTGAAACACTCGGTATTGTAAAAGATCATGAGGCTGCTTCTTATGTTTATGTTGCAGTGGATCTAAACAATATTCAGGATTATTATTGATTCTACGTCTGCCTAAGAGGACGGCGATTTTTTAAAACCTCTCTAACACTATTGTTTCTTCATTTCTTCTGTTTCAGGAACAAACATTAGCCCCTGGAGAAGTCCTGAGATGACACGAAAAATCGACAAAAACTTTAATTGGTGTCTCATCAACCCGAGATTCAGAAATGGAAATATGACCTGCAAGACCTTTAAACAAAGATCGTAAGTCATTTACGGTGAATCAACGCTTTAAAAATCCTTTAAAAGAAAAAGTAGATTAGTGTTTATTATTGTGGTTTGTCTGTTTGTCAGTTTTCTCCCACTGAATTGTCATGATTGCTATGAAATTTATATATGTTATTGATACATCCTATGCATTGTGTAAATAGAATTAATTTTTACTCTTCGCAGAATTTAAAAAAGTCCAATTCACCATCACCGGGCATACAATGTTCAAAATGATGTGAAAAGACTATTTAAAAAAAAATCTATTAGGATTTATAATAGAATACTCGCTATCGAAAAAAAAGTGGGCATAGCCTTTATAACTCTTTTACAAGCTAAACAAAATAACTCTAAAAGATTAGGCTGCCTTTTCACAGAATCGGATTTCTATATAAAAATGATCTCCAATAATTTATGTCACAAATCTTAGATGAAGAAAGGGTATTTTATCTACATTTGAGGGGAGGGTATACTCCCAGTTCATTGTTTTCAAAATAGTATGTAAAACCAACTTCAGTTAGATTGCCTGAGTACAGTTGTATTAGACTCGTTATGAGTTTTCCTGCTCTGATGACAATAATTACGTGACAAGTAAAATAATTCTTCAGATTCCCATATTCTGAATAAATGGAAATATGCCCCAATCTCCGTAAGTTTGTAACTCCTTATTCATGCTAAAAAATAACAATAATGTGCTTTTTTAAAATTACAACGATAAGAAATTCGAATGTACATTAATTTGGCTGAATGCTGTATTATCGGCAACAACACATACTCACATTAACTGTGTAGGACTCAATCTGATGACATATTCAAGTTTTCAACTTTTAAAAATGAGCCCGAACTAATCGTAAGGATATTTTCGCATAAGAATATTTATTTGAATGTTATATATTATTATTTTTTCCTAAGAGTACTTATTTGAATGTTATATGACATTTATACAGGATGTACTGCCGAATTACATGTAGAAAAGGTTTCAAAATTGGAGGATTGAGGTCCAGAATATTTTACTGCAAGCGTCATCAAAACACCTGGAGGCCTAGAATGGGGATTTGCTTATACGACTACAAAGGTAATATTTTTATTGTTATCGTTTTTCTATCAACGTGAGAAAATTGTATTTTATTCGAATACTTTTCTGAGTGGGAGGAGTCCAGAGATAGTTTATATTATGAATTTCACCCTCTTCCACCTTTGCAAATAAGTATTAACCTGTTAACTCCTGAAAATAAAAATAAAAAACGAGGATTTTCCTTTTGTAGTGAGTGAGCAGTCATCGCAGTCGTCCTTTTTAAAAAAAAATTCCTACCTTTATCAATAATAAACTTTACTTCAGCAGTTGTTAATTGCTTCTTTAGATGTTAAGGGGCTTAGAGCCTATCAAGTTTTTAAAATATTAGACTATTTAAGTAACTTTTTGATGAAGGTAGGAATTTTTAAGGAAAGTAGGAAGGTGCCTGGAGTTGCAGTTTCACCCATTTCCTGTATGCTACGCTGGTCCTCAGCGTAATATTGCACCTAAGAAGTATCCAGGATTAATATAAATATGGAAGATTTTTTAGCTACTGTAATTAGAGGGTTTCTTTTATAAATGATCTCCTTTCTGTTTTCCCTACTTATTTATTCATTTAAACTTTAATCAACACCGATGAGACTGGTAAACGAATAGGATATTTAAATCCTTTTTTAATATTTCAGTTTATGAGAAATGTAACAGGTTATTTTATCCGTTTCAGAAGGTCAAATCAATAGAGGAAGCACTGCTGGCAAAAATACCAAGCTCAATGGTTTTGTGGAACGCCAGAAGAAGTGCGGTATTAGGAATTTGGTATCTACTGAAGCCCCCAATTCCGAACCCGGGACATTGGCGCACGGATCTATCAGCAAGTAGATGTAAGTTATATACAGTAAACTCACATTTTTGACTACTTCCAGCTCTAAAAAAATATAGATTAGTTTTTAGGATTTTGGTCTGTCTATCTGCCTTTACTTGAATTGTCGGCCCCCAGCAAGTACGACAAAGTGTACAAAATGAATCTAACGGCTAGGCATTGGTCCTTGCTATTCCACACTGCCCACAGCTTCGCGGGGTCTGCTGGCGTCTCCGCTACGCCTTACTGATTGCTATGAAATTATGTGCTTTACTGTTACATTTTTTTTTTCGAAGAAACACACACGCAAAAAAAAAAAAAATCTCAATACAACACCCAGCATCGATTGTTGAAAGTGTGTGTAAGATACGTTCATTTAAAAACAAAACAAGCTATTTGTATTTAATGAGATTTCCAATAGCATAATCGGTATCGAAAGAGGTGGTCATAACATTCAAAGCTAATCTATAGATTAAGGGGGGTCTTATGCCCTATAAAAGGGATGAAAATCAAAAAACGGGTTTTCATGTGTTTGTCTCATACTTGCATAAATAATTATTTATTTGTAAGAATTTTTGTATAACTATTCAATGACCTTTCTTGCTTACATTATTGTGTTCAAAAAATTCCAAGTTAAGAAATTTCTACTAATTAACATATCAAAAGCAATTATTTTTCGTTCACTGTCCGCAGCCTTCCACTCATAAACATTATTTTAGAATTTTTCTACATGCACTATAATAACACATAGCGAAAATGACCTATTATGTAGAAGCTATTTATCCCTGTATGGAAAAAAAAATCATGAATTAACAAATTAAATCCTTTACAAATTAAAAAATATATATATAATAACGGATATAAAGTAGGTCATTTTAATTATGTATTGTTAGTGTTAGGTAGAAAAAATATTTATTTTGTAAAATGATTTTATATGTCTTAGAGTACTTGCTGTGAACCACAAATGAAAAAAATAGTTGATTTTAATCTATTAACTAATTGAAACTTATTTAACTTGGAAAACCAATCAAGACGTTGCAAACAAATATCTCCCCAGTTCTTTATTTTCAAATTGTTTGTTAAACCGACGTCATTTTAGATGCCACTGGGGCGGCCTACGTCAAAAGCATGCCGGAAATTCTATAACTGGAAATAGCTAACACCCTCTGTAACTCTTTAACACATCATATTTCTTTCTCAAAGAAATCAGTGAAAGCAATGTGTTTCAGGGGCGTAGCCAGGGGGGGGGGGATATCGGGATATATCCCCCCGCGAAATTTTTGGATTAGTGATGAAATTCCGTCTGTTTATACACATATAAGTTCATATCCCCCCCCCCCCCGAAAAATTTTCCTGGCTACGCGCCTGTCTCAAATTACTATGCTTTGACAAGAAATTCCAATGTGCATTAATTTTGCTAAAATGTTTATTAAACCTCCTACGCTTACGATATTGAGATTTGCCATGTAGAATTTACTCTAATCCTAGATTTCGACTTTTAACAGTGAGCTTGAACTCGTCTTGAGCAGAAAGGAATATTTTTTGCTACAGAACACAATAGATGTTTATATTATTTTAAGGTTACATGACATTTATAGACTTTTTTTTTTAATACCTAGGTACTTGGTACTATATCATCCAATATCGGCTGGACACTGGACACAGACTATGAAAACAAATTAATTGTATTGAACTATATTTTATTGCATTTCAGACATTTTCATTCTGTATGTCTTGTTAGCACATATCAGAGTAGACTCTGGACTTATGCTATGAAGACTAATGAATTATATTGCTGTACTACACTTAGTACATTTCAAATTCTTAATGTATGTCTTGTTAACACTTCTGTTGTCTTGCACTTTTAACATCTTGATGTATGCATTATAAAAAGACAATAAAAAATATAAAATGTTTGTATGTCTGCTATTTGTTTGTTTATAACGTATTTGACTTCAAACCATTTTGCCGATCTGTTTGAAAACATGAGCAAATGCATATACAAAATACAGAGAAAATTATCTTCTATTTTAAAAATCTGAAAATCCATCCGTTTTCTAACTTTTCGTAAAGTTTAAGCTTGTAAATTTACTTTGAAACTACATTCGTTGCTTAGACAAAGAAAGTGCAATTTAATGATTCAACGTAGTCGTCAAATGTACTAAAGAGGTTAAACTGAGTTTGCTAACTGTTGTTAGCAAAAAAGTTGAGTGAGGAGGACTTTTCTAAATTGTTTATTTTTCTAAACTTGATAAGTAGATATTGTGTTTATCATTATGAGGTTGAAGTTCCACATCAAAAAACATTACTGTACACCAGAGGAAAAAAAAATCCACTTGCTCTTTATCTGCATACGTACATACAGGGTGTACAAAAAAGGTAGTGATACGCTTCAATTCTTTATCTATTGAAGAAAAGTGGGCATTGCGAATTGAAAAAAAAATGTTCGTCTATAGGAAGACTACATTAAGAAACAATTCCTCTCGTTAATTTTCAAAAAATATGCATTTTACAATTGTACACGGCCCCCACTGAAAAAATTCTAATTAGTAAAATGTGCCCTATATAATGAGGTGATGTACAAAGTTTCAGCCTTTCACAATAAAACTCCTCAGAGATATACCTTGAAACTTAGATGGTCTTGAGCTATACATGATTTTGAATATAAATGTTTATTGCTAGAGTGGAAAAAAAAAATTTTTCTTTAGAAAGTTCTGCACGACTCCTGAAATGCGACCATTCGACGTTGATTTTTCCCTTCGGGAGACATTGAAAAATGGTTTCATTCCACGTATAATTATCTTTATATCTCTGACACTTTTTAGATAATAATTCTTAATTTTTGTACATCACCTCATTTGTGTAGGGAGCATATTTTACTAATTGGGAATTTCTTTGTACGGCGATCCTATGCAAATTAAGAAAGTGTAACTTTTTTAAAAATTAACGAGTGGAGTTATTTTCGTAGTATAATCTTTTTTCTTTTTGGAAAAATGTGTATAATTGGTATAGAAATTTCTGTGGCTTCCTTTACCCCCCATAGTTTTGTGTTGTTGAATGCAAAGTCGTAATGTTTGTAGCATCTGATATTTATTCACACGTTCACGCAATTTATGAAACTGCTTTTCAAAAAATTCACCGAATGAGGCTTATGAGCATCACCTCATGATTGTATGGGGCACAATTTACTAAGAGGGAATTTTTTCTATGAGGGTCTTATATTAATGTGGTGATGTTTTGTATATATATTAGGGTGACGCAAAAAAAAACGATTTTTTTTTTTAGTCTCGTGTGGAAAAATGTTAGTTTTTGATGTTTTAAGAGCCCCCTCCAAAGAAAAGCTCAAAAAAGAATTTTTAAGAGGTCTCTCAAAAATTTTTTAAATTTCAAAAATCGTCAAAAATCGATTTTTTTTTCTTTTTAATTTTTTTTCTCGTTATGGTATAATTTTATAAACCAAAAAAAAAGTTTCTAAGTTTCAGTTCAAAATTTAAATTCTGAAAGGTCGCTCACAGTTTTTTTAAATTTATTAGTGCATTACTTTAGATTTTTTTCGAGCGACCTTTTAATATTCAAATTAAAATTCCATACATTTTTTTCTTTTATTTAGTACAATAATCGATAAAAATACACTACGAGATGAACTAAAAATCAATAAAACCTGTTAAAATTTAAAATTTGGTTTCAGAATTAATAACAAAGCTTATTGAAATATTGTTAAAATGTTGTAGTTGATTAAATAAAATTATTAAATTAAAAAAAAATATGTTTTATATATTGTGCTTGATTTTTAGTTCATCTCGTGGTGTATTTTTATCGATTATTGTACTAAATAAAAGAAAAGAATGTATGGAATTTTAATTTGAATATTAAAAGGTCGCTGGAAAAAATCTGAAATAAAGCACTAATAAATTTTAAAAAATGTGAGCGATCCTTCAAAATTAAATTTTGAGCTGAAGCTTTCAGAAACTTTTTTTTTTTTTGGTCTATAAAATTATACCGTAGCGAGAAAAAAAAATTAAAAAAGAAAAAAAAATCGATTTTTGACGATTTTTGAAATTTAAAAGAATTTGGAGCGACCTCTTAATTTTTTTTTTTTTTGAGCTGTCCTTTGGAAGGGGCTCATAAAACATCAAAAACTAACATTTTCACACACGAGGCTAAAAAAAAAATAGACTGTCTAAAAAATTTCAAGGGAGTGTACATTAATTGCAGGCATGTGCCTATAGATCACTTACGATTCTTTTGAATTCTATCAAATAAAATACGCACGAATAAGTTTGCATTTTTAAAAAATAATTTAGAATTTTAAAAGGATTTTTGATTTGGCATATTATATATATATATAAATATTTGTGGCATGTAAAAAGAATTTTTGTAATGTATGATATCGTAGAATATTATGCCGATGAATGACTGCATACACTTTATGTGATTTAATTTTGTTTGATAAGAAGCGAAAAAAATATTTCAAATGAAAAGGCATAATTTAAGGCTGTTCCTCTAGAAACTTTTGAACAACTTAAAAAAAAAATCCGCTAGAGATTCCAAAATTTTAGAATGTCTCTTTACAAGTTGCACTGTGAGCTGACACTGACAACGAACCTGTAGGAGTTACAAAATTGTTAGGAAAAAAGGCTAAACATAGGATATTTCGCTTTTTTTCCAAAAGACTAGTAAATACTCGCCCATTTTGAAGGCAAGTTTTGTGTTTATGAATTTTTTTCTGAAAGTTGCATGAGAAATACAGCTTTAATGTGAATGTCAGTCAATAATGCATAGGATGAAGAAGTATATATATATTTTTTTGATTGCTTAATTTCATTAGTTTGTTTTTAAAGTTTATGATCGCTCTTTAAGTAGAACACCCTTAAAAATGAATTACATTATTAAACTCGGTAAAACAGAAACGCAAATAGATAAAATTACTAAAAAAATGCTTCACAAGAAGGCGAACACTCATATAGGATTCAATTTATATAATTCCCTGGCTGCTTAGCTATAGTTTAATATTCCACTATTTGCTTATTCGTTTACAAGTACCAAAATACACTTTTGTATTAAAGTACCATTTACATTTATAGCAGTCAGTAAATTTATAGTAGTACATTTATAGTAAGTTTTTTTGTGGTAGTTTTCTGAAGCTTTGACTATTTGGTATTCCTGCATAGAAAAAAAGAAATATCCAGTTAAGCGTTTCATTTACCACTTTTGCAGTAGTAATTTCCTTTTCCTTTGTACTTTATCTTGCTGGCATTTTTCTTTATTGGGAGAAGGAATATGTATTCCTTTCATGAAAATTCTCCCGTTAATATCCAACAAATTCAAAGGAATAGTTGCTTAGAAAATCAGCAGTAGAGTTGTTAATTGAGGCAGGAAAGGTGCAGTGCTTTTCTTGTCAAAAATTATTCTGTTGAAAAGGTATAAACACACTGTGTAAAATTGTAGTAAACTTCATACATTTAGTGAGCTTGATATCATATCGAATGCAAACCAGCATCGTTTTCTTTTAACCCTTTGAGGCGCAACCCTTTCCCAATGCCGAAAAAAGGGCAGCCGTTGCCATAGCTCGACTTAACTACCAGTAAGATGGCGGACGATCGAAACGTTCATCGCGTGCCACAGATCTAGAGACCCTTTTTTGACGCAGCTGGCTTGGGCAATCTATCCAGCTGTTCTCGCATTCTTCCATTTTTCAGGAGATGCGAGTGCTGTTAAAAATAATCCTCACAATTTTTTTACGGGAAATGACGTGCTAAAAAGTAAAGGATTCTCGTGGAGCTATGTCACACGCAACTATTTTTATAGAAATCAAATCTATTCTTCGTGAATGGCAACAGTCAAAACGTCAGAGTTTGGTGTTCCCCGGGAACACTGCGCTTTAAAGGGTTAATTCCTTCATGTTAATCTTCTTGCCGTGTTTCGTCAATATAATTTATTTTTGGGTATTTGTATAAAATAAAATATTTTAAAATATATCGTTTGAAGGGAAGAAACGGCTGCGTTCACGACAGTCCATAATAAGTTTGAGATCACACTGAACCACTACTTGACAACTAAAATACTTTATTTTTTAGAATATAATAATGAAAATCACGATAGGAAAATCATGCAACAAAAATGAAAAAAATATATTTTCCTTTTTTAATTTCCACAACACAACGGTTTTTCTTTAGAATTATATTTTACTAAAATCTATGGTAAAGAAATATTTATTTTTCAATCCTCTGGGAGTCTTGGAAAATGTATAGTCGTTTTCGGTGAACAATACAACAGGCATTCGCACGAAATAAGCAAGAAAACTACTTTGAAGCATTAAAATTGAAAATCAGTTTATGCTATATTTTCGTTTTTATTGATACAGAAAACCCAGTGGTAAAAAAATGCACATTGGCATAGTACTAGGGCGTTATTTAACATGTTTGCTCTCATTTTTGTGAAATCCACAACGCGACCAAGATTAGAGACCTATTTTTACGAAAGCTTCCTTCCGATTTAGTCATTCAATTTTCGTTCGAAATGAAAGTTTAGAATATTTTTTGGTAGAATAAAGGACAGTAGTAAATTAATATACACTCATTGCCATAAAAATTGGCGCGCCAATAAGTAACTGTGGGATCGTTGCGAACAGTGGCGGCTCGTCATTAAGGGCCAGAGGGGCCTGGCCCCACCAATTAGCCATTGTCTAAATCAAAGTATCTTCCTATTATGCAAGACACCTATATGTCTTTCAATAATTTACCTTCATTGAAAAAATGCACGCATTTTACTCTATTTCAATACTATCCATTAAAAAAAGCACTTAAAAAAGCGAGCCCCTATCTAAACCATGCATGGGCCATGGGCGGGCTTGCCCTGAATTTGGCGTCTTTTCCCCGTTCACCGGGTTGGCATATTTGGCATTGAGCACAAAAGCCATATTTACGCGGAATTAACTTGGCTTCCAAACGGCTTATTTGGCGCTGTCTTCGGGGCCCAGATCTTCGGGCCCTCGCATGGTGATCTACACGACTGTACGGGGAAATTTCGGCAATCGGTAGCTATTGGCGAAATTTTCCGCTTAGGAGGAAGTCATTTTTTATTTGCGTGATCGTATTTTTGCAGTGCAGTCATATATTTTTCTGTTTTATTTTCTTGATTTACGAAAAGCGATGTATAAATGTCTTTTATATATATATATATATATATATATATTGATATTGATTTTAAACTAAATAAATCATCTAAAAATTATGAACAGGCAGCTATAAAGAATATAAATATTAAATAATTAAATGTAGCTTTTCGTTTAGTAATAAAGTAAACTTTTCAATTTCACATAATTAGGTAAAAATAGCAAAAGTTGAATTGTCATTTGAGGAATTTTAAATAGTTACGCTGTGTGCACGTGGGGATTGGTTGTGCTATATGTATATATATTTTCGCGATTTTAATTGGCACTATTTTTTTTTTTTTTTTTTTTTTTTTCGGGCCCCACCACTGAAACGGGTCACAAGCCGCCATTGGTTGCGAAACTTGCAAGCACGTGTCAGGCAGATACGCAAATGATTAAAAATGAAGTGTAATAAATTTACATGTGTAAAACAATAATATTTCTTTTTTTATCAAGGAAAAAATGAACCTTCTGCATTGAACGTAATAAAGTGGACATAATAATAATTTGAAGAAATGCATTTGTTTCAACATCAGGGGTATTTTTGATACTTGTTACGTGCCAAATTACGTACATAAGCACTAGAATGATTATTTTAACCTAATGTATGGTAACAGTAAGTGGACCTTTTCATGTTCAATAGAAAAATAAACTTTTACTTACAATGAAGAAAGGCGTATGAATTTTGATTTATTTTATTAGACGATCCAGTTTTTTTGGCTAATAATTAGTTAATATTGTAGAAAAAAAAACTAACTTTTTCAACAAACACTGAAAGGGGGAAACTGTAACGATTTTTGAGAATAACCATATGCAATGCAAAAAAAGATAAAATATAGATTTTGAACATCCGTTTTAGTTCCAAATACTCTTTATCTTACAGTATTCTACTTCACACATAATTATTTGGACAGGAAGACAGGTATAAACTCGAATAAGTTTATTGTACAGTTACTACTAGGACTAAGGAAGCGTGACGAGAAGTGTCCTAAAGTACTAAAGTGTAAAGGATATAGGGCCGGTCTTTTCAGAAATTGCAAACCCCGCTTTCTACGGTTTCTGCTCAGTCCTCCCATATTCGTATAGGATATTTACGTTTGTAGAAATTCAAAATCTGTCACGACGAACTGATGGGTAATGCAAAAGACCGTGGTGTAAGTCAGGCAGATAATTCAATTTTGAGATGGAGATTTTTATATTATTAATCCCACAAACTCAGAATTATTCACTAGCCAATTGTTTACATAACTGAAGCTATTAAGATACAAAAAACAGATTGATACTGGCACTGAATTTTTTGTTACATAAATTTAAGTATTTACAATTTAAATTCTTACTAAGCTAAAGTCTTTCAAACTTTCAATAGAGACAAAAAGTTTCGGAATTTTTTTTTTTTAATCTGATATTTTAACTCATTAAAAGAAAATGTGTGAATTAATTTTTTTTTTTGTTAAGAATAGGGAATCTTTTGTCTTACCTGAGACAAACCTTTTACTAAATATAGCTGAATTACACAGCCAGAGATTATAGAAACAATCAGATTTTGCGGTTCTTATGAAAACCAATTTAATTGTATGAATATATGACATTAATGTTTCTCATGTATGTATATACAGGAGTGTCGATAAAATATAGTAGTATGCTTTAATTCTTTATTCATTAGAGATACGTTGGCAATGTAAATTTTAGAAATGTGGAAAATAACGTAGGTCAACTTTAAGAAAAATATTATCTCGTTGATTTTCAAAAAGTGTCACTTTTTAAATTTTTATACGACTATCGTACAAAAGAATTTCCAGTTAGTAAAACGAGCCCACCTGCACTAATGAGGTAATGTACGAAATTTAAGAATTATATCCTAAAAAGTGCCATAGATATGAAGATACATATATGCTAACTTAAACCGACCTTTCAATTAGCTTTCGAAAGGAAAAGAAATCGCGTCGGATCGCGTTTCAAGGGTCGCAAAGAAATTAAGAAAAGAAAAATATTTTTTGCACTCTGGCAATAAACAGATTCATGTATAGTCTCTGACCATCTTTGTTTAAAGATATCTCCGAGACGTCTTATGATGAAAGGCTGAAAAATTTTCACATCAATCCATTTGTGTGTTGGTGACATTTTACTAATTGGGTTTTTCTTCATACGGGTGTCGTGTACAAAGATTTAAAGAAAGCCACTGTTTGAAAATTAATAAGAAGACTTTTTTCTGAACGTTCTCCTTATTTTGGACAACTTTTCTATCACACTGATCTGTTGTTTCTAATGGATAAAGAATAAAAGCGGGCTGCATATTCTTGGAAATCTTTGTTTATATCGAATTTCTTATAAACTAATGTGTTTATGGAGATATATTTATTTCTAAAAAAAAAAAATATATTGTAAATGATAATCAAACCTTTTACCTTTTAAAATATCAACAGTTGCTTATTTCTAGGGCGAAATAAACTTAGTACTTTACTAAGAAGAAAGCTATTTTCCTTATCGCGACAGCATTGTTTTGTCACGAAGCAGTCTTTATTATGAGCTTACTTATATGAATAGCATTTTAAATATGGAACAAGGTACTTAGAGAAATCACAGTTATTGCGGATCTCTGAGGATTCTCATAAAGGAAAGGATTATAAAGGGTGTTGAAAACAACAGAAAAGCAAGCAGAAAGTAAAGGGAGATCTCCAAGAAAAAATATGAGTTGAAAAGGAAAGGAGAGTCGTAGGAGGTGAGAATATACTTTTTTTTATAGAATATGGAGAAAAATACACGATTTCTATGTTTTCAGAGGCTACTTTTACGATTTCAGAAGAATCGTGCAGAATACTGAGAGGGATTTTAGTTGTATGAAAAAACAAATATACCACTTAATAAGTTAACTTTGATTATAGTAAGTTAACTATGATTAAGAGATATTGAAATAAATATCTCTAAATCAAAAGAAAAATTATAATGATAATTAATAGATATAAATTAAATCTAGTAGCAAATCGTATACGTGGCTTATGGACTATTTATTTTCTATTTTATTTTGATTTTTGGGAATACGACTGATTATCTACACGAGGGATCTAGGCCGAGGGGATTTTTTAAGGGGTACTAACCCGCATTTATGCAAAGTTTGGGAGAAAACTATTCCGAACTGTTAGGTTAACGGGCGCGACCTGGGTTTGAACTAGGTACTTTCCATGTCCCAGTTGAGAGCACTGTGCGCTCGGCCTTTGGTCGGTCATTTTCTATTTGAAGAAGAAGGTTTATGTATGTAATGATTTTTTTTTATGTCTAAAAATGAAATACAACTTGAATGGAATGTTTTCGACTTACATTACTAATATTAGGTATTTTCAAGCTGCACAGCTCAGATCTTTGGAACCACAGACGTAGCCTTAATAAGAGTGTTTAGGAAAGTGTTTTATAATTGATACGTTGCGCACATTTTTTCTTCCTTGTTTATCTTTTCATTTCGGCCTATGCACTGGGAATTCGCTGTGACTTATCAAGCATTCAGTACGCAACAACATTTCACCATTTTCAACAACATTCTTATTACCTGTCCGGAATTTATCGTTTCAAAGCCCTTTAAAAAAACTCGATTACGATTCTTATTATATATTTGTTCTTCTCCGTGGATAATCACATCTTTTATAGAACTCCGTGGGGAGCTTCAAATAGATTGCATTTCCCTCGTCATAACTTGTTTCATCGCTGAAGCGTCGTTCAAATACATACGCAAATAACTGCGGAACGAGGTTTATATTGGAAATGTGCTCATTAAATATAAAAGAACAGAAAATCGAAATAACTATCTAGTTAGTAAAGAGTAAAATCCGTCCTTTCACAAAATACAGTAATAAGTTAAAACATTTTTGCGAAATTAAAGAATAACTTTTTAGTAGATTCAGCTATTAATTTTTACGCCGGGTTCTTATTTTCTTTGCTGAGGGTTTGTGAAAAGGAAGCAAATGATTAAATGTGAAAAATGGTATTTTCTCTTAAATTAAATGTTGTTTCCTTGTCAGATTTCTAAATATAGCTTTGATATTTATTTAATTTTATTTTTAGCTGGAAACTTCTCACGTAATATATTTGAATTTCAAAACTCATAACTTTATTACTGCAAATTCAGCGCAGCAAATGTGCAGTATAAATTCTTAAATTCTATACATGCTGTATTTCAATGTACAAAATTCATTGCTTTTTCCCTGCAAATGCAGTGAAAATATGCAGCATTAATGAAAAAAACTTCTTCAAATCCAAGTTTGAGATCTTTATAAATAATAAAAATACGGCAAGCTTAATGGGTTAAAGGGATCCTGAATTGAATTAATTAAGACTAGAGAAAGTCGGGTGTTAGAATTTAATTTTGCGAATGTTTCATTTAAAATTGCCTATATTTGACTTGTTTCTACCATGCTCAATTTATTAAGATAATTTGTTTTTCCACGATTCTTTGAAACATTCGCACTGAAAACATAATTTCCTCTGCACATTTGGGACTGAATATTTAATGTGAAAAAAGAATGAATTTTGTACACATTGAAGTCTAGCACAAGAGAAGTCTCAAACTGAAAAGAAAAATGGAACTAAATGTGAAAGATACTTTTAAAAATCGACAGGGAAAAAGCATTTAATTTAATAGTAAAGCACATGTTTCAGATTTAATCATTTGCTCCCTATACACAAACCTTCAGTAAATGAAACAATAACCCGGCATAAATATTAATATAGCCGAACTACTAAAAGGTTTCTCTTTAATTCCACTAAAATGTTTTAAGTTACTACAGTATTTTGTAAAATGACAAATTTTATTTTTTACTAACTAGACGTTTCTTTCGATTTCCTGTTGTGTTACAGGAACAGAGCACATATTTCCAATATAAACCTCGTTCCGGAGTTATTTGCGTATGTATTTGAACTACACTTCAGCGATGGAACAAGTTATGGTGAGGGAAATGCAATCTATGTGAAACTACCCACGGAGTTCTATAAAAGATGAGATTATCCACGGTTCAAACAATCCACGGAGGAAAAAAAAGTAAAATGAAAATCATGATCAAGGAAAAAAAGTAAAGAAGGCTCTGAGACGATGAATTCGGAAGAGCTAGTAACAATGTAAAATTAAGAAACGAAAGAAAATGCACTATAAAACACTTTCCAATACAAAGGCTAAGGCGGAGCATGCGAGTACGCTTTTGCAAGCGTAACACTCATGCTGGAAAGCAACATTGTAATCGGAAGGAAATCTTCACTGTTGCGCCTTTGCACAGGGATAATGAGTTCCAGTGATGTCCACAGTATAAAAACAAATTTGAATAAAAGAAAAAGTTTTTAAGTTAAAGTACCTTCTAAGTACTACTTTAGAAGTTTTTAAGTCAAATACAATTTGGTTATTCGATTTCAGTGCAACCGCTGCACTTTTTCAGCATTGGTGCTATTTAATCTTATTTTTTGCGAATAGCAGTGCAAACTCTGGAATTGGGAGGTTTCGTTTACGTGGTTAAGTGGTGGTGGTCAGTAGGTGGTTTAGTTTTTTAACCCGACCAAATCGCGTTAAAAAGCTAAACACAGAGGAAAGTACTTTTTATTAAAAAAAACACTGTTTATGCTTGAAGTATTTATAATGAAACGAAATAATAATGAGAAATATCGATATTGAATTCCTTTACATTGACACGAATGCTTTAAAAATTTCTATTTTATTAAAAGTAATGGCCAAACAAAAGGCAATCATATTAATAGTTTAAGAAGAAATAATATTATTTAAATATACATACGTGTTTAAGGTATTAGGTTATTGTTAACCTATATATTACTTATTGTGACTGTCTCTCTACATGATTTCAAATACACGAGTACGCTTATTGTGTAAACGTGAAATATTTTTGTTTGATATTTTGCAGACTTATTGTTGGATTTCTGTTTCTTTTTCTTAATGCGAGTGCAAAAATGTGTCATTACCTCCCTCACTCCACCCAAGACTACGAGTCGCGTGACTTTGAAATAACTGCCGTTCATTTGCATTTCCCCCCCCCCCTAACCTTCTTTGTTAAAACATCGTCACCAGAGTCACAGATAAATTTAAGAAGCTGAGAAAAAAGCAGGTACGTCCTTGCGAAAGTTGCAAACACTTCCTAATAAATCCATATTTTAATTTATTCATCGGGGATTTTTCAAGAGTTGTCCGCTTCAATGTGCACGTTAAAACAGTTAAAATTGCATCTTTATAAGTTTTTGCTGAGTCTGTTTGAATAAACAATAATGTACGTAGGCGTTACGTTAGGTACGTAGCCCTGACGGGCTTCTTTACTCCAAATCGAATAAGGGCAAAATCATGTGTAGTATTTGTATGATAAAGGTTTTCTAAGAGAATTCCAGCAGGTATGTAGTGAAGCGAGCTCTCTTCAATCTGGTTACAGTAATCAGCATTAGTATGGACAAAGTAATCCATGCTTACGGTAGTTATTTACTTGAGATATTTGAATTTAAATTTTGAGCTTCCTTAAAATTGTGCTTACCTAAACACCAAATAGTCTTCAGTTCCCCAGAGTGAAAGCTGAAATCTTGCTAAGGCATGAATATCTGTCTAGCCCTACGGATAAGGATTTTAATTTATGCATTAATCTAAATCACTCTATTGTGCATATACCATTTTTAAACAACCTTTGATAAAAACCTTTACATCCGTGTTATATATGAACCATTCCTTTCTTTCAAAACATTCCAAATAATGCTTCATAATTAGTGATTTAAAAGGAAGTGTAAACTGTAAAATGAATTGCTAATCAACATGCAAAAGTTATTGTACAACAATTAATAATGCTGATGAAGAAGTTTCACTTATGAAGACAATTTTACTGAGATATTTTTCTAAGTTGCACAGCTGTGCAAACACACTCGCTAATGAGATCATTTTGAAACTTAATGTCTATTTTAAACTCTCATTAAGGAATTGCAAGTATTTCGAAAATAAGAAACTAGACACCAGTCAGACGTCATTTAGAAAAAAAAGAATTCCTAAAAGCTCATTAGATCGTTAGCAGAATCAATTTTGATGTTCATTCTTAAGAGAAAACTTTTTTTCAAGAAGGAAATTATTGGACTATATCATGATATGAGAAAATAATCGTGCTGCTCATCTGAATTCAGAAGGACATTACATGCTTTGTTTTTCCTTCACAAACAGAAATTACGCATATTGTCATGCAAGAACAAGACTTCATACTTTAAACTGCAGTACTGGCACATGCGGCTATGACTGGAATATCTTATTTGTATTCTTCAAAACAGTTTGAAGTACGAAGCTCCTCTTTTTGAAAAACTGGAAAATTTGTCAGTCGTAAATAACGTCGAGTATGTTTAAAGGATTATCGAAGAAGGCTAGTGAAGGTGACCAAGAATTTGAAGTATGGAACACAAGCATTAGATAAATTCATAAATATGAAGCTATACCGTTGATAAATGGCATGATCAATTTTGCGAGGGTCTGACATGAATTCTGATTCAGAATTTTGAAAACCTATTGAATTCAAAAGGATCCACGACACTTCTTTTAACATTTTCTTTTCATCGTTCAAGTAATGAGCACTTCCACACTTGTCAAACTCAGATTCAAGGTGTGTTTTAATCTTTCTAATACATTTCGAAATTCAATCCTGGGTATTTTTATATTTCTGATACAAAATAATAAAAATATTATTAGCCGCCATTATAATTTTGTGCAGGCTAACACTGGAGTGTAATTTCAACTATTTTACAAAAGTTATTGAATAGCTAGGTAGTGTAATTTGAGGATACTTATTTAGTTTAATATTGCTTACGCTCTTTAAAAACGTTTTCATTTACTATCTTTTAGTATATATCACATGAATTACATGACTATAACTAATTAGTCCAGGCTTTTCTTATTTCAAGATAAAACGAAATTTTTAACTAAATATAGTGCATTAGGAACAGAAAATTTGACCTCATTCGCCATGTTCTACTGTATAGCATCATTAATTTTTCAATTACCTTTTTTGTAATGCTAATGTAATTATAAAGATAATTACTGGACATAGCAGAATTCGGTTCAGTTACAAACGAGTACTTCATATGTCAACAGAATTAACTAACCTTTCTTTTGTAAAATTTCTTTGGGCGTTTTTACTTCCTGAATAAGATTTCAAGAAATCAATATTTGGTAGCTAAATAACAAAGCGTTCTTGAATGGAACTTTTAACAATACGAAGAACATATAAGAAAACTTCTATTGCATATAAAACTAGACCTTTAAGTTATTTTTATAAATGGTAGGAAAATTCTAAAGATCTTTCGACATAAACAAAAGAATTACTGCAAAATATTCTCTTGTATGAAAAGATATATAATACTACTACTGAAAATATGCGACAGAGTTTAAATATCCTTCAAAAATAAATATAAGAAATTTTCTACAAAGTAAATGTCTTTTATATTAAAACTGGATTCTGCAGAATATATGTACTTTATTTATTAGAAAATAAAATGTTAAAGGTTTTACTTATATGGAGAAACATTTCATTTCAGATATAATAACCTACCCATTTTTGGCGACTTAATTAAAACAGTGAAGTTTAATATAGTTATTTTACAATGTTTTTAATTTGTCTGCAATATAATAAGGCAGACAATTGTATTACAGATGTTCTTCGTTATTTCAATGTTTTTGAAACGTTTATAGGTCCGAATGGCAGATAAAAAAATTAAAATAAATTCAATAATGTTATTTGAAGCAACCTTTTTTCATAAAAGAAAAATCTTTTCAGTTTAAAGTGTTTCTTTTGAAAACAAAATCACGGATTTTTAAATAGAATAAAACTGACTAGCCTGTCAAACATTATACGATGTATTTTTATTTGAATTTTTAAAAGTAATTCGAAAGTTTACCCAAATGGTTCTTGGAATGATTATAAATATACTTGTATAAAGTTACAAAATGTTAATCGATATATCACACGGAATGGATTCGGAGTTAAGAAAAAACACCTGCAAGATTTGCTATTTTCTTTCAATGTTATAGAGGTTTCTCAATGCATAAAGAAATTTTAATATCGAACTACACCGTGAAATTAAATTAAAAAGAGCCTCAAAATTGTACTGTACTTCAGCGTTAATTTTTGAAATCGCTTTTATTTATTTTCTGCGTCATCTTTTGTGACATCTCAATTATCTTAGCAAATACTTACAATATTTTTGCAAACTAAAATAGTCAATTATGTAATATTTTACTTGAAAAATTAGGTAGCGACTTAATCGTGTTTTTAAGGCAAAATTGTACGTTACTAGTAAAATAAATCGCCTTATTAGTGCAACGCGAAGAATGTAGTATCCATTTTAAATTACACATACCTTAATACTTGAGATATATCTTCCTAGAATATTACCTTTGTATACTTATATCTTGTATGAATACATCTACATTTATCATAACGTTACAAAATCTTTGAGTGGGTGTTCGTTAAATCGTCCAAAATGTTGGATTATTATATAAAAAACTTCATATGACGAATATTCCAGAAAATCGTGTCGCCGGTACAACTAAAAGTACAGAGCTTGTACAAATTTAATAACACAAGCAATCAGTAAATCGTTAATAATAAAGCAGTAGCTCAAAACGAAAGCGCTCAGCTTCTAACATCTTATCCACTAGCAATATCAACTCACGAGTGACTGAGAACACTTTTATAATTTTCTTGACGGGATATGATGCCACAGAGATCTCTGGATGGTTCCTCTAATTTTTTCATGATTCATATAAATAAAAAATTACAGCATATTCGAGAAACTTCGCCAAACTCGCCAAATTTGTTGCCTAGTGGTCAAACGGTCGTTAAATTTGTCTCCAAGTTTAAGGGGAATAGGTTTGCTAAATCCGCAACAATATGCCTGTAGAACACCCTTTCCTACCATACACTCAGTATAGCAGGGAAGTGTCACTATAATTTTTTAACAATACTATTCTTACAGCGAAAAAAAGGTTTACTACACATGATATTACGGATGCCCTTTCCTTTAAGTAAAAAACTCTGATTCTCACCTGGGAATTTCGCTTTAAAGATCGGAAAAAGTATTTTGGTAATTCGTTAACCCTTATATTGTGATATTGTCATAAGTGACGGCCTGTCTTTCCTAGAAAAGGGGTATAATATATATTTATGAAATGAAATTCTTATCATTATTTTAACACGACATATTTAGGAAAAAGAATAAAAGTGTAAAACTGAGACGTAAAGAAGTTGTTTTAGAGTAATATAAAATACAAATTTAACTAATAATATGCTCCATTCCAGTCTTTTTAGATTTTTTTGTTGTTTATTTATATTTATAATTAATGCTGCAAGAAAAGAATGTTCTGTAGAATTGAAAACATTCAGCAGAAATATTTTTTTGAAATAGGTCCAACCAAAATTTTGTTGAATTAAAAAAAATTTTTTTTCAGTGTGGGTGAGGTAAGTTTGAGAGTAATTGTGTAATTATGTAAAGAAAGACTTTAATGACAGATTAGAGACGAATTATGAGATTTTTCCTGTTTTGCTATGCAGGCACACGTTCCTGGTCCTGTTCGTCTCTGAGACTACTGTTTAACCCTTTGAGGCGCAACCCTTTCCCAATGCTGAAAAAAGGGCAGCCGTTGCCATCGCTCGACTTAACTACCAGCAAGATGGCGGACGATCGAAATGTTCATCGCGTGCCACAGATCCAGAGACCCTTTTTTGACGCTGCTGGCTGTGCCGCTGCACAGCCAGCAGCGTCAAAAAAGGGTCTCTGGATCTGTGGCACGCGATGAACATTTCGATCGTCCGCCATCTTGCTGGTAGTTAAGTCGAGCGATGGCAACGGCTGCCCTTTTTTCAGCATTGGGCAATCTATCCAGCTGTTTTCGCATTCTTGCATTTTTCAGCAGACGTCAGTGCTTTTAAAAATAATCGTGACCATTTTTTTACGGGAAATGGCGTGCTAAAATGCAAAGGATTCTCGTGACCCAATGTCACCCGAAACTATTCTTATAGAAATCAAATCTATTCTTCGTGACTGGCAACAGTCAAAACGTCAGAGTTGGGTGTTACCAGAGCGGGAACACTGCACCTTAAAGGGTTAAACATGCATAGAATATTGCTATCTTACTGCAGAAAAAAAGACATCTTTTTGAAAAATATTGTTTTATTTTCCGAACCCTAAATGTCTTACTTCTGGTGCCCAGAAGTATCATTCATTGTTTACTTCTACCATGAAATTTCAAAGTATACGTTTTGTGTTTTAAGGTTGTGTGATAAGAAATCAAAAGTTCTCTAACCCATTGCTATAGCCACACATCAAAGACAAAACATTGAGTTCCTTTGTTATCCTATGGAGAAAACTATTATTTTCCTCATAGCAATTATTGATATTTTGCTTCAGTTAGTTTCTTTTTACAGCCAAGCTACTTGCACTATGCATATAGTATGACTTTAAAAAAGTGGATATTGTTTTGCCCATGTTTTAAATGTTTAGATAAAATCGGAGAAATTAGCTTTGCAATCATTCTTTGGATAATTTAAAAAGTGTTTCTCGCGCGAAAGAAGTAAGTTCTCTACAAAAAAAGTCTATCACTGCCTTGGCCTCTAATACACTAGACTCAGATTTATACTATCTGCTCCATGAATCTGTTCAACATGTCCCGCTAAAATTCAAGGACTCTTAAAGTGCTCTACTATTGGAAAAATTTGAGAAATTCGGATTTAAAATATCGACAGAACAAATATCCAAGTTTCAGTAAAGGTGCATTGTGTATTCTGTACATTAAAAACACAAATGTGATTCTAATCATTGTGCTGCCTTACCAATAATTTGTAGTAGAGTCAAACCCGCTTAATGGAATATCGGTTAAAAGAATAGCCCTCATATTTAATAAATTTGAAATGTACCAAACCGTAATAATTAGTCAATTGGATCCCGGATAATGGAGTATACCGCTTATTAGAATAAATTTTCCTGGCTAAATGGCTATTCAATTTAACGGGTTCGACTGTATTATTTATTTACTTTTTCGATATGGTAAAAAATTCTACTGTATAGTTAAGCTGATCCCTGACTCACTCACTCTCAAACAATTCCGCTGAGCACTCTCTAACAATTCTGCAATCTGAGCTACACTGCGGGACATCGTAAATGCAACACCCTGAAGGAAGCATGCAAATAATATGAAATTTACAACATGCATTAGCTGAGGTGAGATATGCAAATGATTAGAATTTCAGCGCAGACGCACATCAAGCGCGCCTGTGGCGCCACCTCAAAGCGCTATTTAAGGCTTGGAGATTTCGACGGTTTCAAGTACAGCAATTGTGTTTTTCTTGCTTTTTTTTCAAAAAAACGATAAATTATGCCTCGTAGGAAACAACGATCATCTTTTGATCAAGTATCCGAGTTTGACAGAGGAAGGATAGTGGCATACCGAGATTGTGGGTTATCTTTCAGGGAAATCGGTCGTCGTATTGGACGAAACCAAACAACTGTGATGCGGATATGTGATCGTTGGGTGCAGGAGGGTACGACGGACAGACGTGATCGACCGCATCGACCTCAGTGCACCACGTCACGTGATGACAGGCAGATTGTACGCATGGCAGTGACGGACCGCTCAGTCACATCACGAACCATATCACAGCAGATTCAGTCTGTAACGCATCATCCAGTGTCTGCGCGTACCATTCGACGTCGTTTACAGCAGAATGGTCTGTCCGCAAGACGTCCGTTGCTTTGTCTACCTCTGACGCGGAACCACAGACGTCTCCGCCGCCAATGGTGCGATGAAAGAAGGATGTGGACGACAGAATGGAATGAAATTCTCTTTATTGACGAGTCAAGCTTCTGTATGCAACACCACGACGGTCGGATTCGAGTCTGGAGACACCGTGGAGAGAGGATGCTGAACAGCTGCATTATGCACCGTCACACTGGTCCTGCACCGGGTATTATGGTACGGGGCGGTATCGGATATCTCTCTCGCACTCCTCTAGTACGCATTGCCGGTACTTTAACCAGCCAGCGCTACATCTCCGAGGTGTTGGAGCCAGTTGTCCTTTCTTACCTTCAGGGCTTGCCAACAGCCATATTTCAGCAGGATAATGCACGGCCACACGTGGCACGCATTGTCCAAGGGTTCTTCGTCAATCACCAGATTGAATTGCTTCCCTGGCCGGCGCGCTCTCCGGATCTTTCGCCGATAGAAAACATGTGGTCCATGGTTGCTCAACGACTGACCCAGAGTTCATCCCCAGCTGTCACACCAGATCAACTTTGGCAACGTGTGGAAGCTGCTTGGTCTGCTGTACCCCAAGAACACATTCAAAGTCTCTTTGAATCAATGCCGAGGCGTGTGGCAGCTGTGATCTCCAACAACGGCGGCTACTCTGGGTACTGATTTTGGCAGGAACCACGCTTCATAGAATGCTGTAAATTTAATCATTTGTTACTTGGTCAACATGTTATCTACACAATAAATTTTGTTGTGATATCTCTTGTTTTTCTTGGTGTTGCAATTTGGGTGGCCAGCAGTGTACTTTAAAAGTCTGAAAATCCACCCGTTCCCTCATTTTTGGGCGATTTTTCGCTCTTTTCAGCTCTATTTTATTTCCGAGAGTAGTAAAAAAAAAAAAAAATGTATCATTTGCGTGACAAAATTATCTTGAAATTACGGTAAAATGACGTCACACAATTGGGGGATTCCAATTCGTTTAAAATAGTTTTTCCAGGTAACATGGTTTAATTTTTTTTTTTTCATTAAAATAATCGTCTGCTGAAGCATTAATATAAGAGGTGAATAGTACACAAAACGAAATCGTTCGAATGGGAAATGTTTCTACGCATTTCCAGAAGAGCATGAAATTCGATTTGGGTATATAACAAAAATTGAGCATGAAGTTATTTATTTTAGGTGGACGAAGATTAAATAAATTGTGTGTAGACATATTTTTGTCAAATGTTTTTTTCTAGCGCCCATTGTAATTGCCTCCGCAATGGGCTTTTTTTTTTCTAGTTAAATATATTCTTTAAGATAAAAATTACTTCATCGCTTTAAATGCCAGTAGACACCCATCAACAAAAACTTCAGACAACCCAAATAAATTTCTTAAACCTATAGAAAAACACATTTGTTTGGCATAATTAATATTCTGCATAAATCATATATAAATATAGGATGCTGCTAAAACAAATGACATGTAAAACTAAGCTAAGAAAACTTTTGTAAACTTTTCAAATTAATTATGAAAACCCTTGAAGCAAAACACCGTATAATTTTGTGCAAGGTTTCAAAAGAAGTTTTGTAATTTCGCTAATAAAGGTCATCGTTGAACTTCATGTAATGATTTATGGCCATACGTGTGCGTTTTATTTCATGCTCCTCGTAGTATAACCAATAAAGTTCTGAAATGTTTGTGAAGAAGTAGAAAAGCTAATCAAGAAATATTTTTGTCTCGTAAGAAGTAAACACCGAAAACTAATTAGTCTGTTCTCTAATTAATAATTATTTAAATAAAAAAATGTATTCGAGAATTAGGAAACTCTGCTTTTATGAAAATTAAGTGCACGAAAAGTTATCTAGAGTAATGCTATTTCTTATTAAAAAATATAAACAAAGGTCACAGTGCATTTCAGATGAATAGGTAAAACCTGCAACTTATCTTTTTTATACAAGACAATTTTAGGCACTGTGAAAAAATTGTCAACAGACGCCCATAAACATAAACTTCAGACAACCAAAGTAAATCTCTTAAACCTATAGGAAACCACATTTATCTAGCATAATTAATATTCTGCATAAAATCATATATCATATATTATAAAATTCTGCATAAAATATAAGATGCTGCTAAAACAAATGACTCGTTTAAAAAAAAATAAATTACTATGTAATTCAATAAATGAAAATGAGAGTAATATCCTAAAAAGTGTCAGAGATATGGAGATAAGTATACACTGACACAGTGGCGGATCCACGGGGGGGGCTCTGGGGGCTCGAGCACCCCCAGAGCTAGAAATACACTATGGATTAAAGAAGTTTTTAAAAAAATTGTAAATTTTCACATGAACTGAAATTTAAAAAAGTAGCACTGTATACATTGTCGGATCCACGGGGGGGCTCTGGGGGCTCGAGCCCCGCCCCCCCTCAGAGCTAGAAATACACTATGGATTAAGGAAGTTTTTAAAAAAATTGTAAATTTTCACATGAACTGAAATTTAGTTTATTTGATTTGTAACATCTTCAAACACGCCAAAATATCAAGAAATATATTCACAGTCCTAAGAATGTAAAGTGTAAAGGGTTGGTTTTCGTGCTGTAGGATTACGGCCAATTATCGGCACATGGAATCTAAGCCCATGGGTGGGTTGCACTCCGTGGGGGGTCTTTCAAAGGGGCCTAACCCTATTTACTCTAAGTTTCGGAGGAAAGCACGGAAAACTCCGAAAAGTTAGGTCGGCGGACGCGAACTGGTTTTGAACCAGGCACCTTCCAAAGTGTAAAGGGAAATGTTATTCTTGTGTGTAGCATAAACGGCTACGGGAAGGTGTAGTCGTGTGCCGGAGGACACGAGGCTGTTTGAGACCCATTCTCGGGGTTGGGCATTAGGCGAGGCGGTTCGGGACTCTGGTTTAGGGCCGTTATTGTGGGATCCTGGCCGGTCTTCGCTGGCCGGCAAAGCCCTGGAGCGAGCAGTGAAAATCCTTGGGCCGCTATGACTGTCAGTGGAAGAATCAGTTGAACTGCGGTTACATTCTTTAATAGGGGGATTCGATACATCTTTCCTTGGCAGTTGCTATCACGCGGAAAAGTCGCTGCTGGGCTGCATCAGCCCCTTTTATTAACTTTTGAGGTCGTGTCACATGATCCATGCAAGTTGCAATTATTGGCAGATCCCAAAATCTGGGCAACGGTTTTTCAAGGTTTGTTATGGCTTTAAAGACGCCAGACGGACTGGACGCGGGGACCGTCAACAAAATTACAAAGGAATTGCAAGGGACCGTGTAGCAATTGCAGCTTTTGAAAGCAGATTCCTTTGTTCCAACTGAATTAAAACTGCGTAGTTCTAAAAATGTGGGATTTTAGCAGGCTTCTGATTTGTAATGTTATATATATATATATATCAAGAATATTTACACAATACTTATTGAATGCTTGTGGACTAAACGTAATTTCTCTATTTACAAAAATGATATAGAGCTTTTATTTTTAAACAGAAGGAGAGGCACATTTTATTGACTCGCTATAGCCACAGTGGCTGGAGCAGTGTTCCCAGTTTTATTTGTACAGTGGAACCTGTCTAATGCGACTACCCTTGGGAAGAACAAAACTGGTCACCTTACAAAGGTGGTAAAGTGTGACGGTAGTATAGCGAAATTGCATTAAAGTTGTCACTATAGACAGACGATCTGTTTACCAAAGTGGTCATTTTAGCAGGTTCCACCATATTTGAATGGACGACGGCACACTGATACGGGAAAAAAAATCTTCCGTTACTCTCTGCATTTTATAGGGGACGGAGTTTGCGGTTTAGTGCGGAAATCTTTTATCGGTAAACCCCGAATTGCTATTAAAAAGTCGTAAAATTCGCGACGAGAATGCCCTCTTACCCACTGCAGTCACGTCTGGTTTTAAAAAAGAAAGCTCAAATTGTAAATAGCAGGTAATAGTGATAACAGTTCTAAATTGCAATTGAGGTTTGTTTACTACAGTTCTCACTGAAAAGGATGGGAATTACTTAAACAGGAAAACTTAATGCCATCCTAAAATGCGAAAATGTACACTGTGAACACTGTATACTGCATGGTGGCTGTGAAATGGGTTCAATATTGCATTCAGCAGTTGTACTCTGTACACACTAAAATGTTGGGCCCGCGAACAACAAAATGAATAATTGACGTTGCTGATTAGCCACGTCTTGTCGTCACTACAGGGGTTAAGGCGACATTTTTCTGGCGAAATTTACGACTTTTAATGGCCAGTCGGGATCTACCAACAAAAGATTAATGTGTTAAACTTGAAACACTGTCCCCCAACACAATGGAGAGAGCAACGGAACATTTTTTTTCCCGTATCAGTCCCGTCGTCCATTGAAACGCATAAAACACGTAGCTTATGAGCATCGGCCATAACTTGATCGGTATAGGGTATAGATCGGTATAGCTCTGCCCCCCCCCTTACCGAGTTTTCTTCGTCGGTTCTTGCAGCAGACAACATATTTATTTAGTTGTGATATACCATGTCTAATTACACTTTGGGAGAAAAAGTATTGGGAAATCAATGTATCATCCTAATGAAAAACGGATCCCCCCCCCTAGATGATTTCTCTGGATCCGTCCCTGCACTGACTTAAACCACTTTTCAATAGCTCACGAAAGGAAAAAATCATGTCAGATGTTGGTGTTTCAGGAGTCGCGGAGAAATTGCGAAATAAAATTTTTTTTTTTGTACTCTAGCAATAAACGTTTACATTCAAATCATGAGTAACAACTAAAACTCCCAATCATCTTTCTTTAACGATATCTGAGACATTTTCTGATGAAAACCAAGTATTTTATATACCATCTATTTAGAGTATGGGGCACATTTTACTGATTGGGAACTTTTTGTACGGTTGTCGTATAAAAATTTTAAAAACTGTCAATTTATGTGTGTGTGTGTGAAGATTAACGAGAGAAATATTTTCTTTGCGTAATTTTTTTTAAATTTATTTTCAACATTTGTTTCAATGTACATGTTCTAAAGAACTAACGCCTGTTACTATATTTTTGGGACACCTTGTATTATAAAACGCAGAGAAAATGAAACGCATACACATGACATTACTGTGAGAATTGCAAACAGGCGATCACTCGTATCGTGTGATTTAATTTATTCAGGTTGTATTTAGATTTTCTTCTCGTTTAATTAATTTTCTATTACTTATATATTTATTAACCTGTATAAATACCGGAATACACGCGAACAAATCAGTTAAAAGCACTATTTGGATGTATGTCACGATAAGATGTCATTTGGGGAAGCTTTCAAAAGCTTTAACTATTACAGTACTTCTATAAAAAGGAAGAACAGCCAGCTAAGCTTTTCATTTACCACTTTTTCAGTAGTAATTTCCTTTTCCTTTGTGCTTTTATCTTTACAGGCACTTTCTTAACTGCGGTAAAGCAAAGGCTATATATACTTTTTATGAAAATTCCCCTGGTAAAAGTCATCATATGAAAAAGAATAGTTGCTTAGAAAGCAGTAATAAAATATTTATTGGGGAATACAATATGTAGTTAAAAATTATTATATTGAAAAAATTTCCGTAATTTCTCAAGCAGCATAAGTCATGATTTTTTGAAAAACAGTCGCAGATTTTTCTTATTAAGTTTTAATATTAAAATAAAAGTATTGCATATTTTAAAGTCTAACACACTAATAAACCAAGAAAAGTCCTGTAAAATCTAAGTATTTTGCGTTATACAGTTTTCATTGATTCCAAATAATTTGTGTGCGTTAATTGTTTTTTAAATGGTCAATTTAAACGAAAACTTAATATAATTATATTTTTGAATACATATATTACAGACCATATAAACAGTGGCAATGCAAACCTATGCCAAAAAAAAAAAAAAAAAAAAAAAAATTGTCATCTCAATCTCCTGTTAATTTTCTCATCGGTAAAAACACGTTTAAATAGCTTTGGTATAACAAGAACATATATATAACAGCAAGGCTGTTTAAAGTTCTTTTGTCTAAAGTTCTTTTCTTAAATTTCTGATTATTTTTTAGTAATAAAAAGCGTCAGTAAAAAGTTCTATTAGTCAGTTATTCCCAACTCTGCAAATTTACATTTTTTCATTAGAAATATACAAGAGATCATAATAAATCAACATATGAAAAAATGGCATTTTTTATCAGCGTTAAATTAAGAATTATATAGTCTCGTAAAAATAACAAATTTTTCAAGAATGGAAAAGGATAAAAATAAAGGAAAACACGTAATAGAGATAATAATAAAGAAAAACGTAAAACATATGACTAACAGCGATTTCTAGTAATTCTTTAAAGCAGAGCTAAATTTAAATAATTTATCAGTTCTATTAAAACAATAAAATTAAAAACAAATAGAAATACTTGAAGTAAAAATGCGAAACCAATTTAATAGTAAATTATGGGCAACTGAAGTTAAACTGCACACGAAATCAGTTTGAAAAGACAGTATGCATTTCCTCTTATATATGTTAAAATGGGTTTTCCTAGAGCTATACAAACACTTAAAAAACAAGTATTTCTTTCCCACTGAAAACCCAATCACACTTGTTCTTGCACAGGTGCATTCGGTCACAGGGAAGAATATTAAGCCCGATCTGTTCCCCTGTTGTCATCCTCAATAGCTACGTTGCTTTGAAATCAATACTATGAGCATTTTAAGGGAAAAGCGTTTTTAAAAAGATGATACACCAATCGTATTACAAGTATGTTATTTAACTATATTTTTGATTACCCTGGAGAACAAGAAAAATACTTTTCTTTTTCATTTTTATAAAACGCTTAATTATTCAGTAGCAATCATTGTTAGCACACAAATATGTTAAGAAATAAAAAGACGGCGGGAACATTCAATGATTTACTTTAATATGTTTTACAAAACTACGTATATGTATATAAATACAGGGTGTTACCAATAAACTATATGTAAATTGAAAAAAAAAATGTTTAAAATTAGGTCGGAAATAAGACTCCGTTAAGAAAAAATTCTTCTCGTTTATTTACAAAAAATTGCGCTTTTTAAATCTGTATACGACCCCCCCCCTCCGTACAAAAAATTCCCAATTATTAAAATGTGCCCCATACATTAATGACATATGTGTAAAATTTCAGCCTTTCATCATAAAACGTCTCAGAGATACCTTTACACAAAGATTATCGGAAGCTATACATGATTTTGAATGTAATCGTTTATTGTTAGAGTGAAAAAAAAAATATTTTTTTTTTTCGTAATTTCTGTACGCTTCCTGAAATGCGACCATTCGAAGCGATTTTTTCCCTTAAAGAGCCATTGAAAAGTGGTTTAAGAGAGCATATATTTTTCTTCATATCAGTGACACCTTTTAGAATATAATCCTCAAATTTTGTAAATCCCCTCATTAGTGAAGGGAGCACATTTTACTTACTGGGAATTTCTTTGTACGGGGGTCTTATGCAAATTAAGAAAGTGTAACTTTCTGAAAATTAGAGATGAGTTTCTTTCGTAGTATAATCTGTTTCTTTTTTGGAACAATCTGTATAATTGGTATAAAAATTTTGGTGGCTTCCTTTTTTTCCCATAGTTTTGTGTTGTTGAATGCAAAGTCGCAACGTTTGTAACATCTGATATTTATTCACACGTCCATGCCATTTATGGAATTGCTTTTCAAATAATTCACCAAATGAGGCTTATGAGCATCTAACTAAACTATAAAATAGATAAAATACATTAAATGACCGGAATAATGTACCTGTGCCTTACACTGACTCTGCAACAGTATTTCAAAATACGAAATAGGAAAACCGAAAACAATTCCTTCAATTGCTTCCAGAACGGAAAATAATACGAGGAACGGAAAGACCAAGAAAAAGTTAAAAAAAAATGGCTATTTTCAAACAATAACCCAATCTCTTCTTTAACAAAGTAACGGAATTTAAAGAAAATCCAAGTAACCAAGTCGATAAATAAAGGTTTCAAAAATTTACAGCGAGAGAAGAAACAATAAGTAAAATATATATCTATATATAAACATCACAGAGTAAATTAGCGAAGCCGAAAAATATCTAACTCCCAACGAACGTAAATTTCACATCTTTAATGCATCTTTACTTATCTATTTTTTATTTTTTAATCATAAATGTAGAATGGTTCGAAATCGGTTTTTTAACAGAGTAATAACAACAAAAATCTGTCGACATTCATTTAGCCGTAAAATACGAGAGATGGAGAATGATTTCATATCCTACACTATTTAATATTTAAACGGATCTTAAATAATTTAATGGTTTCTATGGAAACCTGTACAACTTCTGGGGAGGGATACGATTCGGTTTGCATGAAAATATTCCGATTCTTTGCGAAGAAGAAGCAATAGGAAGAACGCTATACTAACGATGTTTGAGTCTTGTCGCTTAAGAAATCAAGATGGCTATCGATTTTACAGAGTTTCATTGTTACTAATGAGCTCTAAGGTCAAAATAAAGTATTTAAAATATGGAAGTAGATAATAAAAATAAAAAATTTTAAAATGTTAGCAATCTGTATGTATTTTCCAAATTTATGATAACAAAGGAACAGTGACATTCGTATTTATATACTGAAACAGAACAGCAATTAATTATACAGCGTGCCCGCTAAAGTTCGTTGTTACTATTATAATTTCTGAACGGCAAGAGCTATAGTCATGAAACTGGCGTCTTTGCACAGTAAAGTTGCCATGCACTACGCAAGAAAACTGCTGGTGTTGCAGCTCTTAGGCAACACCTTCTTGAAATAGAAGGCGTAACAACTGAAGCGTTGACGTCATCACAGTTTTAGTTTAAAAAAATAAAACAATTTAAAATTTCTGGTGGGTGCAACAAATATCAGAAAATATCTTAAATGAAAGATAAAAATTAAAGCACACACATTTCTGATACAAAATATTTCATTGTGATCTCATTCTCTATCATATTATACAATTAGTGATGGTCAAAAAATTTCATTTGTTGTAAAATCAATTTTTCTGTCTTAAATCATTAAAAAGTTTATGAGTGAGAAAATTCCCCACAAATTTAAAGTAGATATGCTTTGTGTAAACAAAACTGTGATGAAGTCATGTAAGATTTGGTAATGACGTCGAAACTTCAGTTGTAAGGCTTTCTATATCCAGAAAGTGTTGTCTTAGGTCGGCCCGAAACGTGTCTTCTGGACACAGAATCTTCGGATTCATATTGATCACAGAGTCGTTGGACCAAGCTCCGAGACATATCGAGACGCCTAGCATCATTACACGTCCGTCCGTCCGACTGCCCACCACCTGCAGAATCGGTGGAGCGGCTTGTCTTAGACATTAATGTACTCTATCGCCGATTGTCAATCAAGCTGCCAACGACAGTTGCAAACCAACAAAATCTACACACGTAATTACGAATGCGCGACATTTACTAAATATTCAGTCATTCATTTTATTTTCCAATGGGCGGGCACTTGCTCATCAGGCATTCGCCACTGCAAAGGCCACTGTCCATTTTAAAATGGGGGCACCACGTGGGCGGACAGCAACACTCCCTATGAATGGACGGACAAGTTAGCATCGATGTCCATGCCGGGATTCAAACCCAAGATGTGATAGAATGGTTCTCTAGCCACTACACCACAAGGTCGGCTCAGTCATTCATATATACCTGCTGTTTTCTATAAAATAAAAGTGGTATCTATCGCTTTTGCATTAGTTTTTTTTTTTTAAGTTCGTTATTATCATTTATATAACTTAGGAATTTTATTGTTACTGCCTTTTTTTTTTTTTTTCGAGCTTCGAAAAACATGTTGTACCTTAACTTTTGAAGGCCAATGCATATTTCACTACGTTAGAAAAACCAAAAACATGCCAGAATTTCTAAAATACATTACAAACTTATTTTTTAATATGATTTTGTTTGCTTGTGGGATTACGGCCGATTAGCTACGCGTGGGCTCTAGGCCGAAGGGTGGGGTGCCCTCCGTGGGGGTCTTTCGAAGGGGTCCTAACCCGCATTTACGCTAAGTTTCGGAGAAAATCACGGAAAACTCCGAACGGTTAGGTCGATGGACGCGCGATGGGACCTGAACCCGGGACCTTCACACATCACTCGCAGTGATATAACCACTGTGCCATGGTGAGGCATTTTTTAATATGAATTAGCTTAGAGTTGGGGGGGGGGACACGCCCCCTGACGTTACGCTTATGCATGTCTTAAATTCTGTACATGAAGATTTCGATTGGCAGTACATTGCATGTGTATGGATACAGCTTTTAATTTGCCACAGAAGGTACATTGGTGTATTTCAAAAGCTTACATGGTTTGAAGCAAAGATATGTGATTAATCAAAAGCTCTACAAAATATAAAACCAACCATTTAATAGTACACAATTTCATCCATCAATTCGCAATTTCTCTTGAGCAATTTGAGATAATGAATTGTTGTAAGAGAAATAGTAAAACACATATCTAAGTACTGCGTATAAATGAGTAATATTATTCACTGTTTTCTGTTCAATAAAAAAAAATATTTCATTAAAAAATGAAATAAATATAAAATGCCAAATTATGAGAGTCGCCCAGAATTTAAAATACATATTTTCATTCATTCCGTATCTAAGAACGTGGTTCAAGTCCAACTCTCAGTATATTCTTGAACTTATTAATTTGGGGTATTTTTCCGAAATTTTTAATAAAAGCTTTTACGTATATGAGTACTATTCTATGGTAAAATTAGTATTTAGTAAATAGTCGTTTTAAATTAGTAAATAGTCGTTTTTTATTTAATCGAATGTGTAGTTATTCGAATTCTGTTAATATCTAAATTTACCCCTGTCATTACATTATAGAAAACTAAAACGTAAAAGAATAAAATAATTGTGAAATTCTTAACACATTTAAAAATATGAAGAGTAAATTAATTATGTGTTAGTGTTGCATAAAAATCGAATCGTAAGTGGAAGAATTTGAATCATATCTCTTAAATCATAAGCGAAATTATGTTTTAAACAATACCCATAAAACTGATACATGTCAGAATATTAAGAAAAATTTTTTAAGTATCGTTGAAATTTTTATTTCTAAAATTTTAGAGCTGATAAAAAATAAAAAAAAGCTTTCAACTCAATTGGAAGAAAAGAGCAAAACGTTAAGAGTGTGTAAATTACTTCTGAGGAAGCATTCTCCCTGTGACTTCGATGAGGAAAAAAAACTTTTTAAAGCATCTCATAAGCATGAAAATAACAGGATTTAAGGAAAAAGATATTTAAGGTAAAAATATTCCTACGAAAAAGATAAAGGAATTTAAACGTTTCAGAATATATTCTGAAATGATATGGGCATATGATATTGAAGAAAATATATTACCTCCGTCCCAACACAAAAGCAAAAAAAAGCTGTGCAACAAAGCAACAAAGAACACGTTAAATACAAATAATTTTTTTTAATTCTGTGATTATTACAGGTCAGTAATTGGAAATGGCAAGGAAATGTACACCAGCATAATTGGAAATGCACACCAGCTCAAAATGTTTTCTTTATGCAGGAGGATTGTATGCGTGCAACTTTGTGCAGGTGGTCTTACTAAACAACAATTCTTGTTCCAATGAGACTCTAAAAATTTATAATATGGTACCTCATTGCAATCGAGAAGTGACTCTAACTGGACCGCCCCCCCTTCCTAAAATGTTGAGGTAAATATCGGTCTTATACCCATAAACCAGAGCTGCCAAGTCTCCGGCTTTTTCCAGGGGATTTCCCACCACAATTTTTAGACAGTTTTATTTTGGATTAAATATTTGGACTTATTTTAAGCATAAATTTGTAAGTAAAAATTAGTGGTGGGAAATATCCCGAAAAAAGCCGGAGACTTTGCCGCTCTGCATAAACATAATGGTAAAAATTCTAAAGATTCAAAATCAATGGTGAGAATAATTATTTTTTCCCAAGTGGTGCTCACTTACCAAAAGCAAAAGCTTAATCACAAAATCAACGAGTCAATCAAGAAAAAAAGTCAAACTTCATACCAGTCACATAAATGCAATATTCTTTTCTATATCAAAACTGCTTTGATATACACTGCTTTCAACACTAACAATAGACACAGTGGCGGCTCCTTTACTTGAGCACACGCGCACGCGAACCCTCAAAGGAAAAAATACAAAATAATCACATTAACAAATTAATTTTTATTTTTAAATATTAAGTGCTTTTCTAGATTTTTGTGAATTTGAAACGTGAGTTTTGCTCCCCCACCCCCACTATTATTAAATACGCTCATCCTAGCTAATGCACAGTACTGTAGATTACTACAGCAGAAAACATCAGTTCTTTTTATCGATTGCACATGTGAACGGAGAAATGGCCTCCTGAACAGGTCTCTGAGACAGAAGCGGAGAGAGTCGCGGAAACCGCTAGGCGCTGCTGATATCATTCCGCTAGCACATTTTCAGTGTGCGAACGGAATGATATCAGCAGCGCTTTTTTTCATTCTTTTTTTTCTGTGATCTCTTCCGAATTCTCCCTTGGTTTGTTAAGTTCGGTTTGTTAATCTAATTTTTTTAATTTTCTTATTATTTACTTTATTTTTATCATTTTTCAGTATAATATTTTTTACGAACTAGTATAAATAATTAAGATGGCAGTAAAATAAGTGTTTAAGAGCTAAAGCAATGACCTTTTTCAACATTGTCTGTGGAAAAAAAAATTGAAATAAAATTACTCAAGCCAACACATTTGCTAAAACTTAGCCAGATGGCGAAAATTAAGACTAGAAATTATTATTATTTTTAAAGTTACATGCGTTGTTTTCCTTTAAAAGCTGGAAACGCAAATATATTTAAAGCTGTAAGTTGCGTCGTATCTGCATATTTAATTTTCGAAATTTGTTTTGTGAACCTCAATTCAAATAACCCCCCCCCCTGCTCGTGCATACATTCAACATCCCGAAATGATAGTGCTAAATTTATTTAAACTTTCACAACGTGTTTCGTAAGTTGCAAACATGAGATTCCAAAGCTCAGTTTATTGCAGTATAAACTCCATGGACTCTTTGAGACTTTTTTTGAAAATATTGTTCAAAAAAGCTGCATCCAAAGCCAACCAAGTTCACAAATAAATGAGATTGGAAATAAACATACAGAAAATGTACAAAACCGATGAAATTCGAGGCAGAAAATTTTCGAAAATACCAAGGCTGCTTATATATTAAAACACGATGAAAAAAAAAAAAAGAAAGAAAGAAAATTTATCTTCAAGCGCTGAAGGTGGAAAAATCTTGTTATCGCAAAAATAAATTTCAGTAATACCAAAGCTCTTGTTTTTTAAAGAACACAGCTTTTGGATCCGGTGCATGAAAGTTTAATAGTTTACTGCTCAATGTAAACAAAACGGTGTATCTAAAATTCCTTTTTTGATATAAATCTTAAATAAGAATGAGCTGTATACTCTGACATTTTTAAAGCTAGTTTTTATTCTGTAACTGTACCATAAAAATTTTATCCCATTAATAAAGAAAAATTATACTCTTGCTGTGACGAGAACAACAAGAAAATTTTGGCATTATATTAAATTAAAAATTTTGTTCAAATAATGAATTTTTGATTGATTCAACAAAATATTTTGTAGTTCCATTAAAATTTCGGGTGCACAAAATATTAATTATTCATTCAACTAAATAATTTTGATAAATTAGTGCAAACTAAATTTTTGTTTGATTATACCGAAACAACACTTTTCTTTTTACTCTAAGAATGGATTCCTAATGACATGGACACAAATTGAAACTGCATTTATTTTTAGTTAAAATTGATGTAAGAAATGATTATGCAATTTTTTAAAATGAAAATGATCTTTTAATGTTTTTTTTAAATTTTATTCGATCCCTTGAGACAGGAGGAATGCATTGAAAACGCTATTATTGAGATTTGAGAAAACCGCTAGCCCATAACTTAAAAAGTAACGGAGTGGGCTATAAATAATAATTTGAAATAATGAATTAGGTACTTTCAGATATGTACCCAAAGCTGCGAACAATTTCGGAATATAATTAACCACTTTTTGTAAACAGTAACTCTAACACAAAAGTTTTTGCCTTAAAACGACGCAAAATTTCTGAGATTGCTTGTGGGCGTGGTTATTATTTTGAAAAAAAAAATTTAAAGTATACTGTTTACAAAAAGTGGTTAATTATATTTCGGAATTGTCGGAAGCTATGCATTTACCAATACACAAATTACTCACTAAGTGATGATCACAAACACTACCGGACTAAGTCCATGTGACACTCGAGGCAGACATTTCATACAAGGGCTCCCCTCCCCAAACTATATGCAAGTGTGCTATTCCGAAAATCAATTTCCAACAAGGACTAAGTAAAATGTAACAATATTGAGTAGTTTTACATTAAATAAAAAATCTAGATACTACAGAGAACACAGTTGTGAAAATTGAATTACAAATAAACATATATAAAATGGCTTATACGCAATACAGATAACTTTTACTTCGTACAAAGAGAAATATCAATACTAAATAGTGATATTTCTACTAAAATGTACGCTTTTAAGTATTAAGTAACCAATTTAGTTTGAAACTTTGAAGGAATATGTAATGTAACGTTATATTACTTGTAACTTCTGTTTCTTGACTATATTAGGACTGAGGGCTAAAGTTTCAGATTCATTGACCAGCGTGTAGATATTATTACGGCCTTATTCACCAAACACTTGACATGCGGATTAAGCCGAACTCACGTGTTAAAGTCATCGGTAAGATATCGTACCAATGACTTTAACATGCGTTTTAGGATTAATCCGCGGGTCAAGTGTTTGGTGAATAAGGCCAGAAGTCTCTTAACAATATAAATTTAGTATGATCTTTCGAGACCAAAGCTTTGCATTATTTATCAAAAAACAATGTTTTCAATTTCAATTGTCTCAGTTCCCGCATACAACATTTCAAAGATTTTTATTTAGCTTCCAAACAACAACGTGAGATTAATTTAAATTAGTAACAAATTCATCCAAAGATAAAATGGAGTTTACAGATCTTTCCTTTTCATTTAATATTAACGGAGCAAACATTTTGTTTCCACCATTTGCTTTCCTTTCACCTCATTCCCCTGATGTTTGTTCTGAAACTAATTAGGAGGCGTTTACATCTCAGATGAGTTCACTTTCTATCTTATTTTTTCGCTGCCTTGAAATAAGAAAGAAATATTATTACACGGCTGTTGCCGACTGCATTCTTTCCTAATTTATTTTGATTATCTTTACTGATTATGCATGTGGTAAAGTAACTCTAATCTAGGTACGTATATGGATAATTTGGTTAACCAGTACTCAAAATTATTTGTTCAGAAAGAATGATTTTTGAAGGGCAGGCAATTTTCTTTGTGGCTGTAAAGTTTCTGTCTGGTATCTATGAACAGAAATGTTACAGTTAAATATTTGAAATCAAACTAAATATAACATATACGTGGTAGATGCAAATATTCTTAACAAAAGTAATTTAAATTTAAATAATTCGGTTAATGAAGTTTTTAATTGCATTAACATGTCAGATTTTATTGATTCATAAAATGGGTTTTAAATCTGAACATGGCTCTTTTCCAAGAGTAGTCATTAATACCGAAAGCAAACGTATGAAAATAATGTTCACAGTTAAAAACTCCTTGTACAAACACTGACCTTTTTTACATCAGAGGCACTCTTTACTGACATCTATTGAAGTCTATATAAAGCAATATCTAAATTTTAGATATTATTAGAAATTTAAATGTTTTGACAATTATTATAAAATAATATTTACCTCATTTGTAGCAGATTTTGCAATATTTCTGAAATGATATGCATATTTTTTTAATACTGATTTTTCGAAAGTTCAAAGAGCAAAGCTATTAAGTTATTTAAAGATAATTAGAGCGTCTATGGGATCCTTATTTGCCTGTGAAGGGGTTCCGATTTACAACCCATCAATCAGCATGCAACATATCAATCAAACTTTTCTTACACAGACCGTGTATTTCGTTGCGTTTCTAGCGTCATTAAACAAAGCAAGGGTAAAAAATTTAAACTTAATGTTTATAGGAAGAATAATTGTAGTTATAATACGCATTCTATTATTTATAGAATGAGAAAAGTTAATATCATTTAGAAATTTTGTTATCATGGAATTTTTTTTAAATGTTATTTTGCATTCTAGCTATGTCGGATGCAAGTTATTCATCTGCTAGAAATATTTATAACAGTTGTGTGTCTGTGTGGATGAATATATACATACTCTCCTTATAAAAAGAACGACTTGGGATTTAATATTTTGGACTAATAGCGTGATTGACTCTTTTATATTTCAATGAAAACCATAAATACGCATGTCAGTAATCACATCAAAACATTAATTGTTAAATAATGTTATTAAAAATAAATTAAATTACTGATCTGGAAGTAGATATAATGCAGGAGTGGAAGGCTATAGAGTTTTGAATCCTTGTTTCGTTTCACAATATTTTATTTTTTGCATACATATACTAGGTAAATAAATTACAAAAATTTGCCAACCAGTGGCCAAGGGGATAACACATTGGGAGATAGATGCAGAATGTAAGTGCAGGGTTCTATCCTATCGCGCAGCTGTCTGTCAAAAGGTCTTTATTTTGGGGCGGTTTGCTCCAGAATGTAGGATTAAGGCCTATTATCTGCGAGAGGGATCTAGGTCGAGGGGAGGGGGGATTGCCCTCCTTGGGGGACTTTCTAACGATTCCTAACCCGTATTTAGGCGAAGTTTCGGAGAAAACAACAGAAAACTCCGAAAGGCTAGGTCAACGGACGCGACCTGGGTTTGAGCCAGGCACCTCCCGTCTCCTAGTTGGGAGCGCAAATGTGCTCGGCCACTGGTGTGGCACGGTTTCCTCCACATAAATGCGCGTTAGAACCCCTTAAAAAGTCCTCCACCCAAGACATCCCTCCCTTAGGCAAATAGCTCTCGTGTATCTTGCCTTAAGCAAGTAACAAAAAAATATATAATTTGTACATTGTATTACATAAAAATAATAAATGAACTTTTATTGCCATTTCGAGTAATTTCATAATCTCCCCTTCGAAATCTCTGCATCAATCTAAACCAGATTTCGACTTTTTCATATTCACAATTAAATTAAATACTTAATTTAGTATAGAATTTATATATAGTAGGTTAAAAAACCTACTATATATAAATTCTAAACTTCAGCCAAGCACTCTCAAGAAATTAGAATCTTCTTTATCCACCCACCTCGCTTTTAAAGATTTAGATTTATCGCGGTCAGGTTATCAGTTTAGAATATCTTTCCTCGCCTGGAAACAGAAAATTCAAGTCAGGGGCACAACTTCAGCAGCAATAAATTTTATTTACACTAAGAATTACGAATTTTGCCTGGATATTTAAGGAAATGAAACTTGCACTCTCTTTTGAAATTTCCCTTCGGAGAAAACATTAAAAACTACGGAGAAAAGGGGAAAAATCTGCGCATATCTATATTTCTTTGTGAATTAAATCAATGAGTACTCAAATACTTGAGTGTTAGTAACTTAAATTCCACCTTGCTTTCAAGAGATTAATAATGCTTACATTTTTTTTTCTAATGGCTTTTGCAGTTGTTGGCCATTACTAAGGCCGGAATTACTGGTCACTTTATTTCAGAGGCACCAAATAGTTAAAAAAGCATTGCCTCCTACGAGGGACGCACGAAATGCCACCCAAGTCGAGAATCGAACCAGGTACCCGAGGTGTGGTAGCATGGTTCTTTAGCTGCTAGACAATTCGGGTAGCGATATGATAATGCTTACTATAACGAGCATAAAATTAGAGTCTGCATTCTGTTAAAGTGTTATTCTTTTCAATTTAGAAAGAAATTAAACGCTTTGTATAAGTACTTTTTTCACAGTTAAGCATTTCTTTTATTAATTCGACGCTTTCGTGTGTTACTAGCTGAACTACCGTATATTTTCGAACGCATGCCGATCCGTGTATAAGCCGTGAGTGCATTTCATCTGCAAAAATTTACACTTAATTCAAAACCCGTAAATAAGCCGAGATAAAAAAAAAAAAAATCCTGCGACGTTTAAACACGTCCCCACGAGGACGGAAATATCGCCGAGCAGGCGAAATATTTTGCAATCAAGTTGCTGTTAAGTAAAACGCCAACGATCGGATTAACGAATAAAGTGTGGCGCTACCCAAAAAGTAAGTTAAAAAAAATCCTTTTCAATTGTTTACTTATGTGCAAATTATTTGCAATATTCTATTATTTCTTGTGCATGTTTAAGATATATAAAATATGTAAATGAAAAGTGCTGTACTTGGGGATGTTTAGCGAGTAGTGCGATTTCTCACTTGCACCCGACGAACGGAAAATCATTTAGTCTTTTTGAGCTATTAGCAGATCCGAACATAAGCCGACCCCCGTAGTTTAGCATTCGAAAAAGTTCCAAAAATTATCGGCTAATACACGGAAATATACGGTAATAAGATTTTTCTCCCTTGTTTCTACCAAAAGAGCTACTTTGGTCAGGGATGTATCGAGAAAGAATTTCGGAGGGAGGGTCCGAAAATTTCGGCGAGTGTCCAAACGGTAAAACAGCAGAATTTTTCACAAAAAGACTTCATCATTTTCATTTCAGTAATAAAAATTTAAATTTCGGGGGAGGTGGCGAACCCCCTGGACCCCCCCCCCCTTAAATATGTCCTTGATTTTGGTCTAATTCGGGAAAACGGTTTTTCCTTTTCTGTGTGTGAATGCTTTAGCGTGTGCGATTGCAAACAGTTTAAAATCTGCTCAATGGGTGGCACAATCTTCCTATTAATACATTTAAAAATACATAAAAATTAAAATATAATTACATGTTTATGGCTCACAGGGAGCAAGTGAGACCCCACTTCCCAAAAAAGAAAATTGAGATTGGTTGATAAAAATTTAATTGCAGCAACAGTTTGCTGTAACGTAATTTCCTTTGAACCGTGGCTGGCGAGATATACAGGATACGGCAATGACATTTTGGTCACACCCCTATTTTCACTCGAAGAGTCATGTGACCTACGGGATGTGACCATCGTAGTATGGCTGTCTGGGAGTAAGATCGTCACACCCCCTTAGTCACATGAATTTTCGTGTGCAGAAGGCATGACAAAAATGTCAGCACCGTAGCCTGTATCTCGTCAGCCACACTCGGAATCCATAATTGTTCAATTAGTTTTAATATTTTTAATGCAAATTTTACTTTCGATACTATTTACTTTGTATGTGATGAGTTTCTATGAATTATTGCTGACTACGTGCCTACAATGATATATGGGCAGAAGACCATATTTCAGTATAAAGTATCAAATCTTCAAACGTAACCGGATACTTGAAGAGAAAATATTGGAGGATTCCCGTTAATATTAGATTAATTCATGTGCTTTAAAATTATCACCGTATATCCTATTCTTGTTCAAAATTGCAGATTGCATTGTTGAGATAAAAGATAAAGGTTAAATTTGTATTCCATAAAAGCAGATTATTTGGATAAATTAACGCATCATTTTAAAAGGGATAAAATTTCTGCGTTGATACATTTTTTGTGAGATTATTAACAATATGTTATGTTTTACTAATGTTCCAGCTAGATTATTTGTCTGCTTAATGACAAAATACCAAGCTGACTTGAATATCCATATGTTACTTATTGGGTTTTTTTACTGACGGAAATATTAAGCTCTGAATAACAGTATAGATCTGATATTTTCTCTATTGAAAAAGTTAGATGATTTATGTTATATACTACGTAGATTTATAAATTAACAACATTCAGCAAAGAAACAAAATAAATGAAAATTTTTCCCAGTCATGCTTAAAACATTTTAGAGCATTGCAAGTGAATGCAGAAATAAGTTGATCAACTTCTTGTAACTCATAATTATGTTCGTTCTTATCCTGATAAACGGGTCTAAAAAAATGAAAAAATACGTTATAAAACGGAAGTACTTTACTCTAGAATGTCGGAATTTCCCATGATAATATCTATTCTTTAAATGGCGAGGGATTCCAGAGTTGGATAAGAATGTTTCCGTTGGCAAATATTTAGTTTAAACTCTGTATTTGCCCTTAGCTTACCTCCTGATTGTAAGGAACGTTTTGTGTTATTTTACTGTTTAACCAGCTGTAAAACTTCATTACTTTTGACAATCTGTAATTTTTTTTTATCTTCTTTAGCTAAAGAAGTATTTAAAATGCTTACGGTGGTAAAATGAATACAATAGTCTACTATTTAGTTAATATCGCGTGAATGTTAGTGGTTCATGAGTAAATACTTGTATGTAGCAGAAGAAAGTTAATTATTCGCATTTAAATACTTAAAATTATTTTTAGCAAGTACATTTTATTTTGGGTTGGAGTGAAAAATATTAACAAATGTACCACACGCACTTATATGTTTGCAGATTTTTTCAAATTAAAGTATACGCCAATATTACAATAATTAAAGGCTACGCCTGTCGTTCTTCTCTCGTCAGGCTTCAAACAGGAATACCTTACTTTGACCCACCTGGCACAATCACACATACATATACAGGGTGTTCCAAAAATAACGATCCATTTTTATAAAAACACTAATATATTGATTTCTTATGATAAACATGTGGAAGTCACAGAGTGACTAATCCGGACTGTACAGCGGGTAACACTTCCCAATGCAATTCGTTTAAGGTCGTATGGGTTTCTTGTGAGACGTGTGGGCGAGCATTTTTATGGATAAGGATAACTTGTTGTGAGAGAAAATCTGGCAGTTTGCTTTTGATTGCTTTCTGTAGTTTTGACAGAGTACTGAAGTATAGTGTTGAACTGATTGTGCTCCCTTGGGGCAGAAGATCAATCAAGGGTCGCCCCAGACATGAATCGCTTTGGCCTAGAAGCACCCACGTATAGCACGACTTTATTTTTTATCCATTTCCTCTACCACAAAAATATTTCCCTATTGAACACCTTATGCGGTGTATTCGTCCTACCGTCCTTATGATCCTGTTCGGTGGTGCTGTTACAGCTGCACTCATTCTGACGTAATAACACGTGTCAGTTTCTCATCTGGACAACCCTACATTGTACACAGATCTACAAATATTTGATAATTACTTTCCGAATGCTTAGTCTATATTTTATGTTTATAAAAGGCTGTATGTATACACACACACGCGCGCGCACCAAGATATGTTCGCGTGTGTATGTGGGTCAATCTCAAAACGTTTCAAGGCATGTATATCCCTTGCATTTTATGCGATTAGCATAAAACTTTTGCAAAAGACGATAGACCATACATATTACTTGGCTTTTAAAAATTAAAAATCAATTAAAAAGCGTCCGAAATATACTGGATGTCCCCAAAACGCTGACCCAAGCTTTTATCCTTTAAATATTGACCTTAACCATACACAATAAATTATAAAATCACGTAAAATAAGGTGCAGAATTTTATGGTATCGATTAAAATTTTCAGGAGACTAAATCTAAATATATATACGAAATTTAAATTTTTATTTGTATACGGCCCCTGTAAAAACATTTTCAGCTAGTAAAATGTGTCCCATGCATTAATTAGGTCACATACAAAGTTTCAGCCTTTCATCGAAAAAAGGCTCAGAGACACGTTTAAACAAAGCTCTTGAGGGGATATACAATATACACTGGTTATCATTAATTAAGGAAAAATCACAAAAATGACGATTACTCAAAAAGTTACGTATAGAATTTAGTGAAACTCACACACAGTGTATAACAGATAGTAAACTATAACATAACAGGAAAATAAATCACCAGACACTTATGGTATTATCGAAATTAGCATATGTATAAAATCAACAAATTGGATGTGTCAGTTTGGCATAGGAAGAGTACCTTCAATATGGAATATGACCTCCCCTAGAAGCAATACAGCACCAACAGCGATGTGTGTTGCGGTCAATGAGTTCTTTTGGAACGGAGGGACATTGCTCTTTCAAGGCAGATGCAAGTGTGGCAAGAGAATTGAGAACAGTTATCCGTCTTCCTAAAGGATCCCAGACATGCTTGATAGAATTCAGGTCCGGTGATCGAATTCGCCAAGCCACGCGGTGAATTGTTTGCTGTTGAAGATAATCATCCACGATGCGAGCCCTGTGCGGTCTAGTACTGTCGTCCTGAAGCAGGAAATCATGCCCCCCCCCCGGCATAAGGGCGCGCATAAGCATCAAGGGGTCATCTCAATAGGTCTTAGCATTATAGGTTCCACGTGGAAAGACATGGAGGTCTGTGCGGCCACCCAAAGAGATTCCACCCCAATCAAAGACATTGCCTCCTGCGTATGCATTTGTTTCACGGATGTTTGATGGATGATAACGGGTTCTAGGTTCTCTCCAAATCAAACAACGCCTACTATCGCTTTGGAAGCTAAACCTAGAGTCATCCATAAACAGAACACTCCTTCACTGATCAGCCGTCCAGTGGAGATGCTAATGTGCCCACCTTACACGCTCCGTTCTATGGCGTGGCGAGAGGGGCACGCAAATGTGGTAGATCGCCTCTCGCACAGACCACCTTTGTGAAGCCTTCTACGCACGGTTGAAGTTGACCCCGACCTATCGGTGGGTACAGCAATTGAGCCGAAATTGCGGTTCTATTCCACCGTGCACATAACGACAAATATCCGTCATCGGCGCTGGCCGTAACAGTTGGCCGTCCTTGGCTAAACCTCCTGTATGTCGAATCTGTCGTTAGAAATTGTTGGCAAAGTCTATGAACCACAGACGGACTGGCATTTAGCCATCTGGACACTTATGTCTGAATTTTCCCAGCCTCTAGTCTCCCAATAGCTCTCTATAGCAGTTCTGGCAAATGATGCCTGGAGGTCATTGCTACAAATGTGCTATCCCTGATTTCTTACCTTATAGTCACAGGAAAAGTTGCAAGCTTGATCTCAAAGATGCAGTTTCATGCTACTAGTAATTAATTTATTATCGTTGCAACGCGAGTAATTTGCATATTGCAGCTTTACTCAGTAACATTTATTTTACATTCTATTCAAATTTCATACGGTTGGGCTTATTTTTGAGCGATTTATCGCTATTTTTGTGATTTTGCATTAATTTTTGGAAACCAGTGCAGTAATGCATTATGTATTTCTGCAATCAGCATATATTTATTTTTATACGTCCAACACTTTTCGGATAAAATGCTCAAATTTTGTCCATCGCCTAATTAATGTATGGGGCACATTTTAGTAACTAGGAACTTTTTTTAGCACGGGGTAGTATAAAAGTTTAAATTTTGTATTTATTTAGATTCCATTTCTTGAAAATTTTTATTGATACGATGAAATTCTGTACCTTTTTTTACGTAACTTTGTGATTTATTGTACCAGTCCGTGATCAAGATTTAAGGAATAAAAGTCTACGTCCGTATTTTGGGGACACACTTTATAGATGTACTTTCTGAAAATCTCTTGTACATTTATATAAATTTAAAAAACAAAGAGCGATAAAGTTAAAAAAAAAAAAAGATTTTCTGCTAATTGGACGTCTAATGAAAAATTGCATTTGCACCTCTTATGTACACTATAAATGACTAAATTTATTCAGTAGGTTACCAAGTTTTTCATATAATTTCCCAATATATGGCTCTGCCTTATTGCGTAGTCGGGACATTTTCAAAATTGGTTGCCATTTGAAAAAGTTAAGAAAAAAGAATAAAATTTCAAGTAGTTTTTTTTCCCCATAATATAAAACATACAGTGTTTCTGCACATTATTTGAGTATTATTAATGCATTTCTTTTTAATTGTCATACATTATTTTATCATAAGACTTAATGAAAATTGTCATGTCTGTTACCGAACATTTTTTATGAAATTCGCACACCTCACGAAGAATAGATTTGATTTCTATAAAAATATTTGCGTGTGACATAGCTCCACGAGAATCCTGTACTTTTTAGCACGTCATTTCCCGTCAAAAAATGGTCGCGATTATTTTTAACAGCACTGACATCTGCTGAAAAATGGAAGAATGCGAGAACAGCTGGATAGATTGCCCAATGCTGGAAAAAGTGCAGCCGTTGCCATCGCTTGACTTAACTACCAGCAAGATGGTGGACGATCGAAACGTTCATCGCGTGCCACAGATCTAGAGACCCTTTTTTTGACGCAGCTGGCTGTGCGCGATCACAGCCAGTTCCGTCAAAATCATTCTAACCATTCTTCTGCGTCAAAACTATTCTAACCATTCACGCTAGAATGGTTAGAGTGGTTATTAGAGCTAGAATGGTTATTTTATTTCATTGTTTTTCTTTTAATTTAATGTCTCGTAACAGCTAGGGGGCATTTTTCATCTTTAAGTAAAAAAATAATAACTTACAATGAGAAGAATACATGAATTTTGATATATTTTACTAGTTTTCTAGATAATAATAAGTTGTTAAAATAATAAAAAAGTAACATACATTGTAATTGTAACATTTTATGGCCCATGCACATACACAAAAATAATTACAATTTGTTCTGTTATTAAAAGCTTTATGTAAAATTAGTTTTTATTAAAAACCTTAATAAAAACAATTCAGATTTCCCACTAATCTGATGACTTTTTTAGTTTGTTTCGAACTACCACTAGATTTAACAATAAATCTTATGAAGCTCTGAAATTAGAAATGAAAATAAACATTTGATTTTGTGATAACCATTCAAAATATCCTCTCAAAAATATTTAATAAGTATTCAAATTCAAAAGTTGCACCTTCCATTTAATTAAAATAGAAAAACAGATTCCATTTTACTTTTCATAGCTTCTTTTTCGATATAGTAATTTTTAAGATCACGACATTCAGCATTCTCATTATAGTTTTATGCTCAATATGGGCAGACGAAGCTAGTTATTCAACATAGATTTCACCTGGGAAATTTCAGTTGTAAGTTTCTTAGTGTTTTTTTTAATCACATCGTATGGATTTTACCACTTTGAAAAACATATATTTGTGAGTCTTTAATGGTATACTTAGGGAGATTTCAGGACATGGAAATTCCAGGGAATATTGATTTTTGTCTTGAGTAAATAAGACATTTTTAAGAAGATACTTGTGCGAAAGAAAAGTTAAAATCACCGTATAATATAAGCTATTTTGGTAGGGAATCTAAGATTAAGAGATTTCACGTATCACGTCAGTTTTGTTGATAACTGGCGAATCAATCTTTGATTTAGTCCGTGGAGAGGCATTCTTATTACACAGTCGTGCTATCGCATGCTGTTACAGATTTCACGGAAATTGATAACGATTCTTAACGATTCTTAATTATATCTGTGTTCGTTAAGGTTACTCCATAAGAGCTGCAAATATAGATCTTTGCTTTTATGAAATAAATAAATGTGTTCGTTTAAGAAATTCTGACAAAGTTATTCATTCCTTTTCATTCACCTTTACGAAAACGCGTACGCAACAAAACTGATTACTTAAGAACATTGTTCCATAAGTTACACAAGCACAGCCGTTAAAGAATGTTTCATAAGTGCTACGTAATATAAGACTTACCAATTTTTCGTTCTCATCTTCCATCTCCAGTCGAGCCTTGATGCAATTTCGGGTGTCTAGAAAAGCTTTTCTTTGAGCCCTTTCCATCAAGTTGTGAACGAAGATTCCGACAGCATTCATACACAGAAATGCGACCAAATTGGCAACTATCTGTAAGGAAAAGATTATTTTCAATCGATAAAAATAGGGAAAACATTCATTACATTTTTTTAATCAGACATTTTTCACGAAAATATTAATCCATTTCAAAAAAGACTCAGACCGTAATAATTATACGTCTAGCTGGCCGCTAGTCTATCGGAAACAACTGTCGATAAATAGGAAATGTTTTTCAATCACTCATCATTAAAATTACTCACCATGAAAGCACTTATTAAGTTTTTAAGCAAACTTTTTATGAGAATTGTTAAGTCTATTTCGAGAAAACACAGACAGTAATAATTATACGTCTAGAAGACTTCTAGATAGAGTTTCAATCAAGTGATTGTACCCAAAAGATATGATTTATTTTCAAACTGCGGCAGATCAATAAAGTGTTTGAATAAATTTATTTCTTGAAAAATGTGATGATAGTCATTCCCAGATGAAATTTAAAAGTAAATTCTGACTTTTTTCAACTCATGATTTAAAGATATCGATTTAAATTAGAGCAATAAAAATAAGGCCTTAAAACCTATGTTTATGGGTCAGACTGTTGCACGCACAGCCACTGTAAAAAGTATTCGAGTGTTAGACTTTTTTTTCTCTTAGAAAATACAACTACTAAACATTTTTATGGATCATATTTTTCATTACATGATCGAGAAATCTACATGGTACATTTGCCATACATTTGCATGCTTTTTTTCAGCCTGTGGTGTATGTAGGGAAAGACGTATAGTTTCATACATACACTTAGATGGCAGAAAACCTATAAAAAATTATTTATAAAATAATGATTTAAAAGTGCTGTTTTCACTAAAAGTAAGCTCTGTAAAGAAGAATTTTGTAAATGCTGACATATTCATATCAAGCTTAAATCTATTGATTAAAACTAACACTCATTTATTGATTAAATTTCTTATCGGCCGATTTAAATCCTTTTACGCCAAAAAATACTCATTCAAGACAATAATTTGTGAATGCCTCAATTCGCCCCAGCACTCCTCATCCGCTATATTCTATTTAACTCATTTTCCGTAAAAATCTTGTCTATTTGAGTATTCTGTCTTTCTCCCCCACGATCCATATCCTATTACTATCACGTGATGTGACCAACGCTCTTAACGGATAACGGTTCAGTGTAAAAAACGCGAGCATAGTTGTCTGTGTATTCGCTGACGCTGGTGATAGTTTTCTGTTATATCTGAATACCAAATGCATCTTTTTCATATTCAGAGTTGTGAAATAAATTCAGCCTAGATATGGAGGAGATGCTTTAGGTAAAGATTTCGCTTTAATGGCATAGTTTCTTACGATTAGATTATAAAAAGCTGTTGTAAAAGAAATGAAGTTATGATATCTCCACCCAAAGTGAGTAAGTAGTATTTTACCTTTTTCATGTCAATAAATTGGGTTGCTGCTTTAATTAAATCTCACAGCTGGTTTAACCATGATTGCATTTCTGTATTCTGACTGTACTGTGAATTCGTTTTATAACGAGAGACTATAGTGAAATTATATTCTATTTATTAAAAAAATACTTTTTTATAGTGTATTAAGATATATGTAATGTATTTGCCTTGATTTAAAATTTATTTTCTCGAGCTTATAATCATAGATTACAGCTCTGATAATAAAAAATGAAGAAAACGAATCATTCAATATATTAATCAAAAACAGCAAATTTTAATAAAACACCCTTTTCTAGCTTAAAATAATAATCTTAATTGAGTACAGATATGTTAATTAAAAAAGGGCTGATTTTGTAAAAACGCTCATTCTATAGCTTAAATAATAATCATAATTGAGTACAGTTATATTAATCAAAAACGGACAGACACTCCTCATTTTTGATTATTATTTAGCCTAAATGGAGCTGTTGTATAATGCTCAAAAATTGAGAATTTTTCGTTCCATTGATTTTTGTCGATGAATTGAGCAAATTTTACTCAATCGGGAGAATGGCTGTTTGAAGTCAAAAATTGAGTAAAAATATACTCCGTTTGATTATTATTTTACTGAATAGATTTAAGCGTGTAGCTTAGAGAGTTCCACCTAAAGACGCATTTCATCAGTAATCCCAATGTAAACCACATTTTCTAATCTTTTACCCTTTTTCGAACTTTGTACGTAATTTCTACCCATCCAGTATGACTGAACTATGGCTATACTAGTGATGTTTCTGTAATGAGAAACACAGTAAAGATGCACTGCAACTTAAAGCAGTTCAAGACTTTAAAATTCGTGATAACACATCGTCGGATGCCTCAAAATTTTTAGAAAGACAAATTACAAAACAAAGTTTTTTATATACGAAAAATTACATTCGTTTTAGATGTACAGTTGAGTAGAATTTTAACAGTAGACTAGCAGATAAGAGGAAGTAACGTCGAAATGACCCTAACAATGCCTTTCTAGTGTTGAAATCAGCAATCAACTCAATGTTGCCACTACGTCATAGCTTAACAGGTTGGGGAAACAAGTTAGTACATTTATAATATAATTTTATTAATAAATTCTATAAGAAGGGCTATCATGATGAAAATAATTAATCATAGAGAACAGATAAAGTAATTGGTATATTCGGCTTTTTTGAACTTAAAGAATATACGGTCTGTTATCATTTGTATACAGGATGTCCCAGGATTATTGGGGACAACCTTGTGAGGAGGTAGGGCACATTTAAAATCCAGAGTGTACACCAATGTCTTGAGGTACCATTAGTAGCATCACCGACATAAAAAAGTAGCCACTCCAGTAGCCATTTTCTTAATTTTAGTTGCCAAAATAGTAGCATTTTTGAAGGATTTTGTAGTTTAGAAATAAGCATACGTCGTTTAGTTTCATTTAAGAAGGAATGAATAAAATGATAAATTAAAAAACTTCATGTGTTATATAATGTGTTAGAGCATATAGTACATTTATTTTTTATAGTATTATTAAAAATACAAATTAGAATGTTTGATGAACGACTAACCAAACTCAGAAAAGAAAAGGCAGTTGTCAAAAACCGAAATTTTATTTTCAAATGAGTCTCCTGAAGTAAGGTACAAGTTGTCAAAAACTTGAAAATACCGTACAATACCGTAGCCCTCGCATGATAGTCGCACCCCCGTTTTGAAGCAGAAAAAATAGCTTTAGCGTTATAGTATTATGCCGTATATTTTTCCGGCATAATAGTCACTCCCCCGTTTTGAAACAGAAAAAATAGCTTTAGTGTTACAGTATTATGCAAGTAGATTTTTCCGGCATAATAGTCGCGCAATATCTTTCACTATGAAAATTTGGCCCAAAAAAAAAGTGCGACTATTACGCGAGTAAACACGGTAGTATGAAAATACTGAGTTTTATTCAAAAAAGTCACCCAAATCAAAAAAGTCACCATTTTCATCTTCAAATTAGTAGCAAAAGTCGCCTTTTTAGTCGACGGTGGACACCCTGAATCACATAGCAAGGTAGGGTCAAAAACCCCGTTTTCCCTTTCCTGTTAATAAACACTTTGGGAAAAGAAGGAAAGTGTTTGTCTCATTCCTTAACCAACTTTCATAGACAACGGGGTTTTCTCCAGAAACTTCATCCATGAAATGAAATAGAATATTTTAATTATTAATTTTAGTCAACTGTTTTCTGGGAAAGATACATTAGTTTTTGAGGAAGAAGGGTCCGAAAGTTCACTATTATTTCAGCACTGGTTCCAAAGTGCTTATTATCTGTTACAAAAATATGACGTTTCCGACCCCACGTTGCTATGTGATTCTGAATCCTTATCGCGTGCTTTACCACCCCTAGAAGGTTGTCCCAATAATCCTGGGACACCATGTATATTTTTAATATGGCATTTTCCCTTATACTGATTTATCTAGAGCGAATTTTGACACATCGTTCATAGGATTGGGTTTTACAAAAGCAAGATATGTTTGCACAAATTATTTCAAAATTAGCACTTTGAAATTAAAAAAATAATAATAATGACTCAACAGAATACTAGTGCAACATTAAGCAATATTTTTGTGGAAAAGTTGAAAATTACTTGATTCCTTCGTTTATGCGCTCATTTTTACTTTCCTCATAGTTCTTTTAGATATACCTCTTGTTGTACATGTTACTTTTAAAATTTTACTACAAATTTTTAAATTGGTTTCTAATAGTTTTTCAGTACTTAGATAGTCTTCACAATCTACAAACTAAATAAGATTACTTATCGTTTTATTTTTAGGTCAGCCCGAAAACGCAGCTTATGTGAGCTTTTAAAGTTAACTCGGTTATTTTAAACCAGCATTTTCCCAACAGCCTTAAAAATCAGTTCTCAAAAGATAAACTTTTTTTTTCACTTTAAGCAAAAAATGCACCTGCTGTGTTGCGACTCAGGAACTCAAGAAATTCTACTTTCTGTCTAGCACACTTAAATTTTTAATTTAAACATAACGTTCGTGAAAGGCTCTAAACTTTTATATAATTTATTTCCCTTTATCTACTTTCTAGACGAGCTTTGTGATTTTATGCAATAGAACGCGCTTGCAGATGTTGTTGCATATACAAAAGTTAGGTACGTACGAAACGTAACGACATTTTAAAAATTTATACAAACAGTTGCAAACCATGCCTCACGGCATGGGAAATCAGGTAAAATTTTATTATCCAGAACGATAAATTTAGATATGTTTTCTTGGACATAATGTAGTTGGTTAGCTTTTAAACAAAGAACTATTCATTGATTAAACTGATAATTACTAACGCAGGAGTACAAACGTTCCCATAAAAGGAATATAGAGCCTTGGACAGGTTGGTTGTAATAAGAGTGTTATTTTAAGAGACACTTTGAAAAAAAATAAAATTACAAAAATTATTGTGAAAAAAATCAAAATATCACAAACTATATTATGCACCCTTACAAAGAGTAACCTTAGGATTATGAAATGAAGGGTGTAGATGCAAAACTCACGTTCTCCTCTTTTACAAAACTCATATTTTCCATATTTAAATTCTATTTCCAGTTTTACCAGAATAATTACAAGTTTAGTACTATGATGAAGTAGTTGTTATGGCAACAAATATATCACAAAAAACTTGTACCAATATAGCATGTTTGTTCATATGTTTTTTGCATTAGAAATAAGAACTAACTTTCTAAGTGGACATTGTGAGATTTACATCAACAATTGTCGAATATCCAGAGTAAAATATGTTAAAATTACAGTATTTTGCAATTTTTCGAAATGGCTGGTCTAATTTTATGATACAATTTGCATACTTGAAAATTATTTTTCCAAAATTTACTAAAATACTTAAGTTTATTGGAATTGACAGTGCAATTTGAGAAGATGCAGTCTGAATTTTTCAAGTATCTGATAGAACCAAAACGACCAAGACGAATTTTATAAGAAGATGCCCAGATCATATTTATTTTGATAACTTTTTAACATCGACAGCTGCATTAAGTATGCTTAAAAAACTCAAAATACAATGTGTAAAAACTACCATATAATCAATAGTAAATTTAAAAGAAAAAAATCTCATCTTCTCAGCCATTCATAAAATCATCGAATAGCATATTTTCAACTTTGTTATAGAACTAGAATCCCATTCGGTGACGCTTTGATTTAAGTGCTTCGTAAGTCCCCTATTCAGAAATTCTATGGCACACATTGTACTGCAGAAGATTGATAAGGTGTCGACTGCATAATACTGATGTGCCTCTAGAGTTTCGAGTTTATTCAAATCTAGTCGTTCTCATGAATATTGCACCGAGTGTACTGCCTGCTGGAAGTATCGTGAGAGATATGAGTAAACGATTTCAAAATATAACATAGATTAGGATCTTACAATGTTACGAACCAGTTTTTTATGTAAATTGTGACTTTATTGCTTAATGTAAATCTATACAAAACTTATTAAGCTTTATTTAAAAAATATTTGCTAAAATCTTAACCTTAATACAAATTGAGATATTATGAAGAATTCCGATGTTGAAAAACGTAATTTTCATTTGTACATTCCTGTAGTGAAATTAAGTTTGGAAAAAAAATAAATTCTTTTTGAATTTATAAAATTTGATAATGTAAGGTGGTGCTTAAATAATAGGAGTGCGTAGTAATAGTTAATCAATATTTGAACAGTGATTATAATTAAACAAAAATGTATAAATGAAATTAAAATCTCTATATTCTGCAGAACATTGTTGCTTTTTTAATGTAACACTGTTTGATCCGGTCCTTAATCCGATTATGTTAGATTGTATCTAATATTTTTTTTCTCATAACGATAATGTTTAATGATCTTCATTAGCATGTAGGCAATTAAATATACATGCTTATTGAAATTGTCATTAAATTACTTTTGAATTTTAAATAAAATAATCTTACGTATAAACGACTAAGAGAAATATCTAGAAACACATTAAAAACATTTTTTAGGTTACTTTTTTTACTAAGAAGTTCATCAAAAGTGTTACTTTATTTTTAATCTTAATAGAAACTAATTTAACAAGCAGTTGCGCTCTCAATACCACTTTTAACTTAATTAGTTTCAACATACTTCAAAAAGCCAAATTATTAAGTGAACATTTTATCGTCGAACTACTTCACATTTTTTAGTTTTTCATTCGCGAACGTTTTAAGTCACGCATAAGAAAACTTAAACGTATTAAGTTAATTTAAGCATTACTGAAGGTATTCGAAAGACATCAAATATTAAATATAAATAGTTTTGTTGGGTAAATTTTGGAATGAATTTAAAATGAATGAAGTTAGGTGATAATACGATTGCGAGAATTACAAGCGAAACGGTGTAAGCGATAGTTCTAAGAACACAATAAATTTTTGTTTTCGAATAAGTGTTGCTGGTGGAACATTAATATATTTTATTAACAGTTCGCTTGCAAATAAAAGTAATCATGACAAATTTCATGACATCTAAAATAAATTTGTGCACCTTCTACTCAGAGTATTGTAAATTTATAATTTATAGATTTAAAACTAGACAATTATGTATAAGATTTTCACTTAGTTTATTTAATCCTGTTGCACATAACGATGGCTTTGTATAACTTTATATGCTAGAGTGCGTTAGAAAGAAAGACTTCAGACTGAAATATTTTCCGTTTCAGTTTTTATTTAATATTATCTGTTACGAGTGAATTGCTTGTAATTGTAAAATGTTATAAAACCCTTTTATAGTTATTTCGATTTAAAAAGCATTCGTATTGACCCCTTGAATTTAGTAATATTTAAAGTAAGTTCTTGCAGCTTAAGAGCTCTGAAATTTTCAAAAAACTTGGCGAAATGCGATTATGAAAGTTTTCAATAGTTAATTTTAAGCCAACGTAAATGATAAACAATAATTAATGAATCAAAGTAAAGACTCTTAGCGATGACTCAGTATTTAGTATGGCGTTTATTACATTTGAATAGTACTTTCAATAAGTTTGAAATAATAAATATTGATGCCTATAGTTACAAGCTTTACTAGAACAGTCATGTTGCCTTTATTAATAAAACATTTCTTTGGACATTAACTTTAAATAAACTCCGAAAATTCTGCTCTATTATAAATTCAACTAGCTGTTAATACAGGCAAATCTACGAGAAAGTTTTTCCTCTTATGCCCTTATATGTATTAAAGGTAATAATAAATTTATCCATATAATCACAAACATGAGGAAAAACTTTAATAGAGATAATGTAGATGAAAAGTTAAATTCATGTTTTCAGAATACAGTACTTTTACATCTCTTCCACAGCAAAATTAATATGCAGTGAAGGAAAACAGTAGGCATAGGAGAAAATCAAATGAAGGTCTTACTTATATTAAAATAACTTCAGCGTATGAAAACATTTCTGAATTTTCCCTGTAGTGCACTTATCCAAATACTTGTAAAATGAAATTAACGTCGTACTAAAACGAGAATCCACACTTCTTTTGTTTTAAGACTTCGCTTTGAGAAAAAATAAATTTTATTAGTTCACTTAAATTTCCAGAATTATCACAATAGACGGGAAATTTTTTTCTTGGAAAAAAAAGTAGTCAAATGAGTCAGTTAAACCAAAATTTCTCGTAGATTCAATGAAAGCTTGGTAGGATAGATAAAGGCCTTTTTTTCCGCTTAATAACTTCATAATAAAAGTTCTATTGGAGCTATTTTAACCTGCCATAATAAGTAAAAATTGTTTAATAAGTAAAAATCAATGAGCAAAATATTTTATTGATTGAAAAACATTTTACGTTAAATTACCGTCAACTAAAATTTTTTATCGAATAAAAGAAATTGCTTGCAACTGCAGTTAAACTACGAATAATCTTATGGGCTTAGTATTTCTTCAAGAAAATTCTGGGATTTTGAAGATCTTGAAAATTAAATATGGCAGTTTCTTGAAATTTTAGTAAATTGATTTACATTTAATTACATTACATTTATTTTAAATAAAGCATGTGAGCGTGGCGTCACCTGAACGACAGACTTTATGTGTCTAATTTTAGCCATTCGAATTAATTTCAGAAGCTGCTGGCTAGTTAAAAAAAGATAGTAATAATTAGTTAAGTCGTTCATTATTTGCACAATTCTTGCTAATTTCTCAATTGCAAATTTCAAAATTTCAAATTTTTAATTCTGCTAAAAGTTTTATATAGAGCCAAAATAAATCTTTAGTTTTTTCCGATACTGTTTGTTCAAAACCCCTTTCAGAATAGTGTGTGTATACAGGTAAGCATGTCGATTACGTTCTCCGCATGCCCATGGTAAGCCCTGCAGCTCTGATTCTATTACTGAACTGAAAATCAACTGTTAATAGCTTGAAAGAATTTAAATAAAATTTAATGTATGTGTTACATGCGACTATAGTATTTAGTGAACTAAGAAGGTGAATTAGTCGAAGAGTTTTTTAAAGGAAGCACACAATGAGCACATAATGATATCTAAGGTTCCTTCGAACGACGTATCGATTGCCTTATCAATAATGCATTTGTTGAATAAATCAGATTGAATATTCATCCTTTTGGACAAAAAATTAAGATTATTATTTTCCACTTTTATTACATATAAATGGTAAGATGTATAGTATATTTCCTCTTTTTAAGAAAACCCTGCAGTTTATTTTTCGACAACTGAAATTTTCCTGCACCTACATTATAAAATAAAACATTTTAAGGAAAAATAAAATTATTTCTCTTGCTTGATTATTTTCTTCTCTAAAAGTACTTCACAACTGAAATAATTTATTGTTTTCTTTTTCCGTGTATATTTTCTTTTAAACTTTTTCTTAAGTATATTCCGATTAATTTCTGTGGTTAAATATTTTTTATAGCGTTGCTTAATTTAATACCTCAACAATTCCATATGATAAGGGCTAATTTTCACCCTTAATTGTTTTCTGCTTTAAAATTCATTTACATTTAACTTAAATTGATTTTTTTTGCATTAACCTTCTTTAACCTTTTTTTCAAAGTATTTCCAACTTTTTTTTATATATTCTAGAACATATGAACTAAGAATTAAAGCTTTATGTAGAAATACGTATTTAAAATTTGATTAATTTATAATTTTACTCGTTATAATGTCATTATGCACATAATGTACAGCTGCGGAAAAAAAGGCCCACTTGCTCTTTATTTCGCCATCGTTCGTCGTATAGCAAAGTTATATATACCATTTGTTTGCAGATAACGCGTACTTTAATTTACTATTAATTTAATTTGCATAAGGGGCCGTCTTCATATTTAATTCTGCATCAACTTCGTTTTTCTCAATGGCAACCCCATATTTTGACTTTATTAAACGAAAGAAAACCTTCAAATTACCCTAAATATAAATTTTCACCAATTTTCTACGATAATTTCCGGAGATATTGCGAATTCATTTTTGCGCGTTTTTAAGGGATTTTCTGCAAATTGAAAAACGCTATTTGTAGGTTCCGAACTTTTCGCCTTTCATTTATTTCGCTCGCGAGAATTAAAAGAAATTAATACTATTTTCAAGGAAAATATTGTTCCCATCTCTCTTAAAGTTTTTTGTAGTGAGAATATTTAGTCTGTGGTCCAAATGACCCGTGTGTTCATAACTTCCTTGGTTCGTACACATGATTTAAGGGAAAAATGCAAAATGACTGCTAAGGATTTTGAAAATCTTTGTAATTTTGAAATTGTTATTCAGTGTTTCCCTTGATGTTTCTCTTAGACAGCTGAAATGTTGGCAGGAGTTAGAGGCTGCTCCCTGCTCTTCTGACCACAAGCATTAATATATTGCTGACTCAGCTATGGTCGAACTTAAAGAATGGTTTCATGATTGAAAATTTATTTGTTTGAATTTCATGTAAAAAACGCAATTACTTTTTTGCCGACCCAATATTATCACTGTGTTTGTTATTTCACTTTCTTCATTTAATATTATCGCCTGCAATGTGCAATATTCTTAAGACTTTTGGCGGTATTTTAATTTATAGTTAGATGAAAATTTTTTTACAGAAAAACGTGATTTTGAATGTTTGATAAAGTATGGGGAATTCCAAAGACCTAATGTTTCCGATATTAAAAAAGGTCACATTCATGCCTGGAAAGTTGAGGATGTTAGTTTTTCAGAAATAGGACGTTGTATTAGAAGACATACATCTACTGCACCTAATTCTATAGCTGGAAAATATTTTATTTGGGGGAATATGATAGCGGACGCAACAATACACGCTTTATAGAATCCCCAACAAACTGTAAAAACCTCTAATTTATTTGCTTCAAAATTTGATATTTTTAATACTGGTATCTTTTACTGTGTTTTTGCACAAAATAAATCTAATTTACATTTATTTTATGCAATTTTCAAAAACTTTTCACTTAATAAATTTATATATGGTCCCTTAACTCATGAAAATAACACATTTTATTTAATATAAATTAAACTACTGAACTTAAAAATTTGAAATTTTGCACAGGCATGTAATATTAATTTCGCATCTATTTCCATCGAAATTTGGCTAGGTCGCTATTCATAATTTTTTGAATATTAATTTAATACTTCATAATTCATATTAATGATTTATTAAAAATCCTAATAACATTAAATTATGTTTGGGTCGTTTAGTTCTAATAGTACGAATAAAAATCAGCTTCTTACTACCAATATTATATGAGATACGAATTGAAGTATGAAAAAATATTTTAACATAGGGGGAGGGGGATTTTGGGTGCTCATAACTAACTCATTTTCTGTCCAAATTTATTGAAAATTGGTGTCCGGGGTTAAAATGAGCTAAATTTTTGAAATATGAAGTGAAATCTAGGGGTTGCTATTGAGAAAAAAAAGTTGGTGTGAATTTTAATATGTAGATGGCCCCTTATGCAATTTTTATGCATAGCAAATTAAAGTGTGCGTCAATCGTAAACGATTGGTATCTGTAACTTTGCTGTGCGACGAACGACGGCCGAAAAAAGTACAAGTGGGCCTTTTTTTCCGCAGCTGTACATTTATGTTAAATTTTGTTAAAAAAAATTACAAAATGGATTCAATTTTTAAAAATTTCTCTGATTTTACAGAAGTTTAAAATTTACTTAAAACTGTTACTCTACAAAACATTTTCCACATTCTTAGAAAAAGTGATTTCTGAAACAAGACATACTACGACTTCATTACATTTTCAAACATTTTCCTACAAAGTCTCTTGTGGATTAATGTTATTTTTATGTTAACTGAAATCCAAATTTGTTTCTAAGTGAAAACATGTTTCTACAAGGATGGATTCCGGAAATTAGCGGATCAAACATAAATACCATACAATGCCCCAGCAAAATTTTTCTGAAAAGCACTTTTGACATATAAAGCAAAATAAAACCTATGCGTTGAAAAAAGTCAAGAGATTATTGAATTGCATTTATATTTTAAAATTTAATGAAAGAGTTATAAAAATGCTAGTAACTACTGAACATGTAATACATTTCATACTCAGTAAATTATCTTTTCACACACGAACCGTCGCGAAATCGTTTTTAATGAACTGATGAATCGCGGCAAGTTTCCCACCAAACCGTTTCCACTGGCGAGAACTACCATTCCACGGCGGTAAAATTAGTAGAATTGCGAAGCTCACAGTGAATTGTCAGTTCACTAGAAACGATTTCGCTCCTCTTTGTGTGTGAGACGGGTAAAAATGGAAAATTTTAAGAAAATCAATCATCATTAAAACTGTGAACTGTGTGTTAAAATCAGCCAGATTAACAATTCTTTGACTTGACGCAGCGTAACAGCTTTCCCAAACAGTTCTTTGTAGAACCCTTAATGTATTGCAAAACAATTTTCAGTGTTGCATGAAAAGAAAGAGATATAGCGTCCTATAGGGTTTATAACTATAAAATTATTTTAATACTCCGTGCTGACTTATCGGTTTTAACATCTAAAAAATGTTTGGAAACCGCTGTTTGAACCGGTAACGACCAAACTCATTGATGCTGTGCAAGTTCATAGAGCATAGATGAATTCTTTTGTGCACTTGATGATTACACTTCTTCAACTTTAGATTATTTCACTTTTACTTTAGATTATTTCGCTTATACTTTAGATTACTTAAGTACTGTATCAGATCAGTCATTTTCTAAATGAAACCCAGTCCCCTTCCGATCTAATTTTGTAAAATATTTATGGGGTAAGTGTTAAAAATTCTATGCTTAATAATAAGCACAAAACTAACTTGTACAAAGATAACACATATTTTTTTATTATTTCTGTCTCTTTCCTAGGAGTTAAATTTTAATTTAGTTCGGATAACTTAAGGTCTTAGTTGAAAATTGAAGAGTTTTAGAGAAACATTTAAGACAAAGTACAAACAATGAAGTTGCTAAAAAAAGCCGCTTCAAATCAAATGTTATACCATACAAAAATATTGCAGAAAATTCACCTTTAGTCACACAAGAATGGATTCAACTTCTATTCTTAAGTACATCAAAGAAGAGCTGAAATAAGAACTTTGAGATGCTTACTTTAGATAATTTAATGGATACAAAGGAAAGAGTCTTCAACGGTGCGAGACGTTTTTTTATTTGTTATGGTGTTTCTTTTACGACATGTGAGACTCTAACATAAATAATGGATTTGCTGTTGGAAAAAGTGAGATTTTTAACGTATTTTTAACGTATGTTAGAGCATTTTTAAAACAGTAAAGTATTTTCTTTCAGGTGTGACAACAGGAAAACTCAGCGGAAGGTTGAAGTTCCTTTGAAGGGCGTAAGTGAATAGCTGTGTTTTCTATAAACTTAGAAAATAAGGTGCGGGAAGGAATTTGGTAATGTGAACCATGTAGTGTATACCGACGATACAGTAGGTTTAATATCAAAAAGCTTAACAAAATGTCTGCAGTGCGAGATGAATGCATCTAGATAGATTAAATGCAAATTCTGTATATGAAAAGGTAGAACAGAACCTGATAATTGAAATTAAAATTGAAAGATATGTTAATATGTTAAAGAATAATCCGTATTATTGAGCTTGAATTAAAGCTTGGTGCTATAAATTAAATAAGTTTATAACCGGTTACTATGAGAAAGTTTCAGGAATTACAAATTAATCAAGTAAAATACAAACTAAATTAAACATTTGAAAAAACACTTAGTCCCAAATTTACCGGGATTAATACACTGGTGTGCAAAAATTAAGGACGAAGTAGAAAAACTAGTAACTAATGAATATTAATTTAAAGTTTGGAGATAATTATTCATATGTAGTCATTATTATCTTAAATCTACGTAAAAAAATTAAACTACAAGGGTTTTTAAAGAATGTGAAAGTCGCTTAAATAATTACAATTTAAACATTCTATCATTTTAGTACTACATTCAAATTTTGTGCCAAACTCTTACATATAAGCATTCGGAGAAGTTGAAACAAAGAAGAAAAACAAAACCAAGTTTCTTTGAATTGCAAACTTAAAATTTTCTGAAAAAGGGTATACTTTTATGATCATTGAAAAAACAACATAATAAATATGCGAAACTTAGAAGCCAAAGACAGCATTTGTGAGAAAATGTGTTTCGTTACTCAAAAATCTAAAATTTCGAGATTTAAAAATACCCAGAAAATGGATCGAAAGATTCAAAAAGAAAAATCCAAACATTCTAAAAGGGAAAGTCTGATGTTACAATGTTTAGAGGAAAGAAAGATTTTGTTTTACTTTTTGGTACAGTCCCACTTTACTTTTTAAGAATATTCTTTTCCTCGTCTCTGAATTCTCTTTTAAGTATAGGCAAAATTTTACTATTCCTGTTGGGCTGACATCATACTTTCCTCATAAGATAACCCTCCTTATAGACAAAATTATTTAGCAATAAACTTATCGATAAATTCGTAAAATTAGTAGCAATATTTTATTAAGTAACATAGAATAGGCATAGCTGCCAACTTTTATGGGATAAAACTACTTTTTGTAAGCAGTAACTTTCTGCTTAGAACACAACAAACCTTCTCAGTTATCGGTGGGAGATGATCGTTATATTATAAAAATATTTTTAAAAATTACTCTTTACAGAAAGTGGTGAATTATATTCCGTAATGTTGGCAGGTAGAATAGGAGATCTTGAGTTCAGATTTGAGACTGATCCAAGATCGAAGAATGCAACGTGCAAACTAAATTGTTGTGCAAACAATTGGTGTGAACTAAATTATGGAGCCGAAAAGTTCCAATTTATTTTCCTTCCTTAAAGGCGTTTCAATAGGAGAGGGTTCCTTCTCCTTAGGAATTATGAGCTTATAAGGAGTTAAATTTTAGAGGGATTCGTGAAGGATCTATAAGGGAATTTTTTAGATCAAAAATAACGATCGCAAGGCAAAATGTTTACATGAAGGAAGAATAGTTTGATCATGAACTGGAACATTTCAGTCATAATTTTTGTTATCTGAAATGTGTATTAAACATGCTATATTTCGCTTTGCATTTGAATTACATTTCTTCGAAAACGTAACATTCTGATTAACTCGTGACATCAGTACCGAAAATCTCTTGACAGATTTACTATGTAAAGAGAGTTGACATATTAAAACATAGCGAAAAGAAGAAGGAACTTAGAATTTTACAAAATAATGTTTAAAAAGACTATCTACACATATGTAGTAAAGCAGGAAAAATATCTGCTCTATTTTCTGCAAGCTTAGCTTTGTAAAACACATATTTTATTCACGCTCCGTTATACTTGATACATGTTGAAAAGCCTTCTGAACAGTTTCTTGAACAACGCTTTAATTTGCGCCATAACCTCAGAAGGCGAAATATCTTTAATATAAAACAGCGACAATGGGTCATAATATCTCACAAAAATATCTGCCTCAAAGCTCGTTCTTTCGGTGGTCTTTAACATTTTTTTCTCCCTGGACTATTTTCTTCTGTACAAACATTACCTTTGTAAATGAGAAAACTACATCGAAAGTACACAATGTGGAAAAAACTGAGCAAGAAAAACGAAAGCTGGATTAATGGAGATCAATGAGCTAAGAGAGTCAGAATAGTTGTTTCTAAATGGGGGTAAACGACTTAGAGCTTCGTCAACCCGTAATATGAATGCATATACCCTAATACAGCATGTGAATTAAGTCCCGTAATTTAGACATGTATGTAGGATTTAGTAAAAGGGAAATTTTTTTAGAGGGATGCAATAAATATGAAAGTTAATTAATGTATGTAATCTAAGTATGCCATCTTTTAAAAGGAATTCAATAGGAAGTCGAATATTTTCATTTTAATAAGGTTTTTTTTTCACAGATGAGAAAAAGTAGAAAGAAATTAATTTTAAAGTATGCTTTATTTTTCTGCGCATCTTGGAATTTAAGAAACAAAGTTAGAATATATTTTTCACAAGCACCTACACTGTTTTCTACGGGAAGCAAACTAATTATACAATTCAATGTAATTTTCAACTTGAAATTTTATATGTGGGTAAATCTTTTATTAGAAATTATTTACCAAATAGGACAAATAGCAAATCTTGAAGAGTAAAACTCAGGGAGAAATTGCGAAAAAATTAGCTATTTTACATTTAAAAGAATTGTATAGAAAATACGAACGAAAATCCCTAATACCAAAAAAAAAAAAAACTATTTTATATATAAATATCAGAATAAGGATACTAATATCCATTTCATACGCCTTTTATATAAATTGATCGAGACACTTTCTGCATTTATTTGCTTATAATGGCACTGTAATTAAACAAAATAAGACGTAAGACTTTTAAAAAAAAAGAAAGAAAGAAATGAGAATGTCTTTAACGAAGTCTTCCTTTTAACTAATAATCGGTCACTTTCAGATTAACTTCGACGCAATTCCTTGCACACTGTCTGAAATGGAAGCGGGACTAATTTCTAAAACAAATATTTGACCACTGAACAGTTATACAATTCCTAAGGATACTTAAAACTAGCCTGCCCCCATGCTCTATTATTACAGTGCGCAAAGATTAAAGAGCTTTCATTTCCTTGCATATGCTCTTTTAATGCGTATCCGTATATGAAATAAATATACACTTCATAAGTATTTTTGAATGATCTTGGATTTGCGCTTTCTTGCGATTCTTTATATTTTTTAGGCTTAAAAATTGAATATATCTAATTTTTATGAACACAAAAATAACAGTCTTAATTCTATGCAATATCTTTTTGACATTTTAATGTATACAATAATGACGATTTAATATCTATATCTGCGCTTGCTGAAATTTTGCATTAAAAATTTGATTGTTGGTTCATGTAGAATTTGTCCAACATGACGCATTTTACATTCACACAGAAGATAAATATTTTCTAATAAAGCTAACGAAATTATAGGCGATAACTTTTGATGTTGCTTGCCATCCAGGCATTACTCACTACTGGTCATTGCGAAAACTGCAACTGTGGGCCATTTTATTACAGGAGCATCTAGTAGGTGACCTAAGTTACCTCCTATGGAGGGACGGACAGTCCAACAACAGAGGTCTATTCTCCTCAGTAGCGGTGCGCTAACCCCACACCCGGTAGATATAGAAAGCTTTACAACTGAAGCTCTGACGTCATCACAAGATCATACAAGACGTCATCACGGTTTTACATTCACAAAGTATATCTATTTTAAAGTTGTGGTGAATTTTCTCAGTCAAAAAACTTTTTAATGATTTAACATAAAAAAAATTAATTTTACGACAAATGACAATTTTTGACCACCACCAATTGTATGATGCAGAAGTAGATCACAATGATTTATTTTGTATCGGAATGGAATTTAAGTTTTTATCTTTAATTTAAGATGTTGTCTAATATTTGTACCATCCCAATAACTCGAAAAAGTTCAGGATCATTCTTTATAACCTGCACTACGCACTGAAATAGATGGAAAAACGGTTCCTTTAATGAAAATTTCAGAAAAATGACTTAAACATGGGCGCTCCACAGCAAAATTTTTCGAAGAATGGTATATTCTGAAATTTTTTCGAATATAAGAATTTTTCCTAAAAGTTTCGTGACTGATACTAGTTTATCGTTTATATCAGTGTATAGTACATCTCGTAAAGAGGCATCCTTAAAATTTTGAAGTGCTTGAAATAACAAGTTTTCTGAATTCATGTCTCAAAATCACATGATTTTTTTAAACACCGTTAAAGCAAGATCATCGTGATACAACAGATAATATAATCTATTATATATCTTTAAAATAAACTTTTTCAAAGTTGCTATGTTTATTAATATTATTTTTATAAGTTTAACATTTAATGGTATTACTTTTCAATTTTATGGGCAACATTTTGCAATAGATATTTGATATTTATGCTGTTACTGTGTTATGCAAGACAGTTTAAAATGCACTTACGTACCTTCTATACATAGACTTAATAAACCATGCATAAAAATGTTTTCAATTGAACTTAAACATATTTGGTATCTAATACATATATCACAGAATAAAATATTAATGTTTAAAAATTTTTCAATCTAAAAACACTTGAAAGATGTTTAAATAATCGACATTTTTTATGGTTAAAGCCTTTTTCTCTTGTTTGCAAAGAAAAGGTAGTCAGGTTTTTAAGGCAAAAAGTATCTGGTTTTTTTATTTGTACTACTGAAATGTTTTCAATAATTATTCATGGAATATTTATATTCTATAAACATAAGCTTCTCTCTAAACAAATTGCATGGGAAACAAGAAAAAAGAGAAAAAATTAATCGCCAACAGAAGGCTGGATCGATTTTTTCTATATACGAAGCGGAAGCTGAAGTAAATAGTTACTTTGAGAAAGAAGAAAGTAAATAGCTTGAAGTATATAACGCTGAAAATAAAACACACCTACTAATTTTATATACCCATAAAACATGCATGCATGATTATTTTGTAAAATATTTATTGATTTACTATAAAAAATGTTTTTTTCTGATAGAAATCAATCATTTTTAGATTACTATCTGCAACTCTAATTAATGATTTACTTCATTCCCTTGTTTAAAAGTTAGCGATAGTATTCACGTAATTTATCAGAGCCAATTCTTGACTCTTTTCCTTTGTATCTGTGGGTCCTACGATGGCCGAGTGGATAATACACTCAAAATGCCAGATGGCCGAAGTGTGAAGGTCCAGAGTTCTGGCCTATCGCGCGGCTGTCGGTCTAACTGTCTGGAGTTTTGGTTGGTTTTCTCCAGATGTAGCGTGAATACGTGTCAGAACCCATTAAAATGTTTGACGGCTACGGTACCCCCGTCCATGGCAGATATCCCTTGCGTAAGGTTGCCGCAACATTGTATTTGCAATGCAAGATCACATAATATAAAGTGAAAGTAAAATAACCTCTCAATGACAAAAGCTCGTAAACACTTTTATCATGCGCTGGGACCAATTTATTTATAAAATGATCTTCACACGCCACTGTGATACGCGGGGAAACGCTGAAGGTGTTTCAATCTCTTGATTCAGTTTAAACATACGCAGATTTATAATGCAAGAATTTTAAATCATGACAAAAGTATCGATTCTGTGTTTCAACACAGAATCGATACCTTTGTCTCATTTTTCACTGCTACATATCCAATAAATACTGCAAACAAAAGTAATGCCATGAAAGCATTTTAATCAGTTATCAAAGTCCAAATGTATCTCATTTTAATAATTTTATGTTCCCTAGTAAAAGCTGTGCATGCCCATTTAAAAAGGAAACTATAAGCAATTTCTGTGTCAATTAACACTAAAAATGCAGTTCAAGCAATTACAGAAAATCAGAATATTTGGCAAACCCCTCTGATGCTTATACTGATATGGTACGCATTTAAATATCTTTATTAAATTGCACTTATTAAAATTTTGCTTGTTTTCATTCATCCATAAGGATTTTTATATTTCGGTAAAACAATTGCCGATGTTATGCAATATCTTTAATAGGATACATTCTTCTATAAACTTCATATTATGTTTAAATTTTGTAACAATTAGAACATATTTATGCCGAATAAAATAAATAAATAACAAATTCATAAATGCCTATGTTGACAATACTGTAAAGTGTAAAGTTTAAAAAAAAATTCTTATAATTTAACTGCCTTAATCAAATGTATGTATAACAGCCATACCACAAAAATAAAGAACAATAGCTTTAAATTTGAAAGTGCTACTAATACAAACAAAATTCAAAGAAATTATCTCAACAAAATGTTTTTATCAACCACTGCAGATGTATTTTAGAAATCTAAGTACGCAAACCGCGCTGCTCATGCAACTATAAAATTGAAAAATAGAATTTCCACTCTATTAATCTGGTTGGCAAGAGAACACAACATTATATCTCAGAAAGTAGCCCGCCCTTGTTTTAAAATTTTTTCAAGTGTTTTTATATGATTCCGCGAATATTTCGTCCGCAAAAATATAAGTATTCCCTTGAGAAAATTATTCCGGAAGCTCACAAAATGGGGGGGAGGGTGAGAAAAGAGGAAAGTTAGATCGATTTCTTCAATGAGCCACGAATGAATGAGACTGGGAGGTAAATAGCTACTTTGAGTAAACGACTTAAGCGCAGCAGTGAAAAAAAATGTATTGTTACCTGAGTAATTTACATTCATGTAGCATGCATATGTAATTTCCCATGATTATGGAAGTGCATATCGATTATTTATGTAGGAATAACGCACTGCGATAAAGTGCGTTAATCCTACCTGGAAATTAAGCTGTCCATCCTTCATGGAAATTAATCTGTCCACCATGAATTAAAACAGTGCCATTGGTACAGTGTAACGAGTACTTCGGCAGATGCTTTCCATTATGGTAGGGTAATTCCGAGTGAGATGGACCAGTCATAGCTGCCAACTCTTCCAATTTTATCGGAAGATTTTCCACCACAATTTTTAAGCAGTTTTATTTTGCATTAAAAATTTGGACTTATTTTAACTTCGAATTGTGTAGTAAAAATTAGTGGTGGAAAATCTTCCGATAAAATCAGAAGAATTGGCAGCTATGACCAGTCAAATATTTCCTTAAAGCGCCTCTCCATAGATTTCGCAAATACCTCAGTCAGACACCGAAAGAAATTTTGTACAGCGTGCCTCTATTTGCCTCTCGAAAAGCAATTTTTTTTCTGTATAATCATTGTTGCTTTAAGTAGATGAAATAACTTATTATTATATGGTTCATATTATGCAATTAAAGGTTTTATTTTGTATGTGATCTATCTACTGTGTGGCTGACGAGATATACAGGCTACAGGCCTGACATTTTGCTCATGTTCCTTTGCACTAGTAGAATCATGTGACCTAATGTGTGTGACCATCTTAGTAGGGCTATCTCGCACTAAGACGGTCACACCTCCTTGATCACATGACTTTCCGGGTGCAAAGGGGTGTGACTATAATGTCAGCACCATAGCCTGTATATCTCGTCAGCCACGTATCTAGTTTTGATGATGTAATCTCGGGGAGCCTGCTGTCTTCTAAATAAACTAAAATGTCGACGTGAAATAGACAACGTATAAAGTCAGGGTGGAATGTACTTCTTACCAACACAATCGGGAGAAACGGACAAGGTTTTCTGTCAGTAAGGTCAAGAGCGAATATAGAAGCGGTGTAAATTAGTCTGTCCCTTCAGAGAAACCAACGCTGGTCCATCTATTAGGTACCTCCCAGACGCAACTCCGACCAGTAACTCTAGCCTTGGGAGTGGCCAATGCCAATCAACGGCAAGTGTCCGCCATTATAAACTGAGGCATTTACTGAAGCAAAAAAACTATAACTAAAGTAAAAACAGGAATTTATCAAATACTTCTCAAGTAATACAAGTCAAGTTTTTGTTAATGTCCTTCTGAAAATGTGTTTCTTTTTTTTTTTTTCTTCATTTTAATTTTTACATACAACAGTCTAAGATAAAGATCAAAGTCTCTGCTTTAAATTCTTCAAATAATGCATCTGAATAACTTTTTTTTTTTTTTTCAAATTAATCTCAAAATTTGACAAGAAAATTTTATGTTATATTAAAACTTATCCCGGACAATTGCCAGTGTTCATATACTCTTTTGTTTAGAAATCCACTTTCTAAACGAAAGATGCGTTTGAGAAGATTGTTTTCAATCAGTCACGGATCTAGGATTTAGTAATGGGAAAAATCTTTGGGATTCTCAAGAGACAAAAGTTATGTTTTGCAAGAAAAATTATATATATTTTTTTTTCATTTAAAACTAGACACGAAGCAGACTGCAGATTCGATTCACATGAGATACATCCCTCCTTTGTACATGTGCAGAGCTAATAACTGCTCCAGAATATAATTAAACGCTTTTCTTCAATATTATTTTTTGGCTTAAGTTATGGCAAAATTTCAACACGGACAGCAAGTGCTGATTACTTTTTCGAAGAAATGTTAAGAAAAATTATTGCTTGCGAAAAATGGTTGATTATGTTCCGAAGTAATTAGCAACTTTACCTGTTTATAGTTTTCCAGAGTTGCTAACTACTCCGGAATATAATTAATCATTTCTTTTAAACAATAGTTCTTCGCTTAACCGTACAAGGCTCAATTTTTTATTCTGTACCTGAAATAAATATATGTAGTAATATTAGTTATTATTTTTTGGGGAAAAACAGTTTAAAAATAATAACCTAATATTTTACTAGAAAATCACTTTTTTATTTCAGTTTTGTATACGGTACACTGGGCCTTAGCTATACTTTTATGGTCTCTATTTTGATATTTTAGCATTCAAATCACTTCTTGATAGGACGAACTCCAACACACAGTTATTATTTCAGAGTCAAAACTCTTTGATAATTATTTTTTTTAATATTCTAAAATCAACAAAACCACATTCGAAAGGTGACTGTTCAAATTTACAATTCGTTTAAAAGAAAGTAATGTTTATAAAATGTGGTTAATTTTATTTCGGAGCAGTTGGCAACTCTGATTTTCATCGGATAGAAATTTCTTTTTTTTAAGTTAAACTTTCAGAGAACGATTTTTTATACTTTGTGCATGCTTTTAAATTAAAGATCAACACAAACCGTGCTTAAAATATTAACATATATCAGAGAGAAACTCGCTCTTTATTTGGTCGTTGTTCACAGCACAGTTACGCATACTATTCGTTTACAAATAACGTATACTTTAATCTAATATTATTAAAATTTGCATAAGGGGCCGTCTTCATTTATAATTCTGCATCAACTTCCTTTTTTTAATGGCCACAACCTGTTTTGATTTTATTTAAAAAAATAAACCTTCAAATTACTTAAAATATAAATTTCCACCAATTTTCTACTATAATATCCGGAGGTATCGCAAATTTACTATTGTACGGCCCAAAAATGTTATTAAACTACCAAAATAAAAATGAAGAAATGTATCTGAAAATAAGGATTTTTCATGTAGTCTGTTAAAAGAAAAAAAAAAGAGTAAAAACAGATTTTCAAACATTCATGTTTAAAAGCATGGGTATAACTGTGGACTTGCATACAGGACAATCATTGAAGTATTCTGAAAGAGCTAAGTGAAACCTTACCTGTAAGAATGCACTGGGCGTTGCAATCCCTGCCACTACCTGACTAGAACCACATTAATGTTTTACTTTCACGATGTAAAACTACTAAAAGTTTCTAGTGATTCCTTCACGCTCACGAACATGCTAATAATTTAAGATGGGAAATTTAATTTTACGAGAAATGGGCATTTTTATCCATCACTAATTATTATGATAAGGAAATAGATCATAATGACATTTTTTTGTACGAGAAAGGTATTTTAATTATCTTAAGATGTTTGCTAATATTTATAGCATTCAGAAGACCACACCAGAAATTTTAAACAGTTTTGTCCTGTAAAAATGAAACTTAAGATTTATATTATCATTCAACGCTAATTTGGTTAATCATTCATAAGTGCGAAGTATTGAGGAACATAATTAACCACTTTTTGTGAGTGATTTTCTGTGCAAAATTTCTCAGAAGCGTGAGCTAGATACTATTTTGGAAAAGCATTTATAAAAGCTATGCTTCACAAAAAGTGGTTAATTATATTCCGTTATACTTGGCATCTGTGATCATTAAAATGGGGTCGAGTATTTTCCATTGAGGAGCTGACTCGATTTTCACCCGTCTACCGATTGTGAATGATCGTCCTATACACAAGTTCGAGGGTATAAGAATGCACGATAGTATTTAAACTAGGCAAACGAATTTGAGGATGCCAGCGTGGTCTTTCGTCCTTGAAAAAATAATGCGTTCTTTCTGGCAAATTCTTTTCTGCTATATACAGTAAAAAGACAGAATTTCTTTAGTCTGTTTTATACAACTAAAAAGTATTGTGAAATAAATTATTGTTTTATAATATATAAAAAAAATCAAAGAGTTTTATATGCCTTGATTTCAAATTATTATTGTGCTGTCAGAGCAATTTTAAATTAGTTTTTGATGCCAACATAAAAACTATTTGAATACATTTTGAGATGGGGCGTATAGCTAGCTGTATGCATGATGTCATTTAAAATCGCAGTTAAAAACTGGAAGATGGGATTAAAGGTTAACTTGTTGCATTTTCGTTGAACAAGTGCGATATTCAAAATTAGTAAATCAGTTATTTGTAGTTATTTTTTAAAATAAGTTTCTTTAGCGGGGAATGACTGAATACATCAAAACGACTAGCAACGATTGATTTAGAAAAGGCCATAATTTGATTTGAAATGCTATTAAATTCGTTTAACATGGGTTTATTTAGTAATATCAAATGCTAAATTTCGTTAATGTAATTATACATGAAGTCACTTTTGTTCATTAAATAATAGCATTTGCTTATACTTCCCACGTAGTCAAGGAAATTCCCAAAAGCTCCAATCAGACGACCCGACATATCAACCTAAATGCACTCACCTTTCCTCAAAAATCCTTGATTTTTAATAAAAGTCATCTAAAGCTTAGTTCCCAATAGAGGGAATATAATAAATTCCAGTATATGTTTTAGAAATACGATGACTATCAGCTACATAAATCTTTGTTAAGAGGATTAAATCCCCTCTTCTTCAAAAACTATACTGTATTTAATATTGTTCTGGCTAAATACGAGAGTGATTTGAAAAAAAAAAATCATTAAATGTATTCGATATTTATTTCGATGTTCATTTAAATTCATCCTACTGTTTTGGATCATTTATGACGTTAGTGAAAATTAAACTCATTTCACTGACGTGAATTTTGATTCGTCTGATGCCTATGTTTAATTGAAATACAATATTAAATCATAACTGAGTTTGCCAAAATTGACAGGATAAAATTTATACTTCTGTAAGTAAGCATGGCTTTAGAAATGCATCTAAGAGCTTCATTATTCATTTTCATAACAATAATTAAAAGGAACAGTATTATATGGTTTTCTTTCTACATTCCTTATATTTTTTCGCATTTTGCATTCCTAAAATGTACTTTGTTGAAATTCACAAAAACACTAATCTTAAACGAAAATGCTATTTATTACTTTGTGTGTGAAGTAAATTTCAAATGAATAATTTTTTTTAATTGAGTTCACTTTTTGAAGCTAATTTATTTGAAGTTAAAGTGTTGCTATATTGACAATCTAAAATAGTGTACATTGATTTTGAGGAAGAATAGAGATAATATTTTTCCTATTTACTGCAAAATACTTTAAAGACATAAAAGTAGAAACCGTGTAAAGAGGTAGTTTTCAAGAAATGTTTGCCTTTCAACTTCAAATAACTAGCTTAAAATCATGAAAATTATTGCTTACAATTTAACACTAACAGAATAAGCATATTGATGGCATTATACTATAGCCATAGCATAGACTTTTTTCTCTCAATTCTGATGATTTACTTGATGAATTTAATTACAACTTCGGACATTTAAAACTTATATTTTAACTTATCAGAGCCAATATAGTCACGAGTGCATTTTGAAAAAGGCAACAAACTAAAAAGCAAAATAACTTTTTTCGGTTGCCTTGCATTATAAAAAACTGGGGACGTTTATTAATTTTTACAGAACAATTTTAATAAGAATGTATGTACTCATTTTTATAAACAGTTATTATAAAACGTATTTTAACAACAGTATATATATATTACGAACGTGTAAAACATACGTCTGTATAAACATAACGTGCATTTTAAAAGCTGCTCTTTGCGTATTACTTACACAGTCGTCCAATGAATTTAACAAAACTCATTATAAGTTTGACAAAGCAACTGATAAATTAGGGGCTTCACAGCCATAGTGGACCATGCCCGCATTTTTTAAAAATGCAGATAGTTCATGTTGGAGTCACCTAAAAGCATGTCCTATTCACTACTATAGTGAATCAAGTGATTAATACGTTTTCTCTTCCAGAGTAAAGGGCAGTATAATGCTACTATACTATAATGTGCAACTTCAAACCTTCTTCATTTCTTCATTTTAGCTTAGAGGGACTTGGTTCACTATGGTTGTGACCCCCTCAAATATTAGTCGGAAACTTTAATTAAAAGTAATTATTTAAATCTACATGTAAAATAAATAATTTGCTGCTACGCATGCACAAAAGAATATCAAATTTTGAATAAGATAAGCTTGTAACCAATTATCCACCGTAACAGCATACTAAAAAATATCATAAGAATAGTTTGAAAATATTATATGTATGTATGTACAGGGTTTTTCAAAAGGTCGTTGCCAAACTTAACACGATGGTCTGTCATTCCATGACAGATAAGATTTACATAGGAAATCGGATACGGAAATGCAAATAGCAACCACTAGAGGGCGTTATTTTCATGTTTATAGAATAGTGATCATTTCAACTTAGGACGTGGCCGGAGATGGATTAATCGATTTACTTACTTAGAATTGGCGGATATGCATTACGTGTGAGGTATCGCGGATGGAAAGTCATATTAATAAATAAGTCATTTATTAAAAGTCACATCTGTTATGAGATCATTTCTCCCTCCCTTCTACGCCTGTGAACATTGCCCTCTAGATACATCCGTCCGCCGCTCGTCCATTTCCATCTGCGGCACCATACATGTAAATCATATCGGCTAATTCTGAGTTAGTAAACCGAATCATCCACAATGTCCGAAGCTAAAATGATCACGCTTCCATAAGCCTGCCAGCATCGCCCTCTAGCGGTCGCCATTTGCATTTCTGGACACAAGTTCTTTTGTAAATCTTGTTTGCCTTAACATGACAGACCAGCACGTTAAATTTCGCATAACAATTCCCTTCTGAACCACCCTGTATATAAATATACTTCAATTGTTTCAAAATTAAAAAAAATAATAATAACTGGACACATTAAAAAAAATTCAATATCTACTGGGTTCTGGGTATCATTTTAAATTTACAATAGATATTTTAAAAATTTATTATGTGAATACTAAGTGAATGGTGTGTGCTTACTGACAAACATAAGTAGCTACTTGATATGCTTCTTTTTTTTTAGGTCTTAAAAACTGTTATTTTCAGTTTAAAGCTATAAATTTATCTCACATCTCACGTTTATATTTATTAAAAATACGTTTATTTTTGTAGTTGCCTCATAAACTGCAATAGCACAAAACCTTTGTGACTGTAAACTGCAAGGAAACATATAATAAATAATTCACTGCCATGCATATTAATAAATAAATAAGCGTTCTTTGCAATTAATATTGTTTGAATATTTAACAGGATTACACCATTATAATATTTCATTCTTGTCAATTTTAATTCAAAACGAAGGATTATTCTGTGGGATTACTACGCACCCCGCTTTGTATAAATCTATTTAAAGCTTCTGAAATGGTTTATTACATTATAAAATGGGAAATAAGGCAACTTAAATAAATTGGTTTTCAAGTCATTTTTAAAAGTTTGATAGATAATTTACTACGTTAATTTTTCTCTATGTAATTCACGTATTTTTAAAAATCAATTGTTATTATATTAAAGAGTCTTAAAAAAAGACTAGTTCATAAAGTTTTATAAGTTCGGTTTTTTAACGCTTTTTAGATAGATTAAAAATTAATTTAAAAGCGAAGATTACATGAAGTGTGCATTTTCGTGAACTTTTGTTTTTCAAACAATTTTTCTCAGCATAATTTATTAAGTAAATTGCTAAGGCACCGACATTTTGTAAGCCAAATCAAATCAAAATGGGGTATTTAAGTATTATAATAATTTTCTGGTAAGTATTAAAGAAGATGGATGTTTTCCATTTTGTTTTAAAGCATAAGGTAGCTTAAAAACCAAAAACTTTAATTATATATATATATATAATTCAGTTTTTAATCTTTGCAAAGTAAAGGGTAAAGGGCAGAATAAATACCGCTATCCAGGATTAAAGAAAGTACATTTCAACCCTCCAAATCAGGTATGGGCAATCCTCGGAAAGTTGTGGGTCAAACTTAGGTAGTTAGCGATGTCCCGGTCCGTGTAATTGGGATTTAGATGGGATTTTGAATGGTTTACATGGGTTTCATATAAGGTTTTGATATGTTTCGCGGGCCGGATCAAAAGCCGGGGCGGGCCACATCTGACCCGCTGTCCACAGGTTGCCCATATGTGCTCTAAATATACATAACATATAAAACTAACCTCACAAAATTTAAATTTTCTACAGCTTTCTTTCCAAACGAAGGATTTGTCTCTGAATCTAAATTCATTAAAAAGTCAATTGATGTATCTTCCTTCGTTCTCCCGTTTCATAGTCACGCAGCTCTCAAAAATTTCCAGTGACTATGAGGCGTGGGCATTTTAATTGCCAACAAATGCGTCTTTTATTAATCATGTGATTAAATCCATGGGATATTAGGTAATAAAAGTGTAAACACCGTAGAGAAAGAGCTGATTCTTCGTGACACACATCTCTTGCTTTAGAATATAGTTTTCTTTGTCTTGAATCTAAATTCAACAATGGAAAGCATTAACATTTTCATTGCTAAATTAAATATTGCATTCTTATAATTTTGATTGACTGCTTTGTACTTAAATGAATGTTTTGAGGCTTAATCTCTTCATATTCCTAACAATAAAATACTAGAGTGTATTCTCGTGGTTTTCGGCGAGTGAAAATAGTTATACGTAGATCTACATACCGAATTAGTTAATCCTAGACAGAGGTATACACACGTTACAGCTTTTATTTATTTAGTTAGTTTTCAGATCTTTGCCTCATTAGATTTTTCTGTTAATTTTCAGAAACATACCTCTTTTTCTTGAGAATCTTAAAGAAAACTCCAAAAAAGCCTTGAACGAGGCGCACTTTCATAAATTAAAAATTCATGTGTATATATCCGAAAGTAATGAAACGTGGAGAACGTTTAAACACAGTCGTGTAAGCAGACAGCTAATTCGCCGCATCCACACCTAAATTGATACCTCAAGTGAACTGAATCGAAAATGTGTATCTTAACCCTTTAACGCGCAGTGATCCCACTCTGGGAACTCCCAACTCTGACGTTTTGACTGTTGCCAGTCACGAAGAATAGATTGGATTTCGATAAAAATAGTTGAGGGTGACATAGCTCCACGAGAATTCGTTACTTTTTAGCACGTCATTTCCCGTAAAAAAATTGTCACGAGTATTTTCAACAGCACTGACATCTGCTGAAAAATGGAAGAACGCGAGAACAGCTGGATAGATTGCCCAATGCTGAATAGAGGGCAGCCGTTGCCATCGCTCGACTTAACTACCAGCAAGATGGCGGACGATCGAAACGTTCATCGCGTGCCACAGATCTAGAGAGCCTCTTTTGACGCAGGGCTGCACAGCCAGACTCAGACGCAGTTTTTGACACAGCCAGCTGCATCAAAAAAGGGTCTCTAGATCTGTGGTACGCGATGAACATTTCGATCGTCCGCCCTCTTGCTGGTAGTTAAGTCGAGCGATGGCAACGGCTGCCCTTTTTTCAGCATTGGGAAAGGGTTGCGCCTCAAAGGGTTAATAGAACTTGGAGTTTGACAATTTTATTGCTAAATAAATGAAAAGATAATTACTACATGCAGTTTGTAATACCAAACAGACTGAGTCCTTTCTAGTTACACATGAGAAAGGTAACACATCATGCTGCGACGCCTCCCTCCCCACAAAAGATAGGTGAAATCCATCATCGAGTTGAGGGAGAGGGCAAAAAACTGTCTATTTTTAAAATCTTAGCGTTGCTGCTTCAGCAATTGCGTCACGAAGGGAAAAAAATGCTTCCGATACAAAGTTGCGTAGAATAAAAAAAAGGAACTTTACTCCCACCTCCTTTATAAATTTCATTTTGTATTATTTAGATCCGGCCTCGTTTTGAAGCAGGCTCAACAAAGGAATTTAAGATTACGATGATTTAAATAATAAATAAATGACAGTCCGTAAACATATTTCATTCAATGCCTTAGATTTTGGCCGTGGTAAAACATATCCGTATTGGAATGCTAATCCAAAAGGTAGAAATACTTTTCACGAGGAACCAATTGAATCAAGGTGGATGTCCCTTATATAGCCATCCTGAATTTTTCTAGCAGCTAATCAAAACAAAGTAGAACATTTATTAAATTCTTCTCAGAATATTGGATTTTCATATTATTATTTAAATTCCTATGAAAATCTTTTCAAATGTTAAAATAAATAAATAAACTCTTAGTCTGCCGAGTGGCCATATGAGGGACATGTGCATATGATATGACCACTTTTGTACCACGTCCTACAAATTATGTTTCCAGTTTCGCAATACAATTCTTTGAAAACGAATCAGCTTTAAATCAAAACAAGCTAATGCGATAAAATATTCTTTAAATTTAAAATAACATTTTCCATTTGAAATAAAGTTATTCACAAAGTTGAATTTAAAATATTTTAAAAACCAAACTTAAATTTAGTGTAAACTTCAACAAATCAAAATTATTAACTAATAAAAATTAATTGAACTTGACATGCTACAGGGCCACGTGACCTGACCACCAAGGTGGACATCAAGATCAGTTCAGCTGCCAGGAAAATCATTTACATTGAACAATTCGTAAATAATTAGCCACGAACGACTACACAAACAGAAACAACATTAACTACTGAATCATATAGAGTAGTTTTAGTGACAATACTTTTAACAGCATGTATAAAGCAAAGAAAACGCAATACCTAAAATAGGAAGAGGTTATAAGAAAAACACAAAACAGGCAACTGACGCGATATTGCTCAGCCTGTCTGTATGGAAAATGATCATATGACACACTAGGAGGATCCCTCAATGGATTCTAATACCATAATATTTGGAATAGCTAACTCACAACAGGGGAGTAACGATGTCAGGAACATGGCCGAAACAGGAGTAACTACCTTGTTTGCACATATGTCACTCGGCGTTAAGTTTTTTACTGGACAAAAATATAAGAAAAAAATATCAAGAGAGAAAGCATTGTTCATATCTCTCTGTGTAACACTGAACTAAATATTAATTACAGACGAAAGTAGCTTTTGAAAACAGAGCAGCCACGAATTGAAATTCTCAAATTATTTTAATCTAATTCATAAAGATCAATAAATTGAACGATTTTGAGTTCTAATCAGTAGTATGATATTTGTTTCATGTGAACCATTACTAAACACTTTTCTTTAACTGCTGCCTTTAAATCATTGTGCAATGAGTTTTGGACAAAAAATTTAAGATAACAATACGGTATTTTATCACAAAAGCTGTGTAAAATATAAATAGATGAATTTTTAAGATCAACATGAATTTTAAAAGAATTTAAACACTCATTACAGAATATTGGTTTTATATTTTTCTGCTTGCGTTAAATTGCCGATTCTGTTCTTTTATATGCGTTATTCTGATGGAATATTTTTTAAATAGAGCTTGAAAGGCATCTAATATCATTGTATTATTTAAAATATAAAGTGAGAGCTTTTAACAACACATTTTTTGCAAAATCAATGTTCATCATTCTTAGAGATAAAACGAAACATACATCAGCCACCCAATAAATTTATTACAACATTTTCCCTATGCGTGTGTGCTCGAAGTATTAATTATTAAATTTAAACCGCTTCCTTCTTAAAGCAGACCTGCAAAATTTTATCATTGTTCAAATAAACTGCAACGCTGAAAATGCTTTTGCGGACTTCATAATACCTAATCGAAAGATATAACTGCGGTGAAAGAAACAACGCTTGCTTTTTTTCATGCAAAACGATTTAAATGACGATAAATTCAATGAGCTGGGGGGGGGGGAATATTTTAAGCTTTTGAAGCAAAAGGAAATAAAACGGCGTTTCAGAGAATAATTATTACATTCAAAAGAAACACGAACATGAAAATGAATCTTACTGAATGACAAAAAACATACTTTTAAAAGTTAAAAATCTCCACTTGTGAACTTCAAAAAGATAAGGTATTTCCTTTTTTTACTAAGATATTTTATAGATGCAAGAAGTACTTCGTTTTGCTTTGTTTGCCAAACGGTGAGATACCAAACTTGTTAGATTAAAATGAGTAAAACAAAATGAGGCATTTTTATAAAAGCGCACACTAGTGTAGATTAATTAATTATTGTATAACTCTTCATTAAAAATCGGAGATAATGTTTTTATTCATTACAAATGGAAAAAGGATAATCTTATTAAGTTTTTGAAATTTTGTTACTAAGAACAAGGTTGAAATTAAAAGCGAAATTGTGAACATACTATCGGTATTACTAACAAAAACGAAATATCGTTATTAATGATAATTAACATTGAAATACGTGTTTAAATGTATGTAATATATCCCAGAGACATATTCGAAACTGCAAAACAACTGGTAATTCAATACGTAGTATTCAATAGCGGCAAGCGACTGATTTCACAGGTGCAGCAAGAAAAAATAGTGTGAAATCAAATCTATAAAATACTTTATGTAGCGCCTCTTCTCTCGCACACACAGCGTAAGTATTTAAAATTTTTTAAACGACAAATGATTATCAAAGGTTTTAAGCAGCCTTTGCAGTATTATATTTTAATTACAATAATCTTAGCAAAATTGCTCCAGATTGTTGTCCATTAATCGAAAAACCATTTTTTTCTTGTATGTTTAATCTTGCTTTAATACTTATATTGATCAAAGCTGTTGATTCACGATTTTAAAATATAATATTTCTTTTCAATTCAATCTTGTGTAGTAAAAGTGCAGAGTTGCCAACTTCTCCGGATAATAATTAACCACTTTTTAAAACAGAAATGTTTAATTAAATTATCACAAAATTTCGATGCTAAACGTTTGGGCTGGTTACCATTTCGAAAAATGTTTAAGAAAAATTACTGTTTAAAAAAAAGTGGCTAATTATATTCTGGAGCAGTTGGCAACTCTGAAAATGCACTTACACATTGAAATTCCTCACTCATGAAAAGAAAGTAGTGAAATATCTTTCTAGGTGTAAGACTGTGTGAACGTAAAGAGATTTACAAATAGAGCTGGTGAATTCCACCAATAACTACCGAATTGGTAAAATTCGCCCTCTCAGTATTGAAGAAAACCATTCTACGGCCTGCTTCAAAGACTGCGCCAGGAAAGCGCGTCCCAAGTCAACGGCCTGTCAACATCGCTCTTATGAAAAACAGTCAAGTGTACCAACTATGTCCAAGGAGAAAGACGCCATTTTGGGGCCATTCATAAAGTAACTGGGGCTCTTTTATGTGATATTCTAATGGGAAATATTCAAATCGCACAGCATTTTTTTAAATAAAGCTAAATTGCTAAAAGAACTACGTTACATAATGTGAATAGTTGCTGAATCAAAGGGTAAGACCAGGCATCTCTATTTCCTAATGACTAGCCACCACAGGTAAAGTTATTTTACGCGCACGTCTTCTGAACCAATGAGTACCATCGATGAGAAATCGCAAAAGTTTCGGAACTGTTGTTCATTAGATTTTTTTTTTTCATAACTTGTTGACTTTCGGATTTATTAAGCGAGATGCGAATATTCAGAAATGGTAGAATTGTTTTTCTCTAAGCGTAATTTTGAGCCGCAGTTAGTTATTCAGAAATGGAATCTCCAGCAGTACACTATTCTCTATATTAGAGGGCAGTAGTCTATCCTGTATATTAAAGAGCGGATTTAAGAATTAAAAAACAATGTTTAAAACATAGCAATGTTGTCTGAAATTAAATAAAGGTGAAAAATATAAATTAATTTTTCTCCATTACACTACGATAGTGCCCCAAGTAAATGCACGCATATATACACAAATCAGAATGTAGAATATTACTGAACCAACCTCTTAAATTCCTCATAAATAAACTCGTAAATAAACATGCGTAATAAAAAACCGGTAAAAAGTTGTTCTGTAAAATGTCAAATATTTGTTTGATGTTGACTTCCCCGAGGAAAGGAATCCAGAAAAACGAAATTTATCGAAAAATCTATATTCATGAATTTTTTAATATCCCTATTTCCTCATATAAATTTCAGAAATTCCGTCAAAGTATACGAAATTTTCAAGTCACTCAAAAGTTGGCATATAATCTATAAACAAGCTGTAAACATGAGTATCTAAAAGTTAAAATTCTCGTTGCATTGTGCTGCTTCTGTTTGTTTGTTTAACATGTATTTCGAATTTGTGTGCTTGGTCCGAAACCTGCTCATAAATCCACGTCAGAAGGACAACACAAGGGGGGTGCCCTCCGTGGGGGTCTTCCTAAGGTGTTCTAACCCGTATTTACGCTAGTTTCGGAGAAAACCACGGAAAACTCCGAACGGTTAGGTCGACAGCCGCGCGACGGGACCCGAACCCGGGACCTTCACACTTCGGTCGTCTACCATTTTCCGTGACATAACCACTGTTCCATGGTGAGGCGCGCATCTGTTGAACTTTATGGTACTCTATTATTCCTGTGTGTTTTGTTAGCTGTAGTCATTAATCTGTAGCATTCGTTTTAATTTAGTTTTACACAGATATCGAACGCACGTTTTTGTTTTTTTTTTTTTTTTTTTTTTCCCTTTCCAAGCTTTAACATTTTTATTTTTTTCTCATAGTTACTTTGTTTTGTGTTCTTTCCGTTACTTAGAACATCTTGCACCTGTTAATTTTCTCGCGTTTGCTTTTGCGTCTGGTCTTCGTCATACACTTTCCTTTCGACAACCTGGTTTAGAGCTTAGAGCCTTGGTAACCCGTTTGGCAGAGTGGCGAACTCTGGATCGGAGAATATGGGATGGTATCCCAGTTAACAAAAAATATCATCTTGTACGCGCGGTGAACGCACACGGTAAATTCATGTGGCCGTATGTCCTCACACTGGGTAGATCGGTACGTCCTCCCGTGGGTATCAAAAACACCCTACTTTTAGCAGATCATCACTTTTATTTTTTACTATCCAACACAAGAATTTACGCGAAAGCAAGGACTTTTCACATGCTACTTTCGATCTTAGGTATTTATTTTTTTATTCATAATCAGAACACCCAAACATTTGCAATTTGGTCTTTAAAAAAATATTTCTCTTTTTATTGCTACTTCGCAATTTCTTATTTTACATTTTAACTCCCTAAATACAGGAATATACGTAACGACATGATACTGAATGTAGCTTTTCCTGAGTTACATTCAATTAGACTGTTTACCTATTTTTATTGTTATTATTATTTATTTTTATTTATTGCAATCATGTAGAGAATAATAAGTACATTGAACAGAATAATAAGTACTACTTCTTATTCTGTTCATTCTATTGCAACGCAAGTACAGTAAATACAGATAGTTATGTCTTTATGTCTTCCCTTATTTTATTTTGCGACATATAATATTACTTTGTGGTTTATCCTAAGTGAAATAATAAATTTACAGAATACAAGGCCTACATAAAAGAGCATGCCAACTTTGATAACTTTCGCTACAATTATAAAGCTAAAGAGGCTAAATTAAATTTTAAAAAGATAACGTTTTGTAAATTGTTGTGTTAGGTACAAACTTGATTAAATAGAAAAGTTAACGTACAAAATCCTACAATTTATTTCGAATAATTTTTCACTAAAATTGTTAAAAATATTAGTTATTAATTGAGAGATGTATAGTTTCCCACAAAAAAGTTTTATGCTACTGCTAAAGTTTTATCTTGGCACTATTCATTTCTCTCAATCACATAAATGGCAAAAAATAAAATTCCAACGCTATCGTCGAGCTCTGAAACCCTGCGTTTTCCTGCAGATCGCTTAACGTTCCTTTACATTATCACATCAGACCAGGATTCGGTTACAGGAAAGTTAAAAAAAACCACTAACAGCTGTTCAGCGTTGATGCATGTAACGTGTAACAGAAAGTTACACCTGTAAAAAATAATTCTTCCGCCATATTCTTTTTTCTCAAACGTACTTAGAAAAAGAATATAGTAATAAAGTCACTAATGCATACTTTTAATCTCTATGTTAAAGTAGCCGAATGATAAAAATTTCGCAGAATAAACTTGACAAAAAAAAAAAGAAGAAATAAGAAGCAATTTAATGTGCTCAAAATAATTCTTTATAAGAGCATTAAATCAATGAATAGAAAGTTTTAGTTGGTTTCTTAATTTTGTATCCATGCAAGAATTTTACTTTTTATTTTTATTTGTATAATAGTTTTACTTTTATTCTAATTAAACATTTTATCTGATGTAAGCTAATGAAAAGATACAATACGGACTGCTATATGGATATATCGTATTATTTCAATATGCAACTAATAAAATTCTCAGATTTTTCAAATTTAAAAATCTTCCGAAAAATATCTCTTAAAATAAGAAACCAAAAGTACAATTTATCTAAGATTTTACAGTAATCTTAGATAAATTATACAGTAGGTTTTTTATGGGTTTTTTTTTTTTTTTTTTTTTTTTTTACAAATTAGCTCTTTCTAGATTTTTTTCAGGAGATTTCATGTTCCCAGCCTTTCCTACAAATTAATTTCCTTTATAATAATAACTTACTTGATTTTCTTTCACTAAGGATATAATCTTTGAGCGAAAATTAATCATTATTAAATGAATAAAGGAAATTCTTGCTTTATTTCTAATTTTGCATTCAAGCAATTATTCTACTTTATCTCTTAACTTTGCATTCATGTTGTAGCTTTGACATAAAATGAAAACTTAACGAAAATTTACAGAGAGGATTGTCAGACTCATATTACATTGAATCAAACTGCTGCTAGTGAAATTTTCAGGTATTGTGAGGATTGAAATAAACCCCCAAGACAATCGGATCACAAACAAGAAACAAAAACTTGTTTACCTGAGATTTTCGACAAGATTAATGCTTTTACAAACTCGCTCTCTTGAGCGACGGTTCTTTCTTCTCTATTCTATTTGATTTCCTTTGATATACTAAGCCTGCGACCTTTAAGTGAAGATTTTCAAACAAAAAACTAATATCATCGATGTAAGAATCAGATTCCATTCGAATCTGTCACAGCATTCCTTATTTACCGGTTTGTTTTTCTCCCCCTTACCCTGTCAAACTTGGAGAGTTGTTTGCCTCCGTTTTCTAAACACCAGCTGACGTATAATTCTTGCTTTTTTTTTTATTTGAGTACTTTCAAATGCTTACTTGTCAGCTCTGTAAATACCTGTTAAGATAACAACGCGCGTATAATTTAGATTTTTATACTACATGGGGTTATTCTAAAAGAAAAAGAAAGAAATTCCTCAAATTAGCTTGTTGATTTCTAACAAATTTAACACACTCCAACATACAATGCTGCCGGAATATCTACATTAATTGACGATTATCCGTTTCTTTTTTCTCCTGACAATTGAAGAAACTTCTTCAAATTCAGCAAATTTTTTTCCTCTTCAGATTTCGGGAAGAAGGATTCATGGTAATATTATGTATCCATACAGTACGGTAATTATTCGCTTTAAAATGGGGGATAAATTAGTATATAAAGACGAATTTTTCTAAGAGCGTGCTTTGTCTGCAGCTGTGCAGCCTGATAAAGATTTGTTTATGAAATTCCAACAGAAACGGAATTTTCCTAAGCACTCAGAAACGTTGTTGTTTTATTAATTCCCAATAGTTCTCTTCCTTGGAAATTTTTAAAAGTATTCTTTCTTTATAACTAGTCCACCTTTATTTATAAGAGCTTACACATTTATTTCGATATGTTACAAATGAATAGAAAAACCGCAGGTTTCCATAAGTCGATTTTGAGTTTAATGGTATGACTTCGCGAATAAAGTTAATTTTCCTCAGTGCTTTTCATTATTACAAAGTTTTAGAAATACATATTAATGCAAAATGTTTTAAAACCTTAGAATCTTTTGCTGGAGAGGGAATATCACCAATTCTTTCATTTAAATCTACTTGCGCCCTTCGCAGACATTTGAGATTTTCAGGAATGAGAAGGAAATTGCGAATAATGGCATCGCTAAGGAGATGATGATGTTCTACGGGAAAACTTTCAGAAACATACGGATCAAACATGCGCAGACACCTCAGGTATAGGCTGTTCTTTAGTGGTTAGCTGGAAGTAGAACAACAGCTCCTGGATACAGAAAGCCTTACAACACCAACGTCATCAAGCTTTGACATCATCATTTGGCCTACACGTAAAAGTTTAGTTTTCGTAAAATAAAACTATTAAAAATTTCTGGTGAATTTACGCATGAATAGCCATATTTTAATAATTTGAGATAAAATATATGATTTTACGACAAATGGCAGTTTTTAATCATGACTAATTAGATAGTATGATAAGAAATAGATCATACTGAAAAATTTTGCTTGAAAAAAGTATTTTAGTTTTAATTTAAGATATTTTCTAATATTCCTTGCATTCGCCAGAAATTTTTAATAGTTTTAATTTGTCAAAATAAAACTTTTAACTGTAGGCCTAATGATGACGTCAAAGTTTGGTGACGTAGGAGTTGTAAGGCTTTCTATATCTAGGAGGCGTTGAGTAGAACCAACAACTCCTACGTCACCAGGCTTTGACGCCATCGTTTGGCCTACACTTAAAAGTTTTATTTTCACAAAATAAAAGTATACAACGTTTCTGGTGAATTTACTCATGAATAACAATGTTTTAATAATCTGAGATACAAAATATAGTTTTATGAAAAATGGCAGATTTTAGATATGACTAATTAGATAATATGATAAGGAAATAGACCGGAATAAATATTTTTGTATGAGAAAGGTATTTTAATTTTAATTTTTTATTTAAGATATTTTCTAATATTTGTAGCATCCACCAGAAATTTTAAATAGTTTTACTTTGTGAAAGTAAAACTGTGATGACGTCATTACTTGAAGGCCTAATGGTGACGTCTAAGTTTCAGTTGTTAGGCTTTCTGTGTGTAGGAGGTGTTGGTAGAACCCACAACCCTCCGGTTTACTATTTCGACAGCGTAAGCACTATGCTACCTTGTTCTATAAATCGACCAAGTTTGACCGATAAAAGATTGTGGAAATGTACGTACGAGAAATGCATTTATTTTTTAATCTTGAGTCTCTCTTCAAGGATTAAGAATTCCTTATTAATGAAATTGTGATTGTAATACATTTTACTAAGAGTTTACTTAAACAAAGTCAGCGAAATTTTGTATGTTTCGAATCTTATCGGTTTCTAATTCACTTAAGACTCTTTTTTTTCCAACGGGTGGGCACTTGGCGATTAGGCATTGTCCATTGCAACTATTGTGACCATTTTATTATGGGGGCACCCACTCTGCGGCCAGATTTACCTCCTATCAAGGGACAGACAAGTTAAAATCCGCATGCCCAAGGAGTTATAGAATGGTTCTTAAGCCACTACACCACCTAGTCGGCAAGATACTAATTTAACTTTGTAGATTTTGAGAGAAATCATAAATTGGAGACTATCAATTTATTCATATTTAAAAATTCTTTACAAATTAACCACATAGAGCATGATAACTGGGCCAGTTTTGACAATAACTGGTATTGTCTATGTTTACACAATAATATTATATGGCGAAAGTGACGAAATTACAAATATACTTTTTTAACTCATAATAACATACTGTGTCATTGCCCGTGATTTTTAATTCAACGTTTCATTTCGCTAACTTGAGCGCCGAAGATTTTATACGGCGATTTTACAGACAAGCGGAAGCTTTCTCTTTAATTTATTTTCATTCTTTTTTCAGTTGAAGGAATATGTTGACAGGTACTTATGGTTAGCTCTTAATTAAGCTTTAATTTCCTTTCGGAGAAGACGTGTTGGGTCATATTTTTAATTTTTATTCTGGATCAGTTGAGTTGTCATTACAAATATATTTGAACTGAAACTACGACCTGTAAGCATTTAATGAAGAAGAAAATATTGATAGGGGTAACAAGAGGAAAATTTTTGACATTTTAAAGGATTTTACATTTTAAAATTTCTATTCCTGAGCGACTTTGAAGTTATTAAAATGCGTCAGAGATTCGAACAATCCAGAATGTTTCTTTGCAAACACATCTTATAAACTAACATAAAAGCTCCGAAAAATACACACACTTAAAAGCAGTATTTTGCGATATTTTTTTTAAATCCATGGTTTCAGATAATATTAGGGTACAGTTTTTTGCATTTAAGATTTCTTTTCTCTGAAAGTTGTCCATAGGAGTGAATTTTGTGAAAAAGTATTATGACAAAATTTAGTTCCATTGCTTCTTTTAAAAACTGCTCACTACCCTCGGCGGGTGCAACTACATTTCCAAGAACAAACCTAATTTTTATATTTGATATTTGAATTCTGTAACGCGGAAAAAAGTGTCACTGTGTCTTTAAATGGTTGCGTCGTTCTGAAACTCATCCAGTTATGGGATGACACTTAAACGTTCATGCCGTTTTATTTTATTGGAATTAAAATACTTGAAGAAAATATTGCTATAAAAGTAGGTACATGCCACTGATAATCCATTCAGCCGTTACTTCGCATTTTTCTTTCCTGTTTATGCACTGCCCTACACTCTGCTCTCAATCTAAGCGTGTTTCAACATGCAGAGGTCTCCTAATTTGATTCGAATAACACATAAAAGCTTTTGAGCCCACATTAGTAAATTCCATCCGTTACGTGCACTCTGAGAGATAGAACTGTTGAACTAAGTGGATTAATTGGGAAATCAATTCGGCATTGCAAAATAATGCTGCTCTGTAGGTGGCGTATAAAACTACAGCTCCAAAGCGAATGAAGTTAATATAGCACGTGTTTCCTGCATTTTAGCCCATTTTACGAATATGTCTGCACATATCCACAGCTGTCTATCATATATATGAATATCGCAGTTGCCTTAAACTGCCTGATTAGCGTGGGAGCTTTTAACCTTTTGACTCTTAGCATTGTATTTCCCATTAGACTAAGTTTTCGAATGACGCGTTGTCATTTTTTGTGCCATGAATTTTATTAAGTGACGAAAATTTAAAAAAAGATAGTTCGGATCGAACCTATATACAAAAAATTCCGACTACAAAAATGGAGTTCGAGGTTTGATTTTTTGCAAATTATTTCTGTCTGGGGGGGGGGGGGGGGCTTGAAGTTTCAATTAAGAATAGTTAATGATAAACTTGTTTACGAAATAAACGGTGTTTCTTTTTTTTCTGCATAATGTGTGTGCGCAGAATTATCTTGCAATAAATTTCAATCTTCAAGTTCTTTTAAATTTATCATCACTAGCATAAGTTTGCCTTCTAGAATGCCGTGCATCTAGAGCTGGAACATGCAACCAAACTAAAACAACCGAATTTGGCATGCATTGCAAAATAGGTTTCTTTGGTCAATGGTGATTTATGTGGCCATGTTATGGATGCCATATTTGGTCTGCTACGAGTTGTTGCGTAGTGTGTATTTTTTTAAGCAGCCCGTTCATCGTTGCGTAGTGTGTATTTTTTAAGCAGCCCGTTTATCATTGGTTTTTCCATAAATATGAAGTACCACGTAACTGTTTACAATCTTTTTAAACAAAATCTAAATAAAAGTGTAAAATTTACAGATACGAAGACAGCGATTATTTTTGTTTTTTAATCAAAACCGACGTTTTATCTGTGCACCATTTATTTGCATATACATATTTATTATCAAAGGGGGGGATATATCCTGTTATTTAAACGAAATTCACTGAAAGCTTTCATCAATTTTACATTCTAAACGTATCTGCTGACAGATTTACGTTGCTCTAAAATTAACCATTTCCTCTAGTTTCCTTTGGAAATAGATTCCGATTTCTTTCAACGAGTCTGTGATTTTTAAGGCTGTGTTATCACCAAGCGCGTAGGCAAATTATTTCATTTATATTTCAGTTTCAGTGGCAGATGTGCATACATTTCAACGCTCAGCTTTCGTATGCATGCATTATGGCTTTCATCAAGTTGCATAATTAAATTTTATCGTCGCATCTAAACGATAACATCAGGAAAATTTGTGGCAGAATAATTTTTCACGTACTGAGAATTTGATAATTATTCCGCAGTTGGGAAAATAATGTTATCTGAACCTCATTTAATACGCCCTTTTCCGTTAGATTAAAGAAATGTGTAGATGAAAAGTTAACGTTGTTTCAAGTTTAAACTGGAATTTTTTAATGTGAAAGAATACGTAGGTGGCTCTAAAGCTAAGGCAATAAGAGAACTTTAAAACTAAGGTTCACATATTTCAAGAGCGAATGAAATTTCATGGCTAGGCACAACAAACAATCACATAAATCAAACGTCAATAGATGCCACGTGGTTGGCTACAGTTCTTTCGATAGAACATATTGGAACATCCTCTCTACAACCCGGATCTTGTGCCCAGTGATTTGCATCTCTTTGGGCCGTTGAAGAAGTACTTTGCAAGACGCACTTTCCAAACCGATGCCGCATTTCAGGTCATCGTCGTGAAGTGGCTCAGCGACCAGGGCCAACACCTTCTAGATATTACGAAATACAACCAACCACTTTATCTAAACCGTAAATTTTTTTAATAATTTTCCAAAGTTGTCACCACACCGCGATTTTATCTCAGAAATTTTGCTACAGTCTAAACAGAAAATTACCGTTAACAAAAGTCGGTTAATTATATTCCGTAACGCTTGGCATCCATGGTAGAAGGCATAACAACTGAAGCTTTGAAGTCATCACTAGACTTTCTTAAATGACGGCATCTCAGTTGTATCTTCAAAAAGTAAATCTATTTAAAATTTCTGGCGGACGCTACAAAAATTAGAGAATGTCTTAACGATAAAAATCAAAATAATTTCCTGATACAAAATAATTCATTGTGATCTACTTCTGTATCGTATTATATAATTGGTGATGGCCAAAAATTATCATTCGTCGTGAAACTAATTTTTTTTATCTTAAATCATTAAAAACTTTTATGGTGAGAAAAATTTAAAATAGACATACTTTGTGAAAGTTAAACTGTGATGACGTTATATAAGGTCTAGTGATGACATCAGAGCTTCAGTTGTAAGGCTTTCTACATATAGAGGGTGTTGCCAGGTCCCTGATTTCTTCAACGCCGGTTTCGTTCAATTGTTGTGCAGATGGAAAAGATGCTTTGATTCACATATTGAAAAATAATTCGCACCAATGCCTTGCTATGCTTGTGTATCTCTTGGATTTCGTTTATAAACTTTATGGTTAAAAGACTTGTTACCATACTTTTTAAACCACCCTCAAACAATGGGAGTAGAAAATATGTGTAATTATTCTATTTTTATTGAGTGTTTATTGATGTTTATTGAGTATGGTGTGTATTGAATAATTTTCTTTTGACTTAGAAAGCAGAATTGATACTAACCTGTCATACAGAAGGGAAAGAGGGAAAGTATTAATTGTCCTTGAGTTTTAGGATTTTTTTTTTTTTTTTTTTTTTTTACTTTGACTTTTAGACATGCGGTAGTCTGGATCTTTTGACAAAATCAAAGACAGCAATGCTAGTTAAACAATTTTCAGTCTAAAAAGATTGAATAAATATAAAATAAAGCTTTTTATTAAAAGGCTAACTAAAGCGTAAGTAATAACTTTTCAGTGACGTTTCACTCTCCATTACTTGTTGCAATATACCAGTCCATCTAAGCCCATCGATCAGCAGAGGAAGTACTTAAAAAACTCGAAAGGGAGTCTTTTATCCCTTAAAAGTAATGAAAATTGAAAAACGTCCTTTCATGCATATGATCGCATACTTTAAAAAATTTATTTACATCTAACAAATTTTGTATACCAAAGCCAATACAAAGTATTTTGTATACCAAAGTAATACGAAGGCCTTTTCGCTTGACTTTATTGAGTTTTCCAAGTTAGTTGGGGAAATTTTAATTAACTAGCAGATTAAAAGCAGCTATTTTTCCGATTTCATTCACTGCGGGCAGCATTAAACACATAAAAATAATTTTACAGACTCAATTTTTCTTTTGCATACACTCTAATAATACATAACTAAAATGACCTGTTGAGTTTACATACCTACCTACAGAAAAAAAATCACTAATTGACAAATTAAATAATTTACAAATAAAAAAAATTATATAATGTCGGTCTAAAAAATAAGTCAGTTTAATTACGCGTTATTAGAGTGTGTGTAGAAAAAAAAATTGAGTATGTAAAACTATTTTTATGTATGTTGGGCTGCGTACAGTGAGCCACATATAAAAAATAGTTGCTTTTAATCTGTTAAAATTTCAGCATGAACTTGTAAATCTTTTGAATACATTAATCTAAACCGAAAAGGCCTTAGTATCGATGCAAAAAATTTCATGCACGCAAATAAATTATTTATGTAAATATATCGATGGTACTCAATTTATCAGCAATTAAGTAGGTTTCGTAGTTGAGTTCCTCAAAATTTAAAAAAATATATATGTTGTTTTTCAAAAGAAAAAAGAATACGTAGCAAATTTTTTAAGTACCTCCACCACTGATTGGTGAGCTCTGATGAATTTCTGTTCTGAAGTATTATTTGCATTTTTTGCCGGCCTTTAAATAAAATGCTTGATTTTTTTCATTTTACTGATATTTATTACGATTTTCTTTGAGTTTATCCCAAGTGTTAATACCCCTGGTCAAACAAAGAAGAAAATGGCTTGCGCAAATGATAAAAAACTACTTTGTTTCTATGTATTATATTTAAATATTTAAATATGATATTTTTTTAAAAATAAGGTAGTTATTCAGCCCCATAGGTGCCAGTATACGGACTATAACTAACCACTTTTGTAAGTCGTAATTTTTTCGAATAATTTTGAAAAACAGTTACGAGACCACGTCTATAATTCAGAAAATTTGCTACATTTTAAGCAGAAAATTGCCGTTCACAAGAAGTAGTTAATTATATTACGTAAGGCTTGGCACCTACGCAGCCCATTTACTAGTTATAGACAACATGCTTTCTCCGTAATAAAAAACGTTGTAAAGAATTTTTGTATAATATCACAAAATCAGTCAAACAATATTTATACAAAAATATATCATTTTAAAAGTAACTATTCATTGCCAGTAAAAGTAACTATTCATTTGCCCTTAAAAGTAACTATTCATTGTTTTGACCTGTATATCGTTTTTACAAAAACAAAATAAAATAATACATATAAAAATGTTGAAAAAAGCATTAAAATAAATAATTAAAAGTAATTAGAATTTAATTTTTAAAAACTTATAATGTAAACGTCTTAAACTTTTTTTTGCAAACTTCTAAGAACGCTAATACGAAGCTCTTTACGTAAATTCAAATTTTAAATTTTTCATTTTCCTTCCGACAGAAAAACGCTGGAAAGCTTGAGTTAAATTCTTATTTGGTTTTTATCGTATTTGAAGTTATGTTTTTTGCAAAGAAATACATTGATAAAACTAGGAAAACATTTTACTGACTGAATTAATTGTTTTTTCAATCGAATAAATGTTTGTTTTATAATAACAGCAACGCTACTTTGATTAAATGATGTCCGGCTTATTTAGCAAATTATAGTATATTTCAGAAAGCTGTCTCTTCAGAGGAAATTACGCGATGAATTGATTCTGTGGTATTTCATGTACTAAGAGCACATTAATTTCATAATATATGGGAACTAGCGAATCCACTAAATATTTCTGTTTAAGTGCAGAATGTTGAAATCGCCTTTGACAAATTTCTGACATTGACAGAATGATTTGTTAAATAGTTCTGGTAAATGTTTGTTGGCGCATAATCATTTAATATATTATATTTTTTTAAACTGCTGCAAGACGTTAACACTTCAAATGGCAGTCCAAAAAGTATTAAGGCACCAGCGAGATTTTTTACTTCAATTTCACATATAAAATATAGATTTTAATAATAAATGATTCATGCCGCGAATAATAAAAATTTCACATGTGTTTTTTCAAACTGCGTGTTTTTCAAAAAGTTTTGAAAAAGCAGATTTTTGAAATATACTGTAATATGCTAAATAAGCCAGACATCATTTAATCAAAGTACCTCTGCTGTTATTAAAAAGCAAAAATTTATTCGATTGAACAAACAATTAATTCAGTCTGCAAAATGCTTTCCTTGTTTTATCAATGTATTTCTTTGCAAATAAAATAAAACGAAATAAGAATTTAACTCAAGCTTTTCAGAGTTTTTCTGTCGGAAAGAAAATAAAGGAATTTTAATTTTGAATTTCGTAAAGAGCTTAATATTTACGTGCTTATAATTTAGTGAAAAAAATTTAGTAAGCCGCTTATAACTGAAATAAGAAATTTAGCTTACACTAATAACTATCAAGTGCTGGCGCATGATCAGCAGCGAATGTGTTAAACATAGTATTTGATTTAGAAGAATATTATTTTAAGGTAGCCAGTTCGTATCATCAATCTTTGGTGCGGAGTAAAACTTCTTCTTTGATTCACGATTTTCATTCTATTCAAATTTTTACAATGCCTTTAAAAGTCCATTTTATGACCACCGTCAAACAAGTAAATCTTTATTATGAAAAAGACCGTTTCCTCGTTTAATTTTCACATCTTGTCACTGGTAATGAATATTATTATGATGCACGACATCGGAGGCAGCATTCTCATAAGCAAGCAGAGTCCATAAAGCCAGAATGCTCACTATCTCAGTGATGCAGTTTCTGTTTATCGCATCGTGATGTACTCGTTTATCTGGTTTATGAGATAAATGCAGCTTTCGGTTTTTAATGCAGCATTCGAGGCTTCCTGGAGGGTGAATGATTAACTTGCTTAGAAAGGCGGGCTTTGGTAGATTGAGAGTTCGCAGGGATTGTTAAAGAATTAAAATGACTGAAAAAGTCGAGATATCTAGAAAATGAAAGTGAAAAGTTATAGATGCACGGAAGTATACTATTCGTCATCAATAATTAAAAAAAAACACATTTGCTTATGTAATCATTAATTAGGCGTACTTGGCTCACTTTATCTATCTGCATAGTTTTTTGGACTTAAAGTCATGCAGAGAGATAAATTGACCCAACTCTTCCGATTTTATCGGAAGATTTTCCACCACAATTTTCAAACAGCTTTATTTTATATCGAAAAATTTCGACTGTAACCTTAAGTTTCCAAGTAAGAAGTAGTGGTGGAAAAATCTTTCAATACAATCGGAAGAGTTGATAGCAATGCTATAGTGATTTTTATAATTACTGATGACAAAAAGTATACTTTTGTAACAAAGTAATTTGATTTCAGTTTTTTTTTTGTCATTTCTTGGAAGAAATCGGTATATTTAAACTTGTTTAGAAAAATTTTAAGTGAGCAGTTAAATGTATTCATTTAAAAATCAATTTTAAATTGCAAATTACATCCGTTAAAACACTGTGGAAATCCCCAGATAATTTCAAACATGCGATCGATTTAAAATATTAAGTTCACAATTTTTCGTGACAATAAATAATTTAAAACAATTCAAATTAACTATAAATATATTAAATCATTCGCAAAGAAATAATAAGGTATTAAGTTCTAACTGAAAGCTTTGAAATCAGAACCAAAACTGATATTCACATTGGATCCACTTTTAAAACTCTTAAATTATATCACAGCATTAATAAATTATCTGTAGTTAATTTCTAAAGTTAGTTCAAGCTTTAATTATAAATACTCATTCTTCTAAAATCAATTCAGCAAAGGAAAAAATGTTGGCATTTTTTAAGTATAAAAATGCTAACATTTTTTACTACAATGACCTTCCCTTTGAACAAAGACTTGTATTACACTTTGAAACAGTTTAACATAAATTAAAATTTTAAAATGATCCTAAGTCGTAGTTAAACATCTAAAATCGTCTACACAAAGCTAACACACTAGAAATAAAAAATAGTGAAACCCTTAATCTTTATTAAAGTCCTTAATTAATAAAAAAAATTTAAAATGAAGATTTATTATGAACCATAAAGAATGGACAACTATAATTTATCTTAACTAAAAAGGTTTAAAGCATTTTCGACTGTTTTTCATATTTAGGCTTTAATGGAATGGTTAAAACCTTGGAAAAAAATGTTCTAGATCGCCATTTGCCACAAAACTCGCAAACTTGAACAAAACACATACCTGTTTTATTGCTGGGAAAATCTGACATCATTTTTTAAACTTGTAATAAATAATTTCATAATCTGGCACTTAACCATTTCTTAAGTAGTTTGAAAGTAGATTATTTAAAGGAACGAGTCCAACCACAAAGATAAATATTCATTATACTACTAAAAGCTGGGTATCTGAAAAGGAAACATGCTCTGTAATGCTCTTTGGAATTACACTTGAGATGTAATTGAATTTACTTTAAGGATTATTCCACCAAATAAAAGTTCTTGTTTTCTTATCGCAATGCTCAGTTCCAATAAATTTAAAGCGCCCATTTTTGCAGTTTTAACACGTTTTAAAAGGACTCTGGCTAAACTAAACCCTCCTTTCTCAAAAGCAACTTATTCTTTTTTCTGTTATACTTTTTGAGTAAAATTTATTTACCAAGAAAATTACATTTAAAATCAATGAGTAAAGTAGAAGAATAGTTAAGTTATAAACCACATTTACATGTATTCGTTTTTATCAATCGAATATGAATTTATAGCATTTTCTCGTGTGCTAGAAAGATACGTATAGGATGTGATAATTTTTTATGGTACAATCAGTAGATATCACAAATCATTGAAGCATTTTTAGATTTAGTTTTATAGTGTAAGTAGTGAAAATCTGTAAAGCTGAAAATTACTGCATACCGTCACACCAAAAATAAATAAGTATATAAATAAAATAAAGTTTTCGCAATATCTTTATCCATCCAATACACCATCACAGGTGCCAAAGATTACGGAATACAATTAACCACTTTTTGTGAACGGAAATTTTTTGTTTAAAATATAGCAAAACTTTTGCATTAACAACAAGACCTGGTTATTGTCCTGGAAATTTTTTTAAAAGCTTACATTTTACAAAAAGTGCGGAGTTAATTTCCGCAATACTTGGCACCTATGTATCATTCATCAAAGAGTCTTCAAAGACTCGTCCACGAAAAATATCTGCAATGTTCAACTACATGAATTTTCTCTCAAATTAAGTGTACTTATATCTTTATGAAACTATCTTATGCTTTTCTAGATAATATAGGGCGAATGCATAACGTCCTTTAACTTTCTTTTTCTCTAGAAGTATGCTCCGAAACTGGCGAAAAAAATCCAACGCTACTGAAAGTTATATTAATGAAAGCGGAAAGAATATAGGAAATCGATTCTCCGAATAATACGTTTCATTCTTATTTCCCCAAAAATCAATCCAGTTTCATAAAATACTTCATTTCAAAAGTGAAATTGCATTTTTCAAAAAAAAAATTAAAATAAAATAAAATTTCTACTTTTACCACTTTAAATTGCACCATCGATGCCTTGAAAATGACAATTTACAGAAAGAAAGGCTGTCCTAAACTTCAATTCATCTTGTGGAATCACAATCTATGTACGATATAAAGCTTTATAATTAAAAGTAAAATATAAACTGCAATGCTACATAATTATAATTATAATAAATGTTTCAAACTGAATCTAACTAGTAAAAGAAGCTATTTGCTTAAACATTGATATTTTTAATACGCCCAATTACCTAAGTTTAAACTGAAACGTGAAAATTAAAAATATGAACGCTTGGGAACCGTATCAACATTAAAATATGCATTTTCAACGGTGAATAACGATGCAAAAATGAGATTACGTGCATACGGTAACGTTTACAAAATTTACTAAAAGAGAGAAGGTTTCATTCTTTGACTTTTTATACCTTCGTGAGAAAAAATTTGAAATACCCTTCAAAATCTTGGAATTTTCATGGAAGCCATGTTATGCAACCGCAAAGATGCTCCGAAGTAAACTATTCAATCATCACTGAGAAACAGCAATTCTGGTCACGGAAAGAGAACCTTCATCACTGCGAAACAGCAATTCCGGTCACGGAAAGGGAATCTTAATCACTGCTTCTTGAGAACAACGGGAGTGAATGATTTAATTCTAATAAGGCACTAATTGTGTTCAAATAAGACACTGCGTTAATTAAAATTTGCGAGCCCCTGCGAAAGAGCTATAAATGCTATGTTCACCATTTCCAATGTACAACATGCTTTTTAAATCTCAATAATATGTGAGCCGCTTCCTTTGAAAATGGTTTAAGTCCATTTTTGGAAGAAAGAAAAAAAAGTCAATTAATGATAGCAATGAATATAATCTGCAATGAGATTTTTAACTATATGCAGTTTCCAAAAACAATCTTTCAAAACTTTCATAATTTTGTCAAAATAAATTTACGTAGTTAATGAAATTTCTCGCCATTCAAGTTCGAACCCTTAAATATTTTCATATAATATAAAGTGCACTTATACCACTTTCAAAGAAAACGGCTCCTATATTAATTTAATTTTGTTCGAAACAGTTTAACGTCTCTAAAAATTAACTTAAACAATTACAGTAACAATTTACTGAAAATATTTGACATGCCCATAAATGCTTTATGCTTCAACAGGAACCATACCATAACACAGATCAACAATACCCTGATAATTAATGTGCATTTGTGGAAATTAAAGCATTTACGAACAAACAGAAAAAGTGAAATCATACATAATCATCGCTGCAAACTTTTACGGAATATAATTAATCACTTTTTGTAAACAGTAAATTTCGTTAAATATTTCTTCAAATTAGTAATCAGCTCATACGCAGAGCTCCAGAATTGTGCGCTATATTCTAAGCCGAAAACAATTGTTTAAAAAAAGCGATTGACTACATTCCGTTAAGTTGGCAGCTATGCATAATTTTCATCTTTAGTATCAATTACTAAAACTTCAAGAGAGAACTGCTTATAAATTTAAACATTTAAATTACCTTAGAATACTAAAATAAATAATGTAAAAAGCTATAAATGCAGATGATTTTCCTTAACGTTTATGTCGGAAAGAAATTAAACATTGATTTAACAAATTTCTATCTTTAAGACTATCACATTGGAAACGCGTACCCATATTTCGCATTTTAAGTACTAAATTAGTGCTTTTTTTTATATTATTTAATAAAATATGCCTGGTTTGCTGTAGATTAATCGCTTCTGCATTTTGCGCTCATTCGCTTCGATCTACTTCCGCTCCCCGTCCTCTTCTAAACATGAGGCATGATTCTCACGGTTTTCACTCTCCTCGCAAAATTCCGCAAACGTCATATTTTCAAGAAAGGCTTTGCGAAAATCTAAACCGCATGTCAAACTTTAATTATGCACGTCCTTCTGATTGTTAAGACCTTTGTTTCGACGAGTCAAGTAGTAGGGAAGCTTACAAATCCATTGCAACCGAAGGGATTTGTATGGGTGAATGGTAGAGTTGGAAGAACTGAAGATGCAGTCTGTATTGTGACGACGTGCGACGAACAGTTTCATTTTGCAATTTTTGTTTCTTGAGGGTTTCGTTTTCAAAAGTTTAATTGGTAGTGTGTTTGAAGTATCTTTGGTTGTATCTTTGAAGTTGTGTTGAATAAAGAGGTTTACTTATCCATGTTTCGGCCATATTTATCAACATGAAACTGCGTTTATTATTTTAGTGTACATCATTTTTGTGAAAAGTTTTTCTCTTTTATTCATAAATTTTTAAAATTCGTTTGAACATATTATAATTGTTAACAGTTATTGCATTAAGAACAATGAACAAACTGTTGTAAAATAAAAATAAAGTATTTTTTTTAAAATAAAGGAAACAAAAATAGCAGATTACCTACGATTCAAATGTTATAAAGGATAAACTCTTCATCTGCAACTTCGTTTTATTTTTATTTATTTACTTTTTCACTTTTGTATACCTACGTACAGCAGTGTTTCTCAACCTTCGCTGTGTGGCACAGCCAGCTGCATCAAAAAAGGGTCTCTCGATCTGTGGCACGCGATGAACGTTTCGATCGTCCGCCATCTTGCTGGTAGTTAAGTCGAGCGATGGCTACGGCTGCCCTTTTTTCAGCATTGGGCAATCTATCTAGCTGCTCTCGCATTCTTCCGTTTTTCAGCAGATGTCAGTGCCTTTAAAAATAATCGTGACACTATTTTTACGGGAAATGACGTGCTAAAAATTAAAGGATTCTCGTGGAGCTATGTCACCCGCCACTACTTTTATAGAAGTGAAATCTATTCTTCGTAACTGGCAACAGTCCAAACGTCAGAGTTTGGCGTTTCCAGAGCGGGAACACTGCGCGTTAAAGGGTTAAATCCCTTGAACACATTCTCTTTCATTGCACCAAATACTACAACCACCGTTGCCGCCTTTACTCCGCCCTAGGTCTCCCCTCTGCCTTCTCAAGTCCAATCTCAACCTTTATCTCTCAGGCTGCCACAACGCCTGTTGCTCGTCGTGCTCTCATCCTGTTGTACTTTGTACATAACCTTCCGGAACATTAAGAATTATTTTTATTCGATCCACAACAGTTAATATCTATTTTGTTTTATTTTTAATAAAAACAAATTTGATATGGATAATGTTATTAAGAATGTAACATTTTTGTAATATAATTTCATTTTGTCAAATGAACTAATTGAAGTCCTTTTGCCTAAACTTCTTTACCTTAATGACATTTAATTTGCTCGCAATATCTATTTAAATTCTAAAATACATTTGATCTACCAAATATATATTTATGTATGAATTCATCTTTGCATCCGAAACATGAATTTAAATCACGATTTATTCTTGCAACCATTATGCTTAACTATTGAACGTGAACCGAAATTTAATTACGTTTCGAGATCTTCATTTATTTCCAAGATGTCTAATAATCCTCTCGATTGCCCAAAAGTAATGATATTAGTTTTTCATTTCCCTACTTATAGAAATATAACATGTGTAAACATAATTAATGTAATACTGCATTAAATTCATAAGAAAGCATAAGGAAAATATAATCCTGAAACTTTATAAGACACAGATTAATACTTAAAAAATGCAAATGTGATAGCAAGGTACAGTATAACCGTCTATACTACCTTAAAAAATAGTAGGAGTGAAGGAGGAAGAACGTATTGCAAGATAGAAACTTCTGAACATTGCAAATTGCAGTGTGATATTTGAAAGAAAGGTCAATAAATAAAAGTAGAAACGTGAAAAATTTATACAGGGTGTGTCACAATTCCCTCCCGGATTTCAAAGGCTTGTGAAAAAAATATATTAGCATAATTAGCATTAATAGCATATTAGCATTATGAGCATTATAATATATTAGCATTATTAAACACAGTCATAAAGTTGACTTCACTCGAGAAAGAAACATTACAAGTTTTGTTTCACAAATCACGAGCTTCCTCGTCGTTGGATTGGTTGAGGTTCTGACGACGACAATCGCCTTCTTCCATGGCCAACTCACTCTCCGGATCGAACTACATGCGACTTTTTTTATGGGGTTACATAAAAAATCGTGTGTTCTTGCCCCTTATGCCTCATGATTTAAAAAATTTATGCCAAAGGATTACAACCGCATTCGCTATCACTGATCGCGACATGTTATATTGTGAGGGGGGGGGGAGAATTTGACTTAAGACGGTATCTGCCTCATCACGAAAGGTTCAGAGATTGAACATTTATGAAAAAAAAACTTGTAATATTTGTTTATCCGATAAAGTGAACGTTGTTGCTGTATTGGTAATATATATATTATAAGCCTTCCAGGGAGGGAATTGTGACACACCCTATACTATTAGATTGCGTTGCATTTATTTACAAGTGTTACAAAATTTGTAAAACATTTCTGTTACTGTGTTACACGTATCGTTTTAAATGTTTAAAAAGAAGTCGTAAAATATAGTAGTTTTAAAGAATTTAAAACAATTTAAATTATTTTTTTCCAATGGCGGGCCTCTGCCTTGGAGGCATTAGCCACTGCTAAGTCCGGAGTTGTTGGTCTCTTTATTATGGGGGCACCAAGTAGGTGACCAACGTCGGCCCTTGTGAAAGGACCAACACAATGACAGCCACGGCCAGACGGAGATCGAACTTCGACCACCTGGAGTTGAACTCGAAACCGTAGTATTTTGCGTTATCCACTATGCAATTCGGTCAGCTTTTAAATTATTAAATTAGTGAAATTATGTAAAAACTTTGAGGAAAATCGTACTTTTTTTAAAGTGTTACCAATTTTATTTTTAGTCGGCATTTAAAGCAATTCAAAAAGAAACTGAAATGTAGGATAAATCAAGTTATATTTCATATTTCATGAAAATTATGTCCGGTCAAAAATAGCTTGAAAACTATGCATTAGAAGGATGAGTAGAAAGTCTTAAATAATTCATTTTCGGACTTTCAAGTGTTTACATATAATAAATTATATCGGGTTTAAATACCCACAAAAATCATCAGAAAATCAACAAAACAGAAAAAAATAGTACTCATGCACTTTTATAGCTATAGTACCAGTTAAACTTCGGTCCCACATGGTACAAAGCGGTACTGCGATTAAAATATTCTTGAAAAAAAATTAGATTGAGGGAGGGGGTTGGGATGATCATTTTTGAAAGGGATTTTTTTTTCTTATTCCTTTTCTATTTTTGCTAATATTGTGACTTACCTTTATCGGAAAAAGAAAAAAATCCTTCAGTAAACTGGGATATCAATCTAATAATATTATTAACTAAAATTTTTCACTACGAATCAATTAAGTTAGTTTGTCCATTTTTATTGTGGATATAGATAATGATAACATTATAACGTCTTAACATCTTTAAAAGAGTGCATAACATCGCAAAAAACAAATTCAGAAACTTCCTATCACCCACATATCATCATAAAAACACATTTTTTTTAAAAATTACATGTTATTTTCACATCATCAAAGAACATATTTTTAAAATTTTCACAACATTCTCGCATTATCGTAATAACATTTCCCAAAAATTCATTAATGTACTTCATACTTGTTATAAATTTCAGCACAACTGCTAGAGTATGACGTTATTTCAGATATATTTTCAAAGAGATCGACAAAATTATCTGCAGCGGAAAAGAACAAAATTATCAAATCCTCTTGTTCAAAGTTTTGCCTACTTTCTCATTTACTTTTTTTGCTAACATGAGGACATAATCGCATTTCTCTACTGAAAAAGAAAAACATAGCTTCTTTTTAATCTCTTGCTGTTTTTCTGGAAGTATACATCTGATCGAAGAGTGCTGGAGTCAAACTGCTTTTAAAAGTATCGATTTCTAAATGGCTATCACAAACAGCATAAAAAGTTGGAGCATCATTTCTGCTAGGTTATCGTGTCTGAAAAATAATCTCACAGTATGAATAAAAAGCGTAAATTAATAACTAGGCAGAAAAAAATGACTGTATAAACACTTTTTTTTAATCTTTAAAACACGGTTAAACGGCTAATGGTGTAACTTATCAAAAACAAAATATTTTAAACTCATATATTTATACTTCAAAGAGTCCTTAAATATATATATATATATATATATATATGAAACACAGGGTGTTTCGAAACCCATCGGGCAAAAATTTAATGTGTGGTAGTGTCAGTCAAGATGGATCAGAATCACTGTGGGGTCGGAAACGTCGTCCTCATGTGCCTGTTAATAATCGTTTTGAAATAATAGTGAACTTTCTGACTATGGTTCGTCAAAAACTAATGGATCTTTCTCAAAAATCACGTGATTAAGATTGATTAGTAAGAGGACTGATTACTAAAGTAGGGATATTACAGTGAGTACAAGATTGATTATTAAAGTGATTATGAGCAGGTAAATGCAATCAATGTTTCCGGCCCCTCACCAATGTGATTCTAGTCCCTCTTGGTTTCTTCTACCACCCCTTAAATTTTTGCCCATGAGTTTCGAAATACCCTGTACATATAAAGCCATTTTACAATATCCAATTGTAATACAAAAATACTACTTTCACAGACTTAAATTTGAATATTAATTGCATTAAAATCTACATTTATGCAGTCATTATCATTTTACTTTTTTGGCTAATGATGACAGCAACAACAAATAATAATAATAACTCATATTTCTTACAAATTACCACGCGTTTTAAACAAATTATCAATACATAGGTCACGTTTGAAACTGAGAAAAAATATCCATTTGCTTAAAGTTTGTTCAAGAGTCATAGTATCAAATATTTGTACCATTACATTTTCCCCGTCTTTATCATGAGCTCGAAGTTAATGAATTTAATATTGATTGCTTAATTTGCCGACGAGATTTAAGTGAATGCATCTAAATATAGAAAACTTATTAAATAGTTCGGCAAAGTAATTTCATGGAAGTGTTACTACTTTTATCTTTACTGTATCGTATATAGATTTTAAATGTAAAAACATTTTGAATGGATTTAAAATGTTAAATATTTTTGTTTTAAATTTTTACTGCAATGTACTACGCAAAGTGAAGAGACAGGCGTTTTAATACTTTTCAACAATAAGTATAATTTGGAACTAGGCCTTAAATAGTTGCAATATATATATTTTTAAATAGTAATATATTTGAATACCCGTTCACAAAGAACTACGCGATATTTGTTTATAATTATCTAGTGTGTGATTATATAATTAAAAATAACCATATTTATAAAATGAAAATTCACTTTTTATTTAATTATTTTGAATACATATTCTTGATGAGCCATATTAAAATACTTTATATAAGAGTTGCCAACTGCTCCAGAATATAATTAATCACGTTTTTAAAACAGTAATTTTGGCTTAAATTATAACATAACTTTGTTAAACGAGTCGAATGATTACCATTTCAAAAGAAATTATTAAAAATAATTACTACTCACACTCAAAAGGGTTTAATTGTATAGTGGAGAAGTTGGCAACTCTGCTTTACATGTATGTAAACTTAATAGTGTCTAATCCGTTCATGTCACAAACTCAATTTTTTAATGCCACAATTGAATTTCCGAATAACTCATCCAGTGTTTCCCAACAAACCTTTATCTCCGTTAGCTAACGATTGTAGATCCAAACAAATGCTCAAAAAATGAAAGTATTTCTTTAGTATATTAAAAGCAAAATGCGAGATGAAAAATAAAAATAAATATGTTAGGTATATAAAGCAAATGAGCATAACTATGTTTGTTTGTTTGTGAACATGTATTTCGGATTTGTGTGCTTGGCCCGGATCCGCTTATAAATCCACGTCAGAAGGACAACACAAGGGGGGGGCTCCGTGGGGGTTTTTCTAAAGGGTGCTAAACCGTATTTACTCTAGTTTCGGAGAAAACCAAGGAAAACTCCGAACGGTTAGACCGACAGCCGCACGATGGGACCCGAACCCGGGACCTTCACACTTGCGTCTAATTTCTTAACCAAGTTTCATAAACAATGGGCTTTTTTTCGACAATTTTATCAATGTAATGAAAGAAAAAATTCTGAATTAAGTATTTTTTATCAAGTGCAATCGGTGAAAGATGGATTAGTTTTTGTAAAAACATGGTCGGAAAGTTTACTACTACTTGAACACTTCTTCTTAAGTGATTATTAACAGGTACATGATGACGACGTTTCCGACCCCACATTGCTATGTGATTCTGAACCGTCTTGGTGCACTCTATCTCTCCTGAAAATTTTTAAACGCTGTACTGATACACCCTGAATATATATGTTGCAGGAATTAAGCAGTTTTTCATTTACATCACATACATTTGAATTTTTTTTTAACTAAAAGGGAACTTTAAAACGAATGTACAAGTATCGGTATTCTCACTTAGCTTTATCTCTTTATAGATATTAACAAATATTTGCTTTGTCAAAAGTAAACTTCTTTTTTTTTTGTTCTTACACAAACCCTTTATGAGATATAACAAATTTTTAGATATATGTCAAGCTTTTCACCATGCTTCAATAAAAATTTAACCGATTTTTTAAAGTGACGATGCATTTTTCATAGCGAAGGTTCCGTTTTTAAATATTTTTATATTAATCTAGTTAAATATTTGTATTCTCCTAGCTTAGCTATACTGTAACATATAGTACATGATCTAAAACCGTAAGAAAATGGGTTTTAAAATATTAAAGAACTTTGAAACAAACCTTTGTCTTTATTGATTAACATTTTTTATAAAATATTTCAATCGGAATTCAAATTATACATTTACATTTTTAATTCACACATATTCTTGAAAAGATTTGCTATTTTGTATAACATCCATCAACCGTCATATGTACGATGCGACACATAAAATTATAGTCAGAAGGCGTAGTTGATAGGCTATGAATAACGTTCATAAATAGTAGTTTTTAAAAAAATGGAACATTAGAATTAAAATGTGTGGAGTATAACGAATAAAATATCTACTTGCACACCATATCTAGTAACAGGCTCGATAACTCACAGAATTCAGAATTCCATTCGTAGATGTAAACATAAATGCCGAAGTATTAAATAAATTACAATGTTAAAGAGAATTTACCTTAAAGATTTGTTTTCGTGTGCACTTGCGATACGGAAATACATGAACTTTATTGGTAAAATACAGAAGTAAGGAGATTGAAAGTAGTAGAATTTTGCACAGATGCAAGAGAGCTAAGAAACTTTTGAAGAAACCTGTGACAAGTGTTAAGACTAACCAAATGTGCAAGGGTTCTAGAAATCAAACGAAAAATGCTACTAAATATATTTATATTTATCTTTAAGTGCGTACCCTAATGTTACTCTCTAAATTTACTTTATAAGATATTATTATCCTTAAATATTATATTACTAAATAAACATTACATTTTTAAATATTATATTATTAATGTATTATTTAATACTGTGTTTTAAGGTTCGAAGTTTTCTATTAAAAGTTTACTAAGCCCTACATATATTAATGAGTAGCAAAGGGATTGATGCGCCGAGGCAAAACAATTACCAAGATTTGGGTTTAGCTTTTAACATGGCTCTCTTATAATGTCTCGTTTATGCAAGTAATATTGCGTGGCTTGAGTATAGTTCAGTTTTTAATGCTTTCTATATAGGACCGTCAGCTGGTTTCGTAATATTTTAAATTTATTATTCCACCATTGGTGGTTTTTTAGTTGATGGGGTTTTTTAAGTTCTTTTTTGATTCATTATAATATTCATTAATTTTTTTATATTTGAACATTGTTGAAATTCGTCTGTTCTAAAATGTAAATTTCTTTGTAATGACTTGATAAAACGTTTTCTTTTACTAATGGTATGTTATTTAATAACATAATATTTATACCATCCTTATTTACCTCACATTTCATATTATTATCTAAATTTACCTTATGAAACTGCGAACTTTGGAAAAGAAAATATGGTAATGAAGCTGGGGGGAAATACTGACTAACGCTCTCTGTGGTTGATAAGAAAGGAATTAGTTTAAAAAAGGTATGTATAAGGTTAAAATGTATTCATCTATAAAAAGAAAAAAAAATGTTTGCAAATGAAAGAAAATGAATTCTTAAGAAAAAAAAAACACGCGGATTAATACATTTGGGAAAAAATGAGAAAAGAAAATTATCCTGGAAATAAGAATATGGGATAAATTCGCAATCGTTGTGTTAAAAAAAAGTTTGGAGAGTTAAAAAGAGAAAATTAACTCTAGAAGCCAAACATTTAGATGCATCTGAACCACACTTTGTGACACAAAGCTTTCCCTATATTATTCCATACACTTTATTTTTCTTTAAGAACATTAATGTCGTGGGATTTATCATTACCTTGTTGATATGCTTTTCGGGATGTGGATAGTTTATTTATATAGAGTTCTAAAATATCCTTCAGCACCGGTGATTAAAGAACTCATAGAGCCAGATGAACGTCAGTTTCTATTTATAAGGTTCTTCACATGCGAAATTATGGTGGCATTTCCTTCAAGTTAGACCTGCGGTCTTGTTTATGGCTTGCAAATAGGGATAAAAAATATTAAGACCATGCATACATGCATAGATCAGAAATGTTTATGACGCCGGTTACATATTTTTAGATAAATTTGCCGTAGAAAATATAAATAAGACAGATCGGACGATGTGAAACTTTTTTCTTTTTCGCGTTATTCAAAGCAACATTAATGGAAATTTTGTGCCGTAAAGGAGAAGTTTTAGCCGCAATAATTTATTTCTTATTTTAGTTTTCAATGCAGTGTAACTAATTATTTATAGAAACATATAAAAAATTAATACAGATAAAATTGGCAAAAATTAAGAAAAATTGATGATAGTGTTGCTGTTTCTAATCCCCTCTGGCAACCACAGAGCGGTGCCAGATCCCCCAATTAGGAGATGACTTCCATTTTAATGAGCCCCAAGGGAGGAAGTGTGACTTTGCTGGGTGTCCACTAATTTCAAACCAATTCTAGATGAGGGACCAACCATCTGAAATCGGCACCCCCAGAGGTAGCGTTGAACATGGAGGACATTGGAGCCTAACAACTCCTACGTCACCAAGCTTTGACGCCATCGTTTGGCCTACACTTAAAAGTTTTATTTTCACAAAATAAAAGTATACAACGTTTCAGGTGAATTTACTCATGAATAACAATGTTTTAATAATCTGAGATAAAAAATATAGTTTTATGAAAAATGGCAGATTTTAGATATGACTAATTAGATAATATGATAAGGAAATAGACCGGAATAAATATTTTTGTATGAGAAAGGTATTTTAATTTTAATTTTTTATTTAAGATATTTTCTAATATTTGTAGCATCCACCAGAAATTTTAAATAGTTTTACTTTGTGAAAGTAAAACTGTGATGACGTCATCACTTGAAGGCCTAGTGGTGACGACGAAGTTTCAGTTGTTAGGCTTTCTGTATGTAGGAGATGTTGGTTTGGCGCCCAGGCCACCGCGGGGCATAAATGATTATAAAATTTCTTACGTTTTCATTATGCTGCACATCAAGTAGTTTGTAAAAAACAGATATTTGTCATGAATTAGTTTTTTGTTTGTGTTGTGTTTTGACAAAGCTGCACAAGGACTATCGGCCAAGGATGGGGGAGTGCCTTGTTCGGGGGACTTCTTAAGGGGTTCTAACGCGTATTCACGGAATTAGTTTTTTAACATAGTATAGTAGAAAATTAAATACCACAAGTATGAAAAATAATAATAATTAGTACATATAGCATGCACATTAACTTTTATATTCTGCCTGTCATACAAGTGTTTATGTTTATTTCTACCAGCTGCCAGAATGAAATATTAAAATTTGTCTAAGTGTGCGTAAATTTTACTCTTCCTTTTTCATGTAAATACTCATCAGCTTTTTACTAAAAAATTATTAATTATAATTTATGAAAATTTGCATTTTCTGCCTTATATGATATCTAAAGTCAATACTTAAAATTTGTTTAGGATACAATCTTTTTAAGCAAAATCCTTGAAGGTATTTCTACGTGTAACATGGAAAGTTTTAATTATAGTTGAATTTTGATTAATTTTCAAAATGGACGTGGTGTGAGTTTCAGGAGATACTAAATCCGTTTGAAATTTTCTGAAGAGGTTTAATTCAAATAATACAGATAATTATAAAATTTGTAAACTTTTAAGTTACGTACATTATAATAGTTATAATATTTCTACTAATAATTGAAGTGAAATGAATGAATATATATAGTTTAAGAAAAATATCGATTCAAAGCCTTATAATTATTGTGCTTCCTTCTTCCAAAACACGAAATATTCTTATTTTTTTCTTTTCTTCATATATTCTCTGGTAAAACATTTTTTTCCAATGGCGGACCTTGCCTTGGCCAGTACTAAGACAGGAGATGGTCTCTTTATTATGGGGGCACCTAGTAGCGTCACCCCCTATGAAGGGACAGACACAATGACAGCCACTGCCAGTCGGGGATCGAACCCCGACGGCCGGGGTTTGAACCCGAAACTATAGTACGGTGCGTCACCCACCATACAATCTGGTCGGCCTCTTGTAAATATACCAGTTCATATTCTATTTCTAGATTAGACCCCACTAGCCACCCAGAAACAGTATTCTAGTGTAAGATAAATTTCCTGTTCTAACTTTGTTAATAAACTTTTTGAACAACTACCAAACATTTTTACTATATATTATAAAATGAAATGCTAAGAGTTTAATTTAAAGTGGATGATTTTAAAAATATTTCCACTGCTATAAAGTAATTATTATTCTACTGAAAAAAAATCCATTCGAAAGAATTATTTGACCATTCTTCAAAATTAACATTCAACAAAATTAAAATTTGTCCATTCTTCAAAATTAACAAAATGAAACATTTTTTACATTTAATATTGAGGGAGTTGTTTGATTAAAGATATCCACATACATTTTACAGATAATTTTTTTTAATGGAAATCCAAATAAAACTATATATTTTTTAAAATAACTTTTTGATATTTTCCATTACTTAAACCTATACTATTTCAAATTATCTGACTTGGGTGAGACTAATCTTAAAACTAAAATTGGGTCTAATAGCTTTGGAAATTAAGCTGTTCAAAGAGGGGGGGGGGGAAGACTGAGATAAATATTTCTGATCAATTGATAATACTTTTCATCACATTTTTGTTATGTAAAAGAAAAAAAATGCTGCATGTGTACAACTATCCATCACATTCACTCATCATTATCATCACTCCATTTTGATACAATCATCCATCATTTTATTCTCTTCCTATTTATTACACATGCAATCTGCACTTAGAGAAAAAAATAAATTGTTTTGGTGTAAAAAATGCAAACAAAAATGTGATTAAATACATTAAAAAGTATATTGAATACTTATTTAATCATTATTGTCAGACTCTTATTGTTATTTCCGTGGTACGTTTACAAGCATTTTAATATCTGTTTATTTTTACACTAATGGTAAATGTCTCTTTTCCTCTTAATTTATTTATTTATTTATTTTAATTTTTTTCAAGTAAAAATCATTAAAATTATTTATTTCTGAAATAAAGAAATGAAAATAAATCAACGATGAATTAAAAAAGTTTGCAAGGTTATATAATTCAACTTTTGAGATATTGCTGGAGAAATGCATCTCTATTTTTGATGTCCAAACGTAACAAAGCCAAATTCTATGGTACGTAAGTAATAAGAACAGATATTTATATATATGTTTATTTACTGATATAATAGCCTTAAAATATCACTCAATATGAACACATTAAAAAATGTAATGTAAATGAAACTTATTTAGAAAAATATTGCGCTTCTATGATTTTTCTCAGGTTTTTGTAACCCTCATGGGTTTACAGTTTGTAAAGTAGTGTTCAATCTTTTATGCGCCACCCAGGTAATATTGTGGTTAGCGAACCATTCGATCACACCATGAGTTCGGATTCGATTCCCGGCTTGGGTTTGGGTGTTAACTCGTCCGTCCCTTTACATAGAGGTAACTTTGAACACCTACTGGGTGACCCATAATAAGATTCAGGCCATAATAGTCCGAATATATGAATATATATATGTGTGTGTGTGTGTGTGTGTTCAATAGATGTACTGCCACTCGAATTTCATTCACGTTGTATCATTTTGAAAAACTGATAACTTATAATCCATGAAAAAGTTAAGCATTGGACGTTTCATTTACAGTAGAATACTTTTCCAAAACTGAACACTCTTCATGATTTTTTTTTTTTTTTTTTTTTTTTACGAAACCCCATTAATGCATTTCTTTTTTTACAACCTTTTATTTTTTTAAAACAGGGAACAGGAATTTTTTTAAAAAAACAATTGAAAGATTAATGTACTGAAAAATATTTATATATTTTTCCAGATTGTGATTTTGAAATTCATACCCCATAAAATTAATATGCGTAAATATATTAAACGATGGCAATTTTCACTTCCAAATTCATGTAGAAATCTCTTAAAGGTCACTATTAAAGAAAAATATCATGCATATCACTACGTCTAGTGATTTTGACGCTTTTGAAATATATGAATATTGATTCACACATTGAACAAGAAAAAAAATTCAAAGAAGTTTTAAAATGATTTTTTTCCCATCTTTAAGAACTCATTCTAAGGTAAATGTTTCCTGTCGATAAAGGAATATATTTGCAGCGGAAAATATTTTAACCACAAAAAAATACCTGAGAGGTTTCTCTTAAAAATGCTGAAAAGAACTGAAAAATTTTGAATTTCGTTCTAAGTAGAGAAATATTTACCTAATAGAAAATTATTTCTTCTTAAGAGGAACATTATTTTTTATGTAAAAAATAACTTTAAAGCAAGTTTTATATTAAAAAGGTCAATTAATTTTAAAAATAGGGAGAGGTGAATGTTTTTCATTAGATATATTATAATATTAATAATAACGGGAATTGGAAATAAAAATAGGGATTCAAAACTCCAATTTATTTCTTTCCTGCATTATTAATTTGGATAAAATGATTATTGGTATTTTTTTCTCACGACCTCGATAATTGATGTCTGAAAATTTTATTAACGCATGTATTTATAGTTTTAAAAATATCCAAGAAGTGTCTATCATGTAATGAATTTTGATCATAAGAAAGCAGCAAGAAAAATGTTGATGCACATTTTGCTGCTCGGACCACAAAGAGGTATGACCTCTTAATTTTACTCTCTTCTGTTTTAAAAAAAAATTAAACATCATTTAAACGCTAAAATCATTAGCAAAAGCTAGTTTGCCAGGGTCAGACCTACACCTTCTAAATAAAAAAAGCCTAACAACTGAAACTTTGGCGTCATCACTAGATATTCTTGAACGACGATATCACAGTTTTATTTTCACAGAGTAAAACTATTTTAAACTTGTGGTGAGTTTTCTCACGCATATACATTATAATGATTTAGGATAGAAAAATTATTTTACGACAAAGGGCAATTTCTGACCATCACTAATTATATAAATGATATAGAAATATAACAAATGAATTATTTTGTATCAGAAAGGTATTATACTTTGTATCTTTAACTTAGGATAGCTTCTATTATTTGTAGCATTCACCCGAATTTTTAAAGGTTTTAGCAAGCTTTAAATTTGCTTTAATAGCTTAAAGTAGAAATACAACAGCTTTACTTTTTGAAGATGAAACTGCGATGCCATCGACTAAGAAGGTCTTGTGATGACGTCAAAGCTTAAGTTTTTAGGCTTTATATATCTAGAAGGTATTCGGTCGGACGCAGTCACTTTTTACTGTGATAATATTTGACTTTCCGGTGGATTTTCAATTCTGCTTGGATTTTCCTATCTGCTTGAATCTGTTGACCTATTTGATACTATTTCGCTTTGCACTTGCTTTTATTGACGAAAAATGCGTCTGTCTTGCGCCTCCCCCGTTGAAGGAGCTTCACCCTTTTTTCTTGGTATCGTATTTCTGACCGTTGTACGTCCTTACCGCTCGTGAATTAACCTTTTCCGTTCCACACACATCTTGTCAATTTGCTCCTTTGGAAGACGTGATCCCACCAAGAATGCTCTCTCTCTCCGATTTCTCCGTTTAGAAAGTGTTTCATCCCCTGTTTCACGAATCTTCGATTGAGACTATGCACGATTAAAAAGTGTGTACAATTCGTTTCATCAGTTATGATTTTAAGAAAAGTGTTTATTTCAAAATACCATGTCAAAATGTACCCATAAACTACATCGTGCTTTGAAAATTATTTTTCAAATATTTTAAACTGCAAATTTCCTGTGGTAAATAATCAATAAAATAAATGAAATGATTAAATAAATAAAACTAGGAATAATGTTGAAAACTTCCAGCAAACTAAGTCGATAAAAGGATACTTTGCAATTTTGTTCGAGAATCATGAAAAATAACGACTATTTTTAGTGTTTTCTAAACCTCCCTCAAAGCAAGCATCGATCTATTGAAGTTGTGGCTCCCAAAAATCCTTAATATAGTGATTTTTAGCTAATAAATTAATTATAATTTCTCTTTTGTGAGAAATGATATACTAATGCCAGGATGTGAGTCCAATGCGAAGTGAAAGATACGATAATGATACCTATAGCATGTGCCAGTTAACGCTTCAATTCCAAATTAGTACCACTATCCATTCACATTCAAATAGTACAAATTTTATATTTTGATGATATAGTCTTTAAAAAAGACTTTTACTTTTTAAATTAGCTCTATAAAATATTAGACTTGAAATTTTAGAAATTAAATTGAAATTAATAATAAAAAAAGTACCACAAAAAATCAGTGAGTCATAAGAAATAAATGAATGAGTAAATAAAAAATTATTTATATAAAAAAGATAATTATAGGCAGTAATCTCTACTTATTATAAAAGAAGGTGTCTGTGTGTCTGTGTGTGTGTGTGTCTGTCGGCAGCGTTACGGACAAACGGCTACACCTAGAAACACCAAATTTGGTACTCGGGAAGATGTAAATATGTAGTTGTGCACCTCGAAGCGATTTTTTCAAAATTCGACCTAGATTTTTTTTTAATTTTATGTTTTATGCGATTTTTGGCATTTTTTCTCACCTAATTCGTAATGACGGCGGAAATTACGCTCGCAGCAAAACGGCATTTGTATCATCGGATAGAGGAGGAAATTTTCTTTTAAAAACAGTTTGTTCTGAATACGTAACATGATTTACCGATTTTTAGGAATTTTTTTACTAAGCATTTGCTTCGGCGAATTGTTTCGTAAAATAATTTTAAAACTGTCGCATCTTGAATTCTATCCGTCATAACTTTTTGATATTTTGACAAATCGTGAAACATTCTTTTCTCCCTCTTTTCAAATAAAAACGAAAAAATTATGTAAATTAGATGATTTTTTATGAATTTTAATGCAGCCCAATGTTTAGAATTTAATAGCATCAACGCGATCTTACGCCATTCATTACATTGCGATCACGGCACGAGAATTTATCTTCGGTTGTTGCCACAGAAAGGATTAGAAAAAAGGGTTTTCTCAACCAATCAAGTTTTTAAATGGGATATCGAAATTTCAATTCGCAAGTGAGGATCTATGACGCCAAATGCTTTAAGATACGTAAAAATTACGCAATAATTTTAAAACATTTATCCCTGCTCTTTTTTTAAAACAAGGAGGCGATATTTTGATTAAAACTTACTTTAGAAATAAACTGAGAAATTCACGATTATTATTATTAGAAGGGGTATTTTAATCCGGTGCTTATTTAAAAATTGAAATGCCTTCACGGTGCTGAAAATGTTCATTTTAAAAATTACAAAGTTCGTTTCAAAGCGCGATATATTAAAATTTTTCTATTTACTATTTTTATTTTTGACATTTAATTATGGCTCAGACGTTGCCTAACATACGCATGCAGGTTGCGAGTATAATTTTATTTTAACGTTGAATTACGTTCCTCCATAAAGGTTACATAACGCAAAGTTTTAATGATACCGTTTGAAAACAATTATGCGAAATATCGAAATTAACTCCCTCAACCTACCGGGGTATCCTTTACGGCAGTCAAACAGTGACGTCATAAATAAAAAAATGCGTGAAATTTGTAAACTCTGCAACTCTAACACCCTGTGACAATTAAAGTGGGAATAAGTAGCTCCTCGAGATTACACAGTTTGATGTTTTTCAGGAGACAGGACTATGGAGGATATAAAAGATATCGCTATATTAGATACATGGATATTTAAAATGGCCTCCCTTGGATATTTTCTCCCCACAATAAGATGAAATGGTTTGCGGCGCTAAATACGCCAATCTTATAACACTATGTATAAATTAAATATATATGGAGAGTTTCCTTAATGGCAACCATTATGTGAAATGATTATTATTTATGCTAATGCGTAAATTGCAAAGAATCGCCATAGAATCAAAATATTCCATTGGGGCCAAATAATCTAAGCTGTTTCTTTTAAGGGAGCCTTGAAGAGGGAGAAGCGAAGATAGATAGTATTAATGTTGCTAATAGGTAGTATCATTAGATTCGTAAGGATAATATGAATAAATCATAATATACCACGTTAATAAATATTTCATGAAATTAAAAGTGTTTCTCCTTTTTCAACGGTTGTCTTACAACCAACTAAACGAAAAGTAATTCTAATTTGCGTTAATATATCCTGCAGTAATTTCAACAGAGGAGATTACTTGAACTTTTTTAAAAATGAAATTCTGTTTTGTCACATGCAGATATGATTTTAGTAGTAAAATATTCGCTTATTCCCGTATGAAGAGCGGGTGCGCAGTTATCTTAAAAACATCTCTTGAAAATAGCATAAATGAATTCAGAAGACCTCAAAACGTGTAAATACACCAAAATCTCGAAGTCGAATTTTTTCATGATTACAATACTTTCCTTATATGGTACATGTTCGGAAAGAAATAAATGGTTGTCCATTCCATGTAGTGTCTTAGATATTTAATGCTACAACTTGAGCCTAAAAAACAGTATGATGTAGAAATAAGACATTTTGAAAGCCAGGAGTTCTCTGCAAACCATTAAGCTTTCCATTCTTTTGATAGTGAATGACACTGACGTAGTTTTTTGAGTCATTATACTGCAATGATGCCAGGTTAATACACGTGACGCAAACTTTACATCAAGAGTCAAATAATTTTGCTCTTTTTCTTTAAATTCCACATCACGAAGAAATTCGAATTATACATGTAAGGAAAATTTTCGTTTCCTACCGTGCGAAGAACGGGCACGCAGCTAGTAATGTAATAAAAGAAAAAGGGAAAAATTATTTTCGCAGTATAAGGTTCGTAGTAAGGTTTCACAGTAAAATGGGTTGCTCTTATATTTTTAACAGTTATTAACAAATAATTTTCGTGGGGCAATTCCTAAAATATGGTACTTTAAAAAAGAGTTTTAATTAATTTTGAAGTACCTTTTTAAACTGCATAATTTTTATTTCTATCTAAAAAGAGCAAATTTCGGATGCGTCTTTTTAAAAAACGTGCCCTTAAAACGAAATATTTGCAATCGGATTCAAATGTATTAAAGTTAATGAGAAAATATAACTGCAGAAGAGTCTTATTTCATTTTTTTACTTTCTGTTTAAACTTAAGATTGGATGCAAAGTCTAATTACCTTCGATTCCATATCGATTTATTTTTCAAAAAATAAATTAGTCTACATTCCTTAGAACTTTACATTTAAAAATAATTTCTTTTACGCTCAGGATTAAAAGAATTCCCTGAACCCTCCTCGAAGAGTGTCACGTAAAGCAAATTTGTAAACAAGGTTTTCTGAAATTGAAATTCAAGCATTATTTTAATGAGATTTTCCTTTTTTTAATTTACTGTAAAAAGACTTTCTTCTAATAATCAGATATTGTTAGCTGAACGAGCTCTTAAAAAATATGAATAAAGAACAGGGAGAAAAAGAAAATTTTCATTTTGGAATGCAAAAAGTAAGTATGAAAATCTTAGGAGAATTTTTCTATCGTTAAAATGCGTTACATAATATGCATTAGTAGAGTAACTCAAGATTTCAATGGATAATGTTAAAATAATAATTCATAAGCACTTTCACATACTTTTTACTATGCACATATTAGGTAAAGGCTGAGGAATAAGAAAAAAACTATACTTACCTTAAAAAGAAAAAAAAAAAGGTAAAAAAGTAGCGTAAATATTTTTTTAATTTTTCTCCTGAAACAATGAAGCGAAAACTGTAAAAAATGATCTAAATTGACTAGTACTGCAATCTAGGCACGATTTATGCATCTAGTTAAGAGCCTCATATACTTTCTACATCAATTAATGATATTGATATCACTGAAAGAAAAAAATACTAAATTCAATTGTTTTCTCTCTAAATATTGCTATTTGAAATAGGAGCCTCATATGAGGTTCAGGGTGACGAGAGGGTTATAAACAACTTTGCATTACCGTAATAATAGCTTTCTACCTCTAATAAAAAAAAACTCTCATAATGTAAATGAAGAATTATTCTGAGTTTTTTTGCAAGAAAAAGGGTTAAAATTACTCTTTATGATGTACATTACATTTTCTACTTACGATTGCAAAACTTTAAACCGTTCAACAAGGTTTCCACTTTAATTTATCAGAGTTATTTTTCCTTTGCCCTAAATTGCATTTATCTAATACTTGATATTTTTCTTAATCTATTAAAAAAGTCTGACACGTCACATTTGCAACAAAATTCTTATACTAAGATGAGTAATAATTTAGAAAATAAACTAAAGCAGCATTTAGCAGACTAGTTATTTCAGACTATGTTATTTAAACTCATAGCAGCACACATATAATTTTTCATAATTTACATAAATAAAATCACAAGCAGAACGTTGAAAAAACTAGCGGAAATTCAGAGCAAAACTAAACTCAGTTATTACAATATCCCAACTAAGGGCCAAGGTCTGCAATACCCACCAACGCCGACGAACCAGGAGTGCAGAAAGAGGTTCCTCTGTCTGATAGTCAAGACTGACGCGAGATCCACAGTGTTTAATTCCCCAAGCAAGCTTGGCCTTCATTTTACGGACGATACGAGGGATGAAGGCTGAGCCCACCTTGCGCAGCCCGACAGTTGAAACCCCATGATAGTGCAATGCGCTACTACTACATCCCTGGGTTTCTAGTCCAAAATAAGTGCTGCTAATTTCTCATTTATTTTCAGTTTTGCAATGAATTCAAAAACTAAGCAAGGCTTTTCTCTGTACGAAAACTAAAGGGACTTAATTGCATCAGATAGTTCGTTAAAAATATATAGTACCCCCCCACCCCCAATCTTTAACGATATATTGCTACAACAGTTGTATAGAATTAATAACCTTGTTTCTATATCCCAAGAATCAACGAATTAAAATTTATTATTGCAGAATATTTTAAAATGTAACTATCCTTCTAAGATTGTTGATAGTATATGCAGTATGTTTAATAAAGTATAATTATTCATATTAGATGCTTACATTTATTTAGTTAGACTACAGGAGAAAACTCAAAAGAACCTAATGCTGTAAGTTAATGCACTAAGCTTTTTCGCGGATATAATATCTGTGAGTCCCACTATTTTTTACATATATCATAAGATAAGGTATACAAGGCGATAACAGCGGTATTATGCTGCTAGCGACGGGGCATGTGCACCCTAACTCATCATCTCCATAGAACAATCCTTGACGTCCGTGCTCTATTTGAACGTCATTGGAGTATACCCTTCGTAGCAACAAGGGTCCCGGCGGGTGATGACGTTTATCAACAGGACAATGCATCATGTCATAGGGTCCAAATAGTCAGGGATTGGTTCTAGGAACAATCTGCTGAATTTCAAGTAATGTCTTGGCTTTCGAATTCACCTGACGTGAATCCAATTCCTCCACATAGAAAGGAAGAGATCCACATAGAAAACCGACTTCGTGCCGTCAAGCTACCAACTCCCAATGAGCGGGGGATGCAGGATTAGTTGGCGAATGCCTTTTACCAGATATCTCAGACATAAGAGCATGAGGCGTGTACGGTTTTAAGAGCAAAAGTTAGTCCTTCTCCATGTTGAACAGGTGGTCACAATAGAATGCCTTTTCACTGTATGAATCTCTTACACTTTAGTAGCAAACGTTAGCTCCTTAAACCTACGCTTTCTACCTTCATAGATTAAAAAGATAGGTCTATTCAGACACTTATTTCTGACATTTCTTTGAAATTTAAAATAAAATGTTATACGAAGGTAAGCCATTAAGTAAAATACAAATGCATACCGCATAATGTAAGCAATATTCAATAGGGCTGAGACAGCAACCCAAAGAATTTTATACAACTGGAATTTGGCGCTAATAAAAACGATGAGATATAAGTGCATCAACATTGCTGGAGATCATAAAATTGTGTCTAAGAGATAATCATGGTAAATTATACTTCTTTCTTAACTTTTGCCATTTGCTTAATGACTTTCCCATGTAATTTTTGATTTGCTCAAAAACTTTAAGACAGATGTAAAAAATGTTAACTTCATCTCAAAATTTAGACACGTCATTTGAAGCTCGAATATAAAGAATTGCTTGAATGATAATTTCCCGTAAAAAACTTGACTCGCTCTAAATTCCAGGCCTAAATTTAGGATTTTTCTAATTATCTTGATGAAAAATGAGGTCGCTTTATATGCAGGGACACGTTATATGTGGGCTGATACGATAATAGGACCAGTGGTAAAATCTAACATGCGGTTACTTAGACTGAAAATTGCAAAAACATATTAGCTAATATTTTTAAAGCTACTTGACATAATGAGTCTGATGTTTATTTTGGAGGATTTAAATCATACAGATTCCCCTAAAAGTAACATTTATGCGTTTCCTTTCTGCGAATTTTTCAGGTCTTTTTTTACATACATTCTAAAATTTTATAAATATTTAATATAGAAATAATGTATGTATAAAAAAGGGCTCTAGTTATCTTGCGGTCTTTATATAGCATTACATTTTACAATGGAAACTCGTGAAGAACATACATTCTTTCAGTTTAAAATTTTCTTTGATATTTGATGACTATTTTTCAGTTTTGTTAACATTTCTTTTTTTAAGTTAATGAAACGAGAGGTTTTTTATTTTGTAGACAATCCCTTAACACACAACTTACAATGTACAATAATGAAGAACATTAATCTAAGTAAAACTACAGATTTTTTTTCCTTATTTAATAATACCAAAGTTGTAGACTGAACTGGAATAATTTTTAAATGCATTTTATCGGAAACAGAGAGCCATCAAAATCTATCAGTATTTAATTACTTTCTTTATTACTTATAATGGCGTTTTAAAATATCCACAAAATATCTAATTGGATCTGTGGAGATTTCTCAAAATTAAATCTCGACTTAAGCGGTTTACGTTTGAGTACGCACTTAAAATCTTACGCAACTTTCTAGATTTCCCGTTGAACGAACGCAAATCCTCTAGGGAATAAATATTCCTGTTTTAATGTCTTCCCTAAGGAATTTCGAGGCACAAACATACTAGAAAAATCTATTCAAAAGTATCAAATATTTAGCTGCGGGATATTATCTTGTAACGGAATATAATTCCTTCTTTCATTTTACTATTAAACTCCGGGCAAAAATATATTCTGGGAAAATCGTCGGAGATCAAATACTTCATTGTCTGGGGTAAGAGAATGTCCTGGCAGGTTTCTTGCGTTTCAATAACCAAATTTGAATAATGCTTTCAATAAATATATATGACAATGAGATTGCAACATAAAAATATTTATTACAGTGAAAGTATAGTAAACTTATGAAAGAAGTAGCTTTTTATAAATGTGCATTTTTGAGTACTCGCATTAATGGACAAGACTGATGAAATATAATCAGCTTTCTGATTATAAAACATTCTCAATTTCAAATAGTAATTTCATCCGATATTTTAGAGCAAAGTTGTTATTTGTCAGTTTTTTAAACAATAACCCGATAAATCTAATTATGTGCTTACTTAAAAAATATTACTATGATGTTAAAAAAAACCTATACATTAAAATTAAATGGTATAGTTCGCCATTTATTTATTTATTCTAACCTTTATGGCACATTTCCTAACATTTTCAGTCTACTGCCTAAATTAGTTTTATGTAATCAATCTTTCAATACTGTAACAATTGTCTCTACTCCAGTCTAGTAACTCTAGTCGTTCCTGTGCTATCATGCGAGAAAGTACTGGGAAAAAGGAACTGTCTGAAGAGGTAGAAAAATTATTCCTTTTGTTAATGATAACTTAAAATAACACTTTTTGAAAAGCATTAAGAAATTATTTTAAACAAGCAATGATACAGTGAAAGTTGAATCAATAAATAAAAAAATCCCGTTTTATAATAATTCTCATTGCAACTGTTTTATCTGTCTGCAAAAATTTTATTTCAAATCATACTAACTCAACATTCAACATTTGTAAATGTTATTATGATTTTGCTCGCGATTGGTCCTTCACGATATACAGCAACCGATAAGTCAATCTTTCTAGATCGTACTGTAAAATCTTCTTTTTTTCCTGAGGGGGGAGGGGGGTGGAAGAGAATGTAGGAATACATATCCAGGATAAAAACATGTCTAACAAGCTATCAAAGAAATATTAAACTTAATAAATATATACGCACAGTAGCTTCTATTGTCTAGACATCTTTCCAGACTTCAGATTGCATTTTCGTTTTATACTTACAATTATTTAAGAGCAAAAAGTAACACAACTATTCCTGAACACTGTAAGGAAGAATAACATTTTGAAAAATGTTTCCGCTTTATAAATGTATTTTCCATTTCTCACAAAACATTAATACGTGTATCTTGAAAGAGCTGAATTTTATTTTATTTTTTATTTTTCTCTTTTCCGTAAGATTTATTAGAGATTTTTTTTTTCGTTTATAAACGTATTTCTTCTATTTTACAATGCGTAATTGAGTTTCTTTCTTATCTGTGTTACTAATTTTTCATTTTTTAAATTTCCTGTAAGAATTCATCTTTAAAACAGAGTATAAACTTTTAAAAAAAAGTAATAGTTTTTTAGGTTTTGCACGAAGATAAACATGTACAAGGATTCATGAGAATCTAAGAGTTTTATAAAACTGTTTGCTACAGTGAACCCTAGTAAAAACTTTAAGAATTCTTTAGGAAACCGGCTTTTTTATTACAGATAGGAAAACAGATCACATCTCAAAACAAAAGATAAAATAACGAGAAATTTTAGCTCATCAGTAGTTTCTTTGAGGTTAATTGAAAAAAAAAAATTGTTCTAAACATGATTTTCCAAAGAGAGAAGGAATTAAACAGTTCAATATAATTATTAGTTTAGTTTTATTATTATTACTGTGTTCGGTAAGAAAATGCGTGTAAAATAGGTTGACATGGATGCTTATAATTATAAAATACAAATTTTATTACTTTTTTTTTGCTAAAGTGCAAAAGCATAATTGCCACACACCTTGAAATTCAACTAAAGCAAGAATCCGAAAACGCATTTTCCGAAATTTATCGGATAGATAATAATCTTTTTATTTATATAGAATTAACACATTGAAATTCAACTAACGCAAGAAGCCGAAAACACATTTCCCGAAATCTATCGGATAGATAATAATCTTTTTATTTATATAAAATTCAAAGTCGCCAGTTTAAAACTTCTGACACAGTTTTAGTAAACATAAAGTTAAAATACAATAGGCTGTATAAATGCATGTGATAAAAAAATTAAGTTATTATAATAAGTTATTTACTCATTAGTAAACAGTGCGTATTCATCCTTCTATGGCGTTAACTATCAATCCTCAGCCAACTGTGTTTCCGCGTGTTTATTTATTTATTTATTTACTTTTAATCAGTCCACGTAGAGTTCCCAGTATAGCACAACCAAGGTACCCATGTATGGATATAGTGCAATAGGGATCTTTTTTTTTCCCTTTCGGATCAGGAATTTTCTTCCACTAACGGTTTGAACAATGTTTTTCCCATAGAGCAGCAGACTCAAAACGGCTGGAACTTGCAAATGGCAGAAATGTATACATATATAAAATTTTGATCCCAGAATATATTATCATGGGAAGGCACCTATAGTTAGTTTTTGTGTGAAAAAAGAGCATTGTAGAATTTTTAAAAATGGCAACTTTACCCTACATTTTTCTGTTTCAAATAGAATAATATTATTCAAATGCAGTTTTTATATTACAATGTATCAGAACTCTTCTCTATACCATGTAAAGGAGTTATTAATCGAATAAATTCTATTTTGATCAAATTTTCTTATAACAATAAATCAAAAACTTTTTTATGAAAATAAATTATGTTCTATTTATTTAATGTGTAATCTTTTTACTAATGTGAAGCAATAGACTACCTGCATGTTAAGGAGCTGACAACATCACTCCTATGTCACGCGTTCACTTTCAAAATCCTGCATGAATTAGACTTAAAATTAATAAAAACTTTGTATAATTACACGCGTAAAATGGTACTTATGCATGTTATTATAAAAATTTTTTATTAATTTTACATTCTAACACTAGTTTTTATTGCCGTTTCGTGTTATTTTTGCCCTCATACATTGTATTGGTGATGTAACATGGAAACAGGGGGGTAAAGTCACTCTCCTATCTGGTGGTCCATTTAGTTGCACTTTTGCCACAGAACTCTTTCTATTAACGTGTTCATATTACTATTTTATTATCAAGAACTGCTCGTTAAAAAGCATTCTTTTCAAATCGCTATTACTTTTAAACAAAAATACTCTGTAGAATAATAAACAGCTCCACTTTTGTATTGACGACAGAATGGGTTTTTTTTTATCAGTATGTCCAAAACAATGGGGTACACTTGATTGGATAATCAATCACTTGAAGTCAAAGCAAGTAAAAACATTAGGCATCTCTTTTGCGGTAAAGAATTGCTGTCTTTCGAATCGATACGTTAAAATATTGCCATAGGCGTTCACAAATTCGTTCATCTTAACTTATATGTCACTTTAAACATTTGAAGAGCTGAAAGATAAAATTTCGTGTTTACCCTGCAGTACACTTAACACTTTTTTCCCCCGAACTTTTACTGTTTTTTAAGCATGAATATGCTGGTTTTCATGTAATCGTAGATGAGTAAAAAAACTGGTAGTGAATCTTTCTTCATTAATCGTTTCACTCACGCAATCACCGATGACGGAACGATGGATATTTCCATTTTGAGCAAAACTAATTCTCGTGAGGTATTTCATAAATCAAGGCAAGTCAAAGGCAACTAGTCAAATACGGAAAGTAATATTGATCATTTCTCCGTCGTTGTGATTTTGCAACAATGGGAGAGAAGACCCCAGATCAGAGCTTTTATTTTTAACTTAAAGCAGATTAACAATTTAAATAATTACCAAATGTTTGAACTTTTGATTTCGGTTTAATGTTTGCTTTTTAAGGTAACGAGTTTTCTCTGAGATCTGTTAAATTTGGGATGAAACGCCGCAGAAATAGAAAGTGAAAATTGACACAAAATGCGGAAGAAACGTTTACTTCTTCATAAATCTGCAGTATATTTTTACACAAAAATAAATCCAAATATCAATTTTAAAATGTTGAATTAATCGCAAAATTTTGGGCAATTTTTCGTTTTTACAGTACAGAGTGGCTCCAAAAAAGTCTCTATTCAGTTTGTTATTGATCCCCCCAAAATGCAATAGCATATTCAAAGGAAAATGTCATATTAAGTATGTTTTTATATGAAGTGCAATTCGTAGTATCTGTTCAGAAATTTTTTTTAAAATATATATATTTAAAATTCAGTGTCCAAATAACTTTGCTCATACGGTATATGTTAGTTCTTCTATTTCGCGTTTTCGTCTGTAACAAGTGATTAAATAGAATATTCATTGTAATGTAGTTGGAGAGATTATCTATAAAAATGATCTCCTTAACATCACATACAGATTTTTTTATTTGACACGATGAAAAGGAAATTTTACAATTTAATATAAAAATCACTAAAATCCATCTTTACATTTAGTAAAGCTAGTTAATCATTTAACTATTCACAAACAGTACCTTAAATTCTTATTCGTTCCAATGTTAGATTTTGATTTCCCACTTATTATTTTAACTAATGGCGTAATTAAAATGTTATACTCCAGCACATATATTCTTAAATATATCAAGCAATTAACTTAGATTCTCCTAGATTAAGAAGTAGTTCGTAGATAATAAGCGCTAACATTTGTTCAAAATACGTTTATACAACAATTTCTGGGAAATAATTCTTAGCTTCTTCTGAACAGAATTTCAAGGCTTTTGTTCTTACTTTCATTAAAATAACCAACATCAAATCATCATGCGTTAACTTACAAAATTTACAGAAAATTACCTATTTATATGTAATTAAAAGATTATACTGAGAATTAACAGGAAAAATTGAATGTTTCTTGATTATTTTAAGACATTATTAATTTCCGAAATGTCTTTTATGACAGTATTTTAAAATTAAAATTTAATATTCCTTTGTTGAACTATCATCTCGTTAAAGCTAAGACTTTCTTACATTTCTCCTGAAATGACATATTAATCAGAGATAACAGAATTTAGAAGTTGTTTCATTATTTAATGTGAAAGAGATAAACGAACACGAATTTCAGCTCCAGCTTTGTATTTAATAATGAAGTAGCAGATATTTTCTGGACTTTTTTGTTAATTATTTGTGTTTTCGTTTTATTGACTTTTTTATTATAAAAAAGTTGTTAAAAAGTCTCATTGTTAAACAAACGCTTGTAACACAACACCAGGGTCGCTCCCGTCGTTTTATAAGACGCAGTGACGGAGATTCCCCTTCTGTGTCATATGACTATGGCACTTAAATTGACGATCAATATTCAGTTCACCTTTGATCTACTAGGATCTACTACACTACTAGGATCAGCGACTTTCCACTCGATTACTGATTGGTCGTGAATCATTGCTCGTCCAATCTGTGACCGTGTTGACAGTCACCTGATTCTACTAGTCTGAGAGCCCGTCACTGAGTGTCCAGGCAGGTATGAAGATTGGCCATGTTTCGGAATGCTTATTGGTGCTTTGGAAACGATGGATTTGGTGAACAGTCTATCAACCATAGCAAGCTCGTTGATTTATTTCTATTAATAAAATCGACTATTAGTGGAACGATCGCTAATCGCGTTTGTTCGACATTTTGAAAAGTAAAAACATTCTACTTTTCGTCAATTAATAATTTACATGCTGTAATTCTAGCAGTGTTTTTATATACATGGTAAAAAAAAACAATTAATTTGACAAAATAAAAACTTACTAAAATTTAAGTAGCACTTATATGGCATGAAAATTTTCGTAAAAATCCCACTTTGCTTGAAAATATAATTTCACTTTTACATTTTTTAATATTTACTTTGTTGTTTTCTTCATAGGCATGTAAGAAGCAAACTTAAGTTTACTGAAGGGTATAATTACGCTGAAAATTCAATATAATTTTACTGGATACTGTACAAGTGAACTCTTTCGCAGACTTTTCAACTCACTGACATTAGTACCATTCTTTTTTTACTAGATATAAAAAAACTAACTGCGATTCACGTTCACGCACGTATCGCGCTTAGCTAACATTAAGCGTAGCACGATTTTCAAAGCTCAAATACTAATTTTTGCAATTGCTTCCATTACTTACCATTTATTCTTATTAGATTACCTCTGAAACTTTTAATCAGAATTAGATAATAACTCAAATTAACTAACGTTATAGGAAATTTTTCCAAGATAAACTAACTAATTACTGGTTATAGTCAAACCCACTTACGGCAAAGTGAATTTTTCGCTTACAAATACTGTATTCATAATTATAGTAATTTTCTGGCGGAAATTTTCGCATTTCAACAAAAAAAGAGCATGTTTCATGTGAAAAAAAAATCCCAGCACGAAAATAAGATATACCTAACTTAATTTAATTAATAAATTCATTTTAACTAATAAGCTTAGGATTAAGTAAAACAATGCTTGCTTTCAACGTGTATATTATAAACCATTTGCTAAATGTCAGAGACTTAAACTCGAAAAATCTGAACTTTAAGCTTGATCCATAAATTATGCAAAATATTCATACGTTAATCTAAGCGATTAAGTTGGTAAAATGGCTCCAAATATCACAAAATTAATTAATCTCGTGATGAGATTAAACATGAATAAATCGTAAATCGTGTAAACACGAAAAAGCTTTTGATTAATTAACAAGTTCTGATGGTTTGTCAAAAGACGAGAAAAATTCGAGTAATATGGGATTAAGCGAGTTAATTGCGTTAGCTATATTTCTACTACTTATTTGGAAGCAGTGAGAGAGAAATATATGGAACTATATCGAAATCGAGGTTAAGATTTCTGTTTTTGTTCGTTTGAATTTAGAAGTTAAATTTAATGCATAATCCAATATAAAATTCAATAATAATAAATACGAATAATTTAGTTCAGTCATATTTAATTTTATACTACGTCATTCATATGTCATTTTTAATTAAGCTAAGAAACTCTTTAAAAAGTAAGTACCTAATTTCATTTGACTATTTCATACGGAATTTTATGTACACTACGAAAAAAAAAAGAAAACAATTGGAATTTGCGCATTATTTTGGGTACTGTAATAGTCTCAGAAACAAGCTGTTCAAACGTGCGTGTACGTGGATTCAGTGGCGGCTCCTCTATTTGAGCACATGAGCACGTGAACACCCAAAGTAAAAAATACAAAATAAACATATTAAATTATTGTATTTTTTAAAATACATTAAGTACGCTTCTAAATTTTTGTGAATTTAAAACGTGAGTTTTTCTCCCCCCCCCACATGTACCCTATTATTAAATACGCTTATCATAGCTAACGCACTGTATTGTAGGTTACTACAGCAGAGTCTTTCCTCGATCGCACTTGCGATCGGAGAAATACCCTTCTAAACCGCTCTCTGAGAACAGAAGTTGGAGGGGTAAGGCAATGCTTACATCATTCCGTTCGCACATTTTCAGTGTGCGCACGGGCCCTACCGATGGCTAAGACGTTCTGCTTTCGAAACTAGAAGGTGGGAGGTGCCAGGTTGAAATCCCAGTCGCACCTGTCGACCAAGCCGTTCGGAAATTTCCGTGGATTTTTCTCTGAAGCCTCGCGTAAATACGGGCTAGGTTTTCCTTCGACACTCCCTCACGGAGGGCATTCCCCCTATAGGCCAAGGAACCCAGGGTAGTCAATCGGTCTTAATCCACAAACACTAACAGTGTGCAAACGGACCATAGTTTGCGGTTACCTCTTCCGAATTCTCCAGCTTGGTTTGTTATGTTCAGTTTGTTAATCCATTTATTTCTCTGTTTTCTTATTATTTTCTTTATTTTTATCATTTTTCTGTACAATATTTTTTACGAACTAGTATAAATTATAAAGATGTCAGTAAAATAAGTGTTACGCAGTTAAGCAATTACATTTTTCAACATTTTCTTTTCGAAAGAAAAATTGAAATAAAATTACTCAAACCAACACATTTGCTAAAACTTAGCCAAAATGGCAAAATGTAAGACTAGAGATTTTTATTATTATTTAAGTTGCTTGCATTGTTTTCCTGTAACTGCTGAAAACACAAATATATCACAACGTGTAAGTTGAGTCGTATCTGCATATTTAATTTCCGAAATTTGTTTTGTGAACCTCTATTAAATAACCCACGAGCCGCCACTGCGAGGGTTACGAGGGTTTTATGGATTCTTCCTTTCTGCATTAATTTCAACCTTTCGAGGGGCCATCTACAAATTTATTTTTGATTTAACTTTGAAATTGCCAGTGCAAACCATTAATTTTTATTTGCTGAAAATTGAATAAGAAACTGTTGTTTGTTCACACAAGACAAAACACTTTAGAGATATCTGCCAAAGAGAAAAATGCCTTGGGCAGAAGGCTTTTTAAGAGGATCTAACGCGTATTCACGTTACATCTGGAGAAAATATTCCAAAACTCCAGATTGTTAGACCGATAGCCGCACAGTAGGCCAGAACCCTGAACCTTGACACTTTAGCCATCTACCAATATTCAGCGTCCTATCTACTCAGCTATTAGATGGCCTGAATATGAGAAAGCTTAATATAGCATAATCTATCCAGGTTCTTCACTTAAGGCTATCTAGTGTCCAGTCAATACTTTTAAAACTATCAGTAGGAAAGGTGCCAAAATTTCCTTTAAAATGTAATGAAATATACTGACTCCAGTGGCGTAATGAGGGGAAGGGCGACGAAGGGTGATCTGTCATGCCCTAGACGCCACTCGCAGAAGGGCGCCAAATCGTCCTTATGACAAAGATTTGACAAACAATAGAAGGAGGATGCCAAACAGGTATCATGCCCCATGCGCAAGTTCTGCTCGCTGCGGCACTGACTGACTGTAACGAAAATAAGATGTTATGAATGATCCTGATATTTTGAAATACGTTTTTATAATGTTGAGATTAATCACACTTACTCCCTGGTTTGTGTTTTGTATATGTATATTTGACTTCAGTAGTTTGGCAACGCTCTGGCTGTTGTTGTAGTAAGTGCGTAGTTGTAGCTTGTACGTTGATGTGTAAGTGCACTGTCATGTGCGTTATTCCATTTTTTTTTAACTTAATAAAATCTTTTTATAACTTTCATCGGCCTCTGATGTCATTTTATCTTAACAGCAGAGCGTGGTTCTGATATTGAACACGTTTTAAGTGAGGAATTCTACTGCTTGAATTTTGTTCTAAGGTGAATAACGTGTAAGTGATATTTTGAAATGGCAGCACGTGATGATAACACTAAGTACTGTGTTGAACCGTTTAGCGGTAAGAACTTTGCTTTATTTAAACGTCGTGTTGAAGCAGTTTTTGCAGCAAAGGACCTTGAAAAATATTTGGATAGTGAAGCCGATGAAACGAAAGCTGCTGAGGTCAAGGATGCGAAAAGAGCGTACGCTTTACTGTTAACCCTTCTAGATGATACCATATTGGCAACTATGGCGACAGAATCTTCTGCTTGTCAGATGTGGACTAGTTTAAAGCAGAAATATCTAAAGGTTAGTGCTGTAAGTCAAATTTTAGTAAGAAAGAAACTTGCGACTTTAAAGAAACGCCGAGATATCGGCATGCAGCAACATATTAATGAACTGTTGGCTATCGTGAACGAATTGCGACTCTCGGGTGCAGAAGTAAAGGATATGGATGTGGTTATTTACTTGCTGATGTCATTGCCTGCGGATTATGATGTTATTAAATCAACAATTGAAAATCAGCCTAAGGAAATCCTTACGGTGGACTTTGTTATGCAGAGACTTTTGAATGCCGAAGAGTTGAAAGATGAAAAAAAAAACTCCGATACTATTCGTGTTTCTGCATCAAGTGATAATGTAGCGTTTAGCGCGGATAAGCGAGACATAATTTGTCACAAATGCAAAAACAAAGGCCACGTTGCCAAGTTTTGTAAAAGAAAATTAGTATGCTTTGGCTGTGGACGTCCAGGGCACTACAGGAGGGACTGTAGATTTAAACAAAAATCCGAAGCTGCTGCAGTGACATTTATAGTTGGTGAGCCTGTTGAGAATTTCATTCTGGACTCTGGAGCATCCTCACACATGTGTAGTAAAGGTGAGTGGTTTGAAGAGATTAAGCCTTCTTCTGGAACTATTGAATGTGCTTCGAAAAGTGATGTTTTGAAAATAGAAGGTATTGGCGCAGTACCTGGAATATTAAATGGCAGAAAAATAATTCTAACAGATGTGTTGTATGTGCCTGACTTGAACGGTCAATTAATATCTGTTAAGAACATTCAGAAGACAGGCTGCAGTGTGACTTTTAAGAATGATGTAGCTGTTATTGAGAAGAGTGGTGAAAGGTTTGAATTTGCCAGACTAAATGAAAAAGGACAGTATGTGAGTCAATTTGAGCCCATTAAGGCTTCAACATACCTTGCAAATCATGATGCTGAATTATGGCACAGACGCATGGGGCACTCATCCAACAAAGTTTTAAAATAAATGGGTTTGCCAGTTTCAGAGTCAAGTTTCTGTGAAGAGTGTATTATGGCAAAACATTCCAACACTCCAATGGGCAAAGGCCCTAGAAGCAGAGAACGTATGCCAGGGAGAATGGTTCACACTGATATCTGTGGTCCCATTGATCCACCTACTAGGGAAGGCGAAAAATATTTTTTTTCTATCGTAGACGACTATTCAAGATTTTGTGAAGTGCACCTCCTGAAGCACAAAAGTGATATTCTTGATGTTTTCAAATTGTTCATAAAGCAGAATCCTGATCTCTACAAAATCCGGTGTGATAATGCCAAGGATTATGTGTCTGGTGAACTAGCTCGCTACTGCAAGAGGAATGGCGTTATGATAGATCCTGCTCCACCTTATACACCTTCTTTGAATGGTGTTGCGGAGAGAGCTAATAGATATCTTCTAGAGAAGGCTCGAGCTCTAATGTATGAGGCAATGCTTCCAAAATCATGTTGGGGATATGCTGTACAGACAGCTGCATATCTCAAAAATTGAATTTCAAACGAGACTGTTGGAGATCTACCTTTTAAGCTCAAATATGGTGAGTCACCTGATTTGAACATCATCAAGGTTTTTGGATGTGATGCGTATATGAGAGTTCCTGATCACTTAAGAAAGAAGCTGGATCCAAAATCCAAAAAGATGATTTTTATTGGATACACTACTATGGGTTATCGTTTATTGGACCCAGTCACAAATCGTGTTGTGGTATCTCGAAATGTGCTATTCAGTGAAGAGAAAAAGAGATGTATTTCAATTCAGGATGTTTTCTCCATAGAAGGTAAAGATGATCCTGATAAAGAGGTGATCTCTGATGCAGGTGACGCAGAATCTAAATGTCTCGAAGAAAATATTAGGCCAAGAAGAAATGTGAAATTACCTGCCAGGTTAAATGATTACTTTGTATATGAAGCTAATACAGTAGCTCTTAATCCTGTGTCATTTGAGGATATAGATACATTGCCAAAAGAAGAGCAAGTCCTATGGAGGAAGGCCATGAATGAGGAAATGGAGTCTCTCAATAAAAATGAAGTATGGAAGCTGGTTGAATTGCCAAAGGATGAAAAACCAATATCCTGTAAGTGGGTGCTGCACATCAAGCGAAACAATACATATAAAGCTAGGCTGGTTGCTCGTGGCTTTCAACAGGAGCCAGGCATTGATTATTTTGAGACCTATGCTCCTGTTATTGGTATGCCATCACTTCGTCTTGTGCTGGCGATCATTATTCAAAAGAATCTTGAAGTCTATGCATTAGATGTGAAGACCGCATTTCTGAATGGTGATCTCCAAGAAACAATCTACATGGAGCAACCAAAGGGCTTCGATGACAACAGTGGACGTGTATGCAAGCTTCTTAAAAGTCTTTATGGACTTAAACAAGCACCCAGGCAGTGGTTCAAGAAATTCACTGATTTTATAATTCGCTTAAACTTCCAGCAGCTCAACTGTGAAGCATGTATTTTTGTGAGAAGATCTAAACAGTATGAAATCTTTATTGTTTTGTATGTAGATGACCTGCTTATTGCTGGATCTGATGATTCAGAGGTAAGAGTTGTGATTCAGTTGCTCAGAAATGAATTTGAGATGTCCAAGGCTGAAATTGCAAGTGAATTCCTTGGAATAAGTTTTAAATATCATCACAACAAACTTTCTTTAAGCCAAAAGGCTTATGTTGAGAAAATATTAAATAAATTCAGGATGGCAGATTGTAAGCCATCTGATACTCCTCTAGTGCCCAAGTCAACTACATCAAATTTTGTGAATAGTGAAAGGTTTCATGGTCCCTATCGTGAACTTATAGGTGCCTTGCTGTACCTATCAATGGCGACTCGCCCTGACATTTTATATTCTGTGAACCTTCTGAGTCCGATACAAGAACAACCCACTAATAGTGCTTGGGCTGGTCTGAAGAGAATTCTTCGATACTTAAAAGGGACATCTGAACTCCAATTATCTTTCTGTAGATCTGATAGTGATAATATTATGATTAATGTTTATGTTGATGCTGATTGGGGAGCAGATACATATGATAGAAAATCAGTTTCTGGGTATATTATTTTCTTTAATGATTGTCCTGTAACTTGGTCTGTTAGAAAGCAAACATCTATTGCTCTGTCCTCAACTGAGGCAGAAATTTTGGCTTTAGCAAAGGTTTTTCAAGATGTAATTGTACTATACAATGTAACTAAAGAAGTTTTAGGGGTTGATAACATTAATGTTTCAGTTTATGAAGATAATCACTCTGCTATTAAAGCTATACTAAATGAAAATAATTGTGCTAGATTGAAACATTTGGATATCAAATTAAAATATGTTAGGGATATTGTAAAACAGTATAATATAGATATTTTGTATGTGTCTACTGAAAATCAATTAGCTGATCTATTTACAAAATGTTTACCTAAACCCAGATGATGTTACTTAAGAGATAAATGTAAATTAATGTGTGATTAAGGGAGGGTGTTGAGATTAATCACACTTACTCCCTGGTTTGTGTTTTGTATATGTATATTTGACTTCAGTAGTTTGGCAACGCTCTGGCTGTTGTTGTAGTAAGTGCGTAGTTGTAGCTTGTACGTTGATGTATAAGTGCACTGTCATGTGCGTTATTCCATTTTTTTTAACTTAATAAAATCTTTTTATAACTTTCATCGGCCTCTGATGTCATTTTATCTTAACATATAATTCAGAATTAATATGAAAAAGTCGTTATCATTATTTCGGGTTTTTTTTAAAGATAAAATTTGAGAGTAAAGTATAATTTCAGTATTTTAGAAGCTACAGCTTAGCGTTTAAAGTGTCTCTTTAACATTAGAGAAGTCATTTTTCAGTGCTTCGCAACTCATACACTAGTAGTTGAAAACCGATGAAAATTTGTATTTAGGGTTTTGTTTGTTTATTAATTCAGTTTTATTTATTTAATTATACTTGTTTATTTTGATACGTTGATTTTAAATATAAATTCAAAAGATTACTTTGTTTTAATATGTAAATTTCCCTAAGACAAAAATTACTGTATAGAAAAATAGAAAACATAAGAAAAGAAATCTTCTCTTTTCAAAAATACCTATCAGCACGTAATTTTTGTTCCTTAAAAATACTGCACGTGAACCTGTTACAAAATTTAAAATAACTTTCTTATGCCCATAAAATTTCATTTTAAATTACTACACATTTAATGTTTACAAGGCTATTATTTTGGCTAAATTATTTGCAACAAATAAAAGTAATTTTCCATTGTGACCTATGGTAAATTGAAAAAAAGTATAGAAACACGTCTCTACAACGCGTTTTCATTGAACACCAGGAAGGGCTGCGCCATTGCATCTGAAGTATCATTTGTAAAGAAACATGCTTATTATTATTATTATTTTAATCTCAAACATTTGTTTGTTTTCGAACATATTTAAGAACCATGTGGCGATTGTACGGTTTTCAGGACATCCTGCAGAAATATATATGTGCAAACGAACAGAAAATAGACCCGGGAAGTATTTGAAAAATATTCTGAGCCTAATATTTTATACCACTGGGCTGCCCGAAGGCTCCATAACCGGTTTACTTTCCGGAATATAAGCCGCAAACCACCGAAGAAACATTACGATCTGATCCCTACTCAAAATTCCCCTTCCACTACCATTTTTTAAAAGAGGCTTGGTAATATTCACGTGAAACTCCCAGGAACCGGCTCGCAGCTATGAGAATCCGAATCGATTTAAGAGAAAAAGATCGAACTTATATCCTTTCACTTTTTTTTTCCAACAGTCAAGTTTTTCTCCTTTTGGCAGCTGTTTCTCCCATAGGGAGCGAAAACCAACATCAAAGTTCTAGCATTCCTGGCATTCTGCTAAGTAGAAAACTAGGTATAGCTATTATCAGGTCTTGAAAAGAAGGGGAAGAGGTTAATATCAAATCAGCGGATTACTTTAAAAAACAGAAAATATAGAATTAAATAAAATTCTGATTTTCAACGAGATTTTATTTACGAACAATTTTTATTTATTTTTTTAATGTAATTTTCTCAATTTGTTACGCATTGCTTAGTTATCGTACAAAAGCACAAACTTTGGTAGGTGTTCGCAATTCGTGACTTTAGAAATTGAAGTCACGAGTCGTGTTCACTTAGTCGTGTTTTGTGACAGTAGAAATCCGCGGCTCCAAAATTCGAGATTCAGGACTCAAATAAATAAATATACTTCCTAAAACTGCACCTAAGTATGAAAAACGCATTTCGGGCCTATATGCTTGGTTTTTTTCCCCTAAAGGGGGGGGGGGCACTTGACTATCCGTCATTCGCCAGTACTAAGTCCCGGAATACTGGTCACATTATTATGGAGGTACCTAATAGGTGGACCAACATTGCCTCCTATGAAGGGCCGGACTAAATGACCCTCCAAGCCCATGCCGGGAATCAAACCCGGGCCCGTGGTGGTGTGGTAGAATGGCTCTCAACACAACCCAGGCAGCCGTACATGTGCGCACCATTTAACATTCCTAAGGAAGTGCCGAGTCACTCCTACTGTGATTTGGCAGGTAAGATGTAAGGCATCTTGTGAATTTCGGATTTAATTTACAATTTGACTTCAATACATTTTTCCAACTAATTTCCTACTGTAAGGTTGTATGTATATTATTTTAGTGTTCTCTTACAGAATTTGGAGAAAATTTACATAATAGTAATATGTAAAGCTGAGGATTTGGCTTGTTTGAATGTGGTGAAATCTCAGAAACTACCAGTCCAATTTTTTTTTTTTCTGTAGATAAATCTTTTACTAAAGCTACCTCGTGTATTATATAACATCGTACTTACGACCCATGCATTATATAATAAGATAAGAAACTTTTTTCCGATAAATTAAAAACGGATCGTTCAAAATATTCGAATCTTTCAGATCATTCCGATCCCTCACTTACGGGGCTCTTTCGTTCGAGCAAAAATGATTGGAATCACCTTCGATTCGAACAGAGTTTGCCAACAACCTATATAACATGGTGGCTATATTCGTAACAAAGGGGTCGAAGGGTCGTTTTATTTAATTCAAAACACCCTTAAAATAATCTCAGCAGTCTACTATGTGAAAGTAACTCAGCATAACAATAAAATAGAAGAAATTTGATAGAATTGCATAACAATAAAATAGAAGATGAAACTACGGAGTCTTTATAAATACAGGCATTTATTTTAGAAAATACTGGGAAATTTATTTAATTTTAAAGAGGTGATTATTAAAGTTTTTTTTTACATTAATAAGCCTCTATATGCGCACCGTTAGTTGTGCGAAGCACACGAAGACGGTGCTTGATTTTCAGTCATGTCCTCTGCAATAAATTGTTGCCAACGGTGCCGATCGCGTCTACGATCGCTTGCTTCAGGTCAGTGATAGCCCGCACCTTTGTTCGGTATACACCATCCTTAATATACCCCCACAGAAAGAAAGCTATGGGCGTGATATCAGGTGAATGAGATGACCAGGTAATTGGGCCATCTTAACCAATCCACCAACCTAGATATGTTTCATCAAGGAAATTAAGAACATTGAGACCCTAGCATTTTCCGAGGCATGCCAATAATCAGAAATTTTCCCTTCTGATCATCCCCACTAGATCCAAATTGTGCGGGGGGGGGGGAGCTCCAGGAACGACTTATATAGCTCTAAACGACACATTCGGTGACGTGAGCTGTCATCTCCTGGCAAACAAACATCGAGACCCCAAAGTGGCGTTGCGCCATCTTTCTGGAAAAAACAATAGGCTAATATCGTGGTGCCACAAATTCAGTTAATAGGTCTAAGTACATACTTATGCTATTGACTTTTCCACGAAGAAAATTGACTCTAGTTCTTCAAATTGTTACCTATAGTGTAAAAATCAATAAATTAATAAATTTTTAATAGTAACTGAGTATTTATAACAAATTTCATTTACACATCTCGGCAAAAGGTTTTTCCAGTGAATTTCTGAAGTTGTAAAGGAACTTTAGAGACGGTTAAATTCTAATTTTTAGGGCAGGAGAACCACAGAGTACACCTAATATACGAAATATAAATATTACCAGAAGGAGATTCTTTATAGAACTTTTCGTATATATCTGGAGTATAATATGCAATTCGTAAAAAAATGAATTAACTTAGGGGAATATTTACAATTCCAGCCTTCTGCAGATGTTGCAGTGGTCCTATTTTTTTCATAAAAATATACTAATATGTTCTACCCAGCAAATTCCTAAAAGCTCCGTTAAATTTTTAAAAAAATCTTTAAATGGTTTCAAATATTAGAACAAATTTACGAACACAACTTTCATAAACAAAGAAATTTTAGAAAATTTAGAAATTCAATCTATATGTCCAGCATCATTTGGTGGCACGACAGAAATCATAAGATCTCCAGATTAAAACAGCGTGGAAAATGACCGCGGCGAATTTAAAAAAAACTCTGACTGCCGAAAAAAAAAACTTACCGAAAAAGGGGGACCTATACAACAGTACACTCACAAAACAGATTTCAGACATTTTTTTAAAATCCTATTTTCAACCACGAAGTCGCCGCAAGAGATTTACTTTAAGGGAACATATCAACGAAAGACGTTACGATCTGATACTCACAGAAATTCTCCCTTTCCATTACCATTTTTCAAAAGAGGCTGGCTAATATTCACGCGAGAAACTCAGAAACCCGCTTACAGCTATGAGAAGCCAAATCGATTTCAGGGAGAGAGAATCGAAGTCTTAGACCCTATCACTTTTCACGTCTAGCAGTCAAGTTTTCTTTCTTTCTTTTTCTTTTCTTTTCTTTTCTTTTTTTTTTTTTTCCATCCACCTCGCGACTGTTTTCCGCCCAGGGAGAAAAACTAACATCCAAGTTTCGCCTTTCTTTCAGAAGAGTGGCATAATCCTAGTGTATAGCTATTAACAGTTTTGTAAAGAAGAGAATTCTTTTCCAATACAAAATCAGCAGATGACTGAGAAGAATAAATATAAAGAAAAGCTCATGCAGCCTCCTTGCGACCAAAAATACTATTTCCGTTTTTTTCCACCCTTAGAATGCGCGCTTCTTAGTTCAATGAATGGCGTGTGTTATTCTTAAGACAGACATCCAGCTAAAGGAGGAGGGGGGAGAGGATTAAACTCGCAAACGTTTGAGGAGCTGATTTTACTTATTTTGAGTAAGCGAGTTCGCTTCTCTAGTGCGTCGTCACTGGATAACGGGTAAAATTTCGGGCTGTCTGGCCCAACATGACTGATGAGCAACCAAGCGATGCACCACACGTCCGGCGACACTAGTAGATCATTCACTTTAGACGCAAAATCAATGTAATCACGTCCTAAATTGGGCGACGTTTGCTTTACCAATGATTTATACTTCATATCAGCCTTGTTTAAATTTAATGGAAGTTTTAGGTAATAACAAGGTCGTATCCAGGGGGGTGGACCAGGGGGTGCGGTCCCCCCCCTCCGAAATTTAAAATTTTGTTGACAAAATAATAATGATGAAGTCTTTTGTGAAAAATTCAGCCTTTTTCGCCGTTGGGTTCCCCTCTGAAATTGTTTGACCTTCCCCGAAATTTTTTTCTGGGTACGGCCGTGGGTAGTAAACTAAATACTTTGTTGCTGTTGATTAAAAGCAGTAATACATTTTTATACACAAATTTTACTGGTTTATCTTATTTTTAACGAGATCTCCTCGAAGTAATACCCAGCCTAGCCACTTTTTTTCTTAAGAGGGGGACACTTGATCAGGCTGCCATGCACAGTAATGCACTGCACCAAAATAATAAAAGATTCAGATGAACAAAAAAGCAAATTCTTCTCAGAAGGAAGACGAGGTACTCAACAAGGAAGACAACAAGACCCAACGGAGAAGACTCCGCTTCTTTGACCAGTGTTGCTTCCCCGGGATCTAAAAACTCAAGCTCGGAAGCAACTCTGGTCGAAGAAGGGGGAATTTTATCCGCTGCGTCTTTTCAATCGCGAGAGCGAACGGGTTAAACCAAGGTTCAAGATTAAAAAACAGGGATGGGGGGGGAAGTCATGAATGACTCATATCCCAGATAAAATGCCTAATCGCAATGACAACCCATCTCCCTCCGATTCTTGTAGCAGGTCACTGATACACGCGGGATCCACGTCTCGTACCAGCTGAGGACAATGCCTGATATAATTCAGGTGTATGGACTACGAACAAGAAGGAGTGGAAGAACGAGAAAAGTGCACGGTCGCTCTCTATGTGCGGAGTGTTTGCGAAGGGCAAACGATCGATCTGAATGTGTGCGGCTCCGCAAAATGCCAGAGTTGAGAAGGTTTACATGGAGAGCGACGTCGCAACACGTAGGACAAATTCGCACACCAATGTATAGGAGACGGGCTCTTTTAAAACCCTTAACTACCTCTGTCGTATATATACGCCTTACGCAGTCGACATGATTTAATTGCCTCGAGGGTACATATATGCACACACGCCTTTTTCGGATAGTTCCTCAGTAATATGTTGTTGGTCGTATAAATACGTTTACTGCTTTGGAATGCGTTAACTTGAATTTATTCAGCGGTTTTTCGAGGAAATGGTTGTTTCTATGAATTGAGGAGGGAGATTTTCCCGAAATGTCATTTAAAGAGATTAACACTTTTGGATGTAAGTTCAAAAATCCCTCTAGTTTATATTCCCTAAGAAGGTAGCTAAGCGCAAATGAAGTTGCCGGCCTCATTTGTTCGTAGTTCTTCCACAGGTAATGTATACACTTCTAACTTCTTAACAAAAAAAATTAAAAATGGAATCATTTCACAATTTTTTGTTCCTCTTAAATGATTCAAAATCTAAGTTATTTTCATAGTTCGTTCCCACAAAGTAGTGAATTAGATGTTCGTCAAGAAATATCTTAAAGTTACTTTGCGAAGATAGTTGCAATGCAAGAAAGATAGAACTCAGAATTCCGAGTACCTGCTTATTTTTTTAGCCTTTGTTATGTTACATGTGTATTTTTTAAAGTATTTTTTAAAAATTCCTGAAAACTACAAAAACCCCAGTCTGGAAGAAGACATACGATCAAAATAAATCAAACCTGAAATTACCTTTAATTGCCCTTAAATGCCAATGTTTAGCACAGTGGTTAAAGCCACTGACATTGGTAGATGGCTCAAGTGGAGTAACAGGGTTCTGTCCTCTCGCAGGGCTGTCGGTCTTGCGGTCTGGAGTTTTGGACGGATTTCTCCAAATGTAACGTTAATACGCTCTAGATACCCAGAAAAGTCCTCCCCAAGGCGTTTGTCCTTTTTTTGACGTGAATTTATAAGTGGTTCTTCGTGAGCAAGCACACAAATCCGAATACATGTTCCAAAACAACAAAAACCTTTAAATAAACAAATATTTTGTTAATTTAACCAAACAATTTGTTTAAATGGTTTATCTGGTGAAATCAAATAAAGCACTTGGTTTAATTAACAAAATCTCTTTGTTAACTGTGATCAAGTAACAAAACTACTTTGTTGATTTCACTCTGTTATTTTTTTAACCAAACAGTTAGTTTAAAGTTTCATAGGTACGTCTAATTAATTTATCTATTCATCAAAATTTATATTTTATTTTAGTGTTTTTATGCACCTACAAATTTAATTTCTAGAAATTCAAATCAGTTATCTATCTCCGCCATTCATAAGACAGTTAAGGAGCCAGAAGCACTTTCGTGTTCGTGATTTTTAAAAAAAATCTTTACTCAGACTTTATAATAGCTATTACTTGACAGCTATTACAGTTTACTTAACTTAATAATACCTAAAGTTCTAGGTCAATGAAAAAAAATAATTAAGAAACTCAATGTGTGAATCAGTGTCAATGTTATCTGTAAACGGAGTTGTCTTACATTGCACGTGTGGACATATTTCATATTTGCAACTTGTTTCGGAGTGCAGTTTTAGATTTAATACTAGAGTAAAAGCTCAATTATCAGGCATTCAAATGACTAAGATTTCAGCTTCCATATTTTACTTATTTTTTTCCTCCATCCGCTGTTAACCAATCTCGGTGAAGGTGTTCACTTACCAAAACCAGAATATTGATTAGCTCATATCGAGACCCAAGTGAGTTTGTCTCCCAGTAAAAAGTTTCAGTAAAAATAAATACTTTGAGTTTTATTTTATCCCAAACACATAAATTTTCCTAAGTACTTTTCCAAGTTTGCTTTAACGGAAAAACTTGACATTGAGATGCTTTAACTAAAATTTGTAGAAACATGTAAAACCATTAAAATGAAAATGTAAATTTTAATTAATAGATAAACGAATTAGACTTACATCTGAAACTTTAAAGAACTCAGAAAAACCCCAACTATTTGTTTTGCATTTCATATTGGCCACACTTAAACGTATTCACAAACATTAGAGAAACTTCTCTTGTCGAGGACGGAACGTAAAAAAGTGAGTGTGTTAAGGTAAACCTGCGCGCGGGGTATCTGCCTAGGTAGGAGGACTTTCTAAGGGTTTCTAACGCGTATTCACGTTACATCTGGAGAAAACCTACCAAAACTCCAGATCGTTAGACCGACAGCCGCGCGTTGGGACCCGAACCTCGACCCGAGGACTTCACACCTCGGCCGTCTACCATTTTCAGCGGCATAGCCACTGTGCCATGGTGAGGCCGTAAAAAAATGAAAAAAATTCTTTAAAGTACAATGCATCCCACCATGGCCGATTAGATAAGACACTGAACATCGTAAATGGCTGAAATGTGAAGGTCCAGGGTTCTGACCTACCGCGCAGTGGTCAATCTAACGGTCTAGATTTTGGGGCGGTTTTCTCCAGATGTAACTCGAATACGGGTTAGAATCCCTCAGAAACGCGCTAGAAAAAGACTTCCTCCCAATTCACCCCACCCAAGCAGATACCCCTGGTGTAGGATTATATTAAAATACAATACAAACCACGCATAAAATGCTATGCTTTGATAAACATAAAAATTTACATTTAACGCTACTAAAGGGTCTGTTTACGTTTGAAATCTTATTATATCGAAACAATAAATCAGGTGACTTCTCTTTCTTACCTAGCTTAAATCTCTAGTTTAAGCAGGAGATTCGATAAAGTTTTTCGTTGTTCTTGTTCTTGTTTTAACGTAAGATTACGTTCTTCCGTGGTCTTTTGTAAAGACATAAATTTTTTTTTCAACATCAACTTAAGTTATGACATTACTCCCTTCGAAAACTAACTGAGTGAACTAGCCAGGTGAATTACCTGAAGTAACTGGGATTCTTCTTTTGTCATCAAAGAAACTGTATCGTTTCTTTTGCAGTCAAAAACGTGACGTCACAAATTAAAGATTGTGTGAAATTAATCAGTTCTGCCATAAAATTTGCGGCATATCAAGTAAATTCGCAATTTGTGCAATTAAAAATAGCTGCTCGAGATTGCACAGTTTGAAATTTTTCAAGGGATTAAAATTAAAAAAAAAAAAAAATTCTTCCTCTGAATCATGAGGTTTTAAATACATTGAAACTAAGAATTTCAGATCCCGCATGAATTGTTTCTATTTTTAGATAACAAGGATAATATGACGATATTTCTTGTATATTAAATAAAAGTATTTGCTATATTCATCATTTTTCAACCGGCACCTCACAACTAACTAAACGACAGGGCCCGCGGTAGCCCAGTTATGAGAGGCGTCGGTCTCGCAGCCGAAAGGTTGTGAGTTCGATCCTGGCCCGACCAAAGACCGCTTAACGATCGGTAGTGCTACCATCTATCGGCTCTTGAATGAGGTAAAAAGGAACTCTTCGGGAGTTCGTGGTAGAAATGAGCACACTTGGCAGTACTGCCGATGTCGAACTGATTTGGGGGTGGTACAAAATGCTGTAAAGTAGGAGTGCCGAAGCCCCCATAATCCATGAAAACTAGACAGAACTAAACGATAAGTAATCCTACGTTAATATATCTCCGGTAGTTTCAACAAATGAGACTACCAGAACGTATATTTTTCACTTTTCCCTCTTTGGACTACAAGTCTTCTTTCTCGAACCTTAAATGCGATCCTGAATTGACCTCTATTACTCGCATATCATACTAGTTCATTTTTTAGCAACCTTTTCCTCCCAAAACTACAAACAAAACCTTAAAAGCGGAGGGATACAATATTTGAGAAAATAACCACCGATAGGATACTCCCTTGGAAATCTGAAATGTGAAGATGAATTATAATTGCAAATGTTCCACGCCCGCTGATCATTTTCAGACGCCGCACTAGAGTCCCCCCCCTCAAGATTTTTCCTTTCGGCGAATAAAAGTACGTACTAGTCTATAGCCGAACTATATCATTTCAACGCAAATTATTCTCCAGAAAGAAGTTTAAAAGGAGATTTATTTCGAAAACCGAGCGTAAAATTCTTGTGTTCCGTTTACGTAAGAAAATGGTTAATGTAAAGGGCATGATCGATCCGTTGTAAATTACCTGAATAAAGAAGCACATACAACTTTCTACAAAATAAAGGTGTTCGTACTGGTTCGAAAATATTCTTAAAATCATTCTAACTTCCGCTTTTTTCTAACATGGACAGTAAATCAATGAAAATCGTCACGCGTAAGTTTGGTTATTCTTATTCTCTCCGTAATTGCTTACGTAGTATCCACGGTGTGCTTTTACTGTATGAGAAAATACTTTGGATTACTTTTATTTTTATCAGAATTTCCAAAAATAGTGATAAAAATATTGGGTTTACAGCTTGATAACATTTTCCGAATGTTTGAAAAATATTGACTTTACCTCGAATTCCTATCATATATATGCTAAGGAACCTTGCTTATATATATAAAAAAATATTTTTTTATCTATTACAGAAAATTAGTTTCAAATGAAATCATGAAATTCTTTAAATCAAGAGCTACCTAACTTTTACTTTAATACGGTTCTCGTACACAAAATCATCAAATGAGAAAAATGTTCACAGACTAATTGACTGATTTTACTGAGCACAAAAGTAATTAGATAAATAAACAATAATAATGTAAAACAAAAGATATTTTGAGCATTAATTGATGCCAAAAAGAGAATAATGTTAAGTTATTAATTAACCTGTGGAATCATGGAAATGCTTTTTTCTATAAAAAAAAAAGAGAGAAAATAGATTTTTTTCTGAAAAACAAGTAATTTTTTGAAAAACTGGACAGGTGTCATCAAAAGAGAACGTTTCCAATTTACAATCCAATACGTACTGCTTTTATTGCGTTTACATATGTATGAGCATATACAAAATCTACAACTAAGGTTTAAAGAACAAACAAATTATGTTTAACACCTTGTTCTATCGATAATGGTTTAATTTAACTACTGAGAACAGGGTGTTTCAGAACTAAAACTGATAAAAAAAAAGAAACTCTTAGAAACAGAAATTACTGCATGCAAAAAAAAAAATAAACGAAGTATTGACAATGAATCTAAATGTTTACAGAGAAAATTAAATACCTTTGTTTCATACTTTAACAGCGAGAGTTGGGGAAAACGCTTGAAATAAGATATTAAGAAAAGTATTCAAATCCCCTATTCTCTTCAGAAAGATTTTAATGCAAAATATTAAAACGATAGTCACGTAATTTTTCATTTCTTACTGCATTCGGTGAACAAATAAAATCCTCGTCCTTTCTTAAACCGCATTTTCGAAAATGTTTGTAACTGGAAAATTGTATTCATGCGCGATAATGAACAAATAACATTTCCGCGAATTAAAATGTTTCACGACTTCTTTGTGGTTGCCTTTTGTCGTTAAAATAATCAGCAACTCATGAAAATCTTTACATATACAGTTTCCTGCATATTCACAAAAAAAAAATAAAGCTTATTGTGAATTTAAGAAATAATGCAGCACGTTAATAGACAATAGTCATAAATCGAAAAGCATTTTAAGAATAACTTAGAAACATTTTTCCCAATTTATCTGCTCGGTATATCACTATGATAAATAATAAAAACTGATACTTTTCTGTTTATAAATAAGCTTGTCTTTTCATTGTTTTCTAATTACAGTTCCGGCTTTAGTTCTTTCATTCTGACAGGGCATACCGAAAAGGCTATTTTATGCTAGTGAAAAATACGTTCTTTGAAAGACGTGTGTCATGAGCTTTTATCGGTTGAACTTTATCGGCTTTGAAAGAGTCTCTCAAACAGATTAAGGGGAGACAACACTTTGCGTTTTTCAGGTGCTACTGAAAGACATATAGCATCTATCGCCACTCCATACACATGACATTTAGGGACGTAACGATTTAAAGCAATAAAAGTCCCAATGGTATTGCAGTACTTTAACACACGTTGCTGACATTAAAGATAGTACAGCCATTCAGACGAGAGCTTTACGTAATCAAATAGGCTTTATTTTTGTGCTTTTTAGTGCTTTTTTGAGACCCAGTCTTCTGTTAATCAGTTTTTTTCAATGGTATATAAATTAAAAATACGCTAAATAAGTTCATTTAATAAAATTTATTTTGCCAATGTTCAGCTCAAAATTAAAAATTAGCATGTTAGGAAGCCGATTGGTATCACTTATTGAATTTTAACATAGATTTTTTTTTTCAATCAGTCACTGACATAAATGACAAACAACATATTTCTGATTCTGTGAATCCAATCGAATAGACAGCGTTGAGTTTTCAAAATAAATTTTCACAATTTTCTGTTAATAACTAAAAAGCACGATAATAAAAAGCGGTAAGTACATTTTTTTCTGCAGTAAAATTTTCTTAATTTTGAATTCAAAATTAGAAAGAAGAAATGTTTAAAGAAGCTCAGAGTCTCTAATTATTTTATTCCTGATGTAGCTCTATTACTATCTTATTAATTAATGATATGCCACATGTTTCTTCATTCAGTGCACATGGAAAAATTGATCGGATTGTGAAACCACCGACGACAAAATATATAAACACTAAAAATAGAATGGATACAATAATTAGTATTTTACGCTTTGTCATGTGAGTGCGTGTGCTGAGAAAAATGTAACTTTAAATTCTTAGCAAAATCGAGAAATAAAACTATTTTATGTAGATGGAGAAAAAGCTATATTAAATTGAAATAAAAAAGATTAACAAGAAATACTGGTCTTTATAAAGTATGATCCTTTCTAAGGATTTGAAAGATTAATACATGCTAAAAAGTGTTTTGTTGAATTTAACAAAACTTCTTTTGTTAAGTAGTTTGGTAGCTTTGTTTTGCTGATTTAACAAAAGTGTGTTTAATTCAACCGAACTGATTTAACAAAAGGCTTTGAATTTTAACGAAACGTTTTTGTTGAAATTCAGAACCAATGGCATTTGAAACGTTGAACAGTCAATGTATGCATGCATCAAGGACATGCGCAGGTCAGTGCAGCCAGGAGAGGAGAAGATAACGTCCATGTTCATTAGGCGAAAACGGAGTATTTATGTTAGTAATGGAGCATAGGCGTAATTAAGGGCAAGAGGGGTTAACTGCCCTCTCTAAAATTCAAGAAAATGCAGATATCACCTATTTGGAAATGGTATTTTCTACAATAGGAAACATTTTGCCCTCCCCCCTCTCAATAATAAATGCCAATTTGCACCAATGTAACGGAGCAGTTATGTCTGCCCATATAATGCATTTAAGTATGGGTAGTATCAAATACAAAACCATTCAATTGGATTTTTCCTGAGTTAATTGAAAGTTTCAAAGGTAAGTCTAATTACTTTATATATTCGTTAAAATTTAAATTTCTATGTTAGTGTTTTTATAAAGATTAAAGAAATTTATGTTTTGACCGTTAGGCAAGTCTGTTGCAAGTTAGCAAGTTTGTCCGTACGTGTTCGGGATGAATATTCATGCATTTTTATTGAAACTTTTATAATGTTTGTTTAGAATTTGGAATGTTTAAAGGAAAAAATAGGTCAGAGAGGTAGCTGTTTAAACAAAACACCCTTTTCCAGATTGAAGACTAGTAGATGGAGACGGGGGGCTGGAAATGGAGACGGGAGCCGAAGTACAGTGCGCACCGGTTATAACGGACCTGGGATATAACGTACTATCGGTTATAACGTATCTAAAGGCTAGGTCCCGATTGAAGTCCTATATTTATAATGTTATTTAACTTCTGTTAAAACGTACTTAAAAAAGTACGTACTTCGGCTATAACGTACTTTTTATACCACAGCCAAGAATAAAATTTTGCTTTTCTTAAGCATTTTATTTCCTTTTTCTCGGAAATTTCCGTTCTTTCAAGAACACTCGTTGTCAGTTTTTGGATTCTTTAGCGAGATGAATTGTGAATGAATGAAGGGAGCGATCCTTTATCTTTTCCCCTGCTAGGTAGGGCTAAGAACATGACCATGGTTTTTCTTTGTCATTCATCCATGGAAATGCCTTCTAAAAAGCCTATATCTATATGATTCTGATGATATAGATATAGGCTCTATCTATAATGATTCTGATGATAATGATGAAGAAACAGAAGACCCTATACCAAGCATACTCGATGCATTCAATGCTGCAAAAACATTATCACGATTTTTTGAATGCCGCAATGATGATGCAGAGACTACAAAAGTCTGTTATGAATATAAATATTATGAACATACATATTTATTTTACACTGAGACGAAAAACGATTCTGATACTATATCTGTCTAATGAACAATAACAAATAAGAAAGGGACTTGAATCTCTTTAAATTAAAATTGTAGATGTATAAAAACACTAAAATAAAAATGTACAGTTTTATGAATAAATACATTAATTGGTCTTAAATCTGGAACTTTCAATCAACTGTTTGGTGAGTTAAAAAAATAACGTTGTAAAAACAGAAAAATAACTTTCTTACATGAGCCATGAACACACATTAACAAAAATTTTTCGTTGATTCAAACAAATAATTTGGTTGATAATTTAACCAAATAAACCATTTAAGCAAGCAGTTTGTCAGAGTTGCCAACTACTCCGGAATAACATTAACCACTTTTCGTACGCAGCAAATTTTTATGTTGTTGTGAACATGTATATCGGATTTTTTAGCTTGGCTCGAATCCCGCTTATAAATGCTCGTCAGAAGGACAACACAAGGGAGCGGGTTCCCTCCGTGCGGTTCTTTCTAAGGGGTCCTAACCCGTATTTACACTAAGTTTCAGAGAAAACCACGGAAAACTCCGAACGGTTTGGTTGACGGACGCGCGATGGGACCCGAACACGGGACCTTCATACTTCGCCCGTCTATCATTTCCAGTGACATAACCACTGTGCCATGGTGAGGCTCAGAATTTTTTTTTTTAAATGTTTCTTCCAAATGATAACAAGCCTGGACGTTTAACTTCGAAATATTGCTAAAATTTAAGCCAAAATTTGTTGTTGGGAACGTGGTTAATGATTTTCCGGAGCAGTTGGCAACTCTGAGTTTGATTAAATTAACAAAACATTTGTTTATTTTAACCAAACTGTTTCGGTAAATTCACATAATGTTTTGTTGAAAAAATTAAATAATTTTAACGAAATTGTTTTATTAATTTAACAAATATTTCTTTGGCGCTATTTCAACCGGAAAATTTTGTTGATTTAACAAAATTTTTGTTTATTCAACAAAACATTTTTTTCAGTGTATGAAAGCTAGATTATTTATGAGACTGCGGACCAAAACTTTTAACGCATCGCATTAACTCCTTGCAAACCACGACATAAAATTCTCGTTACCTAAAACCATGATGTACAGGTGTACGCAATTATCCTATTTTAACACATTGACTGTAACTGTTGCTTGGTTATTACACTATGCATGGAAATTGTGGTTTGATATTGTGAGCTGTATCATGTGTTGATTTATGTGTTCTTTTCCGCCCACTGCTGTTTTTCCCAGGCTTGTTATCTAGAGATGACGATAGTTGTCCATCGAAACCACTCGGAACTTACTGGTTCTGAATGACTTCATCGATAAAGTCAATGTGTGGTGCCGCAAGTGGTTGCGTGAAGATAGTTTTAGAAGTGGTCTGGCAAAACATATTTTACTGCACGTAATTTAAAAAATACTTCTCATCTCTGCATTCTCTGCACGTGATCTCATATCACAGAGCCAATTTTTATATTGAAAAAATAATGCAAAAGTTAGCACCTATACTTCCATCTCCGAGTACGACCCGATTTAAGCAATATGCTAAATAAGACACGCAAACGAACAATTGCCGAAATGGAAGTCAACAAGAACATTTCCGAGCCATTCCAAAGAAAAGCAGTAGCATCGTGCGTAATAAGTTAAGAAAGAAAAAGAAAAAAGAGAGAGTAAAGAGGGTGAAATTGTTTTCGCTCTTCTCATCATCTCCGCCTCCCGTTTTTCGACACAGACAAAAGAAGCTTCGACCTAGTCTGACGACAGTTTTATAGCAGGAATCGACCAGCATCGTAGAGACGAAAGCTTTTAGCTTTAGCCTCTATTCCAAAATGAATTCCAGACTTTTAGGGTGCCATGAAATCCAAGGTAGTGGAACAAGACATGATAAATTTTAAAGAAGAGTAAAAGTCTGTGTTTTATTTAAAGCTTTTTATTACTTTGCTTTGTTATGTCTTTCCAGTTCAATGTTTGCGTGCGAATTTTAACCCACATTCTAGCACCTGATGGAGCTGAAACTTAGCATATGGGTCAATCTCAATAAATTCTACAAAATGATCTCCTCTGTTTTCAATGAAATTGACGGTCTTTCGATTTTGTTATTGATACATCGATTAACATAAACTTGTTAACAAGTAGTACACTTAACAAACACTTTTAAAATAATAATCCTTCTCCGTTTTTTAATCAGGGTAAAATTCACTGTCTGGTAACAGAGTGGACATTTACTTATTCGTTGACTTGCTGAACAGCTGTATTAATTTAAACATAATAAAACATTTACGATATATGTCGCATGCCAAATAATAGATGTAAAAACTAAAACGGTTATTTCGACAGGTTTTTTAGTATAGAATGTCAGGTAACAGAGTGTGTGGATATCATATTTTTTAAGCTAAAAAATCAGTTGTTTCATTCACAGTATGAAAATATATAGGAGCTTTGTTAAGTTATGGTAAAAAAAACATTTTCCTTGCCAATAGTCATGAACTCTCTGGGCGTCTTGGAAATGGGTAAATAATGTAAAGTTTTTTTCACGGTACAATTTTAATGCAGATGTAAAATAAAATTAATTTTTAAAATCTTGATAGGAAGATTTGTAATTAGTTAAACAAGCTCTAAATATTACTTACAGGCTTTGAAGTTAAAACTTCTTTTGTGATACCTGTGTGTTTTAATTAATAAAAATTCTTGATGCACTGCAGTGAAAACTGAAATTAAACAAATGGAATTTTAGTTCACACCCGCTTGGAGGGTTAGAAGTTCCAGAAAAACACCCTTTCTTAACACTTGTCAAAATTGAAAATAGTAACATTTTTTGAGAATACACGCGTAACGCAGATGACATTTAATTCAGTTGTTTTCTTTCTTCCAATTTACACAAGGGTTCACACTCTCTGTTGTCAAAAACTCTTACCTTAAAAGCCATAATTTTTTTTAATGTACAGAATTTGTGCTTCAAATGACATAACATCAATGAATGCTGCAGGGTGAATTGCTTTGGATCCTAAAACGACGTTTATTCTATCCCTGAGACAGTGTAACAAATCTTTTTGGACGACGGCAAGAGTTATAACAGACAATTTAATGACAATTAATCGATGTGTGCGTCTCTTTATTTATTGTCATTAATTTTTTTGTGATTCTGTTTAAGAATAGAATTTAAACTATTTAATCATTTGGGGGTCCTATGCGTTAATCACGCCATGACTTTCTCCGAGTTATTTTGGTGAAGTAATCATACATTCACTAATCTAATACTTCTAACAAAAAAAGTGAAACTGAACAACTGTTTGCTTTTAAAATTATGTCCGAATATTCTTTTAATTTAAAACACTGCAACTATGTCAGCTAAAGATTTCTGTAGACGAATTCTTTTATACAGGACTGATTTACTAGAAACTTAAGTTTAAAGTATTTTACAATACACACACGCATACATACACTGCTGGCCACCCAAATTGCAACACCAAGAAAAACAAGAGATATCACAACAAAATTTATTGTGTAGATAACATGTTGACCAAGTAACAAATGATTAAATTTACAGCATTCTATGAAGCGTGGTTCCTGCCAAAATCAGTACCCAGAGTAGCCGCCGTTGTTGGAGATCACAGCTGCCACACGCCTCGGCATTGATTCAAAGAGACTTTGAATGTGTTCTTGGGGTACAGCAGACCAAGCAGCTTCCACACGTTGCCAAAGTTGATCTGGTGTGACAGCTGGGGATGAACTCTGGGTCAGTCGTTGAGCAACCATGGACCACATGTTTTCTATCGGCGAAAGATCCGGAGAGCGCGCCGGCCAGGGAAGCAATTCAATCTGGTGATTGACGAAGAACCCTTGGACAATGCGTGCCACGTGTGGCCGTGCATTATCCTGCTGAAATATGGCTGTTGGCAAGCCCTGAAGGTAAGAAAGGACAACTGGCTCCAACACCTCGGAGATGTAGCGCTGGCTGGTTAAAGTACCGGCAATGCGTACTAGAGGAGTGCGAGAGAGATATCCGATACCGCCCCATACCATAATACCCGGTGCAGGACCAGTGTGACGGTGCATAATGCAGCTGTTCAGCATCCTCTCTCCACGGTGTCTCCAGACTCGAATCCGACCGTCGTGGTGTTGCATACAGAAGCGTGACTCGTCAGTAAAGAGAATTTCATTCCATTCTGTCGTCCACATCCTTCTTTCATCGCACCATTGGCGGCGGAGACGTCTGTGGTTCCGCGTCAGAGGTAGACAAAGCAACGGACGTCTTGCGGACAGACCATTCTGCTGTAAACGACGTCGAATGGTACGCGCAGACACTGGATGATGCGTTACAGACTGAATCTGCTGTGATATGGTTCGTGATGTGACTGAGCGGTCCGTCACTGCCATGCGTACAATCTGCCTGTCATCACGTGACGTGGTGCACTGAGGTCGATGCGGTCGATCACGTCTGTCCGTCGTACCCTCCTGCACCCAACGATCACATATCCGCATCACAGTTGTTTGGTTTCGTCCAATACGACGACCGATTTCCCTGAAAGATAACCCACAATCTCGGTATGCCACTATCCTTCCTCTGTCAAACTCGGATACTTGATCAAAAGATGATCGTTGTTTCCTACGAGGCATAATTTATCGTTTTTTTGAATAAAAAGCAAGAAAAACACAATTGCTGTACTTGAAACCGTCGAAATCTCCAAGCCTTAAATAGCGCTTTGAGGTGGCGCCACAGGTGCGCTTGATGTGCGTCTGCGCTGAAATTCTAATCATTTGCATATCTCACCTCAGCTAATGCATGTTGTAAATTTCATATTATTTGCATGCTTCCTTCAGGGTGTTGCATTTACGATGGCCAGCAGTGTATATATGTATGTGTGTATGTATGTATTTTCCATTTCAAATTAAAAGATGGAAACTTTTCGAAATATAAATAAATGAATTGCCAAAATTCCCATTTAAAGAGGAAATAAACTTATTTAAGCAGCATTGCAATGCTTTAGTAAAGACATTACTCTTACTTATAATGGTAAATAAACATTGTATGCTTGAAAAATATTAGAGCTCCGTAAGAAAAAATTAAGTCCTCGGATAACTATCTGGAACTCTTAACAGCATCGTAAAAAATTCTAACAATAGAAGTCTACAAATGACTTGTTCGTGCTATATGGCTATAAAGCATTGCATTATCTGATCTCTTTCTTTCGAAGTTTTTCATGATTGTGGGGGGGAGGCAGAAATAAAAGCTTATCATATTAACAACACAGACAATTATGAATCAAAAGTATTTATTTTTACTGAATCAATGAAATGATTTCCCCCCATGTTTTTAGATGCATTACACTAATAATCAAATTAAAATAGATCGAAATTAATCAAAACTGAAACACAGTTAGCCAGCTTAAATAAAACTTTTAAAAGTTTTACCAACCGCAAAAGTCATTTTCAGTTATTGAGCCTTAGAAGTGAATAATATTTTCCTGTTCTAGAAGTTTCGAAAGGCTAGTATAACACATAAACCATTTCAAAAGCCCAAAACACATGAAATTTTATCATAGTTCACTAATGACACCTGATAGTTGAAATATATGTTTAAAAGCAATTTTAAAAAGTTAAAAATCATTTCAAATAGCGAAGATTCTTACAAAGCTGAAAGTTTCGCTATCAAAAGAAGCAGTAGAGTCACCATCTTCATGATTTGAGTATCCGCTGCTTCCATAACATAATTTATTGATTAAAAAATACATTCGTTTAAAAGAAGTTTCCTTTTTGACGGCAGCAATTCCAAAAATTGATTTCAGTCTGTAAGAAAAAGCTGCTAAACTAATATGTTAATGGCGGTTATATAATGTGTCGCTTAGTAACTAAACACATTCCTAAATATTTTACTGTTTATTCCCACTAGAAGTAATGAATATTTGAAAGGAAGGAATATACGTAATATATTTGTCAAAGTATTCAAATAGAAATAGTGCTTACTATATTACGTTGGGGCATGAAACCTAAATTTAAAAACATAGTTCTGCTGAAGTATGTTTTTAAATTTAGGACTCTTAGACTTTTCGTTTGTATTTATATTTCTTTAAAGGAAAGAAAGTCTCTTTCTTAGCAATGTTGCCTTGTACCATTTCACGTACTTTGCCTCATATATCGATTAAACTCCCTGTTCATCAAATAAATATTTTTCTTTGATTTTATTTCTTTGAATCAGAAAAATAAGGAAGTTCTGTTTACATGTAATGCGTTATAAAATCATGATTTGTTTTACTTTTCCTGTTGCATGTTTCAAACAGAAAAATATTTAACTAGTTATGATTGTTCTTCGTTGAGATACAACATTGTGTTTGGCATTTCATTTTTATGTCTGACTGTATTTTAAGAGAATTACTAGTTTTCAATATTTAAAAAAAGTGTACGCAACATAAAAACAAAATGGAATTCGAACTAAATATTTAAGTAAAAGAAAAAACTACTATCTTCATTTCTTTCCTTCGACTTGCACATGAAGAACACAAAAAAATATACTAACTGTTGAATATTTTAACCAAACGCATGATTGTTCTGTGATAAATTGATATTGGAGAATAAAACAAAATCTTTCTTTATTTTTATGGACAGGTAAGAGACCCTAAAGAACAAAAAAAAAAGGGAAAAAAAAAACACCATTGCGTGCTCAAATGACGTCATACTATGCAACCTGTTAACAAAGTCCTTGGGTCCGTCCCAAGATCAGTTGTAGGCGTGCACGCAAACTGCATTGGCTTAACAAGTGTTTCGCTTCTGTTAAATTGATGAAAGCTGCTTGGTAAAACTAAAAGTATATAGTAAAGGCTTACCATAGATTTCCATGCAAGATAACTTTTATGTGAAGGCAGAAAAGGAAATCATCTTTCCAATGACTGAGTTATAAATAACTTTCACGAATCCTATTTAAAGGAATAACTGTTTTAGAGCAAGAGAATTTGAATGAATATTGTAATTTTCCTATTAAAAGAATTTATAGGTGTATTAAAAATTTATAATAGAAATTTGTTTGTGGTCGTTTTATTCTGTTTATTATTCTTCTGCTGCCCCAAATTTGTTTTTATTGCCCTTCCCATGGCTGGCACTTGAAGTTTATTGCTCTTGGCTACTACTAAGTTAAAAATTACTTTTCACTTTATTATGGAGGCACTTAATAGGTGGGCCATCGTTACCTCCTGTGAAATGACGGACGAAATGACAGAAAAGATACGTGCGATTTCGTACTGTCCAGTTCGTATCTTCCCGTCAAGCGTGCTATTACATATCATATTTGCGGTTACGCAACAGATAATCTTTTCGCTCTTACTCCGTTCAACAAGGCAACCACTTTTGGTCATACCTTTGTTGTCTGAAGAAATTTTTGCTCAGCATACACGAGTATTTGTTGCCGAAGAACAAAACTAAGGACATTTTAAGGCTGTTTCATTATTTTTAAGGCTAGTCAATTGTTACGTGACATTACTATTGACAAATGTGCTTTATAATGGCTGTCACATTATGGCCCTAATTACTAATTTTAATTAATAACGAAAAATATATATTATATTAATTATTATTTGAAATTTTTGCAGAGACATTTAGTTCCGAGTTCTAAACTATAAATCAAAAAGATAAATTAATTTATTTTTTAAGTACAAAGGCTATAGTGCACACTTAAATTTCTTAATGTTTTTGTTGAAAGTCTCTTTAAATGTGAAAAAACCTTTAAGGAAGAATAATACAATATGCGAAGAAATTCACGTTATCAAGAAAATGGAGGGAAATTTAACTACTTTATCTACTGAAGATGTTGTACATAAGGAGACTACTTAAAGTTAACATCTATTTAAAAAATAAAAAATCTCTGAGCATTTCATTAATTTTTTCAGCAATTTCAAATTCATTTTTAAAGCCCTTTATTTTTCAAGTGATGTCATAGAAACTCCATCTTTCAAATGTTGATTGAAATAAAAAATAAAATTAAACAACAAATATAAAAAAAATCAATTTTAAAGTCAGGCAGTTAGCCTTCGTGTAGCTTCCTCTTAATCAATAACCTAATCCAAATTAAAACGCACAAGAAAAAATGTTTTGCTGAATCGAACAAAATTCGGTTGATATAACAGAATTTGGTTGTCGCTATTTCAACTGAATAATTTTCTAGATTTTTAACAAAATTTTTGTTAAAATAATAAAATGGTTTGTTAATTAATAAAATGTTGAATTTATAAACATTTTCTTGATTAATGTTTTTGATCGATTGTAAAAATTATTAATTCCTATACTCTTCAATAACTGATACTTAGAGATCGTATGTTTTATGAAAAACTTAGCTTCCATACCCCGAACCGTTTATTTATAAAACGAAGTTAAGAATTCCAAATATTACTTCAACACATTTTTGAAATAATTACGCACTGGGACATGAAGGATTTTCAGTGCACTCTGCATTAAATGAATAGATAGAGAGATAAATTGCATTTTTAGCAAAAGTCAATTATTAATACTTTCAATCTGCCCTTTTTTCTAAGCATAAATCTTCTTTTTTCATGATTTCATTATATTTGTTACATCTAATCAAAATATTAATTTCTTAAAATTAGCTTCTCAAAAATCAATTTCTTAAAATTTACTTTTCCATCTTAATTTTTTTACAGTTAAAAGATACCTTAAAATTTAACTTATACCTCATTTTATTTATTCGGGAATAATAGTTTTATTCGGTCCCTTACCACAAAACCAACGTCTTATAAACCTTCCAGAAGCTTAATTCCGAACCAATTCCGAACCTTTGACACAATCTCTTCAAAGCTCTGACCGGAAAATGGTGATAAGTCACCGTCAAAGACGTCACAATATCTCAGCTTTTCCACTGCCAGTTAAGTAGGAAGTACTCAAAAAAGTGTACTTAGAAGCACTTGGCTCCTGTGCAAGTCGTTTGAAGTTCAGCAACCCCACCAAGAACAATTCAGTGGCTTTATTTTCGTACTGAAATATGTAAAATTGTTACAGAATTATTCTAGCAGGTTCATGTTTAATGAAAGAGCCGAGAGTTTTCAATCAATAAATTGCATTCGCAAACAGTGGCGGAATGCGATTACGGCAAACGGCACGGTGCAAGAGGCGGGGCACTCAAAAAATTTGCAAATTTAAACCATTTTTATCACTTATTTGATTTTAGAGCTGAGACCAATCCTCAAATAGCCAGTATTTTTTTAATGGCGAATTTTATAGAGCATTGTTTAACGAAATATCACAATGGCGTCTTCTCAATTTTAGATTTTGAAGAACTCATTTTCACGTACGAGCAAAGTAATATGTATATTATGCACGTGTAATATATATACGGGTTATGAGTAGTATTCAATGTATGAATGTATGACTCCTTAGTTTTAATATAAATTTTTTTTGTTCTGAATAATTGCGCAGTATTGTTTCTAGAATAATCTATGGCCCCTTTAATTGGAACTGATATAGTTTTTTATATGTTTATGGATGTGTGTGTGTGTGCCTCATGTGAAAAAAGTAAATGATCAAGAATCAATCGTCCAATTAATTTTAATTAAAGCAATAGGCAGCCTTTGGCATACTTTCTCCTTTTATCCTCAAAATAAATGCTTAGAAACCCCTATAATAGTGCTTTTGACTTACTAGTTGCCATGCAAGAGAAAGTTAGGAAACAACCAAGTTTCGGATATTTCGTACAAAATTTAATATGTTTATTTTGATCAAAAGATATCCATTTTTCTTCTTCATTAAACATATATACAATATGTGTATCTGTTTAAATAATAAAATAAACAGTCTAAATAAACAGCACACATACATGCAGAAGAATTAAGCAAATAATAATGAAAAATAAAAGAAGAATCTTGTACAACAATAATAAATGTTTTCCAGCAATATTTTTTTAAATTTCGACAATCAAGGTTAAGGTGCTTATATATCAATCACTGTTTTCAGAAATAAACGCGAAAAACCTTCAGAAAGAACTTGCCATTCACAAAATTCCGGATAAATACAAAGAAAGCATGATTACAGTCTAAATGTATTTTTCTAAAGGTAAAAAATACTTTAAATACGTGAAAAACTAATTCAGCATTTGTCAAAGAGATGCATATCTAGGAAGAAACACATTGAGATTGAAAAATATTAAATTAAACTTCTTGAAATGCGCGGTAGATTACAAAAAAAAAAAAAAAAATTAAACAGACACCGGAGAAAAATATTAAATAAACTTCAGCCGCCATCAACGACAATATAAAAAAAGGAAAAGCTCAGAGTCATACAAATGTATCGAAATTGTCAAATAACACCATGGAGAAAAAACTAAAAATAGAGAAGCGAATAAAGTGACAAAGCCTAGATTGAATTTCATTGTCTGTCACAGGCGCATTTTTCCCCCTAGAGACATCTGCCTCCTTCACCAGAATTGCGAATAGCTCAATATGAAATACTTGAACAATTAAAATTAAGATAAGCATCTTTCACTTTTTTGTAATAAATTTCCCTCTGCTCGAATTTACGTTTTTCTATAGGTTAGGACCACAGATTAAATCAAACCACATTGCTGAATGTTTTTGGATGTTTGGAAGTTTTTTTCAAATGTAATACACGAGTACATATCTTTTCCTCTTTAGATAAATGGTTTATAGAAAGGTATCACACCACTAAACCTATTTTTAACCTGTACATTGTCAGTCTACATACCAAGGCTTAAAATAAACTAGCTCATAGCTTAGTATTTAAAACAATGACAGTACTTGATCTCTGTAAAGAATCTTGATAATACTTTAAAGTAAAATACCTTTTTAACAAATATATCTTCATAAAATATTCTTCGCAGCTTTAAAATAAAATATTCCATAAAGTCTGTGCATATGTGTTTAAAAATCAGTCAACTTTTTCTAAAGCTTTACTCCACGAGTACATATTCAGTAGTACATGTGAATTTTTCATAGACTGTGTTGTGTAATTTCCATTGTACAAGAACATCACTGGCACTTCTAAGTAAACTCTATTTGCCTATACTAATTTTAAATCAAAAATCTATCAAATAGAAATTTTCAAAATAAACAAGCTCTCTGCATCAAAATTTGTTGCAAAATATTTTCTCGGAGAAATAAGAAAATTTAACTTTCTTTTACAATGCTACGCGCAAGTGCTGGCTTGGGATTAAACTTATAAATAATTCATTGTTTTTCTAAAACAATGCCTTTCAATTTTCTCAGAAACAAATCAAACAGAAGCATATTCAGACCACAGTAAAGAAAAATGCCAAACGAAAGCTTTTCTTGATAAGTCCTTGCATTTATTGTGAAATCAATTTGGGCAATATTTTTTGTGATAGTAAATGGAATTCAAGGGGATTTTGAGAGTTCGATTCATTTCTTTTGACAACGTTTAACTATTTGCTTCCGAAGTAGAAATTAATTTCTAATAAGGGAATTAAATAGTGCCATTTTAAAAGCATGTGACGAATACGATTATAATAGGAAAAGAAAGAGTTACGCATTTCGTCTGGAACAGCTCATGGTTTTTTAAATTACATTTTTAGGAAGGAAACAGAAATAAATATATAAAGAAATGAACTAAGGTTTTTATATTAACGTTAATCGAACAAGAACTGCAACCGAAGAGAATTTTGCTTGACACCAACTCCCCGCAAAACATGACTTAGATTTTTTATTCGTTATATATATATTTTTTTTCCGTTTTTGAGGGAAAATTATAGATTTAATTTTCCTCATTTTGGCACAAGAAACACGTGCCATAGCCAATGCTAATTAAGTTTATGTACTCATAATTATTGTTAGCAAGCCGATACTTTCAGTGATAAGATCTTATTTTTAGTAACGTGTATTCTTAGTACACTATTGAATTTTACGCTGTCTGACTCTAAAAGACGACATTGTGCATTCTTCACAATTTCAAAGTCCATTCCCTTACGTAAGTTGTCCTCAGTTTCAAATTTAGCGTGAAAAAATATGTTGAGGTCAGGAATAACGTACATTATTTATTTAATTTTTAATTATACTGTAAATTCAATTTTGGTAAACTTCTGATAAATAATTCCTGTTGATATTTTAGTGAGTATAATATTAATAACCCTTCTAAACGTCATCTTAGTGAGACATATTCTATATTTATAGGATTCAAAATTTAAAAGTTGAATTAATTAAATTTTGATACAACGTTAGTAAGTACGTTTCGTGAATATTAAATCCTAATTAAATAGAACCATGCTGCTTGGTTAAAAGTTAAAAGCTTTCTTCCACAAATTTGCATAGTCAATTCTTTTTCATTTCATTTTGAGGAAATTTCTCTACAAATTAAATTTGTTGCCATTTATTATAATCATGTTCCGCAAACTTAATTAAACAGAAGACCAACATGTTCATGCAACGTACAAATAATAGTTCAATTTAAGAATAAAAATTCAGTTTTAATAATGGTGTTCAGTAAACAGCATTAAATTTGTAAACAAAGAGCGTAACAAGTTTTGTTCAACCTTTCGTTTAACGTTATTGTTTCTCTACACCTGTCCAAGATCCTAATTATACCTTGATTTAATTTAATTCGATTTATTCAACTCCTCCACACGAAGTTGAAGGGAGCTGTTTGGTGTACAAACAATACACGCGAAGAGGGATTAATTCTGTTGAACTAAACTTTCATTAGATAACAGAGAAATTCTCATTTTAATTAGTGTTTGCCAATGATGTGGATACCTGATTGTTTCACTTCAAATCCAGAAATCTCTTCAAATGTAACGTCAAAGATGGTGAATCATTTTTTCGAGCAAAGTTGTTAAGTTAAAGCGAATACACTTAACAACTTTATGCAGTGTAAATCCGCAAACAAATTAACTTAAACTTTGGCAGTGAGAAACTTTAAAGAATATATACATGCTGAAAATTTATTCATACAAGAATGAGCAAATGTAAGACAAAAGTTTTAAAAAATAAAAGTATAAAAACTACACTGTTTTTTAGTTAAGTCATGTTTCTAAAAATCCCAAAACTGATGTGTGGTATTTTAAAATTTACTGAAATAAAACTATACCGTAACTATTGCTTGTGTATCTTTCTGTACCTATGAATTTGTATAATACATTTGTTATATACACTTTCGATCTATAAGGAACTCAATTTTCTTAGATTTTTATGGTAGATATGTTATCTCTTATTTCAGAAACATTATTCCATGAAATACTTTACTACGTAGCACAAGTAAGGAGCAAGCAACGCAATCAATCTTTTACGTAAGTACTTCTTTTCTAGATAATTCGGAAATCTTTCTGAATTTTCTCTGATTTTTATGTATGTGCATGCACATGAAACTGGTCTATTCGACTATAAAAAGGACTTTGAATGCCTTACGTAACAGTAAAACTTATAAATGAGCCAGTGCATTAATTATTTATATTCCCTCTTGATTATTTTATTTAAAGTAATTTGTCATATTTCTTGATATATGACACATAATTACTAGTTTCCCAAATTACAGAAATTTTGATGGGGGAAGGTAATTACATAAATAAAACGTAAAAAATCGAAAAAAATATATTATTTCCAGATATGTATAAATTATGGTCAGAAAAAAATATTTCTACATCTTATATATAAAAAAAAGAGTTCAAGTCATTAAGCTATGTTTAACTCATAGATAATACATGAAAACACAAATTTTTATTTACATAGAGTTGTGAATAAATTTTCAAGAAAAAATGGACATAACATCATACAATCGATCTAATTATTAAGCTGACAATTACTACAGTTACTTATAAACACATGAAAAAATAAAAATTTTTACTCCTCTCCCATCCTCGCTGAAAATCAGATTTTAAATCTTTTTTTTTTTTTTTTTTCCAATGGCGGGCCTCTGCCTTGGCGGCATTGGCCACTACCAACACCTCCTAGATAAAGAAAGCCTAACAACTCCTACGTCACCAAGCTTTGACGTCATCGTTTGGCCTACACTTAAAAGTTTTATTTTCACAAAATAAAAATATACAAAGTTTCTGGTGAATTTACTCATGAATAACAATATTTTAATAATTTGAGATATAGAATACAATTTTATGAAAAATGGCAGTTTTTAACCGTGACGAATTAGGTAATATGATAAGGAAATAGATCGAAATGAATAATTTTGTATGAGACAGATATTTTAATTTTAATACTTTATTTAAGATTTTTTCTAATATTTGTAGCATCCACCAGAAATTTTAAATAGTTTTACTTTGTGAAAGTAAAACTGTGATGACGTCATCACTTGAAGGCCTAATGATGACGTCGAAGTTTCAGTTGTTAGGCTTTCTATATGTAGGAGGTGTTGCCACTACTAAGGCCGGAGTAGTTGGTCGCTTTATTATGAGGCCACCTAGTAAGTGGACCAACGTCGTCCCCTATGAAGGGACAAACACAATGACAGCCACGCCCAGTCGGGGATCGAACCCGACAGCCGGGAGTTGAACCTGAAACCATAGTACCGTGGATTTTGAATCTTTTGAATATGAGATTTTTATGTTTTTAAACAACCATCTCTGATTTTTTCAAAATTCAATTTAAGAAAAAAACAAAAAAAATTATAGTACTTTTCTGTGAAACAATCAAAACGAGCAGAAACACTATGTTGCTGCTGAAAAGGGATTATGATGCTATAAAAGTCAACATTCAGACTACCAACATTTTAGATAACTAAACTAAATTTTTGTTTTTCGAAATGCACGCTTTGTTCTGAACTTCAATTTTATTTACGTTCAGAACAAAGCATACGAACGTCAATATTAATAAACGTGTGGACTCTTAAATACAGCCAATTTTTTTCGAAACGCATGCCTTTTTCTGAAGCAAGGATTTCAGAGAAATTTGTTAAATAATATCGATATGTTTATTTGTTAAATGGACATACAGAATTTTAAGTAAATCGGCAGAATATTTTAGTGTAAGTTGATATTTTGCCGAGAAAGTTTCTTTCTGATATTCCAAATAAATTGTTGACTGTAAGAATCGTTTTTCAGCCACAGTACCTAAAAAGAAAAACTTCTTTGTTGAATGTTTACGTACAAATAATGTTCCCGCATTAATATTATCTTAAAAATTGTCACATTTATGGCTTTTGAAATGAAAGATTTTAAATAAAGTAATATTGTTGCATGAAAGGTAGTTACACTTCAAACATATTTTTATCTTGATAAAATGGCTTTCCAAAATAAATATTTGCGATAAGAGCGTTATAATTTTATCATATTCGTTTTCGTATAACATGTAACAATACTTGTGGACTGTTAAATATCACCCCATATCGTCTCGAAACTTGACTTTTTGGTTTATCGTAAACGATAATTTTTAAAAAATTGTCTTTTGGAGGAATCTGCCTTTTATTTAATGGCATGGTTATAAACAAGGATACATTTTACGAATTTTACAGGTAGAAAACTTACTTTCAAAAGGCTGGTACAGAACATAAAATCAGTAATTTTAAGGCTATAAAATGGGAAATTTCTCAAAATCCACTAGGGTATAATACTATCAATAATTTACAAGGGAACGTTTAACACATCAAGGTCTCAAATACAAATCTTGAGTTGTCCTAGGCTCTTTTAATTTAGCGAGTATTCAAATGCTTTGAATTTAACAAGAAACACATTACAAACACTTGCGAGGACAAAGTAGGGTAAAACATAATAAAATTTGCTCTGCTCAAGTGAAAATACCCAAAGGCACTTTAGTATACCAACGAGTTTTAGGAGGTATTACCTCGATTTCTCTCTTTTCCTGAATTTATAAATGCAATAATAAATCCGCATGTGAAATTAATTTTCCTAACAATTCTATGTACGAGATATACGATGTGCAGAATACTTAGGTTTAGAATATAATAATTAATGTGCTGTCAAATGTCTGCTCGCCGCATTTTGTCAACACCTCCTATATATAGAAAGCCTAACAACTCAAGCTTTGACGTCGTCACTAAACATTAAAATTAAAATACCTGTCTCATACAAAATTATTCATTCTGATCTATTTCCTTATCATATTATCTAATAAGTCATGGTTAAAAACTGCCATTTATCGTAAAATTATATTTTTATCTCAAATTATTAAAATATTGTTATTCCTGAGTAAATTCACCAGAAATTTTTAATAGTTTATTTTTGTGAAAATAAAACTTTTAAATGTCGACCTAATGATGACGTCAAAGCTTGGTGAACTAGGAGTTGATGATTTTATCCACAAGAAAGTAATTTATGAATTTTTCTGAAAGCTCATAGCTTCAACAGTTAAATTGATTACAAAACTTAAATGAAACTGGTGGCTTGTTTCATCCCTCATTATGCTTAATTATTAAAAAATTTCTTAATTATACCAAAATCATTTTAAATACTATGCGTCATAATAAATAATTCTTTAGTTCATTAAACATAATTTTTTTATGGCATTTTAAGAGCATAAAAAGTTTCGTAATTGTGCGTATTATATTCCATTACGATTCACTAAACTGTGCGTTTTAATTAGTTGCTTAAAATATATCTTAAAAGTATTCTATTACAGCAAAAAGTCATGCCCAATTTGTAATTCCACTATTTTTTGTAGTCTTTTACTTTCAAGATAATTACAATCATCAAAATATCATTTAACGTTTTTATTTTGCAATCAAATTAAAATTATAAAAAACAGGTCCAGAATTTGAAAAATAATTTTAGAGATTCATGAAGAATATATTGACACTTCTTAATGCTTTACAGACTTTCTTGAATAAAAGAAAGGACTCTTGATCTTTTCCAATTTAAATGATGAAAAATTAATTTATTACCTTTCATTCTATTATCGTTTTCTTTGATGAATGCATATTTTAATAATAATTAGGATTCTTTTGATTTTTTTAAAATTTAAATAAAGCGACTTATCATTGTTCTGTTTAAAAAAAAATTAATTTTCTTTTTATGATGTATGTGTGCGTGAATTCAAAAAATTCTTGCTTTAAAAATGCTATTATTTCATTGAATTTTATTATAATTTTTGTTCTTTCAACCTATTATACTTTACAACTTTTTTTAACTAAATGCGATTCATATGATTGTATTCTTGTATGTACATTAGAAAACAAATTCCTAAGTTAGTAGTTTTACATCACCATGGAATTCTGAAAAATACAAAAGACTAATAAATGAATTCACGCTCCCCTGATGAGACTTTATTTCATTAGTTTTTCTAACAACATATAGCTTATCGATTCTGCATTACAATGCAGTATCATTCTTTCCTGATTAAAAAGAGAAGAGCTGCAGACATAAATTGCATGCATGAACGTCAGTAGACAAATTGGATTGCGCCGCTATCGAAAATACGGAATATTTTATAGAAATACACAGATTACTAGAGTTCTGGTAATTTTAACGAACATTTTTATTCAAGAAAGTCAAAAAATATCTCCAAAATAAGCAGAAAAGTTTGTCTCTTTATTTCCGGAAATCTAATTATATGTGTGTACATTAGTGATTATGTTCTTGATAATCATGTTATCATATATGTAGTTCAATAGATCATTTTGCAGTAATAGAACGCTAATTTGAATAGAATTTTTTTAACATAATTTGAAATAAAGATAAGTTCGTCATTGATGCAAATTAATTAGAAATTTCCATCTGCATTTTTTTTTCTCTTTCCTGTGTTGCTGTTTGCATCAGATTCTCCTTTTGCTAAATGTATGCACAGTAATGAATAAAATAGCTGCATTAATTAAATGAGCAATTGATAGCAATACACAAACAATATCCTAAAATGGTAAAGGAGTTGAATACCGCTTTGTTATTCCTTAACCTTAACATCAAATTTTATTATTTGCGAAATAAATATAGGCCAAATTATTTCATATTTTTGTAAGCTTGTTGAATCGTCTTTGCAAGGAAAATGCACTATGCCGAAAAGAATTAACTGAAAAACATGGTAATTTTACGTTGTTATTACTTGGTTGTTATTATTATAATTTATTAGAACTATAAATGATTCCAGAAGTGTACACAGGATTTTTTTTACATAAAAAGAAACACAACTGAAACATTAACATTAATTATCTCTTAAATGAAGGTTTAAAGATGTGTTTGTCATTTCTCGATAGTAGCGTATACATGGTGTCACATACTCCTCTCTCCCCTCTATTTTTCCATCTTTTTGCCTATAGAATCAGTCTTTTAATACATTTTTAGATGTTTCACTGCATATTTTATAAGGGCTGCACAACCGAAAGAATTCAGAATTCAGAGTCAATATTATTAAGGACACATTACACTGCATTTTCAATTTCACTGCATACATTTTTTAAATAAGTTTAACAGCAGCATATTATCAGAATGTCGTTTGTCACACAATTTGTCAAATAATCAGGAACGTGCTTAGGAGTTTAGTGCCTATGGGCAAAAAATATATTTCGCTTCTAAGTTCTGTACTTGCTCGTTGCGCATATTAAACGACACCCTCCCTCCAAATAAAAACTGCTATGAGTATTTGGTACCCATAAATCAAACAGTATTATAGCGAACCTACATTTTACTGAGCCTGGAAGGTAACTCATTCCCTCCCCCATTTACCCACTTTTAATTACTGTCCCTCAAACAATACAGTGTATGAAATATCAGTGAGGAGAAGAGCTCTAAATCTACTTTAGATCTCTGCTGTTGCATCTTTGTAACGATGAAAAGGAACTAGCTTATTAATTAAGTTTGATCGATTAATTCTGAAGAACCTACTCTGATGTACAAAATTAAAGTAAAACTAGACGATTGCCTGGTAGAAGAAGGTATTCGTTCGCGGTGTGGCCAGCGAGATCGCCAGACCTCGATCCCGTTGAGCACTTGTGGAATGCTCTGGGAAGAGTCCTTACATGTGTACAGATCAGCAGTCTCTTCAAGGACTCTTCAGGAGTTAAAATCGCTGCTTTTGGAAGAATGGGAACCACAATCGATGATGAAAACGACAACCTCATTAGCAGTATAAGAGTTCGATGTAACACTTTTATAGCTGTACGAGGTGGCCACACCTCTTATCAGATGAAACAATACAGAGTTATGGCATTTACCAATGTTGCTAACATTTGCAAATTAGCCTACATCGCACTTTTGTGCAAATATTTTTGTAACCATTTCCTGCCTTAGAGCATAAGGCATTAGTAAACAGAAGGCCCATGCATTAAACCAAATTACACCAAATTACCACATTACCTTGCATTTTCTTTTTTTTGTCGAAAAATCTCATTTTTGTATTGTAACTTTAACTTTGGTCACTAGTGTACATTAGAAATGAGACGAGCTCGGCCCGAGCCCGAGCTCTGGAATTCACAATTGTGGATCTTGAGAAATATCTCCTTTATTGAACATACTCCTTGTAAATAAATTTTAAAAAACGATTCATGGGAGAAATATATTAATTAGTATTATTTGATAAACTTGAAAATAAAGAATTAGAACGTGCATTAAGAGTTTGCTATCATATTTGTCTTTAATATGCAGAAACGGCAAAATTTATGATATTTTGACAATGAAGTAATTGACTTTTATTGGTCTATTAACTGAAATTTCGGCTCGAGCTCGGGCTCCGACTTATCGCTAATCGCTCAGGCTCGGGCGTGCTTGCTCAAACTCATCGCTGGTGTACAATCTTGAATGAAAATGAAACAGTTAACATTAGTGAAATCGACATTAATATCAATTGCAACACAGATTAGGCAAAATTGAACTAGCTCAATAACGTTAATCCTTGGCACATCTGCTTCATGAGCACAACCCCAGCCGTAAGTCCTTCGGCTGATCCATATTTACACTGATTCTCCAGAAAAATGAGTCAACAGCACTTTGGGATATCTATCTCTGTCCGGCTCTACTCTTCCGAGAGCCTTAAATAAATCGTAGAGTACTTGTCCAGACGGGAAAATCCTCCGGTTGCAGTTCGAAAGAATGCATTTTTGTGAAATATCGCGAGCAGTTGAGTTAAATAATGCTCGTGTGCTGCACGGAAAGCGAATAAACAGATTTAGAAAGATTAAAAATGTGTGAAGGGTGGATTAGAAAGAACTTTTTCCTTCAGATTGCATTGGTATTTTTAAAGTAACTAAGAACCTTTTTGAGTCATTTTTTTTAATAATTTTTTTAAGACTCGTTGTAAATTAATGAATGTTCTGCAATTTCAATTATTCTTTATTGGAGTGCTTATTATAAAAGGCTAATTTTGTAAAAAAAATTAACATTCTCTGGTGGCATTAAAAAAAAGAAACACAAAAACACAGAAGTTAACTCAAAAGTAAAAATGTTAAAGCAACTCTACTTTATGTTTGTATTCAGCTAATGGTAATTCAGATCATGTTAAAGTCGAATTATATATTTTCATTAATTTGTAAAGGTTAAGTAGGTGTTATAAACTCTAAAAAACGAATTGTCAGCAAATGTGGGAGGGAAACTTTAATTTTTTTAAATTCTAAAATAATTGATTAGTTCATCATGTTTTTCTAAAAATAATTTATAAAAGATTGCATATAATCTCAAAGCTTTTTGTTTCTATTTTAAAAGAGCTTCCATGTTAATTGTTAATCAAACAACCATGTGATATCAAACTTAGAATACTAATTTATGAGAACATAGGTAAATTTTGTTTTCATTTTAATAAGTGTTTACAGACTAATTTAATGTAAATTTTGGACACCTTGCGACTATTTGTTTTAAAAATGTGTGTGTGTGTGTGTGTGTGTGTGCGTGCGACAGCTCAAATATAAAAAAATAGAATTTCAAAAACCAAACCATTAGGATTTTTTACTTTTCAAATTATGTATGAAAATATTTATACAGTCCGTCCCAAATCATTAAATAATCAGTCTTTATTGCTAGAGCAATAAAATATTCTATTTAAAGTAAACGAAGCTATAGAAACTGAATGGGATACTAAAAAATAATGGTCCGTAATGGTCAAAAATGCATGTAATGATGACTTCTTAAATAGAAATAATCGAAAGATATAAAACATTAAACGATAAAAATATTGAACGATAAAACGGAATTCAAATATGAAGTTGATCGCAGATTTCCAAAAAGGGAAGCTGTATCGCAGAAACACAAAATCGGGGGAAATCATATCCCTCATCATTTGTAAATACCATAGCAGAAAAAAACCAAAAAATAGTTTCTCCATAACAATAAAATTACACTTTAGAAAGCTCAAATAAGTTTTTATTCGTGATAGGTAAAAAAAGTAAATTAAAGCATAACAAAGACAAAAAGTTCAAGAAGAAATAATTGCGCTGTCAAAAAACTGAGTCTTTATTAAAAATTGAAACGTGGAAAAGTGTTTTGACTACTTTATAACTATTTCCTAAGAGAAAAAAAAATCAATAGCACATCTACATCTCTCTTGAAACAATTTCGAATAAGCCAGAATATCATTCTGTTTGAAACAGCCACAATGAAATTTCTCTTATAAAACTAAAAAAAAAAAAATTTCTCAACTGAAAACAAAAGGTTTTCTTATTAAGTTTTTGATAAAATTTAAAAATATTTTTATCTCGTACCACTGCAGCAGTTTTTGTTAGATTGTATTACTCAGTTAAGTAATTATTTTTCGAAACGAAGATGTTTCGAATAGATATAAACGGAGTGTATATTATTTAAGACTTGAATTTGAGAAAAAACATAGCATTTATTACGAAGTTGTCTATTATTATTTGTACAGAAATGTGGTCTTTATTGTTATTTTTTTATGGAAGACTAGATCTTTCTCAGAGAAATTTTTTTGAAAGTTTGATGAAAATGATTCATGCAAACAATACTCTAAATTTTTATTTTTTATTTTTCAGCGGTGAGCATCTGCACAGTAGACATAGGCCACTAAAAAAAAATTGAGGTGTTCGACCGCCAAAGAAGCGAGGTATCCTAATTTTAAACCAATTCCAAATGAGAAACCAGTTCTTGTATCGGCACCCCTAGAGGTATCGTTCCAACATGGAGGATATTTGAGCTGCAACAGATTTCGAGTGTACCGCAGGTATGGTCCTACAGCAGTACAGTCGAGACCAAGGTGAATACTGCTTGACTTTCTGATATTTTTGTGTTCTGATATTTGATTTCTCTTCTGATAGGAACTGATCTCTAGCCGACTGAGCTACTGCTATCTATCCTGTAAGTTACTGGTTCCGTAAATCCTACTAAACTTCTTGAAATGAAATGACTTTATTTACCCTAATGATTTTGTCTTTTTAACACTTCTTTCGGTTAAAAAATGCATGCTTACATTTAAAATACATTCGAGTAGTTGATCGTGTTTAATTGATGCGTTATTCAGTCTTTTAAAATTTTATGATACTACAAAAATGGTATATCATAACTTTCCGAAGAGAATTTAAAAATACGTTTTTTTTTATTTTAAGAGACAATTTCAGTCAGTTGAATAGGTAAGCAATTCTTTTTTCTCTACAAGTATCAATAAATATTTTATAAATGCACCTCTAAAAACTGGCGAAACTCCATGAATGATGTCAGAAATATTTGACAGAGTTGAGGCTTTATGCAAAATTTCTTCAAGGGGTGAGAAGATTATTCCTGAATTTATTTATCCAAAAACACGAAATTTAAATGCACAGCCTTTAGAAATAAAGCTGCCGGCTCTGAAAGGGAGGGTTGACCCCTAGCCCCTATTGTATACGCCAATGAAACTGCAATTTTACTGCAATAGTTTTAGTTTATCTAAATGCGATATTTTAAAGGTATGACGCGGCAATATTTTACAGATTCTTTAAAGTAGCAGAATCAAAAGAGTAAAATATGTCATTTAAATTCCATTAGTCAAATACTTAGCGTGCTTGTATATTTCATGTATCGACAAAGCGAAATGTATACCTTTAAAGTGTAATTCATGACTGCTTCAGCTAACAAACGTTAAATTTAGAATTAAATAAAAGTAACGTACGTTCGTATACATTATTAAAATTGAGCTGAAAAAAACGATAAAAACCAGATGGCCATTAATCTACAGCTGGCAATACAACCTTCAGCACTTCAGTAAATTACATGAATGTTTTCGTTATTTTATCGAAAGAGTTTTGCATAAAATTTGGATTTCCTTTCTCACGAATTCCGCGTTCATTTTAAATTTGAATTAGTGTGGGATCCCATTTATGATTAATATTTTGATGCGTCTAAAATTAAAAAATAACGAAAATTTTACAAAGTATGAATGACATTTAATTAATGTTTACCAATTCTTTTAACAGTTTGAAAATGAAAGTCATTTGGAGCTTTTATAAATCTCCATAGGTGAAAACAAAATGGTGCATCTAAGGCCGCATTATCAAATACTACACAACAAGAGTGGAATAATGTACGTATGTAAAAAAGATTAATTAGACAGTTAGAAGTCTTATTTTTTGAAGAAATATAACATATTTTATTTAATATTAAGTGCATTGTTACACAAGTAGACAGTATTAAGAAGGCAATTTCAATCCTTTTCTGCCTTCACGTTGAAAAACGATATCAAAACTAAGAATTTTTCTATCGAAAATTTAATAACTATGTTACAATCAAGTAAAATTGACTGTATAAATAATACAAGAAAGAAGTACTTTTTACTGCATGCCGCAGAGGTGCAATTTAAATACAGAATTTTAATTTAAATTGCTACAGAAATATGAGAGTTCAAGTTACTACAAAGAACATTTTAATATCACAGATTCTAAAAATATTTCAGCTAAATCAAATTCCGTAAAAATTTTGGAGCTTAAACAGAATGAAAATTTCGGTTTCAAGCGATAATTTCTAAGTTTCACTTTGTATAAACTTATCCAATTTCATTCTTACTTTATACATTGAATACGAGGCTTTAGAAACTTTTGGCGCACACCAATAATATGCAAATTTTCGGATTATTAGAAAGTGTCAAAATAAATTTTGCATCTTTTATTTGTTTAGACCTATCAGGAATAGCTGATCCGTTTCTCTTTTGTGTGATTTATTGGAAAAACCAAACGCGGGAAATCATTGGCTTACCTCCAGGACATGAAGAATTGCTTTGTATGTGTGCGTGCGTGTGTGTGTGTGTGTGTGTGTGTGTGTGTGTGTGTATGTGATCCGTTCTTTTTAAATTTTTACCTCATATCAGTTCCCTACTTTTACCTTCTCAAGTCATATACTTTCCCAAATCACTTTTTTCCTCACTTTTTATCTGAAATCTTTCATTTTGTATCTCTAATTTCCCTAGAGTTTTACTTCAAGGCATATTACTATATTCCAAGGAAAGATATGTTCGAGTGTTTTTGTCCTTGCATTTAACGCAAGGTCTTTTAAATTCTTCAAAAGCTAAACACTAACTTTTATCTGAGCTTTTTAGATATTCATGAGCTGTTGATATTTTTGGCGGTCATGTATTATTAACGACGGGATAAAGGATTTTGCCTAAGCTTTGCATCTTTGCTGCCCTACAGTGTTTTCCAGCCCTGTCTTTTTCAATTTGGTATAAATAAACTGAAATATTAAACAAGCTTTACTTGAACTCGGAATTTGAAGTATATCTTGCATTCAAAAAGAAATGTCAACCGTTTTACTGTCGTTTACAAATTTATCTCGTATTATTAAATTTTAGAGCTTGTTGTTCAAATTCAGCTCAACAACCAGAAAAAAAAATGCTTTTTTTCTCTTTCTAACGGCCTGCTAGAGGCTTGACAAAAACGAGGGCCGAGAGTGTTAGTCGTTCCATTGTGAGATGTGAAGGTCCCGGGTTCGGGTCCCATCGCTAGTGTGACCAGATTGAGTAGATTTCTACTTTTTTGAAGAGATTTTAAGTGAAATTTTGAGGTCCAATACAAATTGTAGTAGATTCCACTTTTGAGAACATTATATCCACTCAAAAATGCAATCTACTACATTTTCTTCTGGACTTCCAAATTTGACTTACAATCTACTCAAAAAGTAGAAATCTACACAATCTGGTCACACTGCCCATCGCGCGGCTGTCGATCTAACGGTCTGGAGTTTTGGTAGGTTTTCTCCAGATGTAACGTGAATACGCGTTAGAACCCCTTAGAAAGTCCTCCTACTAAGGCACTTCCTCTTGGCAGATCGCCCTAATGTGGCATTGCCATAATCACACGCACACACCTTCCATTATGGGGGCGCCTATGAGTGATCTTCTAATTTTGAACCACTTCCTGAAGAGAGACCTAGCACCTGCAATCGGCACCCCCAAAGATATCGATTCAACAGATCTAACGTGCACCAGCTACCATTAGCGTATTGTTCAGCCGAGAGAGGTTTTCACCCTCCTGAGCACTGGCCATTAGCCGGTGCTGGTTCACTTTCCGTGATCTTATGGGAACTGAGCTTAATGGCTGGAGCACTGTGGAACGAAACTCAAATGTAACATTTAAAGAAAATAACTTTGATAAGTGACAGTTTTTGTCATAAAACGTTTTAGTGATTTTTACAATGCTAAATTAATTACCCTAAGATATATTAATGAGTATAAACATGTGTTGATACAGATGCATACATGCATAGTCAGTCAAACAACAATAACTGAAATATTAATGCCATAAATTCTCTAATTTATTGTTTTTTTTACCGCAGATGAAAGTTCTTTCGTAGGAAAATAAAGTCATTAGCATAAATTTGATTATTTCATTTCGGGAAATATTCCTTTAGCTGCGGATACTGAACTGTTCTAAATGATATTATTATTCTAGAATAAACTGTGATCGTTTATGTCATTCATGCAAGAATACTACATCTTTTTCACGTATCATTCTTGAGGTGCAAATTTTCATAGAAAAAAAAATCAGAAATATTACTAGAAAACTTTTAATTACTGTTAAAGGTAAAAAAGAGAGGTAGCGTGTTCTTTAATATAAGTATTTTTTTAACGTTTACTAAAATTTAAATCTATTTACTCTTTTCAAAAAATTAAATTACTTTTAAATGTTATCCACTTAATGACATTGCTTCGAGTGAATGAATTTCCTTCGATTAAAAGTAAAGCATCGATTTATCAGTAACATACATTACTGACCTATGGAGCTGCATTACCATAGCTGCCCCCGAAAATTCTATAAAGTCAATATTTTGGCCGCGTTCCAGGAACAGTCTCCCAGTTTAGGAGTAAACAAAAAAATCGCAGGGCATGCAGTGTCGTGGCATGCGAAACTTTCACATCAACATAGAAAATAATGATTTAGTATTGTGATAAAACTCGTTCCGGTTATTTTTCCGTTTACTACAATTATGCAATTCCAAGATAAATATATAGTAGCCTTGACTATTCCTGTGGCAGAAAGCAGTGATTTTAATATCAATGGTTGAATATTAAAGTCTTTCATATGCTGATAAAAATCTTTCCAAAGCTTTTATTTTTCCTTTTTATAGGGAAATAGTGCGGTTTTTCGTACATAGAAAAATGCACGAAAGTTAGCAAGCAACGAATTTTTCAGCTATATGCAGGTGCATTTATTGTAAAATAAGATTATTTTATAAAAACTATACAAAGTTATTTTAATGTGCTCTGCACTTTTTTTCACAGCTGCAGGTATTTTTACATCTTACCTTTAAACAAACTATATTAAAAGATATAATTTCAGGAAAAACTGATTTATAATCTGAATCATTATTTATAACTTTCTTTGTTATAAATAATGTTACTCGACATTTCAGAGTTGCCAATTAATACGGAATATAATTAACCAATTTTGGTAAACAGTAATTTCTTTTAAATAACTTTTCGAACTCGTAACGACACCCCACGTTTAATTTCGAAATTTTGCGATAATTTAAGCTAAAATTAGTGTCTAAAAAAGGGGTTAAATATGTTCTTTAGCAGTTTTCTCTGACATTTTAAGAAATAAACGTATAATTCTATTAAATAATAAAATATTCCTAAATATTTTATTACAAAATAAAAAACCACGTTAATATCTACAAAAGTTTTTGTATGTTTTTATTGATTTGCTGTTTACATTCCCTTTTAAACTTTTCTTCCAAAATTTCATCGTTATATTTTATATTTACTTGCATATTTTTTCATCCAGCATATTTCGAAAAGTGAATAAAATCGGAAAGGTTTAGTAAATATGTTTCTTATTAAAAACAACGGCGTTCAACTTTTTTTTTCTATTGGCTATTTTTAGAAGAATAAATCTCATCTAAAACGCAGGCCTGCTCCCCCTTATCCTTGAACAATCAGAATCATGAAATAACATAGGATAAGTATGAAACTGAAACGCAATCTTTTTTTTTTCTTTTAATATTTACGTTTACAGATCATAAAAATAATAATTACTTCCTTAAAATAGCATTGCTGTTTTCTGTCTGATTTACACTTTTACGTATTTGCCGTTCTCCATAACCACTAACATGGAAATGTCGAAATTTATTGGGGCATTTACTTCAAAATGTTTTGCGAAATTGAAAGTTATCAAGATTTTGTGGAAAACTTTTTACCAAACTCATTTTCGGTATCATTAAAATTGCTTGTACGTCACATTTAAGGTAGAGATAGAAAATTCGTTAAAATTGTTTTGGGGGCAGGAAATAAATATCTTGAATCTAGAAAACATGGTGACTTTTTGCTTTGTAGCAATACACGTTTCTGGGAAAAAATACTTTTATCTTATTTTCACTCTAATCAATGCATGCTAATATGTACGTGAAAATTATCTCCTGTCATAAATAATTTACTATAATGTACAAAGTTGCCTTCTTTATTCATGCATAAAGTTACTGAATATCATTAAAATAAATTTGTGCTAGAAGTTAGATACTCATAAGGTTTTGCCATTTGTTTTCCTAGACTCAATGCAAGTTAAAAATAAATAGACTTACAGCTATAAACTGTAGTCCTGTTTTCTTAAACATTTATCATTTTGAACATCACTCCATGCAAAGTACAATTTTTTTATATATCCTTTTTATAACTCAGAACTGTTCTAGATATATTAATTAATTGAAATTTGAAATTTGTCTAACGCCTCAATACTTCTATTTAAATTATAATTAACTGATGGAAGCTCCATACGGATATTTCGACGTGATTTTTGAATCTCCGTATGGAGTATAAAGTTTGCTTGACCCCCCCCCTCCTCCCCCCAATATATATATATATATATATATATATATATATATAATTTATTGTTAAAATGATAAAACAGGTCGCTTAAATTTCTTTCCCTTCTTTTGCAAATATTAAGATTGTGTGATAAGCAGAGAGTGAAAATTAAAAGCGATAGTTTCCCAAAAACTAACGATCATTAAAAGTATCTCCCCAGTTTCATAACGAAAGTAATGCGTTTAGGAGCTGAGGCTATCAAAAATCTGCTTTCTGTAGAAAATGGGATCGAAACTGAAGTTCATCTCTATTTTTAATGGGCATTTCGCCTAAACAAGAAGAACAAAACGAAAACGTAAGTATGTCAGTTTAAATTGAATATTTAAAAAATCTGATGTAATATAAACGAAAGAAATGTTTTTATGTCTGCTGAAATTGTTGTTTAACTAAATATTTTGTGCGCTTGTTTTTAAAAATAAAATTTGAAAAGGCAAGAAATTATATTAATGTAGTATCCTTACACAAAGTTTCCCTGGTCTCCACGTACAAAATAACAGATCAAACATAACAAAAAAGGTGAAAGCAAACATTTTTCGCCGTAAAAAGTGTGGTATCAGGCAATATTTTGTTACACGAGTCAATAATTTAAAAACCTGTTTAGTTGTTAATTTAACCGTTTTTTAGTTGTTAATTGTGTTTAATGAACAAAGAATTTATACGCTAGAAAGTGAATAACTGTAAACAAAGTATGATTTTTAATAGGGATGCACCGAATATTCGGTTGGTATTCGGTATACTGCCTATTCGGCAGACAAACCGAATATTCCGTTCGGCCGAATACTTAAATATTCGGCAACCGAATAGCAAACAAATTTTAATATTCAACAATTGGTAAACAAACACATTTTTTTATATACCATGTATAAAAGTTATAGTATAGTACCATAGTACAAAATTAATTCAAATTATACTCAGGAATATCACATATACAAAGTAATTTTAATGTAAGAGAAAACGCTCAGATATTAAATTTAAATATTGTTGTTTTGCAATTTTCTTAAATTTTATGACACATTACATTAACCTTACTATTATTTACTCATTTAAATATGAAACAGTAACTAGAAAAAAAAACTCATTAAGTGTTCATGAATGTGGATAGTCAGTTAACTGCTAATTTTTTAAATGAAATATGCAGGTTTAAAAGAATGAAGGTAGTTAATAATATAGGGTGTGTCACAATTCCCGTCCCGGTCTGGAAGGCTTATAAAAATATATATTACCAATACAACAACAAAATTGACTTTACTGGATAAAGAATGTGTGTGTGTGTGTGGGATTACGACCGATTAGCTCCGAGTGGGCTCTAGGTCGAAGGGTGGGGTGCCCTCCGTGGGGGTCTTTCTAAGGGGTCCTAACCCGTATTTACGCTAAGTTTCGGAGAAAACCACGGAAAACTCCGAACGGTTAGGTCGACGGACGCGCGATGGGACCCGAACTCGAGACCTTCACACTTCGCCCGTCTACCATTTCCAGTGATATAACCACTGTGCCATGGTGAGGCATTACTGGATAAAGAAATGTTACAAGTTTTGTTTTATAAATGTTCAATATGTGAACCTTTTGTGATGCGGCAGATATCAAGTCTGAAGTCAAATTCTTCCGTCCCCACACTCGCTTAAACATGTCGCAATCAACAGTAGTGAATGCGGTTGTGATCCTTTGGCATAAATCTTTCATGAACTTTCATGAATGTATCATGAGGCATAAGGGGGCACTAACACACAATCTTTTATGCAACCCCATTAAAAAAAAAACGCATGGAGTTAGCTCCAGAAAACAAGGTGACTACGGAAGAAGGAGATTGTCAGCATCAGAACCTCGACCAATCCAAGAACGAGGAAGCTCGTTATTTGTGAAACAAAACTTGTAATGTTTCTTTTTCCAGTAAAGTCAACTTTGTTGCTGTATTGGTAATATATTATTTTTTATAAGCCTTCCAAATCCGGGAGGCCATTGTGATACACGCTGTATATTATAAAAGAAACACTTGGATATTAAACTTTGCAGTACTTTAATTTCTGAAGAGTTTCAAACTATATAATTTAATAAACTATTAAATATTATTTTGTTTAAAAACAAGCTAATTAAATGAATTGGTGCACAATCAAAGTTTAATAGCAGTTTAATAAATTTTAACCAAATATTCGTTATTCGGCCGGATATTCGGTTAGAAATTCAACCGAATATTCGGTATTCGGTATTCGGCAAAATATGGTATCCGGTGCATCCCTAATTTTTAACTATTCATTGTAGATGAGTGTCTTTCCCCAAACATTGCTTAGTTTCCATCTAGGGTTAAATTTGACAAATACTTCAAAATTCTTTTAAAGTGATTATTTTTTGGTAAATAATCACATTAGAATAAACCCATTGTGATGGATGCTTATTTAAGAAATTTGACAAACACATGAATATATTTTTAAAGCGCTTATTAATTGGTGCACGACTACTATATCCAGTTCTAATTTCTGTAAGCATGGTAATGGTACCGTTTTAAATTATTTTTAAAATATCGGCAGTAAATTAAACAACCCTATTACTAAGTTGTCTACAGAGGAAACTATTGCTGAGAAAGTTATGAAATTTTCTGTAGGCCATAATTAAGGTATAGGAATTTGTTTGAGTGAATAAAAAATTTAGTTCAAATATTCGCTACTAGGGAGGGTTTTTTTAATGAATTACACACATCCATGGCCTCCACTGTCCCTAGACCTGAATCAACGCGACTTTCAGCTCTGGAGGAGCTGGAAACAATTGGTAAGTCTTATCCTACACCTTCTAGAGGAAGGCCTAACTGAAGCTTTGACGTCAATCCTAAACCTTAAAGAACACCATCACAATTGTATCTTCAAAAAGTAAAACAATTTAAAATTTCTGGTAGATGCTACAAATATTAGAAAATATCTTAAACTAAAGATAAAAATTAAAAGACTTTTCTGGCACAAAATAATTCATTGTAATCTACTTCTGTGTCATATTATACAATTAGTGATGGTCAAAAATTGTCATATGTCGTAAAATTAATTTTTGTATCTTAAATTTTAAAAAAGTTTATGAGTGAGAAAATTCATCACAAATTTAAAATAGATATTGTGAAAGTTAAACTGTGATGACGCCATCTAAGAAGATCTATTGATGACGTCAAAGCTTCAGTTATAAGGCTTTCTATATCTAGAAGGTGTTGGATATTCCGGTCTTCCGACCGCAGCGATTAAACGCAGCTTTCGCTGGAATACCCTGGGCTTCTAAGGCAGTGATTTAAAAAAAATTTAGGTAATTTTTAAGAAATTCAGAAAATTCTAGAAATAAGAGGTAGTAAATTCTAGAAATAAAAATCAAAAGTCGATATTTTGACGTTATTATGCATAGTTTACAACTTTATTTCGAAGGTGCGCTTTTAGAGAAGAATTCATAAATTTATACACAAATTAAGAAAGTGAAAGTTTGTTGAATCCGTTGTTGTTGTGGGATTAAGGCCAATTATCTATACGTGGGATCATGGCCGGGGGGTGGGAAGCCCTCTGTGCGGGCCTTTCTAAGGAGTCCTAACCCGCACTTATGTTAAGTTTCGGAAGAAACCACGGAAAATTCCAAACGGTTAGGTCGGTGGACACGACCTGATTTTGAATCAGGCACCTTCCGTCTCCCAGTTCAGAGGGTTGAATCAGGAAGATCAGTCCACACATTACTGAGTCTTAAAATCCAGTCATTTTCCATTAGTTTAGGATCTACAGTTTTATTTTAAAATACTCTATTTTAATTAGATGCATTTGAAACCTGCTTAAGAAAAGAACCCATTCCCATGATCTCACAGGGGAACTGAAGTTAGCAGCAGACTGAAATAATCATAGACGTTTGTGCGCCTTTAAATACAGACACAAAGGGGAAAACAACTTTATTCTTTCAAGCAATGCATTTTCACGTACGTAAAACTCGCAATCTATACACAAACAGTTTAAGATAAAAATATAGATGAAATTTTTAAAAGAAGATAATCACTGCTGGCGTGACGACGTACTTGCGTGAGGACCCGAGAAAAAAATCACGCAAACAGATTGTGCAATTGAGCATTCAAAAATAAATTATTCGGTATGAATAGTAAATATAAAGATATTTCTCTGAGTTACACCTCTTTCTAACTCTGCGGACATATTAAATATAGTGCAAACTCCGTAAAGCAAATGATAAATCTATTATACGTATCCTAGTCCACTGAACACGTTCGTGTGAAAATTGCATTATTCATCAGAAACATGTCAAACATACGCAAATATATAATTGAGCATTATTTAGGAGTTTTACATAATAACTTTGTAGTTATAGCTATTAAAGTATAATTGAGATAGATTTGATTTTAAAATAAACTCTCGTATTGAAACTTCAAATTATGTGTTGTTTTTCTGCATTCAATACTTTTTCTCAGAAAAACCATAAAGAAGCATAAATAGCATAATTAAAAAGAAAAAAAAATACAGCACTTTCATATTTTAAATATGCACTAAAGTGCTATATATTAAAAGCGTATCATAATCCATACGTCGGCCCTTTTTGTCTTCCTTATTCCATTACGTTGGAAAGTGCATCATAATCCCTGAGTGCGCTGTATTTGTCTATCCTTTTTCATGAAACACTTCTTCTCGTAAGAACTGAATATTAAAACCATCTACTAAAACTGTTTTACAGTGCCCGCTAAGCATATTCTAACAATAATTCACCTTTACAAATACTCTTTGGAAAGTGCATCATAATCCCTGAGTGCGCCGTATTTGTCTTCCATGTTCCATTAAATACCTCTTCGGAACTGAAATCTATATTAAAATCGACTACTAAAACTGTTTTACAATCCACAGGCTTACTATAATACACCTTTATTTAAGCTTACATAGGCACCTTTATAGGAACTAATTAATATTCCCATTGATTAAACAGCAGAGCCTGGCAACTTCTCGCCAAATATAGAAAATATCGCCAAGCTTGGCAATAAATTGCCAAATATTAACAACCTTCCCAACTCTTACCACTATTCCATCCACTATTTGGCAACACTTTAGACCACATACGGGCAATCTCCGGCCAGCGAAACATATCAAAACCCCCTATAAAACCTATATAAACCATTCAAAATCCCGTGTACATCTCAATTATACGGCCAGCGACTTTGTTAACATCCTGAAGTTTGGCACGCAACTTTTTAAAGGTTGCCCTTACCTGCTTTAGGCAATGGTTTAAAAACACTTGCTTTACCTGTATTTATACTATTTGATAAGGAATTTGTCGTAAACAAATTTCACGATAGAGGAAAATACGAGACTTGAAATTGATAACTTGAAATTGATAACTTAAAATTAGTAATTAATTAAATTTTACCACTCTAGTACTAAAATTGAAAATTGATTGAGTTATAGTTGATTAATTTGTTTGTGGTTAAGACAAAGCTGCACGAAGGCTATCTGCCTGTGGTGGAATGATTTGGGTTGCGGACTTTTTAAGGGGTTCTAATGCGTATTCACGTCACAACTGGAGAAAACCGTCCAAAACTCCAGACCCTTAGATCGACAGCTGCCGAAGAGGCCTGAACCAGGATGCTTCAGCTGTCTCCCAATGTTCAGTGTGTTATCAAAAAGGTCATTGGTTGCCGTATAATAAGTAAAATTCTTCGAAATAGTTTTTCTTATATATATAAATTAATTTTGTTCATTCTTCGCTTAAAATCAGTATTCACAACTTTACACCGCAGGGTTGTGGTAGTCCAGTGAGTTAAGGTGTTGGTTTCGTAACCGGAATGTTGTGGGTTCGATTCCATCTTACCACTGCTGGGTATATGCGGTGTATGTGCACGCTAAATCCGTGGTTCCGAAAGCACTCTCAGTGGTGGTCGCTAGCAGTTTCCGACTGGTGCAAACATTCCGAAGACCCCCCCTCCCTTTTGATGAGAATCTGAATTCTGGCAGGGAATCTCCTGAAAGGCTTTGCCACAAATAGCTCTAAACGACACATTTGGTGTACTTTCCTAGAGAACAAACTTCATATCGCAGTTAAACGAAATGTTTGGTAACAATGAAACATATTGTGTAATTTAAAACTCACACGGTAGCTTAGAAAGTACCAGAAGTTTGAGATGCGTGAACAAAATATTTGTTATTATTCTCTTATTAAGTTATCACCAATAATGTTCATTATTCACTCAACGCAACTTAAATGTTGATTATTCTGCTACAGGTATGAATAAATATTTAACTCGGAGATTCACAGTGAAAGAGACTACAGCTATTAGAATTTGTAAGATTAAACTTAAATAAGGGTAAAGATGACAAGCATATTGTTAAACTAAAGTAAATTATCCTAACATGTAATCCTAGAAAATTTAAGCAAACACCGGAACACTGTTGAGGCTGATTATTCAGTGGCACTGTAAATTATTCGATGAATAACGCATGCGTTTACATCCAGAGGAAAATATTTTAGCAAAATGATCAGATGATTGATATTAAAATTATACAAGAGCTGAGCTTATAACTCATAGAAAAACTTAAGGAATAAGAGTTGAGAGATTTCCTTCCTTTCCATATAAAGCCATGAAACATTAAAACATAAATAAAAAATTAGAGAAAGGTTTCTGAAAAAGAAAATATATATGTAGTTTATTAGCTAAATACAGAAATTATCAAGCCAGTTAAATTTTTCATTTCAAGTTTCAATCTTTTTTTACTATCCTATACTGGATAAAATTTAAGGATTGTCTAGAATATTTGGTAAAATTCCTAAAATAAGTATGACATTTATATTATACCATCAGGGATCGCTCTGTCTTCTAAAATTTGTGGATCCCAGGGATTCATAAGATTAATTATTTGGGCTCCCTATCTGCGCTTTCCGCGTCCCCTTTTCAGTAACATAAGTCTCCCACGCCTTCTGTTGAGGATCAAAATCATTGTGGTAACTTACAGCAGGATTTAAAAGTACGCCGGTCGTGATACTGTATCTGAATATTGAATAGATAAATAGCGTAAACAAGCATTTTTAAAAAACAGCAAAGTTCTAAATTTGATCTTTTCTAAACTACTCTTTCGGGGGGAAAATTACTCGATAAAGTAAAGAATTATTTAATTAAACGTTGCACTAGTTTTATTTAATCTGTGGTGAGTACAATAAATGTTCAGCAACAGGAAGCCTATCACAGCCCATTTTTGACTTACTGCGCAAGTCTGTCAAAAGCAGATGTCAAAGATTTCTTTAGTCCTGTACCACTGAAAACTGCCAAAATTAAATATAATTTCAAGTAAATTAAAAAACTAAATTTTTCATCAAAGTTCCACATGAAAAACTAGCATGCTTAACAAACCAGAAGCGGTGGAAAAACAAATTTTATGCTTTTGTCGTACAAAAGGAAGCAAAATTTCGCATCAGCACAAATTTTAGAAAGCTTGTTTTGAAAAATGTATATTTCATTCTGCTTATTGTAAAACAGCCTGCAATCAAACAAAATTTCACAGTGAATTTCTTTCTAGTTTATCCCCTAGAAAACAAATCATAAGCAAAAAGCACAGTAACAAAAATTTGGCTGATATCATTTAAAATTATGATTTTTTAAGGAAACTATTGTAGGTTTAACATCTATTGAAAATAAAATGAATTATAAGATTAAATACTGGACTCTTCCTCCACAATAATGATTTCAAATTTTTTTTAAATTATTTTACTTCTTAATTTATACTTTATTTCCCATACATTTTGCTGAAAAGCCTTCAATATTTTCCTTTTTTGAATTTGTCGTGATCAACGTATTCAAAAAAACTTCTATAACCCAAAACTATAGCATCCTATATTGTTTAAATTAATATTTCTTTTCAAAGAACTACAAACATGCCCCTCTTCTAGAAACAATGTAAACGCTTAAATCTAGCGGAAGATATGAATCAATATTGTGCTACCCACGTGATAGAATTTTAATATTTGGCTCGATGCATAATTTAATCAGCGAAGCTCCCGGGCTGGTGTCTGAAAAAAATAAAACTAGCATATAATTTCAGATAATATTTTAAGCGAATTTTTCTTTGCAGAAAATTAATTAGCGCTTTCAGCATGAGCAAGAACAACACCGCATACCAGTTTTGATTCGGTAAAGATATGGTTCATTTATTTATTTCGCTTCAGTTTGTGTATTAAATAAAGGGAGAAAATGCAGATTTTCGCTAAAATAAAGAATTTTCAGCATTTTGTATGATTATGAATATGAAGAAGAAAAGTGTAACTTGATAAAATAACATATGCAAATTTTTTAATATCGAGAAAAATGGGATAAACCTTGTTGCACTTGTGTGTTTGTCACTTTTCTGTTTCATTTGCATGTTTTTGGAGAGATAGTCTTCATATTATAAAACTTTCTGTGGATAATTTTTGAGTAAATTAAAAGAAAGAGTGAAAGAAGAGTACTCTATTTTAAAATATCAGTTTCTAATTTACAAAGTAAACATGCAATTAGCAAAATTAAAACTTAAATAAAGAATTGAAGATGCAATAATGAAGTTTTGCCTAAAACGATGCAATAATAATATGGACCTCCATGTGTGAACAGATTGTTTGGTACGTCCTTAGACTCGTACCTAGATTTCAAAGACTCGTACCTAGATTTCCTAGCCTTAAAGCCTAGGCTTAGACGAAAAATCGTATTTAGTACACTGTATTCAAGTAGTAGGTTTATTCTTAATTTTTTCAAATTGTTTCACTGATTTATAGAAAATAAACGTGCATGTCAGGAAAATAATTTTTTTCTAATGGCCGGCCTCTGTCTTAAAGGCTTTGGCCACAACAGGCCGGAATTGTTGGTCTCTTTATTATGGGGGCACCTAGTAAATGGACCAGCGTCGCCCCCTATGAAGAGACGAACGTGACAATCACGCCCAGTCGGAGATCGAACCCTGGGAGTTGAAGCCGAAACCGGAGTACGGTGCTTTAACCACCATACAACTCGGTCGGCGGAAAATAAAATAAATAACCAGCATCTTGAAACATCCTGTCATTGTTCAAACATCAGTACTCGTCATGTGACTCGTCATGTGTTAACAGTTCATAAGGTTTCTTCACAATCTTTTTCATGCACTTTTACTAATTATAAATTTATAAAAATGATGCCGTTTTCCTCATTATTAAGTACATAAACGGCATTAAAATGTTGGCTTCGGTTCCAGTTGCTTAGAAAAATCCTACTAAACTCTATGTGTAATGATTTTCAATGAATATTTAAAACTTTAAGGGGTAATAGAACACATTTAAATATGCATTTCTGGTCTTCTAAGCAGGATCGAATCGCAAGTGGTGAACTAAGGCACGAGGCAGAAAAAATTTCGGGTAAAGCTCTAAAGCTAGAAAAGGCAGATATTTTATAAAATGGCTTTATTATTGACATCAAATCAGCAAAATTCTAAGTTTCAAGAGGGGTCCAGGATCCAGTGAATTATTATTAGAAATTAAGTGATTAGACATTAAGTAACGGCGACTAGAATAAATGTAACTGTTAATGATTTTGTCATTATTCGACTGTCAGATTATTTTGTCAGTTATTGATTACTGTCCCAACTCGTACACATTTGATAGGATGGATAACAAACGGAACGTGATTTTGAAGCTTCATCTTCAAGAAAAGCGTAAGTGTGAGGTTGCAAGTGCGTCATCCAAACGTTTTCAAAGCAATCCAGATATTCAAGGAGCTTGGCCATAAAGGAGACTGAAAGGAAGAGTCAGAAAAAGGGCTGGGAACACTTCCAGAATTCGACAATTGATCAATTGTTACTTTCTGGAAGTACAGCTGAAAAGATACAGGAAGCTGCTGAAGCGAGCTGCAGCTTCACACTGGGAGCGAATCCCGTTTTCTGACTGAAAGCTGTCTCTCGGTGGAGCAATTGTACAGTCGTCGGAATGATCAGATACGGTCAACATAACTTCTAAAGGCAAGTTTTTCATGGTTAAACATCATCAAAATCCCCAATCTGTCATGATATGGCTAGGAATTTCGCAAAACTCATTTCCATTTGTTCTGTCAATGAATATGTGTACCAAAAAAGAGATTCTTGGGGATGTGATACTTAGTGGACTCAAACTCACTTTGGGAACGGGGTTTGGAGGTTTCAACAAGATTCCCCCTCTACACAGAACTGATGTCGGGCAAATTTTCCTGCCTTAAGAATGACCCCCGTGCCCGTACACATGTGACTTCAACCCCTTGGATTGCATTTTGTGATCCGTTTTGGTGCAGAGGGTCTGCGTAAAACCTCATAAAAGTTTGAAAGCTCTGAAGCATTATTTGATTTGGGAATGGAAGCGAATTACACCGGCTGACTTGCAAAAATTTCACCAAACGTTTGCGTCTTTGCATCAGAGGAAAAGGAAAGCATTCTTATCTTATATGTTGTTGTTAATAAAACAAATATTTGTATGTGCAAAAAATTTTTGTTGTTTTTTCCACAAAGTTTTGTGTTTTCAAATTAGACTGTTACGTGATTTTTGGTCACTTAGTAAAATAATCCCTAGACTCTACATTTGATATAATCTGGAAATAAAAATTATTAAATGTAAAGAAAACTAATATTTTTATTGTTGATGTCATGAGTATTTCGTAAATTCACGATTTCATAAGAATTTTTTTTAAATAATCAAGCTGCAAACGTTAAAAGCAACAAAATAAAGCTGTTTTTCCGAATTATACTTTTCTACAACTAAACACAAATACTTTTACTTAACCTTTCAAAAACCTTGATATTCACATACACAAATTTTTAATATTTTCCGGAGAGTTTCAGTTGCATTGTATTCAGCATAAAATAAAATAAAATATCAAGAGGGTGCTAAAAGCGACTAGTATTAAGGCGTGGCACTGGAAAATCACGCTTTTATGATAAAGACAGTTTGACTAAATTCTCATAGGAGAAGCTCACCTGATTAAAGTTCGTGGCGATTCTATAAATTATTAATAAAACTCTTTTTTCTTTTCGTGTTATATTCTTTTCTTTTCTAGAGAGAATGAGTTCGGTAGCTTTATATTTTTATTCTATTGAATAAAACAGCATTGTCTAAAGTAGAACTTCCTCGTATTTGTTCGTGAAAAAATACTTAACTAAATCTTTGATTAGAAGTAACTCTATAAAAGATTTTATTGGATCTAGTCACTGTTTCTCAAGTAAATCATTTTAATCAACTGCTTTTTTCATAAATGTAGTTTACTAAATCGAAAAATTTTGATTATATATATAGTTAGACAGAATTAAAAACATAGCTTACTAAATTTTTATAAAATCATTTTAATGTATGTTTGTACAGATTGAAATATTGAATTTACTTAGAGAGAGATAAGAATATTTGTTTGTGAGAATTAAAATTAAACTGGTTCGATACATCTTTAGCATTTTAGTAGAACTAAATAAATTTCCAAAAATGCACCAAAACACTTATAACTATTTAAGATTTCACATAAACAGAAAAAACACAATATTTATCAATTTAAGTTTTTGCATAAATCATGCTATAATTACTTAAAGTATATATCGTAATTCTTAAAAGTAATATCTGGAAATAGAAAAAAATCACGACTGTATTGGAGATGAAACATCTACAAGTTCAAGTGGTTTTGTTTTTACAATAAATAACCACTATAATTCAAGCTCCATTTATCACTCTGAAAAAACATAAAATACTAATAATAAGAGAAGGATTTACTCAGTAGGTTAGCAATGACGGCTGGTCAGGTGAAGCAAGTAAAGTTCTGCTTTACCTAAAATTATCTAAAGGTTTATTTTTTCTGTTTTGTCTCTGTTCTAAATTAATTTTTAATTCCTTATATTCGGTATTTGACTAAATCGCTAATCGTTGTACTTATGATTCAATCCTGAACTTTGTTTCTTGTTTCTTTTTAACATTTTTGTACTATGCTGAATAGGCTAATCCGTTTTACCTGTTCCCAAAATCAAGAGTCGCCACTAATTTAGTACAATTTACTATTAAATAATTCATTTAAACAGACTTTTCACAGCTTATAATTTCATTCTTTTTTATGTTTTGTACGCTTTTTATACTTTTACAAGCTATTAATCAAGACGGAAATTTAAAAAATTCATAAGGACCATGGTATAATTTCAAAGCAAAAAATCAAATGAAAGACATAGCTGATTAAACTTGTAGATCCAGCCTGTTAAAAAAAATCAAAGCACTGCCGTACAAGTAGAAATTTTAATTCTTCACTGTAACTTAACACTTTGATACTACCATGATAAATTTACATCAAGTGACCAGACAAGAAAAGTATCTTTGAATTGCAAATCTATATTTATGTAAAATGAATAAAATTGCAATGCTGCCATGACAAAAGTTCCAATCTCCGTGAAACACTGATAAGGAAACACTACTAAACCAATCTACTGTTCACATAACCACTTTACACCCAGATAAAGAACTGCTAAGTTCTATCTTGCACTATTCCAAACAGTCACAATAGTTTCGCTTTTAAACTTTTCGAAAACGACTTTCTGATTAATTCAACATCGCCTAGATACAAAAAGACTGAAAACAGCACCTTTGACGTCATTATAGTTTTAATTTCACAGAGTAAAATTGTTTAAAATTTTTGGTGGATGCTGCAAATAATAGCTAATATCTTAAGTAAAAGATAAAAATTGAAATACCTTTCTGATGCAAAATAATTCATAATGACCTATTTCTGGTTCATATCATATAATTAGTGATGGTTAAAAGATGCCATTTGTCCTAAAATTGAATTTTCCATCAGAAATCATTAAAAATTTTTATGGAGTAAATTCACCAGAAATTTTAGATAGTTTTACTTTGTGAAAATATACCTGTGATGACGTAATTTTCGTATTTTGACGTGAGAGCTTCAGTTCTCAGGCTTCCTGAATCTAGGAGGTGATTAATTTTGGCCTCAACTTCTTTACGATTAACTATTTTTACATGCCGAACGCGTTTTGGTGTAGCAAAATCTAGCTATAATTGCAATTATTAAAAGCATTTACCTGAAAATAATCATTCAACATGGTTTTGCTAGATTTATTAAACATGTCACAAGTTCAGATCCATTTCGTCATTCAGCACAGTTACGTATGTTTCAATTCAATTAAAATCCCCCCATACCAAAAAAAAAAGAAAAGTTAGCATGAGTTTTTATGAAAAAAAACACAGCAATTTGGTATATCCTTGCATGTGCTTGTTTGAATTTGCGCCTTATCGCATCCATAGGAAGAGACAAAATCTTAAGCCATGATTATCGCTATTAATCCTAGTTTTACCCTTATATCACAAAAATCCTGACATTTAACAGCATCAGAAATATAACAACGTACGTAAGTGAAATAAACAAAATTAAATCAATACTTTGTCTTGACTGAGAGAAGTCTCGTAAGATAGCTCTTTTAGTACACGTGATAACATAACTCTTTATTGATAAATGACATCTCTTGAAGGAACATTAAAAAAATAGGCTATCCTGGAAATCCTGGTAGGAGTGATTGCTAAGAAAAGGAAGATGTAGCTTTTACTTCGAAGTGTCAAGAGACAGCGAAATGCTTCAATCACCAAAGCGTTTCGTCAAAAGTCGTAATGGTGCTGATGACTGCTACTTAAAGGGAACAATTTACAGCGGAAAATATTTTATATCTGTAGTATAAAACTTCGGAAAACTGTTTTTTTATATACGCTAACATACACGTGTTTGCTTTCCGTCAAGTACTGGAAATCTACTTTAATGTTTCAAACAAAATTAGTAAAATAAATTCACATCTCTAGATGCAGGCCTGAAGCTCAGTGGCGTTATGGTGGGCACATTAGGCTGTGTCACAAATCCAAAGTTCAATTCCCATGCTGGGAAAGGCTGACTCATCTTTTCACCCCTTGAGTGGGTTGATAAAATGTGGACCAAGCTTCCTTAGGGGACTAAATACTGGGATCTCCGCGTCAGGCTGACAATCTGCCCGGGGAATATGTTTCTGCTCCCTGGGCATATGGTTGCGAAGGTGCGGCTGGACAATACAGGCCTTGGTCCTAGTTTGGGCTACATACTTTCATCTTGTCTGAACTTTTGATTAGCGGAATAAAAAGTTAAGGTAATCATTTCTTACCTTTATTGATAATCTACAGAGTAATTAGTCAACTATCAAATTTAGTATTTACGTTTTATATGTGAATAATTTCAGCTATTCATTTCTTGAAGAACTTGTCTAAGTATTTACTATAGTTCGTTTCTTTTTGCTCATCGATCAGAAAATGTATGCGGCAACGTAAGCTTATATATTCACATTCTAAAATAGCATTATCAGTTGAAATTAATTTATTTAAATTTTGCACAGTTATTTAATATAATTCCTTTAACCCACCATTACTTCAGAAGTTGGTTATGCCACAGAGGTCATATTTATTCATTCGTGTTCTAAAACTAAAAAGGCTTTCGGCTTATTTAAAAGTAGTATGGTTGCTGAATAATGCATCTCCTGTTCTCCTGCCATTTGATAAGTAAATGTAGAAAGCTTTGTGTTGGTGCATATTCGTTCACTCTGAAATTAGAAGAAGATTTTATGTATATGCTCGAAGCTCTATGTGTTAGCCGATCGCTGTGAAAAGAAAAATTTCCATGGTTTAACAAGTCGTGAATTAAGTAAAACTGTTTTTAAGCCAAAATACTGTTTATGGTAGGTTTTTTTATTAGAGCTACCAGAGCTAATCTGCAATAGACAGAGTTTTCTCTGCATGCTTTAATATCCTATACCCGGTTTACTTAATGATATGTCATTTTCCTATATTCTATAATAAGCAGAATAAGAAGGATTAAGTTTGTGAACATGCATTTATTAATGCTTTAGAAATAAAATAAAGACTATCATTTTGCTGTTATTTGATGAAGTATAATCCTCGACTGTTTGAGTTTCAGTTACTTGTAATTTCAATTTCATAAAAAATTTGAACTTTATATCATTTTTCTATTTTAATAAATATGAAAAATAAATTATTTAAAACAATAAAAGTGACATTCTAATAGTCATTCAGAATTTAAAGACTCTTTAATAAATCAATAAATTACAGCGTAATTAAATATAGTCAAACTTCTTAAATTTTACTTTTGCGCTCTTTATGTTTCTTTTTTAAACAGCAAATCCCAAAATTCATGCGCAATCAATGACCATAAATTTCTCAAAATTTGACACTTCGTTTTATTTTTGTCTCGCCAATATTTCCATGATTAAATTACTAAAATTACTTTCTTCTGATAAGCCAAGCCAATCAGAGCACAAACTTCAATGTTATGCTCGGTTTAATTTTCCGCACTACGATTCTGGAAGATATACTCTATCAGCATAAATTTTTGGCTGCAAAGATTATTGATAGAAGGTTTTGTTAGTTTGTGTAATATTAATTTGATGGTTAGATTATGCATGGGAAACTTTGGCAAAATGAAAATAGCCTGCAGGCACACTATGTTAAAATGTTAAGCTATTCACTGTTGTCTTGGTGTCTATTCACCACTTCATATGAGCATAAATTCATGGAAAGTGTAATGTCGACAGAGAATTTTGTCAGTTTCTTTAATATTAATTATATGTGTGAATCGTGCATGAAAAATTAATCTAAAATAAAAACAACTGATTTGCACTTTATGTTAAAACAACAAATTTCACTAATGTATTACCGTATGTTAATCATTTCATATAAGCATAAATTCACAAAATGAGAAAATTCGCCAGAGGACCTTTGTTAGTTTTTTTTAATACTATTATTAGAATATGCCTTGAAAGCTGCAGTAAAAGGAAATCGGCATTTAAGCATTTTTGTGCTAAAATGGCAAATTGTTCACTGAACAGTCTTTATGTCTATTCACCACTACATAAACTCCTTGGCCCACTGTATAATGGAATAGTAAATAGGTATTTCCTTTTGTAAAGTCATTAAATTAAGCGGCTCGGAACTTGAGACAATTGATCAGAATAAACGTGATCCTTTCAGAAAGTTAAGATGATAAATAGACAGAAAACGTGCTTGCGGCATTGAATCCGACCTTTTAGACTGGGTTTATCTTGTATATGGGATGCGCCGAGCTTGTCTTACACCGGAAGCATCAACATTGGCGATAAAACAAAACATTGTTCATACAATAGAGCTTCGACAAAGGAAACTGCGTTCGGACATCAATTCTTGGTGTTGATCTCCTGAAGAAATGAATCCCTCATTTCCATCGAAGGGGTAATTTTGAAAGAGAACTGATGAAAAATCAATAATTACCATGAAAACGTGCTGCTGAAGCAAGCTGACAGTGAAAGTTGGCAGTAAAGAAACGTGCAAAGAAAGGGAAACATGTTTTTACTATGCTGTACAACAATATGTTTCAAATAAACACTGGCAAAATTGCAGTTCGGGCATGTGATAAGAATCCGATAATATATTGGGAACGTTGACATGTTCACTCAATCTGCAGTTAACAGATGGCACTTTAAGCAATACTGTAAAATCACTCATTTTCGCGATTCTCACGAGGCCGTCATAATCGCAAAAATTAAAGCCTCGCGAAGTACTTTTTTTCTCACTTCAAATGATAATAGAAAATCAGAAATTTTTCACTTATTAAAATTTAATAATTTACTGTACAGGTACAAATTCTTTCCTGACAACTTTGTTTCTTGCAACTATTTCTTGAATGATGTATAATTATTTCTTGAATATACAACAATAATACAACTAATAGAACGCAGCTCATTCACTTACAGAATTTATACCAGATTCTTTGAAGCCATTCGAAATGAGGAAGTGGAGGGGATGAATTTTTCGGACAAAAGGAAATTTCTTAAAATGACTTATGAAAAGGGGTTCTATATTTAGGTACTTTTGGAATTTTTCAACTTTCGGTTTTATTCTTATAAAATACACGAAATTTTCAGCTCGCGAAATACCCGATATCTTCATTTTCGCGAAACTTACGGCTCGCGAAAATATGTGATTTTACAGTATATAATCGAAGTATATCAAAGAGGAATAGTTCTACATTATCTTATTTAGAAATGAAACGTGATGCTCACAATTTTTACAAGATACCCGCACTCATTAAATTGACTCCTTATAGAATGCTGAAAACTTCTAAAAAATATCTGGTGTTTCTCAAATATATCCTGCTGTCTCAATGTGTCTTCCTACTAAGTCGAACTTAAAACTCTGATGGAGGACTAATCCAGCGATAGCGATGGACAACAAGCTTTCATCCGCTGGAATACCAAATCATGGTACATTTGAACGGGATTTGCAGTTAGCTGTATCATTAATCAAATGCATGTCGCGATCTATTAGATCTATTAAACGATTCATACTCCTAAAAAGTCTATGACGAATGAAGATGTCAGGTTTTGCCCACATCATGTTCGCTGAGTGGAAGAGAATGGAAAATACTAATTTTAATGGTTGGTTGGTTAGTTCGAGTTTAATGGCACAAGGTCCAAAAAAGACATACTGCGCCAGATAATACTAATTTTGAAACATTAGCTCATAAATTCCGAAGTTTTCCACTAGTCAGGCATCGGTCTCTGGACTTGTGTATCTGGGTGGAATAAAAACTGTCTTTGAAGGATGTATTAAAACCGATTACCATCACAAAAACCACAGAATAATCGTGTTGACTGTGAGCTTAACGCCATAGACATAAAGACTTTATGCACTGCGTATATGGCAATGTTACATTTATTTACTCAACTGCAGTCTAATTTTCTGACTTTACTCTTTTTTAGGCAAAACAATGAAATGTATCTTTAAAATAATAATAAAAAGTGAAAATCGGTTCTTTCACTACATCGTAATTATATATATATATATATATATATATATATATATATAAAGATAGGTAATATAATGCCCAAGAAGTACACGTAAGTACATTGCAATCAAATATGATAACTATGGGAAGTAAGTAAGTGATATAATTTATAATTAATTATTCAGTACAATTAATCCTTGTGATTTAAAAATTTACGGAAAATTATGGTTCTGTTGTTTGCTTTAGAAAAAAAAACTTGATTTTATAAAAATTCCAAAAGCAAATTAAAAGCTTTTGAGAAGCTAATGAAAATGTTCTACTTGCAAAATAATTTTCAATGATGTTTTTGAAACATATTCATATTCGTGTATGCTTGCCCATAAGACGGAACTTTATTCGGATTAAATGCATCAGGTAACGGAAATTCTCCTACGGAACTGTTAAAGCTTTAACATTACATTATTATCTCATGCAAACGGTTATTTAAACAAGCAGAAGAGTAGTGTACTAGTAAAAGAGTGATTCGACTCCTAAGTATTTTAGCAGTTAATTATCTTGCAAACGTCTTTCCCGCACTAAGATGACCAAAGCAAATGAAATAAATTGTAACGTAATAAGAATAGATAATTTTCTCTATAATATCGATATTATCGTAAATAATACAGAATGTTAAGGAAAAAAACTAACATGTTTTAATGTGTAATTGCCAAGAGTAATATGATTTTGAACTACCTTTAAGTAGGGAGTCACAAAAAATTCTAGATGTTAATCAACAATTAAACAGGGCGTAAAAATGCATTATGTGTATTTAAACAGTTCGTTTACGCATAGAAATGGAATACTTATTCTCAAAAGACTGAGATTTATTGTATTAAGCCAAGTTTCTGGCGAGCTTTTAAGAGATCGACTGCTGAATGAAAAAAAAAAAAGTAGGATGCCAGCCATAAAAATACTAATTAAGAAATAAAAAGGACATTATGCTCGATTTTATTTACAATTAAAATATTATTGATATTAAAATATTAAATGCAATTTATGACAGATTAATGAAATCAACGAATATTACAATTCAATAAAAATGAAATGGTTAGATGGTTACTGTTTAGTGTACAAATTAAGCAGGAAAAAAATTATTTTTTTCTCTCTCAAAAACTAAGAGTTTACGGTTAATTTGATAAACTAGGAAGTGATGGCTACGATTAAGTACATTTACCACCACTTAAGTAGTATTTTAAGTATACCACCGTGTTTCTTAATGGAGGTGGTAAGTTAGTTTACTACTTTTCACTTGTAAATAATGATAATAATAGTAAACACCTTGACAAAATAGCACATAGTTAAATTCAGTAAAGAAGCATAAAAAAGTAAATCAAAAGCATTGTTTCCAACTTTTTAACAGCTCCTATTGGGAGGTGCTAAGCATACATACTAAGGGGAAAAAATGTTAAAAATCAAATGAAATTTACTGATAAACTAAACATTTTTGTAAAGAACTTCAGTCCCAAATATTATGAGAAATAAATGGCTCTTTAAAGTAATGGAACAATAGTAACACTATTATTTATCACAAGTAATATTTTATAACGATAAAAATAACTTTTTTATTGCATCAGAAGGCTGATTTCCTATTAACTACCATATCATCTCGCATATGTAAACATTTTAAATAATATTTTCGGTAGAATGCTTTATGAACGAGTATAACCCCACATAACTTTTTTAGCATGACATATCGTTGCAAAAACTCTGCTGAATGGGCGAGTTCGTGAGGTGGTGAATGCTTGAAAGCTTAGGCTGTTCAGAAAAGTCCATGAACATCCGAGAAGTAAGGACGAAACAAGAACCTTATTGCTTCTAAAACCTCATCGAACAATTTTGAGTGCACAGTTCACAGAAATTCTCTAGCTGTAATTCAATGGATAACAGCACAGCACAGTGGTTATGCCACTGAAAATGGTAGATGGCCGAAGTGTGAAGGTCCCGGGTTCGGGTCCCATCGCGCGGCTGTCGATCTAACGGTCTGGAGTTTTGGTAGGTTTTCTCCAGATGTAACGTGAATACGCGTTAGAACCCCTTAGAGTGTCCTCCTACCAAGGCACCCCCCATGGCAGATCGCCCTAGTGTAGCGTTGCCATAATCACACACAACAACACAACAACAATGGATAACAGCCATTCAAACAGAACGACTTCCTCAGAAACTGCAATTGCATGCGATAAAATCATCCCATAAACTATGTGAAATACTCAAGCAGAACTTATAGCTGTTCCATAATATAAAATGTTACACTATTAACAAACAGCTTTTGCGTTAAGGTTTGCAAAATGCCCAACACAACACTACTAACAGTACTGCAAGGAGCCGTGCAGCTGTCACAAGTAGCGTGATCTTTGCAAAAGATTTTTTACAGCTGATTGTTCAGGCTAGCCTGCTTTTTTATTTACAGGCTCTGAGATTTCTTGCGAAAGTTCACGCATTATCCTATCCGAAAATATTCACTACCTTATACGTAATTCAACTGAGTAATTCTACTGCTAAGCGGGAAAGCAACTATTAATAAAATCTCGCCAAATATCCCCAAACTTGGCAAATTTTAAATAAATGTCGTCAAATTTCATTTGGGAAAACTTATTGAATTATTGTAAAAATATCGCCAAATTTTTCGCGAAAAATAAGCCCCCCGCCCCAAAATGAATCCAGGTAACCGATATCGCCAATATTTGGCGAAAATCCGCCAACTCTTACGTTATCTTATGGAAAATTTAAAAGATCAATATCTCGCATTCTAGTTAATAGATTTGCATGCAACAAAATGCACAGTTTAATTATTTGTTGCGTAGAACGTGAAAGTTAAACCACAATAAACTCCTAAAGAGCATATCACTTCGAAAATTCGTATCAATATTTTTAGTTTTTGTTTTTTTTAATTAATCAAAAAACGTAGAATTTGACTATATAAAGACTGTCCCCAGTGAATCAGCATGAATTTATCTTGAAAGAGCATCACACAAAATGGGATATACATATATATTCAATTTTTTTTAACATTTTTAATTTTTTACAGAGAAAATACAAGTAAAAATACAGCACCTCTGCAAATTTCAATTTAAAAAATATAATGTAAATGTAACCATAATATGTTATAAAAATCATATAATGGTTATGAAAATAATCAACAAATGATGAAAAAATCCAATAATTAAAAAACTAAGTTTTATAAGCAGCTCTATCTAAATTAATGTCTAATTACTACGAAATATAACAAGTAGCGTTGAGTTACGACACTGCACAGGAAAAAAGGTAGTTATTAATATGCATTTTAATAAGAGAAGATAATAGAATGTTAGGCATGTAAGTAGCTTGTTCATGAATAAGTTTATTGCAGGAGAAGACAGTAATCAAGTGATTTTGTGGATGTGTAAAATGTTTAATCAAGAAATGATATAATTAAAATAATTTCAAAGAGTTTTTTATGGGGACTCGGGTGTAATAATTTAAAGTAAGAGCTAAACACACATTGGCTTCTTTTTTGTTTTCAACTACGTCATGTACTTTGGTTTACAGAATGTAGATGGTTTGTGAGTTTTCGTAACTTTAACTGAAGTAGTAAGGAAATATTTCAATTGTGTCAAAAATAGTCAAAAGGACGGCTAAAATATGAAAAATGTAAAAACCTGTACAATGCGCTTTACAAAATCTTTCAAAAAAATTGTTCTTTAATAATCTAGATTTGTAAGAAGCTTTACAGGTTTACGGGGAGGGTTTTGACCAATTATGTCCCAATAATATCAACGGAAGAGCACGCAAAAAATTGTACGTATACAGTTGTGCATTTTTTAAAATTAAATGTTGATATATCCCAATATTTTCTACTCAAAAAAAAAACGTTCTTATTAGCATTTTATCCTGTATTGTAACATTTAACATGAAGATGGTGAATATAAATTTATTTAATAGCCTCAAATTAAAAAACTAAATCTATTTGACTCTGGATTAAAGAGCATTGCAGATAACATGCTTTTCCTTTGCTTTCACTGCTGAAGTATGTGTTGCTACATAAAAGCCTGACAGTCTATTTCTGTGTCTGTGTATAATTACAGTGGAGTAAGCAAATTTGAAGCTATAACCCCAGCAGCACCACGTACATCACATACAGGCTCTCTGCACATCTATTAATGTTCAGAGAACCTATTTGTGCTGTCTGGGACAATTACGTCGAGAAATCGAACTACGAACCCTTTTTTTAGCCACTCTGAATGTTAATAAACGTTTAGAGAACATCGTTGTGCTGCCTAGTAATTTCCGGAAATGAGAAACTAGTTTTAAAATGTGTTCTGCAAAAAAGGCGAAAAACCCAAAGAGGTTAATTTTAATAGATTTTTTTTTTACTTATTTCTGCTTGGAAGTTTAAATTAATGACAACTGATGTATTATTTTTCTTCATTTATCCTTCCATTGGGCAATCAGAAATTAAAGCGAATATGAAATTTGAGTTTTGAGATTCTAGAGCGATAAAGAGAGAATTGAGAAAAAAAAAATCTTGAATGTTGAATCGATTAAAGTACTGAGAATCATTATAGAATATTAAAATAAAATCAATATCAATTAAAGCAAGTAAGTAGAAATCTAGAAAAGAAACGGGGGGAAATGAATACATTTTTACAAAATACTTATAAAATCCAAGAAACATTTTTTATAAAAAAAAAAAAAAAAAAAAAAAAAAGAATCACGAGTTGAAATTTCGAAATTCTGTATTTATAAACAGATTAATTTTGTTATTTTAAATCTTATAAAGGGAATCTTCCTCGGCAACTTTAGTTAGTAAAAAGAATTTCACCTTCAGCATTCAACTTAATTTAGACAATTCATTAAGTAATGTGTAAAATTTGTACTCGTTTTACGCTGGTAATAGAAAACAATGATAAAATACTATTCGATCTGAGCGATTTCTGGCATCCAAATACTTTTTAAAAACAGCAAATAAAAAATAGCATTCACAATTCAAGCATTATATTTAGTAATAGTGCACTGAAAAAAATATGTATTATTTTTACCCACATGTTGTATTCTAGTTACTTGAAACTGCAGCACAACATGTTGTTGCAAATTACATGATGCTGTAGTAATTTGCAGGTATAGCAATTTTTTTTTCGGTTTAGACTCAAAAAAATCCTTTAAAACAAGAAAAATAAAGCAGAGTATCAGGGGTTCTTTTATTTCAAACTGAAAAGTTCATGTTGTGCATGGTAACGATGTGGTAATTTAGGCGGTTGAACGTACAGTGTTACAATTATAAGTTACATCATTACGATTTTTTTTCTTCTTACTTTTTAAAGACTATTACCTTCCGTTTTCTCGACTCGACTCTCAATGTTTATTCAGGAGCCACACAATATATATATATATATAGTATATATATATATATATATATAAGTAATTGATTGCACTGATAAACACGCCACAAGATGAAAAGATCACATGATGAAAATTGCACTCACAAATACGTCTGTTAATTATTCAGAAATTATATTGCATATTTTTTTTTTTTTTTTTTTTTGGACAGCAACTAAGCACGATCGCATTATACGCTGGCTTTAGAAAAAAAATATCAAAAGAGAATGTAGGATATTTTTATTTTCTTTCCTCCCCCTCTCTTATTTAGCATTTATTGTTTCAAACACACACACTATAACATCTCAAAAAGAATAGCTGCTGGCACAACGAAATTTTTCTTTCAAAGAGGTATTAATAAATTGTGACCATCCAAACACGTTATCTGGTATGGATTATATGAAATAAGAATTACGCAATATTAGAGAGAGTTTTTATTTTCATTTTTTTATCCTAAAGAATATGGCATATTTTCTGGATTCCGTTTTATTGCCACTCAATAGGAGTATTTGCTTTACGCTTACTACCACTTTTTGAGCAACAACCACATACATCCTGCTATATTAGAAGGAATTCCAATTAAGCTATATCAGACATCCATCCTTTTGCTAAGATATTTCTCTTGATTAGCTCCGTGAAAGCTGTTAGAATACTCATTTCCCATCACACGCTTTATCTGATTTCAGCTGTTCATTGAGCATTATATCTTTCTCTATTGTGGCAAATAGTGTATTTGTTTTCGGCTGATCTTTGCTTTATACTCTATGCGATAACCGTATATTTCTATTTTACGCAAATGCATTACTAAGAATAAAAGAGAGGTGGAGTAAATAAAAGTGCTGGATATAGGGCATAAATAGTCTTGGCTGCTATGTTTTTAGTTTCTCTTTGTTTAAGTTTACAAATATATTATTGAGAGAAAATTTCTTTTTTCTTGTTCAGGTTGCAGATCACTAGCAATCATTATTGAAAATTGATTGATGAATGGTTTTAGAATTATTTTGAAGAGCAAGTTTTATTTTAAATCATTTTGCGTTTGAACGTCACATCCAGGTTGTGGCGGTGCGAGATGAAAATTCTTTTTTAAATTCTAATGTATCAATCAAAGACTTCTTTAATAAAATGCTCTCTTTCAAATAACAAAAAAGGCCTTAATTTCAATAAGCAGGAAATTCTCGTAACAACGCACTTCACTATTATGAATATTGCAGTTTAACAAAAAAAAAAAAATATTTCTGTAAAGGAGATTTGTTAGTAAGTACTTATACCATCCCAATTTAACGAATTTTTCAGAATAAAGAACTTGATTTTAAGTTTACTTCACTATTATGAATATTTTAGATAAACAAATAAAATATTTCTATTAAAGGAGATTTATTAGTACTGATACCATCACAATTTAACGAACTTTTCCGAATTACGAACTTGATCTTCAGTTACCTGAAGTTTGTTATATCGAGATTTTACTGCATTGTGCGATGTACAGCTCAGACATATTTTTATTTTTTTTTAGAGTTGCAATATTCACTCTTTTAAACAACATAAACTGATATGAAGAGAACAATTGCCAAGTATGAAATGTACTTGCTGTTATATCCCCCTCCCCTCAAAAGAAAATCATTTGGCTCAGTAAATTGATAAATTAAAAATGTGCTCATACTACAGCTGCCGGAATGCAGATTCCTAAATGCACAAAAGAGCAGTAGTACGTCTTATGAAAACTGTATGACATATTTAACTCTTTGGCACACTATCAAAAATTAGCTTCGTACTAGTTGACGTTTGTCGGTAATTTTAAGGAATTTGACAGTTTCATTGAAGGGCGAAAAAAATTAACGTGTCTACCAATAAAACCGAATATTCGTAATACATATTACTGTTTTCAGCTGGTTGTTCTTTAATATCTTTCTTTTTATACTTATATCCTTTGAATTTTAACTACGTAGTGTGAAAAAAGGGGCAAGCACTTCAATCCATCTGTTACTTTTTCATCATTTCATATGAAAAAAGTTTACTTAGTGTGGTAAGCTGCGAAATTTTGAATTACATTTTCGAAATTTTTAATTCAGTTTGAAATATAATTTCATTCAAAAGTTTTCAAATAGAATAAGTCTTGGTAACCAGATTTAAAAAAAATTATAGCACTTGTATAATTTGTCTGTAAAACAGAATTTTAACCTATAGGTAGACTTTATAGAATAAGTTATAAAATAATTCAAAAGGTTAAAATGTATTTATTAAACATAATTAATTCAAAGGCACAAATAATATTTATGATCTATAACTGCAGTGAAATAACTAACTGCAGTTTAACAGTGATTCTAACACATTTTTCTCTTTTTTGCAGAAGTGTATTCGTTAAATTTTTCACCTGAATTTTTAACTCAAAAATTTTACACATACTTGCAAATATGCAAGTTTTGCTTGCATTCAAGCACAAATTTTCGAAAACTTCTATCATTCGATGTATTTTAAGACAAAAATAAAATAAATCAATAAAGAACACGCAAACTAAATGGAATAAATTATTTAAAAATTAACCCATATTAACAAACGTCAGACTTTGACGTATATGGTTGGCTCATTCAACAAAATCATATTTTCGAAACTATTTTCGAAGTCAAAATTATCTGGTTGAATTTTTCAAATAACCGTTCGGGTTAAATTTCAATGAGCACTATTTTAACTAAAAGTTAGGTTAGTTAACCGAACACTTTTTACGTGCATTTTTCTATATACAGGGTGAATCTAAACTCTTGGGCAAAACTCTAGGGCACACAATAAGGAATCGTAATCACATAGCAATCTGGGGTCAAAAACGCAGTTTTAACTTACCCGGTAATAATCACTTTGGGAAAAGTATTGAAGTGTCCGTCTAATTTCTCAACCAAGTTTCATAAACAATAGGCTCCAAACATTTCATCCATGAAATACAATAGAATTTTTAAACTATCAATTTTAGTCTTCTGTTTTCGGAGAAAAATGCATTAGTTTCTGGCGAAACAATGGTCGGAAAGTGCACTGTTGTTTCGGCACTTTTTTCCGAAGTGATTATTAACAGCTACACGAAGACGACGTTGCCGACCCCACATTGCTATGTGCTTCTGATCCCTTATTATGTGCCCTATCACCCCTTAAAATTTTGCCCAAGAGTTTAGATTCACCCTGTATACTAAAGTAGTCCTAATACTTAATTTTCATTAGCTATAGTTCATAATATGCTTTCGGGAGTGCACACACACACAAAAAAAAAATCTTAAATTTATGATGGAACAAATTCCCCATTATGTCAAACAAAAGCTTTTACAAACTACTTTAAATTCACTTTTTCTTTTATCTTATTCTGCTCACATTCAACTAGCTATAACCTGCAATATAGTAACACAAAAGAAAGTATATATAAAAAGACGTTAAGAAATAAAATTAAGAGCAAAAACTAGATCCTATTTCATTTGATCCTCTTACAACTTGATTCGATTTGGTTTCAGCGGTGGAGGTTATTTCTTTTTAAAGAAAAGCAAAATCACAGTTTTTACTTTTTTTTTGGCTACTGATCTTTCCTGTATCAGTGAGACGTTGGAAATTTTCATTTCCTCACAATATTTAAGCGATGCTGTATAACCAGATCAATTTCCATAAAATGCTCATCAAAGATAAGTACAATCGATTTTTTCTACAGTCATAACTTAGAGAAAATCGATATGAAATATCGATAAAGGTCATTCTTTACACTCCCTGAGCTTAAATTTTGTCTGTACAGTTCAGGCATCACTTATGTAACCTAAGCACACTTTTTGGTTTCAGAACATTGTTTTACATGGTAGCGACGTCATCAAAATGAAATATTTATGCTGTGGGTTTTTTGTCTGCTTTTCAATTCAAAAAATTCAGTAATTGTTTTCTAAATAATGTACTACATTCAGTTTTTGTATAATTGTACTAAATTGGTTCGAATCTTGAAGTGTACGTAGCAACATTGCAATATCTTTTTTTTATTATTATTACAGAAAACATAAAGCCTTATTATATTCATTATTTATTTTTTGTAGGGGTTCATTAATTTACATAATTTCTTCGCAAGTACTTTTTTATCTCTTTCATATTAACGAAATTTAGAGTTAAGTTTTATTGCCTGCAGCATGAATTGACTGAAATTTGTGCAAGTGAGGGCGAGGTGGTCAAATGTAATTACTGACTGCTAGTCAGCTGATTCCGTTCTAACAGTAAAAAGATGTCACGTGTTTTTCTTCGCCTTATTTCCGTTGTCGAAGAACTTGTTTCCGTTGCAATATCCGCCGCTCGTTAAGATCCTGTGATATGCAGAGAAAATTGCGTGCCTGAACACAGAAAAACAGAGAGCAATTTAAAAAATTCTTGCCTCCATTTAAAAAATTAGCTTTAAAAATTTAGAATAAAAAATGTTAGATTTGATGTCTCGTGAAAAAAAAATTGGCTCTTGATCATATTAAAAAATCTGCTTGAGAATAAAAAAATAAAGATGTTCCTTATCATGTTAAATTATGCACTCTAATAAACGAAAAATGTATTTAAACTTTATGAACGCTCTGTGCGGCTTAGTTAGACTATAAATAGCATTTTTCACTACAATACAACTGTGTTTATATTAACTAAAACATAGTTAAAATATTTAATTATTTCTGAAATTGCCCATTGTTGCACGAGTGTAAAAAAAAAGCATTGATGCAAAGAATATTAGGTTCAATTAATATGATATAAATTTTATCATATCGATCAATTAAAAGTCTTCAATCTGAAACGTAAGCAATATAAAGTAATTCATGGAAATATTATTACTTGTTTGAAAACAAGAACATGGAATTAGCATTAAGAAACAATGAGTGCTTCTTATACATGTGATTTTCAATTGATAATAAAAAATATTAGTAACAAGCATTAGCATATCTGCCAACCGTCCCGATTTCTTCGGGAGATTTCCCACCACTAATTTTTACCTAGCAATTCATGCTTAAAATAACGCCAAAAATTTAATGCAAAATAAAACTGTTTAAAAATTGTGGTGGGAAATCTTCCTAAGAAATCGGGAAGGTTGGCAGCTATCCATTAGGGTTTTTTACGGATACGAAAAGAATTTGATTTTTCTTACGGAGCTCTGCAAATATACGGATACTGGTATCTGATACCACCTCTATTAAGAAAGTTAAAAACTGACTTGATAGCACTAGCAAAATTTACACTAATTTACGGTTGCATTCTCGCTATAGATTTTAACATTGCACCAAGAGATAAAATTTACTGAAAGATTTAACTATAACCAAAGTTTTTAAAAAAGCCTAAACTTTAAAATGTTAGATTTCTTTAAAAAGTTTCATATTTCCTTCGCATCATTTATCAAAGCTCAGCTTTTTCAGCCATCATTAAAAGCTAAGTACAATACAGATCGTCAGTTGAGACAATTTCACAAGTTAGAAACGTTAGCTTTCACTTATTCAATACATTTAAGAATAGTAATGATGAAAATATTGTACTGTTCTAATGAATTTCAAATGTAAGTCTTGAACATTGCGTATACTACATCTAGTATATATGTGCATGCTAGAGATACAATTTTACACTAAAACATTATAACATCCATTACAAAACAAACTTTCATCTCTAGCTAACTCGCATTAGCCCTAACTTGAGAAATATTTAGCGATGCTATACTACTTATAATCAGCTAGGGATTATTTTTATTTATAAATCGAGCTTAAAGACAACTTCCTAAAATGCCTAATGCACAGTAACTTATTACTTAGTAAATTGTTTACCTTCAAAAAATCACAAACATGAGGTTTATAATTAATTGGACGTTTTAAAATATTTGAAAACATATCAAACATGATATTCCACAAACAAAATGACCAATTAACCTATTGACATTCTCTTCTCTTTCGTTTCTAAAAGACTACTACGCACAACTCAACTCTGCTTACTGCGAAGCAAAAGGAGAAACTTTTTTACCCTTTGTGACACGGTATAAAATTTCATTTTAAACGGAAACCTTGAACTTACTGCCAACACTTTCCAATAAATTAAAACTGTCCAGAAATTTTTCTCGCACGAACTTTCCAGAAAATGAAAGAATGAACACTGTGCATGCAAGCCGAAGAAACACGTCAAGCGAAATTGATGCTGGAGGAGAATTAAGAAATATAGTAATAATACTCGCACATGTATACACCACTTCTCATAAATGTTAAAAGTTATCGGCACACGATTTATAGAAATAAAATGATGGTTTCGAGATCTTTGAATTGCAATTCCATCGGTATTAAATTTTATTGTCAGAGGCGCGCAGAGGAAATTAATAGCTTTCAGGAATAAATCTTTCTAAAGGAAAAAAAAAAAAAACTTGCACATTTGAGGGACGTTTCACTGAACTCTTTGTTAATCCTTTAATTCAAAGGGAAGTGTTTTAAAACGATAGAAATTCAGCATTTTGTCTTTAGAAAATGGTGCGTAAGTATTTAAAAGGGAATGTTAGAAGTTTGCCAAAATGACATTTATTCCACTAATTTTAAGTGCAACATTATAAAAGCAACTTGGTGATACCATATAATTTTTGTAAATAGACAGTTATAAATCTATGCTCAAATACTTACAAAATTTAAATGCTATTCAAATAATATGTTGAATTTTTGTGCAATAAAGTAGAAATAAAAATCTGGCGTATAAAAAGGAAACGTACAACCCTTTAGAGTTTATTTTGGATACCCTTCATCGATAATGATGTGATCTCAATGACGAAAAATATCCAAAACAAGTTGGAGTCTCTAATTATACGCTATTATTTTAGTCTACTTCACTTAATTAATCTAAATAAAAAGATAATTGTAAATATAACTATCTTTCTCGTGATAACTTGTCAAACTTAAAGTAAATAAAAAACTTTGTAAAAAACACACATAATATGTTATAGGTAAGTAGATACGTATGTTTAGACCAAAAATTGTTTTGGTCTTCGTCAGTCAAAGCCTTTCGTCACAAGGAACACGGGGAACTGAAAAGAGATTGGTGTTCCCTGTGTTTTCAGTTCCCTGTGTTCCTTGTGACGAAGGGCTTTGATTGACGAAGACCAAAACAATTTTTGGTCGAAACGTACGTATCTACTTACCTATAACATCTTATGTGTGTTTTTTACAAAGTTTTTTATTTACTTTATCGTTTAGCACCAGTATTTTGAGTGTTTTTTTCCACTTGTTAAACTTGTTAGAAATTTTCACTCGTGCCGCTTAGAACTGTTAAAAAATGTTCTAAAGCACTGACAGCTTATGGTTCCTTTTTTTTAGTAACAAGTAGTAGGAAAAAACTTTAAAATTAAACAAGAAATATCAATAAAGATAATTATTTACAAATTTCGAATTTTAAATGAAAATTCTCAAAAATCAAGTTTTTATCTTCATAGTTCGATCTATGAGTAAGAAAGATTTGTTGTTTAGTAATATTATCATTGTTCATGACGTTGTGTAAAACCTATGTAACAAAATTTTACTCATGTTATGCGTCATTATTACAAGATATTAAAAATGCATCGATCTGCAATTTAATGATACATCACAAAATTAAAAGAAAAAGAAAATATATCGTTTACCAGTAACTTTAGAAAAAAGCATAAATCTGTTTTGCAAAATTATGAATGCTTAGAGATACCTTTAATCCTTATTAATGATGGATACAAACAGAAGTGTGATGAGTGACACTAAAAATACAAAGATATATGAATAAAAAAAGATGCACGCAAAGCTAAAACCAGCAATAAACGCTTTCATATTTTCATCAAATTTTTTACCACAGTAAAACAATGGCGCAAAAAAATTTTTCATTTATTCACGCAATTGTTTTAATGGGATAGAGCATTTTTTCCTTTATTTTACCTTTTATGCTCTTTCAAAACCATTTCATTGTTTGCGATGTAATCTTTTGATATTTTTGCTAACAAATGAACAATGCTCCACGGTCAATGACATGGCTAAAGTAAAATCTGCATACTTTCATCTATTTTTATTATAAAAAAGAGTAATAAAATAATTTCATCTTTACATATATTCTTTATCTCTTTACTTCGTTTGTACTTCGGTTGAATTAAAAATCATCAATGAGATGATGATTATATGACAATTAAATGAATATTTAGATATATTATTATAGTAAATAAATGTTTGACTGTAATTTAAACACTTCATCTTCAAAAGCATAATTGCTAAGATTTTACTGTGAGGATTATACACAGCTGCTTGAATTAAAATGCACAGTTTACTATTTTTACAACTAGAATATGAAGAGAAATAATTAATATTGAGGAAATTTTTAAAAAGAATACATAATTAGAAATATAAAAAATGTATTTTTAAACTTGCTGAGACTATGCTAAACTTTTTAAAAGTCTGGTAAAACTTCTCAAGTTAGGTCTGAAGTAACACAATTTAATAACAATTATCAGTCTGTTTTTCTATCTGCTGGCATTGAACCTATAATGCTAATTTTGATGGTAATCAAATTACAATTGATTATGTACATTTTAAATCACTCCCATTTATAATCACTCAAAAATGCATTCCAGTGAAAGCAAAGAAAGTCAATTTCATAAAAGTGCTTATCTTTATAAAAAGTGAATCAATAATGGTTCATAATAATAATAGTTTCTCATATTTATTTCTATCAGCGTGTATAGGTTAAATTAATCAGTTATTCAAAAAACTAAAACAGGAACTTTGACTTACATTCGAGGAAGTTTATTTTATGAGGGGGTATACGTCAGTCCAAAAGGTGTGATGTAACATTTCATAATTTGTCATATGTTATTATATGCCACATTTATTTCATATGCTGCACAACAATTACATATACTACATTTCAGTTTGTAGCAGGGTTTTTATGATTTAAAATGAATCCAGTGATAAATTTTATTCAAATCATTCTCTCCTATAGAAAATACTGCGCAAAAAAATTCTCACTTTTTTGCAGCAGTAAAAAAAAAGTTACATAAATATTCGCCATGTGTGATGATTAAAACTGTAAAATTGCTCTTTGACTTTCCTTATAAATGTCTCATCTAGTACATCCAAATTCCTTAAATGCCTCAAGGGTTAGAATGTTCCGTTTCCTCCAAAGCATTACTTTTCCTCTTCACTATACTGTTGAAAATCAAGTTATTGTATCATTTGAAATTGAACTCCCCGAATATATCAACTAGTAATAATGTAAGTGAAAATTTAATAAATTAATTAATCAAGTTAGACATTTACAAGATTTTTAAGTCCGTTTTAAGGATGCTTTTTTGTTTTCATTACCATGGGGATGCATTTTAATAATTCCCATAGAAGGAAATACCATGAAGATCAAAACCTCTATATTCAATTTTTTTCATATAAAAGGTTTTGTATTATAAACAATTGTAGAAATAATTCATTAGTAAAATGATCATCCTTTTTAATTCTTACAAAACATATTTTAACTCAAACAAACACGTTCATTTTTATCTAGAGAACAAAGCCTAGTGATCCCGCACCCTTAAGATATTTTTAAACTTTGAAGCAAAATGTAAATCAACATTGGAAATTCAGTGATATTTTCCTAATGAAACAGCAATAGTGGAATAAAAAAGCGTTGAATGTTTTTCTTCCGATTAAACATACTTCTTCCATCAAGAGTAACAGTTCTCAGTTGGAATGAAGGTGTTTTTTTTTTTTGTTTTTTGTTAAATAAAAAGTATCCGATAGGCACAAAAAACCCCTCATTTTGTTATTTTTAGGGATTAAAAATCTACTTCAAAAAGGTAAGAAAAGCACGATTAAAATACGAAAATATATTGATTAGAAAAGTTTTAAAATGTAGATTAGAGGATAAATACGATTTGAAATCTTTAAAAAAAGAATTGTTGGATAATTATTTGGATTATCAATCCTCATAAAATTATTCAAAAAATGAAATGAATACTTAAGTATTAAATTTAAACCAGTCTAATAGCTAAACTACTGAATTTCTCACAATTTCATTTATATATATATATATATACAGGGTTTTATAGTCAGGGTCCAAAGTTAACAGTGCCCAACGATTATTTCCTAAGCCGTTCGTCATAGGCACATAGTTCTAGTTGCAAAAATGCTTTAAACTGTGTAACCTATTATATCAAAAACAAGTCTGTAAATCAATTCCCATAAAAATAACAAATTTAACCCATTAAGGACGGAGATTTTACCCTCCATACGGTCACGCTAGTCCTTTATGTGACCATACTATAAACCATTGTTTGCTGTTACCATACGGTAACCCTAGTACTTAATGGGTTAAAGTTTTATACGGTCCCGCTGTCATCTTAGTTATATCTAGAAAAAAATTCTTATACAATTTCATGCAAAATTTTTAAAAATCGTCCTTTTACGACCAAAATTCCCCGAATGATGAAGCAGCAAACATTTTGACTTAAGTCACTTTTCCACATTTAAAAATGTCCCGTTACGGAAAACCGTTAAGGGACCATATAAATATTGAAATTTTAAATCATACGTTTTAATTTCATTTTATGGCATATTGCGAAGAAAGAAGCAAAACTAATTTTAGAATACTAATCTTTAAGTAGAAGGTTATAGACAGGGTCTATAAAAATCTATCCGGGGTCTTTTGATTTGAATGATTGATCAAAACCATGTAAGTTAATTTTTCTCAAATTCATTCTGCATACAGCCCCTATTTCGCAGCTCGAAAAATGCTCTAACTTTAAGTAGCTGTAACTCTGTGAATTTTGGTCGTAAAAGGAAGATCTTTTTTTAATTTTGCATGAAATATAGTATATGGAATTTTTTCTGAATATAACTGATAGGACCGCTGAACCGTAGAAAAATTTAAATTTCGTAATTTTTCTAGAAATTGATTTATTGACTTCGATTGTTTCTGATATGATAGATTATACAAAATTTATTTTTGCAACAGGAACTATGTGTCTCTGACTAACGGTTTAGGAAATAGCCATTGGGCACCGTTATTAGACACCCTGTATACATATATATTGAATCTATAGAAATAAAAGTTTCAAAAACAAAAGTATACGATCTCAGCGTTTTAAGAAATTTGAGGTAGACTATCAACTAGCAAATGAAACCTTCTGTCATTCGCACCGCGAGTAACTTATATCCCTAGCTATGATCCCTCGCTAGCTCGAATAAAAGATGAAATAAATATAACAACAAATGTAGACAAATGAATGTCACTAAAAAACATTCTTCAAACTCAGGTTTGAGCTAACATAAACGCAAGAATCATCTATGTATTTATTTTTTCTTTTGCTTGCGCCTCGGTTTATCGAGCTAGAAGACACTGCTTCAAGCTCCCTTAACTTATTTCTTTTTATTTAATAAAACAAAGCTCAAACGAGAAAAGTTAAAAAGAAACACCCTGCATTCAATAACGTGTTTTTGCTTGACTGCGTCTACCAGAAGCTTTATTATAAGAAAAACTTCATTTAACCTTCCCTGGTGTGTCAGATGGTTCAAACTGGTATTCGGTGAATGTTCTTTAATTCTCCAGCTTTGTGCCTTCCACAAGATCCTTTTTATTATGAACGCCTGTTTACCTAAGAGTGGTGACTTGACAACACCGTAGTTCATTTTATTCTGCTGAAAATTCTGGGAGAAACTACTGTTTAGAGAAATTTTTTGTGCTGGTTTTCTTTGGTAGTTTTCCTTACTGGCTGAATTTCTGGAATCTTTAAAATGCTCGTTAGTACCTATTGTTATTTTTGAAAGCCAGATTTAGCTTAAAATATTTTCACTTTACAGCATTCATACTTCTACCAATAGAGTGCGAAATGTTTTTCAAAAAGATTTCTTTAATACTATATCTTTTAATACAGTTTAACCTTCTTTTTAGTTCATTTCTACTGAATGCTTCACATTTCGTGATTCAAACTTTAATTATTTTTTATCAGCTCTACATTCAATTCTTACTTTTCAGTGGTGCATTTTTAACAGAATCTATGAAGCATGATAAAAAAATCAGGTAGTATTATGTTTTACACGATAAAAACTAGTCCACATAAAGGACACAAATGATTAAGTTGTACTCCCAATAATAAATTTTAACTCTTAGTATGTTGAATGAGTCTAAAATTTGTCTCCTGGAGTAACGCATAAGTTTATTTCGAAAGGAAGGGATAGTACAGTAAAGAGAATCTACAGTTTTCAGTGTTTCTTTCTTACATGCACTAGGCATTTCTCTGGCATTTATGTTTGCATTATGTTCTCTTGCTACAAGCGAAATCCATTTCTACAGGGTGATTCCAAATTAGAGGGACAAATTTCTAGAAGCGGTAGGTTACAACAAGACAGTTCAGAATCACATAAAAATATGGGGTCGGAAGCGCCGTCTTCGTTTACCTGTTAATAATCACTTTAGAAGAAGTGGTCAAGCAACAGTGAACTTTCCAACCACGATTTTTCAAAAACCAATGCATCTTTCACAGATTGCATTTGACAAAAATTGTTAATTCAAAAATTCTTTTCCATGACATTGATTAAATTCTAGGAGAAGAGCCCATTGTTTATGAAACTTTGTTAAGAAGTTAGACGAACACTTCAACATTTCTTCCAAAGGGATTATAAAAAGGTACATGAAAACGCCGTTTCCGACCCCACGTTGCTGTATGATTCTGAACCGTCGGGGCGTATCCTACCCCACCTAGAAGTTTGTCCTTCTAATTTCGAATCACCCTGTAAAATGTTCTAATAAAAATAGCAAGGTTTAAGTTTGTTTGGAGATGTTTAAAAAAAGGATAATTTTTCTGCATAAATGGGTAATAACTGCTATATCAAGTGTACCAGCAGGACCCACTCTAGTCATCTTGCAGCTCCGGACAAAAATGTAAAATTCCGCCCCCTCTTTGCTAATAAATAAAGTAATTTGCAAATTCGACCCAAAATACTACCCTGGACAATACGAACTGTGAATTTTCGCGAAAGAAAAGATCGGCGTATTTAACATATCATATTTCTCTCACACACAGCAAAATTACCACCCCCAAATTTTGGCCCTCCGGATAAATTTCCGTGCTATTCGCACCTAGAGAGAGCCCAGGTACCAACACTACATATAAATGTAAAAATAACATATAATTATATGCAAAAAATATGCAGAATGTGGATTGTAGATTGAGAAATGCAAAAATCAGTGAAACTTTGTGTTTGTCCATAAAAATAAAAGAATCAAATAATACATTATACATTTAAAACAGTACCGTGGTTGGATTTTTTATTAAAATGTTTCCCATGATGAAAATGTTTGAATTACAAAACTTGTGAATATTCTAAACTCACAACAAAATTGTGAATTACCTCAGTCTGTTTCCAGAACCTATTATAATGTATTGTATCCATCGTAGGAAAACTAAAATTTCGATTATATCAAAAATATTTAAATAAATCTAAGATTGAAGCACAGCGTGGTAGTCGTAGACAACATTTCTGAAACGTCCCTAAAAAACTTTCCAATAACTGTAGCAAAAAAACATTTCATCTACAGACCTTGTTTTAATAGGATGCAACTTTCTCTCCCAAAAAAGTACTTTCTTATATCGCCTACTAAATGTTATTTTAATATTTTTAATGCCTACATCTTCCTTTACACGGAATACCAAGTCTGATCTCTTGCGCAAATATATTAAAATTTTTCTTGGTATTAACGTGTCAGGGTTACGAAAGGAATTAACCGAGAAAGAAAGAATGACATAAAACGGGCATTTACGTCAACGCTTTCTATATCATCCAGCTTATTTTCGATATAATGTTAAAAGGTTTATTAAACATGATATCGCACAATTTAGCAGATATGCTATTTATTCCATGAAAAAGAAAGAGCCTTAACTATCTAATATGGCATTCTTTTAACGTCATGAAATTTAAATACCAGGCTTTATGGCGATGGCTTGATTTTTATGTGAAAATTAATGTTAGTTAATATAATTATGTTCATAATAACTACATTCCCCAATATTCTCTATTAATTTTATAGTACAACCACATTTATTTTATTCAAGTCAGACTGAGCCGTTGAAGGAATAGTATTGTTGCCCTGGGAGCAGCTTTATGATTTGGCGAGTTTTGCTGGCGTGGTAGGAAAAACAGTGTTCATTGTCTCCTAATGCTCAACGTTGACAGTCTAAAAAACATTTTATTTTTGTTATCTCCATTTAAAAATAGGACTTTCCTTTCGGTTTTTTTTTTTAGGTTTCTGATTTGCTAAATTAGGTGAAAACATTCTTTGTATTAACAATTGTTATAGATTGGGTTAAACCCTCCACGTGTTGTTAATTTTAGAAGGCATCTGGAGGGTCATGACCGAACGTCCCTGCTGGAACTTCACATGCTTTCCTACTAGCAATTTTGCTCGGGTTATCATCGGCCACGTAGCCGGCCGATGATGGCTAGTAGGGTTGGAGAAGAGGGAATTAATTTATTGTAATTTTGCAAAGAAATATACTTTTATTATATTTTTAAACATCTCACGTATGTATTAATTTTGATAATGTAAAGAAAATAAGAAATTATTTTACCTTTCATAATTTTTCATTCGAAAATTTTAAAGTATTTATGTTGTTTATAAAAGATAGGCATATGTTTAACCGTTTCGAGATTTAAAAAAAATGTTGGCGCCATCACTGAAATAGGTCACCAACCTGAAAAAGGGTAGGCAGCATTTCAGTTTTTATTAAAATGTTTATCATCGATCTGATTCAAGCTGTAAGCCTATGATATGAAATTAATAAAAAGAATCTTTCTCTGATTCGTTAATTACCTGAAATTTCGCGATCGTACTCAGATAAAATCTGCCAATCTTGCAAAAATTTCAATAATTAGTTGCGTTTAAAAAATTCTATATGTTATTAATATTACTCTGCTTATTATTATTAAAGCGTTATTAATATTACTCTGCTGATTTTTCGAGGTATTGTCAGATTGTTGATTTAAATATGAACAGTTAAATATGAAATTTTTAAAAAGAAAACTACGATGAATTTTCTGCTTTTTATAAAAGAATCGAATATCTTATATCAAAATTTATTTTCCGGAAATTTTATAAGCTTTATGTATTATTTTTATTCATAAAATAGCATGATACGAATATCGGTAGATTTTTTTAAATGTTATTTGCCCTAATTCACGGTGCACAAGAGCAAGTTTTATGAAACCCTCTGTTTTCATCAAGTATGTTTATTTCTTCAAAGTGATCGAATTCCTAATTAATTACCTATCGCTCCCTGTTATAAAGATAAAACCCTCAGGTCATAGCTTTTGTTACAGAGAACATCGGCTGCAGGTACTGCTGCTGTTAATTAGATTCCAGTGGAAAAGTGATAAAATATCTGACTTATTTATCGATTAACATTCTGAATAAACCTTGTTTAATTAATTAATAATTTATGTCATTATGAAATTCCGCTCTTTCAGTATTTGTATAGTAGTAGTAGAACTAATTCAAACGGGGATAACTATTTCATTTATGCCAATATTGCATCCATTTTCACTCTAACAAAAATAATTATATATTAGTTTTTGGATCTTCACTTGATGTAAAAAATACGTAATGGATTGATTTTTTTCACTATTAATTTGCTTAATATTTAGTTCAACTTACTTGATTGGAGAGAAAAACGCAATAATACTAAATTAGGCGCCAATGTTCACCCGAGTAGAGATTTTTTTTCTTTTTTTTAAGTTATATCGCGTATCGTTATTTATGTCTTTGAAATGGGAAAAAAAACTGTATTTTGATTTCATAACTAACTTAATATTAGGAATTTTTGTAGATATAATAGAAAACTCAGTTTGACTTATAGTACTTCAAATAAAACAGAAACACAGCCAACAAACTGCATTTGCCCAGGAATATATGACCGTAAATGCGACTTCTATAGAAGGTGTTGTCTCCCAACCCAAAAGTTAATCAATTTGACCCTCTCTCATTTATGGCAACTCCGAGAGCTATCAATATGCATGCATCTAGATATTTGCAGACTTGTGCGTGTATAAACACCATTAAATTGTTAATTTTCGTTTAACAGCCCCATCAAACAGCTGCAATGTCTCTCGATTTCAGAACCTTACATTTAAACTAGAAGATGGGATAGGATCATAAATATTATCTGAAAAAGTGTAGATTCAAAACAGTCGGAATCTTCAAAATCTTTATCTTAAAATCAAATAGCGAAGCTGTGATTGCAAATTCAGACGATATTTCAAATTGGCGTTAATTCATGTAAAAATGCTCATTTTCATTTTCAGCAGTTTTTGATGATATTTATAGAATACGGAAAAATACCTTTATACCGTTTTTTAGTTTGTTATATGGTGAATGTTGCGTTATTTTCCAGAAAAACATACAGAGTTTGTTATGCCAGTGTATGAATGTAAACAAATATTTATAAAGGGTGGGGTATGTTGTCACAAGCACCAGGGATAGGTTGCCACAATCTAATAACCTACCTCTGCTCATCTAATAACAGAGTTGCCAACTGCTCCGGAATATAATTAACCACATTTCTTAAACAAAAAAAAATTAGGGTTAAATTATAGCAAAATTTTCAAGTTAAGCGCGCGGATTTTCCAAGCTTTCGAGAAAAAAAAATTTTTAATATTACTGTTTATAAAAAGTGGCTAGATATATTCCGGCGCAGGTACGGCTCTGAAATAATCGGACGATATACTACATTACAGAAAGCATTTTTATTGGAACAAAGGCAAGATCATTAAGGAAACAGACTAAATAAAGTACATATTAAATATGATGAGTAATAATTTTACCCTGATAATAAATATTATACGTATTAGGATGTGCAGCATTATTAAATATAATGAAACAGGATTCTTGATTGCTCTAACTATAAGATGACTGATGAAGTTTCAATAACACGTGAAGCCGTGAAATTTATATTTCATTAAATTAAATCTGTCTACGCCAGAATTTACTTATTTTTGGCGAGCAGAAAAAAAAATCCTAACATCAGGGTCTTTGAGATAGATAATCATACTCGGATTAAATTGTTACGAAGAATTTCTGTGAAATACATCGTGAGTTGAACACAGAAATTATTGACTTACACTGCTGAGATTAAAACAAAGTTTATGAGGCGTTTACTCTCCAAGAATGAAAAAAAAAATACTTTTGCATTCCTGAAGAACAACTATATCTGCATCCATCATATAAACGATGTTTTCTTCCACTCCCAGCTCCATTTTTTGAGGCAGCAAATTATAGATATCAATACAAATTCATTTGTAAAGAACTTTTTGATTATATTGTGCAGTAGGTTTATGAGACATCCAACCCCAACACCATTGACAACCAACCCCGCTTTGGATTAGGTTGTCTCATCCCAAATTTGCATTAAAAAAAGAGATTTTCAATATGAAAAAAATCCCACCTGGTTTTTCACGTTAACAAGAATGCAGTTGCTTTATAGGCCGCAAATTTTATTTATATAATATTGTTACGAGTTATTTTTAAATTAGCGAAAAATGAGACAACCTACCCCGTCTTCCCCAATTATGATAGTTTTCCAGCTTATATATGTTTATCGAGCATTTCTAAGTTCCCTGTTTCCCTTTATAACTTTTATACAAGAAATTTTAATTTCATTACTTTAAATGAATTACAGTAATCTACAAGCAAACACAAATTATATTTATGTAACTGTCTGCATTGATAAGTATATAATCTCTGAAATGAACAAATACTGCTATACTACATAAAAAAAACTTACTTAAAATAAATTCAAAAAAGAATATTGCAAAACTTCTGAAAAATTACCTGAAAAAGAAGAAAGTATAATATAAATATTTTTAAAAATTGATGCATGTAAATCAAACATAAATAAAAATTTCATAAAAATTATTTTTATCTATTAAAAAATGGCAAAGAACAGCAGGCTTTCTGAATAAGAAAACTTGCTGTTCTTATTCTTTGCCCTATGCATGTATATCAAATATAAACAAAAAATATATAAAATTATTTAAAACTTTTTACGTATGCAATCAATAACATTTCCAAATTCAAATAATTACTGTACCCTCAGTTTAAAAAGAAGAGTTAAATGTAAATTTCCAATGTAGTATTACAAATGTTAAATTATTCTAAGTAAAAGTATATAATGTATATCGCAATACATTCCTTGAAGATCTTACAGATATTTTTTTTAAATATGTATAAAATGTAAAGAATATTTTATGAAACTGAAAATACAAATTGAAAATACTTGAATGCACTGAACAACTCTACTTTTGAATACAACAAATGTGGTATATTAAGATCCTAGGAAATATTTTCCCATCTAATACGTTCGTCAGATATTATACTCATCGTTGAAGCAATCGGCTTTGGTTATTAAAAAATGTGGCAAAGAACAGCAGGCTTTTTGGATAAGAAAGGTTGGTGTTCTTATTCTTTGCCTAAAAAATTCAATTAGTAAAATATCTCTTCAATAGTGACATTTCCTTCAATAGCAATTTTAGAATTGTCTATTTAACTCCAGTAAATACATTATTTAAGAACAGTTTTGTAGCAAACAAAGGCTGTCATAACTCAAACAATGTAACAAGAAAACCTTCTTTAACATCAGGTTATGATAGCTGAAATTAGGAAAGTAATAAAAAAAAGAATGCGTTTTTTCCCCTTCTAATGAAGAAAAAAAGTGCTAACGAGTGATGCAAGTGTCTAAAACAAAGCATTCTGGGAAAGCAAAAAACACAAGGACTCTCAGTAATAAAAGTTCATTGAAAGAACGGTTATATGAATAAATAAATATGCCTTAGCTTTTTTCCACAAAACTAATGTGCTGGTATTTATTTTTCCCTGTACGTGTGAAGAAAATTACGTTAAAAGGTTGTGACTTCATGCTGTTCTTATTCTTTTTAATCCAGTAATATGAAACACTCCGTGTGGCTTTTCGTGGAGTATTTTTATTTTTAAAATTAGAGGTTCAAGTATTACAAATATTTCACACAATTTACTTTTTTTAACTAGATGGTAATTAATATGATGCAATAATTAATTTTGTATATGTCCCAGTAACAAAAGCAATATGTACCGGCATACAAATAATAACCATTGAATGAATTTTTCTGAATGGACCATATCCCCTACCCAACAAAAACAAATTGAACCTGAGAGATATTTTTGGTTTTACATGACGTACAAATAAGCAAAAGATGTCATTTTACTTTGATCGTGGCTGACGAGAAAGAAAGGCTATTGTGTTGACGTTTGGGTCACACTCTTTTGCCGTCGAAGAGTCATATGACTTAGGAGGTATGGCCATCTTAGTCAGAGATAGCTACATTAAGATGGTCGCATTCCCTAGGTCACATGACTCTTCGAGGGCAAAAGGGTGTGTCTAAAATGTCTGCACCGCAGCCTGTCTTTCTCGTCAGCCAGGACTTCTTTACTGTTGTAGATTGTAAATGGTGTCTTGGGATCACCTACTCATTAAAACAGAACCTAAGTTTTCAGAGTTCAGTGGTGACCTTAAGTTTCCCCTTCGTACTTGGAATACAGTACCTCAAAAGACAAAAAATATGCATTCATTAGTATTCGATGAATAGAGTGGCAGTTACAAACTATGCTTCTGATTCTACAGAGAATTTTTTACTTTAAGCTCTAACTAGATAAATATATATATTTCTTTAACTGAAAATTTCAAAAAATAACTTATGAAAGACATAGTACAACAGAACTTTTTAGGCATCAATTTTTACGCAAGCTACTATACATTACGGTAGTGAAAAAAAAAATTCCTCAATCATTCAGTTTTCTCCAATACTGAATAAATATAAATCTATAAATTAATATAAGTGCCCCACTAAGAAAATTCGTAATTTTTGAGTTGAAAAGTTCATTCGTAAATTAAGCGACCTTTATTAAACTCGCATTAAACCAAATCATTTTTAAGTGCATCACTCTATTCAATTAAAATGATAAAATAAATTGAACGCTACTCAAGTAAATTGTTGAGGAGTACTCATCAACACCATTTATTGGCCTTAAGCTATTCCGAAAAGAAGCGATACTGTTGAAAAGCTCTTTCTAATCATCTTTGATAGGAATAAATGTTTCATCGTGAATAGTTAAGTTTCAGTTTGTGTATTTATGACGGAAGAAGTAGGCTTCAAAGCCTTAAAAATCTGACACTACTTTATGATCCTAAAATTTCTTTTGTTCTGTGAGTTTTACGACATAAAGAAATACAAAACTGAAGCACTGTAAAGAAATAGAAGCCAAATTAAAAGCCTACATAAATTGCTCGTTCAAACAGGAAAAGAATTTGCTTGGGGGTTTGAATCTTACATGAAGCTGTTGACACACCAGCCCCAAAATCCAACTAAGGAAATACATTACTTTGTTATTCTTGTTCAAGATCAAACTATTTATTCGCATGAATTGTGAGGATTTAGAACAGAATTAAAACTGTTAATTGTGATGAGCTTTTAGTAACATTTTTTTTCAGCATTACAGGTATTAAAAGTATCCACTGCAGACCACTTTATTATATCTCAGTTAAAAGTATTCATAAGAGAATTTTCAGTGGTTCAGAGACTGTATTCCTTTATTTATTCCTTAAGTTCAACAATCTCAAAGCAAAGGCATAAGTATACATCTCGAAGCAAACAAGCTTGTTTTGCTACGACACATTAGACTGTCATCATAATATACCTATTATAAAGCACTTAATTGTAAGAATCAGTGTTAGCATCCATACATCGGTCATGGCCAATATCCATACCTTCCTGGCAGTCAATGGCATTATTCGAGCTATTATGGCATAAGTCAGGTGACTTTCCACTCGATTACAGATTGGTCATGCAACGATTCATGACCAATCAGTAATCAAGAGGAAAGTTACTTGAAGCTCGTAGTCTGGAAGACGTCATGGAGTACCTAGGACGGTATGACGATTCCCCGTGTACATCGGTAATCATCCAATAATCACTCCCCTAAAAAATGAAGCTAGGTGAGATCATCAGCAGATATTGTAAGGATTCCGATTCCTCCGATAAGCCTTTGTCAATTTTAAAATGTGCATTTAGGCTGATATATTGAAGGACTGTGAGCAGTTTGTTGTGCTTCAAACATGAAACTCCGATAAACTGCTGTCTTCAAAACTTAGTTCAAACTTAACCCATTTGTGCCTGGATATTTTTGCGACTTTCTTCGATTTTTACTGATAACGGAAATAAGAGATATATTTCTGATGTCAACTTCTTGAACAAGGGGTGATTTCTTTTAAAATCATTATGCATAAAAATCGAAATATGGACATCCTACTTGTTCATGCTAAAACTTTTTTTTGAGTTGAGGCTCAATACTGATGAATAAAGGCTAGGAAAAATAAATAACGTTTTCAACTAATAGCGAAAATGCCGTCCCAAAAAAGGGACACTAGGCATAAATGGGTTAACAGCAGTACATCTTCTCAAAAAAGTATTTGAGTATAAGCAAAATTTCCTAGTTTGGATTTGGGAATATTTAATTAGCTTTTAAAAAACACAAAACTCGACAGAAATATGAAAAGTTCTAATTATGCATAACCGTATTTATTTTTAGGATACATAAATTTTAATGTAAGAAACCAACGTAGGGTGTTTGACTTATAGTTGAATACTTTTTTGAGAAGGTGGACACCTTATCTACAATATTTCAGTTATAGTTTAATTTTCCATAACTTATTCACAAACAAATAGCTTTTAGGGAAAAAGTTCTTGCCGGTGATTCAAACCTTTTTTCTGAGTGACTATAAAAATCTATCTCTCTGCGTAGATGTTAAGGATATTGGTTTTACAACCATGAGGTTTTTCTTTCCACGGAAAGTTGTAGTGATATTTTTACTGCCCTATACTAAACTGATCCGACGAGAAATGATTCATCAGTTATATCCGCCAATCCCTGAAACTGATCATAATCACTAGTTTGAATCCAACATCCGACAGTACAACCTTTGAATTCTTAAAAGACAGTCGTCATCCTACATAAAGACAACTTTAATTTGATATGACAGTTACGCTTTATACACTTCATTTTTCTCATTATACAGTGAAATTCTTACGAATAATAAATTGTGTAGCATATGAACATTAGTGAGTTATTATTACTGATTTGGTGTAATCCTTTATAGAGCACATGCATCAGTAAATTGAAGATAATGACTAGTATGATATCAGAAGCATTAAAACGACGTAATGCGGATAAATAGATAACTATTCGCATGTTAAACGTAGCGTCGAGAAGCCGCTTTTCAAATCGATTTGAAACAAGTGAATGCAGTTTCTAAGATCTCACACTAATGGTTCAGGAGCCAATTCAACTTACAAGCATCGAGAGGCTATTTATCTATATAAATAAAAACGAATATACGTGTGCCTGTGTTAGTTGTTTCGAAGTATGCACACACAGGCATGCGTACAAGAATTTCCGTTCATAAGCCATAAGGTTAAAGAAATATTATTAACGAAAGAAATAGAATGGCCCTGTAAAAAAGTGTAAGTCCTATACACACTAAAATCAATACCGGTCGGGCGACGGTGGTCTATAACATATATGCGAAATTTGAGCTCAATCGAATGCACCGTTTAGGAGTTATTGTGTTCACTCACAAACACACACATACATCTCTTAAAAATAGCATAAATGAATTCAGAAGACCTCGAAACGTATAAATGCATCAAAATCTCAGTTTTATTTTTTCATAGTTACAATATTTTCCTTACAAGATACATGTTCGGAAAGTAATAAACTGATCTACTGAATTTAGTTTCAGATAAAAAAAAAAATATTTTTTTTTATTATTTCATCCGAAAAATATTGTTTTCCATAAAGTTTTAAATAATTCATAAGATCATTCCTCTGATAAATATCTGTTTACACATGCACATTCGCATGGATGCATTAAGAAAATAAGAAAATATAAAATTGTTTAAACACTCCATCAATATTAAATAAATCATTTTATGAATGCAAGCCTGAAAAATGCCGCCTGAAAAATATTTTGTAGATAATCCTTTTTAATACCATTATTAAGAATTTCTATTTTCGTAGCCTCTTCTAATTGTTCTTTTCACCCGTTGATAATGAAACTTCCTTTTATGATAAAAGTTCAACAAATCTGAGAGTGTATTTTTTAAATTATCGCTCTGATACCAAGAATATAGCTAAGTATATTTTTAATTTTGCTTTAATAAGATGCAGTGGCTGTAAAAATAAATCTTAAAAATATTAATAAAATTGGTTTCACTGAAGTTTTATACTTATATTTTTATTTATAATTCAGCCTAGGTACTTAAGATGGAGTAATTAAAATTGAAGATACAGTAAGTAAATTATTAATTCAAAAATATTTTATCGAAAAGTCAGCGGGATTTTTTTTAATTGCATGCAATTTCAGCGCGTGTAATAATTGTATTGGATGAATTTTACTTTGAAACATCAATATTTTTTTTTTAATTTCAAATATATTTTCCGATTTTTTTCCATTAAAAGAAATCCTCTGCATCAAATGTAAATTAAAGATCAATTAATAAATGAAAGAGAAAGTCAGAAACTCGAAACTGCGGGTGTAAAATTAAATTAAAATGCTAGACAACACTGCTTTGTTTTCTAAAAATAATGACAGAAAAATACGGTATCAAACAGACGTTAGTGTATTTTCGATACCTTTCATAAATATTGTAAGCCCTTTAAAAGAACCTCAAAAATGGAATTTGAACCTTGTTTTAAAAACCTATTTATTTCTATATGCAATGCCTATGCTTATTTTAACATTATCAACGTAAATAATTGTTTAAGAAATATTAACTGTTTTTCTCCTATATAAAATTGAAGGTAGGGGAAAGGGTGTTAAAAAGGACACTTTAAAGAAAAAGGCAGAGTGTAAAAACTTTGTAAAATAACACAGTAATTAGTAAAATCAAAAGTCTTTCCGAAAGCGTTTTCTTTTGAATGTGTGTGATTCTATTCCAGATTTTCTTGTTTTTCCTGGCCCCTTCCAACCCTGTATACGGCAAAAAAACCTCCTAGCAATCCGAACTGATAACATGATCACTATCCACATCCATTAAATTCAACCATTTCCATAAAAACATGCAATAGTTTTTTGGTGCGCAATTTACTGTCAACATTTACGCTGCCCCCATTGAAATTCAACTTTTTTTACAGATACTGTACATGTTATGATTATTCTGTGCAAAATTTAACTACCAGAGAGATAAACAACATTCAATTAAAATCATGTGCACATTTTGAAGTACACTGTACATTGTTAATAGACAAGAAAAAAAATTAAAACTTAGTAACTGTTTTTCTTTGTAGGTTTAAATGTAAGTCTAGTTTGCCAATGATTTTTAGAGAACAATCGATGAAATGGCAAGCTTTTTTGATCTAAAGAATAATGCAAGTGCAATAATCTAAATCTATATTTTACAGCATACCGAACACTTCGAAAATATAATCAGCATCTTGAGAGTGTATACTCAACTTTTCCAGCACTTTGGTAAGTAACTTGCTAAATTACAAAGAAAACTCAGCCCTGAGTCGTTACTTTTACAGTTATTACTCTACAAACATAATAAATTTCTTTTACTTTCAGATCATAATCTTTTCATCTTTTTCTTAAACTTCCCATGCTCTTTATGACGTCATTACTTTGGAATATGGCATTTTTAAGAATGCTTACAAAGAGTTTTTTTTTAGAATCATCATATATTAAGAATACCGTTTCATGCAGCATAATAAGACAATGATTTAATGTAAGACAAATAAACTAATACATTCATTTTTCATTTTAACGTTTCTGTTTAAATATTTATCTACTTTTATCAGAGCTGTATTGTAAATAATAATTTTTGAAAGACATTACTTGTAGTCTTTAGTACGCTTTGAAGTACATTGGCCCCTATTTAAAAGCAATGCCGCATGTTTGAAGATGCAGCATGCTTGCAAAAACAAATTTAAATTAATGTGAAGTTTTATGAGCTTAAGTCACGTTGATATAGAAAAGGTCAAGAAGGACTAAACGTACTTGGAAAATACTAAAAGTGATTGAAAAAAGATAATTCATTGGGAGTCAAAATAAACCTATACGTTGCCAGCGAGTTCAGTTTGCCAGTAAACTACATAAGAGGAAAGAAAAAATATCTTTAATTGCACACATTAATAACGTCGAGTTAGGTTATAATCATTCACAATAAGCTCATAAAAATCTATTCATAGCAGATTAATATAAATGATCACATTGACATTATTTACTGCATGTTTCACACAATATTTTTCCTTGGAAGACTGACAGTCTTTCTTTCATCAACTGGTTCTGGAGACATATATTTTTAAAAATCCCTGAAATGAAGTTAAAGGAAGATCATTACTATTTCTATATTTTTAATGTAATTAATTGGCTGCATTTTATTAAAGCTTAAAAATTTTGAGCTTATAATTTGAGAGTCAAAAATCAATTCTTTAAATCATGCAGTTGCATTTCTGAGAAAATGATGTTTCTGTAAAAATTAAGCAGTTGAATCGCAGTTTATTATTTTATCAATTAATATATTCAATTTTGAGTGAAATTGAATTATTGAAAAAAAAAAGAAATTCCGGAAATGTGAGCACAGTAACCCAAACATTTAATTTTAAATTTTAAAAAGCCATTTCAAATCCTGGATATTATTTAATTTTTTTCAATGCACATGTCCTCTAAACAAATTGAAGCAATGGTCGTAATTCTAGAAGCATTTAAAAAACTGAGACTTTGAAGTACAGCGAGATACTTTGAAGTAAGTCAAGAAAATTATGTAAGTGCATTAATCTAAATCTATATTTTATAGCATAATGGGCATCTTTAAAAGTCTATACTAAACTTTTCAATTTACGAAATAATTTGGTAAGTAACTTGTCAAATTAAATGGCAATGTTATTTTCTAAAGCGCTGAGTATATGGGTGTAATATTACATAAATGACATACCGATATTAACTTCACCATGTAGATCAGCATAACTTACTTCTTTTTTAAAATCGCGTATATCATTTAGCTCTTAAACACAAATTCTCCTCAGGAATCAGTTTACAAGAGCAAGCACACTGACTGGTTGACAGCAGAGGAAAAGTTTTTATAAAATATATAATGCACGAATTCGATGAGAGTCCAACCTTTGCTTGCTGTTAAGTAGCACTGCCAGTAAATCATTCTTCTCTCTTATATTTTACTTTTTAAAAATTATTTAACTTTGAATTATATAAAAGCTACTGAAATTACGAAAATTTAATGTATTCAACTCACATGCTCGCTTACACAATTTTAAAATTTTTAATAAAATTGCTCTATGATAAAATTTAAAAAACTGGCGATAGTTGTTTTCTTGGTTAGAGACTAGGATCCCATAATCCACTGTTGAAAGCTGAAGTATCCCACCTGTGGAAAATTACTTGTACTCTAAACAGAGAGAAGATACCACCAGTTATAGAGGAAGATGCAAAGGACAGTATATATGCGAAACAAGACACCTTGAAACATTATCTGTGAATTAAACATAAATCAAAACAAAAATCAAATCTATAAATTGAATTTTTTGCTTCATGAGTAATTTGCTAAAACTAATATGGGCATAGGTTTGAATGTTAGGTTGCCCAACTTTTCCCTCAATGCAAATGATCACCACTTCAATCTTCGAGCAACTATTTCCTGCCTTTGATGCTCAAAATCTACTCACACTTGAAGCATTTTTAATGTAAAAATATCCTTTTTATCTAGCACAAAAATCATCATCATCATCATCATCATCATTATCTTCAATCAAAATTGTCACCACTGGTATAAAGAGGAATTTCTTCACTTCAGGAAGACGAGCTTACACAAACACATCTTCTTTTCTTACTTCTAGACAGGAAATCCTCTTCTCTGTGCTGGTGAAGGTAATCGATAGTTACAGTCCTCTGCTAACTCTTCCACATTCTGCTTCCAGAAGCAACAGCTGTATCATGGCAGGAACCATCAAAGACATCATACATGCTCTGGGATTGTTTTTTACCCATACCATAGTAAGCAGGTATGAGTAAATCCCATTATTTGGAAACCTAGAAGTACCATTCCTACTGTGAGAGCCTTGCTCTAAGTTTTATTCAGAAAGGATAAAAACTGAATTCCTGGCACCTTACTGTATAACTTGATCTGAATACAGGCATTCAGGACTTGTCGCATTATAATACATGCTTTAATACGCAACATTCAAAATAAGAAATACAAAATTTCAAGTTCATTTAATTTATTTTTTATAATCATGTTGCATTTTTTCCCAAATTAAGGGGAAAGATACTACACATGGTTATTTTAATTTTGCTGCAAGTTTAGGGGCGCTTCTGCTTGCCTCATGCTTGTTACTGAAAATTAAGCTCACTTAAACTGCTGCTAAGTTTTTCAAAAGACAACATCTGTTTACAAACTTTAAATACATGCAACAAAATATAATAAGCGGTTACTGCTCATAAGATCAAAAATTGCTGCAAGTTAAGGCGACAAATTACTATAAATTTACGATCCAGGAGCGTATTGGGACAAATGCATGAGTACTCCTCCCCAAGAGAGTCAGTATTGCCATCTATCTACATATAAAAGTAAAGTAGCGGCAACAAATCTTGCGCCTTCTCTCGAATTTCCGAACACAAAGCTTTTACTTTCTTTTTATGAAAAAAAACGATGATATCAATTCAACTAAGTTGTCTAAATGCACAAAAAAAGAAAACAAATTACCAATGTGAGCTGCAAAGCTTTATGCATTCAGTATTTCTGTAAGTGCTTTTAAAAAAAGTAACATATCAACGGTAACTCGCCTCATAAATATAAAAGCTTATAGTGAGAATGAAATGTTTATTCCTGCATTTCATTGAAAAGAAAGTAGTTATTAACGGATTTACAAATTCCGAAAATACTAATGGGAAAATGTGAACTGTCCCCTTAACAGAAAGAGCACAGCAGTTATCTACATCCTGATGCTTCCGATTAGGGAATTTATGCAGTAAGTATGAAAAGAAATGCTAAAAGCAATTTCAACCAATAATATATTCATACATAGTAGCCAAGTAAATCTTAAACCTAATTCGAAACACCGCGTTTCTCTAAACATCTTTCATACATCATTAATTATTTGTTTTCAGATATCTGTTTTCTTCAAATCTCATGAAATAATGTACAAAGTTCAAAAGTTCAAAATATGTTTTCAAAAAGTGCACGTATTCTACCTCTGGCTTACAGTTTCAGAGAATAATCCGAATAAAAGCTTTCATACGAAGAAAAGATTCAGCATTGTGATTTTTCAGTTATCATGCAATTCAAGGTAATTCATAGGAAATCGCTTTTATTTTACGTCAATTTTTTCTTTCATGGAATTTTCTCTAAACGAAAGTTCTCTTCTATTCTCCGAATATTTTTATGTTTTAGAAAATACCCGGTCTTACCGAAAAAGTGTTTAGGAAAGAAAATACACAAAGTACACTCAAAGTATTCCCTTCAAACGTAGTCTTAGATAAATTTATCGCAGTTTTTTTACTTGTATTCGTATTCAAATTCCTTCAATTTGCAAATGTATACTGCGCAACTGTTCTTGCAAATATCTGACAATAAAGACGATCGATCATATCATGTTTATTAAAAAGCAAGATTGTTTTCCTATTGTAACAAGAAGCGACTACTGAATTGTAAACATTGCTTTGCTTTCAATACGATACAGAAAATTTAAACAAATATTATTTAGATAAAAAATAAATTCATTGCAGATTTTTGGATTCTTCATAATTACGTAAAATATCAAAATATGTAAATAGAAAGAACGTGTGAGAATTAATCTGCTAGGAAAATCTTGTAGATTTTTAAGGAGTTTTTATTTAAATGTCATGGAAATTGTTACCAGAAAAATTACATTTTAAAAAGCGGAATTATTTCAGTTAAGATGCATTTGACTGTATGTCATGGCTTGTTCACGAAAGCTGATATTTAATACAGTTTTAAAATATTTCGTCGATACCTTACGTAAATATAATCGACAGATTTATATTTTAGTCGAATTTTTCCTGTCTCCAGTCCCAGTCTATGTATGGACTTCTACTGGTACTGATGACGATTGAAGTTTTTTCGTTCGAAATACGTGTAAACTTTGATATCCTACAATAAGTACCTTCAATGTGTGTTATTTTAATTATTTTAAACTGCTCATATTACCCCGAATATCATTTCAAAATGGCACAATTATTTGTTGTAGCAAGTTCAACTAACGTATAAGAGAACTATATTTTTTTCCTTAAAACACTCTACTCAACAGTAAGGGATAGCAAGAGGTCACCTTTAAGAATAGTAGTAGTTTGGGTCTACAGATGCCACCATTAATACATCAAAAACGTTAAAATATTTTAGAAACAACATGTTTATACTCTTTTGTTCTACTTACAACATGTTCTACTATCAAGTTTTTATACTATTTCAATAATATTTAATAAGAAGAAAATTAATAATTGCCATTTATATGTAAGAAAATATATGCTTTTTCACTACATACAAAATAATTTTTTTTTAATTTCATCTAAAATGTTTAGAAGAGTTTTAAAATCATACTACTACCATTAAAAAAACACATAAAAAAGATAACTTTTTCACAATTTTGTATTATATTTACGTTCTTTGACTTAAAAGAACACCATTTTAACGAAAAAATATTTTTTTTTGCTTGAGAGTTCCTCATAGTGGGAATAAGAGGGATTAGGTAAGCTTTTAATCACGGAAATCCTTTTTTCCGTGAGACGCTGTGTTGTTATTGTTGTTGTTATCCCCCATCAGAGTGATTAAACAGCTTTCGGCTGCGATCATTCAGGCAGCGTCCATTAGATGCTCGTAATTATGCTCAAGACATTCAAAAACCTCAGGGGGTGTAAATATGAATGCACCCAGCCAGGGGCGTAGCCAGGGGGGGATATCGGGATATATCCCCCCCCCGAAATGTTTGGATTAGTGATGAAATTCCGTCTATTTATACACCTATAAGTTCATATCCCCCCCCGAAAAATTTTCCTGGCTACGCGCCTGCACCCAGCATTATTTCCTTCAAATGTCTGTCCAACGCAAGGGGTAAATCTCGATACGATTTATAACCTCTAAACTATTGTTTCAAAAAACTCCAGTGCATATAGAAATTTGTAGTGAACAGTTCAGTCGGCCGGACGAAACACAAATTTTATTGGGTCAATTCGGCGAATAATATTCAGTACACAGTTCACAGAAATTAATAAGCAATAACACGTTTTACAACAGTCAGCTTGTAACAGAAGCCTTCTCATACGCTGTACTTCGCATTCAATGAAATCCTTGGATAGTCTAAAACTCGGTGGAAATTATCGAGGAAACCTCTCAGCTGTTCCTCAGGATACAACAATGATGAATTCACAAACAGCATTAATAAATAAGCTTCTCAAAACAAGCGAGAAGATCGCTCAGAAAAGCACATAATGCAGAGCCTAATTCAATGAACTCGGCGAGCATTTACTCACAGCAGAACTACTTTGGAGCGACCTACTCTTTTATACCTTCCACCGACTTTCGTCTAATTGTACTTTCCAGAAATCTCCAGTTCTTTGATTGCTTAATAGATATGCTATTGCATAATACAGGGTGTGTCACAATTCCCTTCCCGGTTTGAAAGGCTTATAAAGAATAATATATTACCAACACAACAACAAAGTTGACTTTACTGGAAAAAGAAACATTACAAGTTTTGTTTCACAAATAACGAGCTTCCTCGTCGTTGGATTGGTTGAAGTTCTGACGATGACAATCGCCTTCTTCCGTGGCCAACTCGCCGCTCTCCGGATCTGACTCCATGCAATTTTTTATAGGGTTACATAAAAGATCGCGTGTTCGTGCCCCCTATGCCACGTGATTCACAAGATTTATGCCAAAGGACCACAACTGCATTTGCTACCAGTGATCGTGACATGTTACAGAGAGTCTAGGAAGGGAAGAATTTCATCTAGACATGATATCTACTGCATCACGAAAGGTTCATATATTGAACATTTATAAAACAAAACTTGTACCATTTCTTTATCCAATAAAATCAACTTTGTTGCTGTAATGGTAATATAATTTTTTCATAAGCCTTCCAAACCCGGGAGGAAATTGTGGCACACCCTGTACTAATGCTAGTGGGTAATACCAATGGAAGACAGCAAAAATTAAAAACCCCATGAATAAAATCGCTCCAAATGTCGCCAGTCTTTTAAGAGAAATACCGCCAAGTTTTGTGCCAAAAATGTCCCAAAACTGAGGACAGCTAAGCCAATATTTAGCGCGAAACCACCAAACACTATGTTAAACAATGAGGAAACCCAAAACTCCCTATCCCGCTTTCTACTTTTTCTATTTCATGCAACAAAATGCTAATTTTAATTCGTTTATTCGGTATTTTAAGAGCAAACGAAATGCACGAGAAAAGCAGGGGGGGGGGGGGGCGTTTATTAGAAGGTGGCGCTTTTGCCGTATTTTACGGTAGTTTACTAAATTTACTTTAGTGTTACTAAATTTATTTTATGTTTCACGGGGAGCCAGTGGCTGAGACGATAACGACCTGTCCTCCTTTTCGCTTAAGCATGCGGTCTGAGTTCGATTCAGATTCATGCCTGGTTGTTTGTGTTCGCCCGGGGCCATCGTGATTCTACCAGGCCTGCTTGTGCACTCCGAAAGAGGATTACGTACGTTTCCCTAATTGGTTAGATTCGGCAGTCAGATGACGTATCTAAGTGCTGGAACCAATAAGTGAGCATCCGTAGGCCACTTTGGATAACTCATCGGAATGCACAAACAGGCCCGGTTGAATCACGATGGCCCCGGTTCGCCCTATGATCTGTAAATTTCCGTTCTCTGGGCTATTAAAAGCTTTCAATGTGTTGTCCACTTTCTTCAACGTGAATTTATAAGTAGGTTCTTGAAACCACGCACACAAGTTTCTGGTGTATTTTTGAACATCTATTTCCAAGCTTTTGTGCTTCGTTTAAAGAAGCGCTTATCAATCCTCGTCGCATAAAGTGGACAAAACAATGGAAGCTTTTTTACTAGCACAGAGAAAGGAAATTTAAACAACCAGGGTATGAGTGGGAATCGAACCCACGACCGTTTGCTTAGTCTATTGTTGTGGAGTAGGACAGGCCCTTAACCTCCAAGCCGCGGTGCCAGTCCCTTAAGCAAACAAGAGGCTCTATTCTGCTACGTTCGTTTAACCCATTTGTGCCTGGATATTTTTGCGACTTTCTTCGAATTTTACTGATAACAGAAATAATAGATAAATTTCTGATGTCAACTTCTTGACCAAGGAATGATTTCTTTTAAAATCATTATGCATAAAAATCGAAATATCAACATCCTACTTGGTCATGTTAAAATATTTTGTAGAGTTGAGGCTCAATACTCATGAACAAAGGCTAGGAAAAATAAATAACGTTTTCGACTAATAGCGAAAATGCCGTCCCAAAAAAGGGACACTAGGCATAAATGGGTTAAAGGCACATGGAACATAAAATGGGTCAAATTTCCGCATTTTCAAGTATAGGCCGAAAACATAGAACAGACAGACGATTCCATATATATGTAATCTGTTCCGGTTTATAATATATAAACACTCAAAATATGGCTTTTAACCCTTTGAGGTGCAACCCTTTCCCAATGCTGAAAAAAGGGCAGCCGTTGCCCTCGCTCGACTTAACTACCAGCAAGATGGCGGACGATCAAAACGTTCATCGCGTGCCACAGATCTAGAGACCCTTTTTTAACGCAGCTGGCTCTGCCGCACAGCCAGCTTCTTCAAAAAAGGGTCTCTCGATATGTGGCACGCGATGAACGTTTTGATCGTCCGCCATCTTGCTGGTAGTTAAGTCGAGCGAGGGCAACGGCTGCCCTTTTTTCAGCTGTTGGATATTGGCAGCTTTAGCCCATCCTGGCGAGCGCTTGGCTCAGAACTGGCACAACCGGGCAACCCTTCGCTCGTGCTGCTTGCTCATTTCCACACAGATCAGTTACGGGTTTTTATCTCAGTGTGATTCTTGCACAAATATTGAAAGTTTCAAGGTATATTAAGCCCTGTGCATTTTTAGAGTAAAAAGATTCGTTAATGTAGTGTTCAAGTTTAATTCTAGTTGAAAATTTCTAATTGTTTTAAATTGTTTTACAGTACATTGTTTTTAAATAAAGAAAAATAAAACACCTCCAGCGTGGTGTCTTTGTAAAATCCAGCGCACAACATAAACATGGTCCGTCATGCAGGAAGGTTTTGAAAGATTGTAAAGTCGATTTTGCTTCAACAAGTTGAATTAGTGCTCGCTGCTGTGCATATTTGTATTGAGCGTGTTTCTTCAACTGACAGTTTACAAGATGTCTGTTTCAGACGTAACCCTTTTAAACCGGAAACGTGGTTATATAAAAGCTCAGTTAACAAAGCTCTTTACGTTCATGTCGGAAGAGGATAAGGATTCCAACAAGTTAAAGGTTAAAGAGGAAAGCTTACAACAGTGCAAGTCAAAATTGGAGGAGCTTAGGCTCGAATATTACAGTTTATTAAAAGATGAGGAGCTCGAAATTATAGAAAGTGAGCTTTCAGAAATGGATGAGGATATTGATGATTTGAAGGTAAGATTTAAAAATGAATTAAAACCAAAGACTGTTTCTAATGCTTCTAATTGTGCTATTTCTAAAGAGGATAAAAATGACTTTCAGTGTTCGTCAATAAAACTACCCGATATTCCATTACCTATTTTCACTGGTAATTATAGCGAATTTCATAATTTCAAAGCTCAATTTTCAAGTTTAATCTCAAAGAACCATCAATTGACAAGTACGCAGAAATTATACTATTTGAAATCCGCTCTCAGGGGAGAGTCCGGAAATATCGGAACTTCCGACGATACATTTGAATCGTTGTTTAAAGCACTAGAAGAAAGATATGAAAATAAAAGAGCTATAGTAGATTCCCATGTTCAGGCAATTTTAAACTTCGAGAAATTTTCGCATGAATCTTATGGGGATTTGAGAAACCTGCTTGATAAAATGTTAAATCACGTTCGAGCTCTAAAAACTATGGGTTACGAAAATAATAACCTCTCAGAGGTTTTACTGATAAATGTTATACTTCAGAAACTTGATAAGGAAACACGCAAACAGTTTGAATTGTCTCTAAATACAACTGAAGTGCCTACTTGGAATGCATTTGTGTCATTTCTCGAAAAGAGATGCCAGATTCTCGAGAGTTTAAACAGAAATGCACCCTTCAGACAAAAAGCTCCGTCTGAACAAAATTTAAAATCTAAAACTTTAATGTTAAACCGTAATTCACGCCAAAGATCTTGTTTGGCTTGTGGTTCCAATGAAAAGCATGTCCTCTATAAGTGTTCTGCATTTTTGAATATGAACACCGGAGATCGTTTTGAACTTGTCAAGAAAAATAAAATCTGCTATAACTGCTTGAACTTTCATAAATTGAGTTCCTGTCAATCAAAATATAAGTGTTCTGTGTGCGGAAAACTTCATCATACTTTGCTTCACAAAAGCAAGTCAGAGTGCCCCTCCGCGCTAAAGGAATTGGAGACGTCAACGAAGGGGAGGGAGCATTTGAGTAAGGAATGTGAAAATGTGGTTCTATCCACTACTAACGAAGATGTTCAACGGAAAACGGTTCTGTTGTCAACAGCTATCATACTGGTGAGAGATTCACAGGGCATATTTGTTAAAGCTCGCTGCATATTGGATAATGGATCTATGTGCCATTTTATGAGTTCAAAATTCGCAAATGAGTTAGGATTGAAGAGACAGAGGACGCATGTTCCGGTTAGTACTATTAATGGCTCTTCTTTGGAGTTGAAATCAAAGGTGCAGACAACAATTTCGAACGAAGCCGGCACTTATCTTGAAACATTGGATTTTTTGGTTTTGCCCAGGATAACAGACTTTACACCATCTGGTTATTTGGATGTTGATATATCTAACATACCAACTGAGATTAAGTTAGCAGATCCAGATTTCTTTAAGCCTGGAGAAGTGAGCTTATTGATTGGTGCGGAAGTATTCTTTAACCTTTTGAGAGAGGGTAAATTTCGCCTACCAGATGATAATGCAATTATGCAAAATGCAGTGTTTGGTTATATCGTGAGTGGATCTTTAAAAAATGTCACATCTATAAATGATCAGTATTGTGGACTATCTGTACAAATAGATGAACTGGAAAACAAGATGCGCAGATTCTGGGAGATCGAATCTGTCGACGAACAATGTAAAGGGCTGTCTGAGGAAGAGGAATTCTGTGAACAGCATTTTCGTGACACTCACTATCGCGATGAGTCTGGTCGTTACGTGGTGAAACTGCCTTTTAAAAGAAATGCTGTACTGGGTGAATCCAGAGGAGTCGCAGAGAGACGACTACATTCGTTGTGGCGTCGTTTGAATTCAGATTCACAAATGAAAAATTTGTATGTGAATTTCATGGAGGAATACGAGTCTCTGGGACACATGAGGGAGATTTGTGACGAAGATTCTAAAAATCCCAGTTAATATATGCCTCATCATGGCGTGTACAGAGCTGAAAAATCGACAACTCCATTACGCGTAGTTTTCAATGCATCTTCGCCTACCTCGAATGGTCTTTCACTGAACGATATTCTATTAAACGGCGGTTTTATACAGGATGAGCTTTTTTCTATTATTGTGAGATTCCGCACTCATAGATATGCTTTCACGGCCGATATACAGAAGATGTACAGGCAAGTGCTAATTCATCCTGAACACAGAAAATACCAACGTATATTGTGGAAAACGGGAATTAGCAGTCCTGTCAAAACGTATCAATTACAAACCGTTACGTATGGCACAGCCAGTGCATCATTTTTGGCCACGAGAGCCTTAAAGCAACTGGCTTATGATGAAGGTCCTCAGTTTCCATTGGCATCGTCAGCTGTGCTATCAGATTTTTATGTGGACGACATTTTAAGTGGGAGTAGCAGTTTGAGTAATGCTAAAGAGATGAAAAAGCAATTAATCGAGATGCTTCAGCGATGCGGAATGGTTCTGCATAAGTGGTGCTCCAATAGCGAAGAACTTTGGGAAAATGCGTCCAGGAACAGCGAACGTTTAATTCAAGATCCTCTCGAGAACTCTACAAAGGCCTTAGGCATGCTTTGGAGACCTGTGTCCGACACGTTTTCTTTCAGGGTTTCCTTCAAATTTGATGATTCCTATACAAAACGAAATGTCTTGTCTTCAATAGCGCAAATTTTTGACTCCATGGGTTTGATTGGGCCGGTAACGACCAAAACAAAAATATTTATGCAAAGTTTGTGGACTCTTAAGGTCAATTGGAACGACACATTGCCTGAGAATGTAATCAGCGAATGGAAAAAGTTTATTTCGATGCTTCCAGCAATAGAGGATATTCAAATTCCCAGATACGTGGGATGTGAGGGACGAATAATTCTTCACGGATTTGCAGATTCCAGTTCCCTTGCTTATGGGTGTTCAATCTATCTACAGTGTGTCTCGGCTGATAATATCTCTACGAGATTAGTGTGCAGCAAGTCTCGCGTTGCTCCCATCAAGACTATATCCATACCGAGATTGGAATTGAGCGCTTGTGTTCTTCTTGCCAAGCTCGTGAATAAGCTGCTTCCTGCATTACGTTTGAATGTCGACAAAGTCTTCCTGTGGTCTGATTCCACTATTGCACTGGCTTGGATTCAGAAGTCACCGTCTGCCTTAAAGACGTTCGTTGCTAACAGAGTCTCCTGCATTCAGGACTTGACAAGTCAGTGCCAATGGAATCACGTCGCTTCTGAGCTGAATCCTGCTGATCCTGTTTCCAGGGGATTGTACGCTCATCAGCTGGTCCAGAACTCATTGTGGTGGCACGGCCCACATTTTTTGACCACAAAAACAGACTTTCCCAAGGACATTCCAGACATTATTGTAAACTCAGATATTGTTTTAAGTGAAATGAAACCTCAAAAATCTGTTTTTACTGCAATTCTCAATGAGAATGTGTTTCAGAGGGTTATAGATAGGATTAGCAGTTATGTTAAGTTAATTCGTATATTTGGGTTTGTTTACAGGTTCATATATAACTCAAAGAATCCTGAAGGGAAAATTGGCGGTCCTTTGTTGGCCAGGGAATGCAAAATTGCTGAGATACGGATTCTTAGGGGTGTTCAGAGGGAGGAGTTTCCCAGGAATTAAGAGCCATTCAAATGAAACTCTCTTTCATCTAAAAGTAAATTAAGGTTCTTAAACCCCTTTTTGGGAGATGATGAAGTTCTCAGAGTGGGAGGTCGTCTAAAGCATTCCAACTTGAGTTTTGAGTCTAAATTTCCAATAATTTTACCTCCCAAAAATAAATTAACAGATTTAATAATCAGACATTATCATTTAAAAAATTTACATATTGGACCCACGGGTTTGCTAAATTGTGTGAGACAAAAGTTTTGGCCCATTAATGGCCGTAACTTAGCCAGAAGAGTTGTGCACAACTGCATAAAATGTTTTAGGGCTAATCCAATTCCTGCAGAACAGCTGTTGGGAGATTTGCCATATGACAGAGTGAATCAGAATTATGTTTTCAACTGTACTGGATTAGACTTCTGCGGTCCATTTTTTATCAAATATAAAAATCAGAGAAAAGGCCTCTATCATAAAATTTATGTATGCATATTTGTTTGTCTGGTAACAAGGGCTATGCACTTAGAAATAGTGACTGACCTCACCTCAGAGTCATTAATCGCCACTTTAAAAAGATTCTTTTCGAGGAGGGGAAAAAGCTTAAAGCTCTTTTCAGACAATGCCAAGACATTTGTCGCAGCTTATTCGGAATTGCAGAGATTGTTTAAAATGGTTGAAAAACCAGATGAACAACTGGCAGGGTATTTGTCATCAGAAGAGATTCAGTGGAACTTCATTCCCCCCAGATCACCGAATTTTGGAGGATTATGGGAGGCGGGGGTGAAGTCCTTTAAATACTATTTGAAAAGAACTGTGGGTGACACCAAATTAACTATAGAGGAGTTCCTTACTTTGATAAATCAAATAGAGGGAATCTTAAATAGTCGACCCCTTACCCCTTTATCTTCTGATCCAGAGGATCTAAATGTTTTAACTCCGGGACATTTTTTGATAGGTCGCCCTATAACGTCCATACCCGAAATTGATTATACAGTAATTTCCGAAAATCGTTTATCTCATTGGCAGAGAGTCGTTAGGCTCACTCAAAACATTTGGAAGAAATGGTCCAATTCATTTTTAAGTAATTTACAGCAGCGTAGCAAATGGATGTTTACCAAAAACAATGTAGAAATAGGAAGTCTAGTAGTTATTAAGGAAGACAATTTGCCCGTATGTAAATGGCTCATGGGTAGAATTACTAAGGTTTTCCCAGGTCAGGATGGGAAAATAAGAGTAGTTATGGTAAAAACAAAAAACGGTACTTATAAACGAAGTGTCTCAAAAATTTGCATATTACCTGTAGAAAATCCTCCTGTAATATAGTTTAAATCTAAAAAAAAAAGTAATATATGTTTCAATTGTTAAAATATTGCATTGTGTTCAAGAAACAACAGCAAAAAAAAAAAAAAAAAAAAAAAATGTGTGCAGAAATGTTCATCTGTGAAGCCAAATATAGACTTTAGCACTTCTGTAGCTGTAATGAATGTACAATATTGTAAATTTTTCATCAATAATTTGTGAGTGTTCATGTAGATTGAAATTGAAATTTCAATGGGGGCCGGTATGTTGGATATTGGCAGCTTTAGCCCATCCTGGCGAGCGCTTGGCTCAGAACTGGCACAACCGGGCAACCCTTCGCTCGTGCTGCTTGCTCATTTCCACACAGATCAGTTACGGGTTTTATCTCAGTGTGATTCTTGCACAAATATTGAAAGTTTCAAGGTATATTAAGCCCTGTGCATTTTTAGAGTAAAAAGATTCGTTAATGTAGTGTTCAAGTTTAATTCTAGTTTAAAATTTCTAATTGTTTTAAATTGTTTTACAGTCCATTGTTTTTAAATAAAGAAAAATAAAACACCTCCAGCGTGGTGTCTTTGTAAAATCCAGCGCACAACATAAACACAGCATTGGGCAATCTATCTAGCTGTTCTCGCATTCTTCCGTTTTTCAGCAGATGTCAGTGCCTTTAAAAATAATCGTGACACTATTTTTACGGGAAATGACGTGCTAAAAATTAAAGGATTCTCGTGGAGCTATGTCACCCGCCACTACTTTTATAGAAGTGAAATCTATTCTTCGTAACTGGCAACAGTCCAAACGTCAGAGTTTGGTGTTTCCAGAGCGGGAACACTGCCCGTTAAAGGGTTAAATCCCTTGAACTCATTCTCTTTCATTGCACCAAATACTACAACCACCGTTGCCGCCTTTACTCCGCCCTAGGTCTCCCCTCTGCCTTCTCAAGTCCAATCTCAACCTTTATCTCTCAGGCTGCCACAACGCCTGTTGCTCGTCGTGCTCTCATCCTGTTCCTCGCTGCCATAAGCCGTTAGAATGATGTTCTCTCCTTCCTCTTTCGTTCTTCTTCGCTAAGCTTTCCCCCTTTGGAACATATCGAGACGACAGCCTCCTGGCTAAGGGTCTCAATCAACCAACCTCTCAAAGCTCAAGGATGGCTTTTAAAATGTAAACAAACGTGGTTTGTCTGCAATAAAGCTTTAGCTTTTTGCCTGTTTCTCAAAATGTGTATTTTGGATGCTTTGGTACGCTTTTCTAAAAATCTGTTTTAGGTAAACCGTTGAAACTTTCCAAAATTGTTTAACTAACTTATTTCTTTAAAAATACCTAACATTAGAGATCTGAGAGAAAAAATTTTGAAAATAATTGTTTAATTGTTAGGATTTTAAAGTTTTTTAGTAAAATATATTTAACTTTATTTCTTTTTATTTGAAATGAAAATCGCTTCTTATGTCTTTTGATACCATACCAAATTTTAACGTAATAAACTCAATAGTTTTTTTAGAAAAGAGTACCAAACTGACGCACTGTTCAAAAATTTTCGTTCTTATCAAACAGTTCTTAAAAACTAATTTATGAATCAAATCATTTTTTTTAATTTTATATGTAGACTATAATGTGTGCATATAAAGTGTACAAAAAATTGCATTTCTATTTCTGAGTAAAATACATTATGTTAAACCTTTTGTAAAACCTGCTTCTTTTTATTCGTCGAGATGTACCACATATCCTTAGCGAACGTTTGGATGTGTGATATCAAATTGACATCATTCGCAACCTGCTATCGTAATTTGGTATTCTGCAAAGTATGGTAGAGCTTTAGGTACAGATTCTCTCTACCGAATGTTTACATTTAGCATACGTTTCGAATAACGTCACAATTCCGAACGTTCACTTAAACGAACACGCCAGGCAGAATAGAGCCCAAGTCCGACAAAACATGTTCCAAATCCAACAGCAGCAACAAGGTACCGATAATTTTGTCAGTGCTGTATAAGCTTTCTTTCAATACTCTTTTGAGCTTGACTTTTGAAACAAACTTATATATACTTAACACAAAAATGTTCTAAATGTTCACGAACTCGAGAAAATATTTTATTCTTTTACTACATAAAATTATTTGCTCAAAAGTAATTTAATAATAAAACGATATCTTGACTTCAAAATTGTTTAGCATACAGCATATGCGTATAATATGAATGTTTGAATTTTCAAACTTTTTTGAAGCATTTTGTCTTTTACCTTTCATTTTTAAAGCTATACTTTTTAATTAGTAATACACTAAGTTATACAAGTTAGAACTATTCTTTCTAAAGCTCAATTGAATAAATATCTAATGTAATTATTATTTTCATACATTGATATGTATTAATAACTGTTTAAAAAAATCTTTCATACGGTTTATAGGTGCTGACTTTTATTTCAGTGGGAATGCTACGCCATTTTGAATAGTATGAATTGCATTTAACTCCTGTCAGATGTCAAATCTTAGAAAATGGGTGATGGTTCGTAGAAAAACACGCACAATAGAGTAGACGTCTTAACAACGTGTTCGTCTTTCAATGCAAACGGAAGAACACAAATTCTAGAAAGAATTTTAAAGTGGATAAGGTATAAAAAGAATTTATTTTCAAAACCATTTTGGAGTTTTTGAAAGTAAAGAATAGAATATATATATATATGGGTAATTCGATATGGAAACTTCTGAGAGATTGAAGCTTTCTGTTACTTTTTGTTCCGATAAATATTTGCATTTACTTCAGAAATCTGTAATAAAATATTTTTCTTACAGCGAGAAAAGTGTTGGAATTGATTTCTGTAAATAAAAATAATGTCTGAATTATTTCTTTTTCCTTCTGAATACATACAAAAGAAAAGTTACGTAATCAGTTACAAGTTCGAATTACATTTTTACGATATGGAAACACAAAATTTCAATTTCGAACTGGAAATGTCAATTTTCTAGATTATCTACATTTTGTATTTACTTTCACTGGCTAAATTATAGTAGGACGTAAAAGTTTTGAGGCGATAATGGTGTTGTTGGTTTTTTTTATTTGTGTGTGTGCTAACTTTTTCTGTAAGAAATTTCTTTAATATGTAAATTAATATTTTAGAGCTTTTGTTCTCCTAAATGGTGCGAAACAAATAGTATGCGTGAAAATTTGCAATTTTCAAAAATACCATCGGTTAATTTGAAAACCTTAAATCAGAAGTTTTGAAACGATTCAGTTCTTCTAAACATTTGTTGAAATTAATCGTCTTAATTTAACGAAATAAGCAACATTTAGTATATAGTTGCATATCATTTGGCTTTGAGAACTGAAGTCCATTGTCTGCGCATGAAATGAACAAAGCTCTCTAAGGTGGACTTATGGAATTTTGCCCATTTCAATTACAGATCCTAAAGGAGATCTGCCTTTCAAGAACACTTCCGCATCCCGATTTTTCTTCTGGTGTTTTTCCAAAGATGTTCAATTGGATTGAGGTCAGGTAATTAATTCACCAGTCCAAAACTTTAATTTTATTAGCTGTAAGCTGATTTTTTACTATATCGGAGGTGCGTTTTAAATCATTATTCTGCTGAAACATCCATCTACGAGGCATCTTTTTTCCCGGAAGCAGGTAGTAAGAGATATTTTAAAATTTTTTTATGAACATTTGGATCCATAATCCCATCAATGTGTACGAAGCGTGGCTGACGAGAAAGACAGGCTGCGGTGCTGACATTTGGTCACACCCCTTTTGCACTCGCATGTGACTTAGGAGGTGTGGCCATCTTGGTCCGAGATAGCCACAGTAAGATGGCCACACCCCCTTGGTCGCGTGACTCTTCGAGAGCAAAAGGGGTGTGACCAAATATCAGCACCGCAGCCTGTCGTTCCCGTCAGCCACGGTACGAAGAGAGTGACCTCATCAAGATGGACAGCTCCGAAGATCATTACTGCTGATAGGTTTCCTTGCTTTACTGTTCGACTTTGGTACCGTACCTAGGATTCATTCTGGTGCCTTTTGGACAGCGAATATAACGTCGGGCATCATTTCCGAAATCTCTATTCATCGCCCCGAGTTTTTTTTTTTTTTTTTTGGTTCACATTTCGCGCTACTTAACATGTAGCAATCGGATCTTCTCATTCTTTTCCCAGATTAAGGGTGTTTTTTGCCGGAAAGCCGAACAATTTAGAGGTATTCATGTTGTCTTATACTCGTAAAAAGGTGCCTCGTGGATGGAATTTTTAGCAGGATCTCATTTCCAAAATGGTGAAAAATTGGTTCAAGTGTTGGTGGACAGTGTCAGTCACCTAACCTTGATCGTATTGAACAGCTTTGGGAACGCATAGGAAGAAAAGTGGCAACACGGAAACATTCATCAAAGTATTATAGATCAAAATGTTTATAAAAATATTTAAAAGATGACATGCTGCCTGATTCCTGTAAAAAGATGCCTCTTGGGTGAATGTTTCAGTAGCATAATGATTTAAAGCACACCCCCAAAATGGTGAAAAATTAGTGTAAGGGAAGTTGGGGTACAATGAAACAAATTTACTATTCTTTTTTCCTGTTCACATATTTGAATTTACAAAAATAAAATTAATGGACACTTTTAACCTATTCTTTTCCTCATCTAAATGAATTTTTATGAATTTGTAAATAGCATCTTCATACTAAGCAGAAGGTGAAGGTCGACAGTGTTTCATTGTACCCCATATACTCAGGGCACAATGAAACACTTAATAACACTACACGAACACTTAAATGAAATGAGTCAAAATTCTAATTTCAGCGTATATCTTTTACGTACATATATAATAAATATTAACAGACATAAATATGAAATTTAAATGAAAAAACAAATTTAATTAAACTGTTATAGCTTGAGAGGAAAACATAATACTTTTATTAGAGGTTAGTCTATATTTTTTCATTTTATATTAAATTTACTTATATCAAACTAAAAATTAACTTTTATGCTTCCCTTTCTGTACTACTTGAAGGAACAGAAGAAGGTAATTTTGATACAATTAGTTTTTTCAAAAAAGGTATTTCCGAAGAATGCACAAATTTGAAACTTGGACTTACTCGTTTTAGGTACAGAACTTCGTATTCCGTTTGATTTGAGTTTATTATATTCCCAACAGAGCACATTTCTCTGTAAGTTCACCTTCCTTCATTAAAATATAATAATTTAGAATGATACTGCTTGTGTCATACAATTTATGTGAGACTAACTCATAATTTGTGCTGTTTGGATTTTAGTTGAGAGACGATCTGGATTGTCAATATCTTCAGAGTCTGAAGAAGATGTGACACGATTTAAAAACAATTCTTTGTTAACTTTATGTGCTCTATAGAGATCTGAATCTAAATATTTAATCGTAACATCTTTAACCCTTTGAGGCGCAACCCTTTTTTCAGCATTGGGCAATTTATCTAGTTGTTCTCGCATTCTTCCATTTTTCAGCAGATGTCAGTGCTGTTAAAAATAATCGTGACCATTTTTTATGGGAAAAAACGCGCTAAAAAGTAAAGGATTCTCGTGGAGCTATGTCACCCGCAACTATTTTTATAGAAATCCAATCTATTCTTCGTGACTAGCAACAGAAAAACGTCAAAGTTTGGTGTTGCCAGAGCGGGAACACTGCGTGTTAAAGGGTTAATTTAAGTGAATGCATTCGCCCGGAGAACAATGAAACATGCTCCATTGTACCCCATCTACAAGTGTTTCATTGTACCCCAATTTGAATCTACAAACTAAACAAATTTTTACTAATTCCTAATATTTGTTTTTTTAATTCTGGCTTTGAAAGTAGGAAGACCACACCATAGTGATCACGATATTTGAAAAATAAACAATTATAGATATGAAAACATGGAGGTAAAAAAAATTACTTTTAGTAACAAAATTTACTTTCAATCGTGAAAATCCAATAATTTTCTATATCTCTTGTTGTAAAAATGTGATTGTCTCCGAATCACATCAGTAAATGGAACATATATTTGTATAATGTGTGTGTGAGTTTCAACTTTCTGTGACAAATCCTACTTATTTTTGATAGTATGTTTCATAGTACCGCAACTTCCCCTACAGGTAAGAAAATTAAAGTTTTGGACTGGCCAAATCCATCACGTCGCCTCAATCTAAATGAATACCTTTGAAAACACATCGGAAGAGAATGTGAGACTCGGAAGTATTATTCAAAAGCAGAACTTCGGGATCTTTAATCGAACACTTACTAGGTTCACCGCAAAAATCTCTTAATTCCATGCCCATAGAATGTGCCGCAGTCATCAAAGCAAAGGGATGTCAACTACATACTAAATGTTGCAGTATTTCATTAAATTAAGACGATTAATTTCAACAAACGTTTAGAGGAACTGAATTGTCTCAAAACTTCTGCTTTCAACATTCAAATTAATGATCGTATTTTTTTAATTACAAATTTTTACACGTATTATTAGTTGTACACCATGTAGGAGAACTAAAGCTACAAATTACTAATTTAGATCTTTAAGTTATTTTGCTTATGGAAAGTATTTTAACAAATATAACCTCAACAAAAAATCATAACACTAACTCGTCTGACTGCAGATAAATTATCTGATAGCGACTCCCACTTTTTTCTTACAATAATATAAATTATAAAAATAATCAAACGAGCTCTCTAAAAGTTGGGTTACTAGATAGATTTTGTATTCCAGAATTTGTTTTCAACTTTCATCATCTGAACGTAGTTATTTATACTGATTGATAATACTTTTTTATTGGTCTCAACTATTAAATATTTTGAGGGTTGATTTAAGAATTTTCATAAAGGTATACTATTTATGTAAATCCATGATGAGATAAAATGCGAGCAATGAATCCTTCTGATATACAATTGTGCAAGTGCTTCTAGGAGTTAAAAACATTCACAAAACTTTTTGGGCTAAGCGCGGTTTAGAAAATCCTACATAAAACGGAACATATAATTGATTGTTTAAAGTAAAGCTTTTACAAATAAATGGTTGATAAAATGATCTGGCTTGGCAAGTTAAATTATTTTAATTTAATCACTATACATTTAAATTATCAGTTTGCTTGTAATATGAAGAGTTAATTAAATTTTCGATGAAGCCGTATTTTTACGTAAAAGTTAACAGAACAACTGGCACGGTGACTGAGAATTCCTGCGCGGGAAGCCTCCTAAGCTCTCTAACATCAAGGGAAATTTCCCGAATTCTCAATAGCCAGTTCTGTCCGAAATTAACGCATATAATAATTGACTTCCGGCGATTTGATTTGTCTCGTTAGCCTCAACGTATGTAGATGAAAACTCATGAAGATGGACATTTCTTAACATCGATTCCGAAGCTCTACAAACATACTGGAGTTAAGATTAGTATTCGCTAACCTTGGACATTAAGGTATGCATGCTCAAAGATTTAATACTGAAAGATTGAATTTAGAGTGTGTCAACATTTTCCGGTAGATGTGAGGACAAACCAAAAACATCGGTAAAGACCGAGAATTTTGTTATATTATTATTCATACGAACACAAACGCTGGAGAATGTTGACAGTCAAAGATCAGGTAGGGTGGTAGTACAAATCGAACAATTGCTACTAAATAAATGTAATTGTAAAAGCAACGTACTTTAGTGGAATTCAATGCGTCACAGCACTTGTAATTGCTGCTATAAATATGACTGTACGCGTCAGTCACGTAATTTACGTAGAAAAGAAAAATCGCTAATGATCTAGAACGACTGTTACAAAATTGTAATCTTGTTTTCCCGCATTAATATGTGTTTGCTGGAAAGAGAGTTGTACATTCTTCCAAGTAAATTGAGTCTGTGACCCTTTGACCTCGGCGAACGTTTTGGCGGCAAAAAGAGAGTTCTCGAAAGTAGTGGAATTTTGGCATATGTCAGTTAGGCAAGATGTTACGAGAAAACTCGAGAAATATGATGTCAGGACCTTTAAAACGTCACATCCTATCTATAAATAGACAGGAAATCTATGAATAGAGAGTAGTCTCTCTTGCTATCGAATTCAGTGTCAGAGACCACGGATACAGAGTGCAGAGCTATACAATTGACATTGTGATTCGAATTGTCATGACAGTTAATGATTTCCCGTTGCATGTGTTTCTAAATTCTGTATTTTTGTGAGATATCATTGCTTCGATTCGTCAAATGAAGTGTTGTATTCACTTTTCGAGCTTGTTGGACTATTTTAACATACACCAACTATGAATATTTCGCAACAGTACTGTTCATTTATTTGCATGTGCTGTCCCTTAAGCTTTCTGCTATTGTAGCATATAATATTATTGTTTCGGCTTTCACATAAATCATATCAGATATCTAAAAAAAAGATTTTGCCGTTTCACGAGCGCATGCATTTTTAGTGCCATTCACTTCAAACAGAAACTTTTATGCCATTTTTTTTTTCTACCTTACTAAAGTTCGAGTTTAGGGTTCTAAACGTACCGCGTAGTATTCAAACTCTTAAAATTATAAAACTTTCTGGTTGAAATTAGTCGTGCGTATACAAATAAAAAGAATCGTGATTAATATACATAAATGAAAAAGCTGCATTCAAGCAATAAAAATATTTTTATTTGGCACTCATTGCCAGTGCATGGTCAATAACGGCCTTTGCTTGTATGAGAGACTGCGTTATTTCGTGTGTGTTCGGAACATGCACCAATCGACTATGTTGATGCTGACATTCACTGAAGAATGTGGACAAGTTTTTCATCTTTCACAGTAACACACGCATACTCATACACAGTGTCCTAAAAGGAATTACCTGTTTTTAAAAATGAATAAAAAACAGAATTATTAAAATAATTCTTGCTGGAAACTGTGTGGTGGAGTTCTTTTGGAACATTTCATTATGTTAGTGCAAAATCGTACCGTCAGATGGTACTGTGACTACTGCATTTAGCAACAGTAGTTGGCAATCATATGACAATATTCACAAATGTCCTCCATTCATCTTTAAATCCGCAGGATTTTTCCTTTGGGACCATTTAAAGGATATGGTTTACTGCCAAAATCCCACCTCGCTTGCGGAGATGCAGCAATTAATCTGTGAAGAGTATGCAGCCACTTCGTTAGAGACGTTGCAGAAAGTGCATGCTAATTTCATTCTGACATGTAATTGTGATGAATAGGAGACATTTTGAGAATACTGTCATGTAACTGCAAACCACCACTATTGAATCTACTAGCCGTAGCGCCACCTGTCGGTAAGATGTTATTGAAGATAATGAAGTGTTCCAAAAGAAATTCCAAACATCACACATTCGTTTCAGAAAGCCCTTTTTTAATGCCTTTATTCGTTTGGTTTTTATTCGTTCTTAAGAACAGGTAGTCCTTTATGCTGCGCCCCGTACATATACATGCGTGTTCATAAGATGTTCATTATAATTCATTTTATATTCTACATTATAATATATTATTACTTATGATGCATTCATTGTACTTTCGAAATGATTTTTCATAAATATTAGGTATGACGGAAAGTAATGTCTTTTCTTTATTATTCAAGCAAGTAAATTTTTAAAAAAGTTTTCAATGACAAAGCAGTTGTGTCAAAGTAATGGATTCATATTTGTTACATTTTAAAGCAAGACTTGCATTGGAAACTTTTTTTTCACACTGTTCTGGAATTAGTTTTCAGGTTTTCGTGTGTGTTACATTTTAGAAGAAAGTTTTTAGGGATACTTCTTTTGTGCTTTGAGATAGAGAGGGATATGTGAAAATAACGTTTTGGGAACCCTACCCCCATAGGTTACGAATTTTGGAAAATTCTCTCTTATCGAGAACCTATGTTAAAAACCTGACATACATGCCATATTTCGCATTATTAGTTTCGGCTAGACGAAATTTTGACGTACGAAAAAACGACGTTACGTCCCCCTAATATATTCTGTGCAGATATTTGTACTCTGAACATAAATGTTTCTTTTTTAAATTCAAATAACATGGAAAGCAGTTTCAGAAAATATAATACTAGAAATACTTACTCATAGCTAAAATTGAGTTTTACGGTGAGAGCTGTATTCCGCTTTCTATTCATATATACATGTAGAGGAAATTTACAAATCGTTATAGGTACTTGGGATTTTCATCTAGCTTAAGCCATATAAATTTTAGTCAAAAAGTAGGCTATAAGTTTCGAAATGGGAAAAAAAATTCACATGTTTTTTTCATAAAACTAATTTGAATCTGTGATTTAAAAACTAATAAGTTAAATAAGTTAAATAAGTTTTATTAAAATGATTTGTTTTCACGGACTATTTTTTTAATGTGTGTGTGTGTGCGTGGATCCGAATTTAAAGTAGTTCTTTCAACTGTGAAAGAATGTGCAAATTTGTTCTGTTTTCTATTCAAAATATGCAATCTTGAATTATTTTTTTCAAATCAGTAGTTTTTGAAAATAATTTTAAAAGATATTGTTTAGAAACTACTTAAAAATTGCATACGCTTCCAGCTTTCTCACGCGCTCGTGTATTAGCTCTGAATATAGTCGAACATGTTTCATCCTGTGCTAGAATATTTGAAATACCTATGAACTGGCAAGAGATACATTATCTTTATTGTAATATTTATCTAACCTTATCACAGTTCACGTGAAATCGATTAAATCACTTTCGCATACCAAGGAGCGAGAACAACGGTTCTTCTCGAAATACTTCTTCCTTTAAACAGAGATTAAAATGGCGTTTCTCTAACTAAATGCCTGCTTTCAAAATGTATATAAATTTTGTACTTCATACAAGATCACATTACAGTCAAAATAGTATATATCTATATACACTGATGTCTGTTAGAATGTAAGTGTGTGTGTGTGTATTCGCTCTAGACGCCTGGACCAGTCGTCGGATTCAGAACAAATTGGTACACTGGTGAAATAGCACAAAAAAAGGCTATTGCTGAAAAAATATTAAAATTGTTAGAGTGTTCATTATTTTATGTTTTGTCCCTTTTTTAACATTTTTCGCTTATTTTATGTTCTCGCAAGCTCAATTTTCATTCTAAAAATGTTTCTCTTATCATCGGAAAGTTCACATAATGCCTTTTCAACTGAGCTTTGCTTGAGCATAGTAACTAATTTTTTGTTATTATTATTATTTTGATTAGTTAAAATGTCGCCAGAAAATTCCAATTTTTAAGAACTGAAATCTATAAAACTTAATGAGAATTTATTTCTCAACATACTGTTTCAAAAACTAATATAATAGAATGGACATTTTTCTAGCTACTAATTGTTTCAAATAATGATATTTAATTTCTTTAAACGAAGACACAATCTAAATTGCAGATGTTTCAACCTTGTGACTGTCTTCCTTCTTCAGAATGAGTTTAGAGAGCTACCGCGGAACGGCTTTTCTTGCCCGCCCTTTCAACATTGTTCTATCCTTCGGCCGGGGAGAGGGGTATGACTAAGTGAGAGATTAATATTAGATGATTGTGCACTGTGTGAGAGAATAATAAATGCTTCTTTCCATTAATGGTAATATTTTCTCTTTTTTCATTTATTTAGGAAGCAAATAGTAGGCTTTATCGCTTTTTTACTTTTCTTTTCATTTTTTAAAATTGCTATTTTAAATTGCTATTTTATGATCATCTTTTTAATTTATTTATGGACTATTAATTGCGTTATTGTGTATTTAATTATTAATATTGAAACTTAAACAACCGGAATTTAGATTTTTATTTATTTATTTATTTTTCAATTTTAGGATAACAGGAACTCGCGATTTCCTTGAATTACTTATTAATTAAAAGATTTAGTGTTATTTTTGATTAGCGGCTAAACGATTTTTAAAAAAAAAATTTTAAGCTGCATTTCATACAATGCTTGAAGAATTTCGTATAAGTGCAGATAATATTTCTGAAAGCCATATTTACTTTATACATTAGCGGCTGCAATGTATCGGCTTATTTTAAAAAATAAGCCGCGGGACATTTTTTCTGCAAACTATGCCTTAAAGCCTCACACACATGGCTAACACCGGGCTTCGCAGCTAGTGTTGCATAATCAGAAATAAAACAGATTTCATCGATTTGCATTATAGAAAATGTAAATATATTATAAAACTAAATATATTTAAAAGTCCAGGAACAGTTTCTTATAATATAAATTAATAAATGTAAAATGAGAAATAAAATAAACTTGATTGTAGTTTGAAGATTCAAGAACTTTCTTTTAATTCAGTGCTCTAGCATTTTTTAACCAAGATGTACTGTCAATTGAATATTGAAGTGTAATACAGACAGAATTTTTACCATGATCTTTGAAATGAAAAGCAATAGACAAAGCGTACCATGTACTCTAAAATAAATTTCATGAAATGAAATCCAACATGTTTCATGTAGAAAGAAACATATCAGAAAAGCATAAGTCCCTTGAATTAAACATTAAATATATTATGTGATATCTGCTTTTTGATTTTTCAAGAAAGGATTATAAAACATTCATGTTTTGAAGTGCTCAAAAGTCACTTACTTAAATAGCACGCTCTTTTAAACAACGTTTTTTACGCTTTTTTAATACCTCAAAGAAATGATTAAAAATGAGCTAGAATACAGATCTACGATATAAAATGTTTATGTAATAACTTACTAAAACCTTTTCCAGGAACTTTTATTTTACACATAAATTCGAAGGCTTCGAGAAAGTTATTGGCTTGATTCCAGCTTTATTTTTAAATTGTTTTTGTTATCGACTGCCATGGGAAAAATGACAAATGTACCAAGTGTAAAAGACTTCTTACCCGAGATTGAAAAAATGCTTTTTTTTTTTCTCAGCTCATTTGTTGCTGAGTAACATTTTTAAAACTTTGGGGATGATAATAAGATTTTAAATTTCAAAAATAATTAAATGTGTAGCATAGATTTAATCAGCATAAAATTAACTTTTTAAAAATTTTATAGTAAAACGAAAGTATACAACTATGTTAGGTTCAAACTGACACGCAGACTTAAGAAAAAGGTCGTTTTACGTATCTGCGAGTATGTTTTCTATCATTAGTAAAGCAAATTTTCTCTGAAGGGTTTATGTCTATAATGCATATTGAATTCGAACATGTTTTTAAAGTTGTTGAACAAAATTGTTTCTTAATTAGTAACTGACTTTATAAAATGTTAAAAACAAGTCAATATAAAAGTTTTCATTAGTTTTCAAAAATAGTAAATGTCTCACAAACTACTGAAAAAACTATCTCATTTTCAAGATTTAAGACAAATTTCAAATTTTAAGTCATCATTTCAAAAATAATGCACGTGTTTTATTTATTCTTTCAGAACTAATTCATAAAGACCCAAAAATAATGATAAAGTTTAATTTGGATTATAATCATTTTAAATGAATTGAGAATTTATAGATAATTATTCAGAAACTCATAACTAATTGTAAATTCTGAATCCATTCAAATTAGCATAGTTCAAAACCAACGACAATAATTGTTCGCTCAATTCAAATTATTTATTAGAAGATGTCAGCAGCCATTTCTAAATATTTAGTTGTAAGAGACTCTGCGAACTGGATTAAAAGAAAAAAGGCCGATTATATCTTTCCAATAGGATGAGTACGGTATTTTTCCATCAGATGAATGTGGAGCACACAGCACTATTCCCGTTCTTATTTTTTATTTTTTTATTTTTTAAATTTCTAAGGCGAGATATACCCACTTTTAAATTAAATTCTATGTTCGTCCCTTTAGTCACAATCAATTTTCGTACAACACATTTAAGTGCTGGAGTATCCCCTAAAACCTCAATTTCTTCAGCTTTCATTGTAGCGAAGGAAATCTTGTTCCACAAAGAAAGCTCACAAGATATCCTATGAAGGAATATGATTTGCACTCAAAATTTTAAAAGTAAAATAACCCTCGAAATAATTTAAATTCGTGTATATTTATATAAATCACAAAAATACCATCTTTATTCTGCAATAATTAAAACTCAGAATATCCGCTAGGTTTCAATTATTTTTTCTAACTGAGCATGTCTAACTCTGCATCTAAAAGATGTACTTCAAAAATCGTTCCATGTTCAGTCCAGCTCTCCTTAGTACACTTGGGCTATCCGAAAAGAGGAGGGAGACCTTTTAGTGAGTTCTAAGACTTATCCACGTTACATCTGGAGAAAACTGTCCAAAATTCAGACAATTAGCCAGAAATCCATGTAGTAGACCACAACCATGGACCTTCACATTTCATCCATCTACCAATCTTCAAATTCTTCATAAAAAGTACTTCGAAAGTGGCGTACTACATGTTAGGTAACGTTCGAAAGTTTTGGTTCAACATCAAATTTCAACGTCAAGTCTTACAAGCCTTTAACGCGCAGTGTTCCCGCTCTGGGAACACCAAACTCTGACGTTTGGACTGTTGCCAGTCACGAAGAATAGATTTTATTTCTATAAAAATAGTTGCAGGTGACATAGCTCCACGAGAATCCTTTACTTTTTAAGCACGTCATTTCCCTTAAAAAATTGTCGCGATTATTTTTAACAGCACTGACATCTGCTGAAAAATAGAAGAATGCGAGAATAGCTGGAGAGATTGACCAATTCTGAAAAAAGGGCAGCCGTTGCCATCGCTCGACTTGACTACCAGCAAGATGGCGGACGATCGAAACATTCATCGCGTGCCACAGATCTAGAGACCCTTTTTTGACGCAGCTGGCTGTGCCCGGCACAGCCAGCTGCGTCAAAAAGGGTCTCTAGATTCTGGTAGTTAAGTCGAGCGATGGCAACGGCTGCCCTTTTTTCAGCATTGGGAAAGGGTTGCGCCTCAGAGGGTTAATTCACGGTCTCTATAAATGGTCTAAAAATTTGTTCTAATCTCTACACAAGAATGATTTTATGAATTATATTTTGGCCTGGACATATTTTTTCCGTCACTAGAATGATGAGTAAGTCAGTGTCACCGAATCACGGACAGCTTTCCTTGCCCGGACTGCAGGCGAGTTTTTCACGGACTGCAATGAAATTGTGTGTTTTAAGAAAATAATAATGATTCGTCTTCGAAAGACTTCTAAAGGCATCCACCCTTTAAAAATTGTCAAAGATTACAAACACTCGAAATATTCCTGTTCTGAAATTAAAGCGCATCCCTGCTGGGTGGGGGTTACAACGTCACATTCTGTTGTTATCTGTCAACTGAACCTGTTGTCTTTTTCATTTATTGTCTTATCCGGTTTTTCAATTTAAAAATAAAAAGTTTTATTTTGGTAATGAACGTTTTTTAAGTTAATTAATTAAAACTAAATAATTCATGTTATTTGTGATGAAAGAGTGGGTCATTATTCTGTGCTTTAGTTTTCTAGTTGAAGAATAAGTAGGTGTAAACGGGACGTGTTTATTCGTTAATCATGCTAGAATTCTGTATATCATAGCTGCCAACCTTCTCGATTTCTTCGGGAGATTCCCCACCACAATTTTTAAACAGTTCTATTTTACATTAAATTTTTTGCGTTATTTTAAGTATGAATTGCTAGGTAAACATTAGTGGTGGGAAATCTCCCGAAGAAATCGGGAAGGTTGGCAGCTATGCTGTACATGCTTGAACCAAGCAAGTTGCTATGATATGATATTTTGTGTTTCTTATATAACATTCTCAAAATAATAATTTATTTTATTTTTAATATTTCATCGTGTCCTTAGAGAATTTTTTTAAGCTCAAGAGGCATATATTATTTACTTTTAAGACAACTAAGATGCTTTCACTAGAAGTAAAAAAAAAGAAAATATTTTTTACTAAAAGCCAAAGCATTGTTTTTTATTATTAGTTTAAATTAACTTAAACTGCTTTAAAGTAATAATGCATATCAAATCGGCCTCACTTACAAATCTGTTTTAATGCGCTCATTTAATTTGATAATTAACTTAGTTAAATTGATAATAAAATACTTATTTCTGATAATGGAACATTAATTTTAAACAACTTGTGAAATAAAAAGTAATAAAACGACTGTATTCTTCTTTTCAAGCATATGTGCGTATTTCTATAATAGCTTACATTGTCTGCAGACTTGATGACACATGAGAGATTTTGTTGTCATCTCTTTATTAAAACCCTTTTTTTAGGGGGGGGGGGTTGCCACGGTTACTTTTTCTAATTTGCGGTTTTGCGGTTATATTAAAATATGCTTCGAGTAATTCATTTCTTTTACTTAATTATCCTCAAACTATTACCTCAGAGCGGGGAACAAATGATGAGCTTAAGCAGTGAACCTTACCGCAATTGTAATTAAACAAGAATTTTCTAAATTAAAAAATTGGTTCTTTTATTATTTCGTTTTTTTTTTCGATTTGTGTATCGGAGTCTTTACTTTATTTTCAGGTGCTTCAGGAATAACACACACATCTTTTCTCCCACATCGCTGACGCTTCACTTTATAAATCTCTTAAATCTCTTGATCTGGAAAAACGATTTCGTGTAAAAAGTCACAACTACTTTTTTTATTTCTATTTTTATTATGAAAAACGTAAGATCCTATTTATTTGCTCTGAATGATAAAGATTTCGGTGGAAATGTTAAGAAGTAAGTAGAATTTTTATTAAAAGGATTCAATATTTATTTATTTTTGTCAATATTTTAAGAGTGATGAAAATTATTCCACGTAAAAAAAAAAATTAAGAAATCACATTTAGGAAATTTTAAATCTCAATATTAGATACAAGCCTCATTTACATACATATATTTTTTTTTTCAAAAGACCGTTAAAAATTATTTGCACTGTGTAAAAATGATCACTAGAGGTAGTAAGGTTTTCTGTTCCTCTTCCTATTACTTTTAATATCAAAACATATTTTTAAAAGATTTGTTGTGATCACACGCAAAAATAAATTAGTAATTTTTGTATAGCTGCTCACGACGAGGTAAAGCTATGAAAACATTTCAACCTTAAATATTTTTCAGCTAGTATCTGAAAAAGTTCAACTCCTTTAGACATGGCTAAAAAACATTTGTTAGATATGTTAAGCATAATGTGCTAACGATAATGTAATATAATCGTGATATGCTACGGGGTACGTAAAATTTATGGAATCAAAAGAAGGGCTCAATGTTCATTATGAATTTAGTGGAAGTTTGGAATATTGACAACCATCCAAAAAACCCTATGAACCATCACTATGAACACGACAGTCACTGGTTGGTCCGGGATCGAACTCACAACCTTCCTATCGCTTGCCTGACGAACTACCTACTACGCTACCATATAAGTTTATCACAGTTTCTGTACAGTGCGTTATACAAGCCTCTGTTATCAAGAAGAAGCGACAAACTCAGAAGGGTGATTTTAGTTGGTCAAAAGAGCAAAAGTTTTTATAGGAGGTAGCATCCCAAACCACGTTCATTTGGTAAAAATCCCCAAAACTTTTATGAAAGATATTATCTGTTTTCTGCTATGGCAAGCCTACACAAGGGGCATCTGCCTACGAAGGAGTGCCTTGATCGGAGAACTTTTTAAGGGATTCTAATGCGTATTTACGTTAAATCTGGAGAAAACTGACTAAAACTCCAGACCGTTAGATCGACAGCCGCGCGGCAGACCCTAATGCGGTAGTTATGAAGGATATATGGAGGAGTGGGACATAAATGCTAGTAATAAGTAAGTAAAAGATTTGTCAGACATTATCATTTCATATATTATAGCATAACTTGTTTATAAGCATGATAAGCTTGATTCAAATCAGGCTAGGAAGTGAGTGCTGCCCGTGGCTACCAATGTAATAGTTTAAAAATAGCAAGAAACCAAAGATCAAACGACAGTTGTTTTACTTGATCTCTCGGCCTATATCTTTGCTTTTGTTAAGGACTATAAGTGATTTGCGCGGTCATGTTCTGTGATAATTTTTGTTCCCCTTGATGTCTAATCCCCCCCCCCTCCTCCTCCATCTAAGTCAGTCACCATTTCTCGACAACACCCTATACATAAAAATATTTTAATTCCTTTAAGCGCCCGAGTCTACCTGAGACCAAAGACCAATTTAAATTAAACATTACGGATTAATGGGATTATTTATAGACATTTAAGTATAGATTAGGTTAAGGATGAACCCGCCTGATCGCTGTCCTTCATACACTTCAAGACAGGTGATAATGTTTAAATTACTTACACAAAAATAAAAAATATTACCTGAACGGTACTCTTTCATATTTTTTTTCTTACCCATTTTACGTAGACTGGGATTCGAACAAAACAAAAAATACCTCACATACATTTTTACCATATTTAGTTATGAGGAAAATCGAGCTGATTTTTTTTCTTTATACAAAAAATGTGCACATAATTAGTAGAACATTTTGTTTAGAAATTAATCTTACAAATAGCCAATAGCATCAAGACCTCAATTTTCAACAACTTACTTTAATTTGAAATTCCCAACACCGTTTCTTATTTTCTAATTGCACGAAAGAGAACAGTGGTCATAACCTTCTTTTAATATGACAAGAAATATTCTTTGACTATTTCAACAGGAAAAGTTTTGTTATAGCACATAAATCAAATAAATCAAATAATCAAATTTTAGTTTAAATAAATACTGTACGCGTAAAATCGCCCCCCCCCTAACAACGCAAAGTGAATACGAACTAAGATTTTTTATGCTAAAAACAAATTTTATTGGTAGTTCCAACGTCAGTTTAAAATAGTTTATGCTGTTCGTTCGATTTCATAAATTCTAAAACCGTAACAGGACGTTCAGGAACGAAAAAACAAGTTTCAAAGACTGATCATTATATTAGCCCTTTCTGACCCTACGTCCTCGATTGAGGACACAAAAATTACCTATACTATTGTACAGGATGGACGCCCTAATTTGTGCACATGCAGAAAAACCAGTTTTCCTCGATAATTTAATAATCAGGGTTTTTAATTCCACTTTTTTAATTACAAATTTAATCTCTGTTATCGAACGAAAAATTACTTAATTCAAAACGAAAATTTTTATTCCGTTTTGAAAGGGTTAAAATATTAACCTTGTCAATCATTAAAAAAAAAAACTCATTTTGCATTTGTAAAAACAACTTGGTGAAATCATGAATCTCATTTAGGCAGAATATAATCAGTACGTCATATAAAAAACATTTTGCTCAAATGTCCGGTCTTATCCCTAGTTTGCGTTTTAAATAGCAAGTAAAATTAGGTGCACATTGCACAAAGTTTTTGCCTGGATGTAGAGTCTGTTACGTCAAAATTGCGTCATAGATGAAACTATTTCTCAGTTCTTGAGACTCCGAATCGCTGTAAATAAACCCTATCATGTTTCGATGCTGATTTAATGTAAAATAAATCACTGATTTTTCTTTAGAAATGATTTCCGAGCCTTGAGAAAAACTAAAGCCTCTGGGAATCCATGTTCTCCTTTCGTATTCTCTGACTTTTACTGTAAAATCGCATCATAATGTAAAGTTAGAAATGAAATGAAGTCAAGTGTGCCCTTCAGTTTCATGAATGGCACACGCCCCATTTTGCTTTATTCTATCAGTTTCCGTAGTTACAGTATATTTCCGTTTCATATATCTATGCTTGCTGTACAGCTATACATTCTATTCACACGATCCGGCCTTTTTATTTTTGATGAGCACTAGGCAATGACTTCTGCATCAAGCTTAGTCTTTCGTTCAATAAACAGTACCGTGCAACATATTTACGTAGTTATAGCATTCAAGAAAACAAATTTCCGTTTTGTAGTAATAAAATTGAACGTTGAAGCTTGCTAAAATGGAGTTTTGATGTTTCGGTGACAATATCACTCTGTGTTTCTGTAAAGAAAGTTTATTTTTCAACAAGAATGGACACACTTACGTCACTGAGAGTTCAAACAGATAAAACTTAACATTAGTTCACATGTTACGTTGCACTGTTCGTTTTATCTGATAAGACAAATACTATCGAGTTAAAGGAAGCGTGTAAACAGCAAAACAAAGTGCTGTGACATTGGAATGAAATCAAATAAATACTTAGCAAAAGGTACGTTTAGTCATTCCTTTTACATGATTGGTAAAATGAGCGTAACGTGTAATCCTCCTAACGTACAAATCTTAAACGTGTAATCCTCCCTATACTAAATGGAGATTTGTTGCTAATAGCGAAACGAATACTCTTTACTTTATTTCTAAAAGCGTAAATCAAAAACTGAGTAAAGTTAAATTTGATTTTTCAGGGTACCATGTGTCAAAATCTTCCAAGGAATATTTAAATGGTAAAAACTATATTTTTTAATAGCCTTGTGAAATGAATTTTTTAGCTCATGATATTTTTCAGAGTAAAACAAGTATCATGATGTTCTACAGTTTGGTTCCAATATCTATTTGATATTTTAAACTTTATAAAGATTGTGCAAATTTCAGTGGAATCTTGATATTGAATATTTCACTTCATAACATAATTCTCTGTGTTTTAATGATTTAGTTTTTTATCTGAGAGATTGAAATTATGAAAAGAAAAAATGGCTACATGTAAAGATCGATAAGGAGGCACGTCAGTTTATAAATATTTAATTAATGTTATATATCACCACTTTAAGTTATACTTAAATATTTTTTTAAAAATTCTTTTTTTTTTGTTGACATATAACAGATTTTAAAATTTGTAATCCCAGATTTGAAACGTATTTATATAAATATTAAAGTAGTGAATAAAGTTTAATGACTTTTTTTTTAATTCCTTGCTTTTGCTCAACTTTATTTTTATTCTAAGAAAACAAAAATAACATCGTAAATTTCCCATTAAAGTTACCGTTGAAACAAATTTTTAAGACATTTAACACAAAACAAATTTTTAAGAGCATCAGAAATTCATGTTTAAGACACAAAATTTTTCAATAAAAACAATTACCATTTTACTAAATTCTTCATTATAGGTATTCCAATACAGTTGCAACAAACCCATAATGCCGATTACCACATTTTAGCTACTTAGAAAGGATTTCTAAGTAATTTTGCTGTGTAACTGGAGATAAGGATTTTAACAAATAATCTCATTACTCTGGGATTGTTAAACAGAAAGGAGCTTAATCTTTACCATAAGAAATTTTAAAATAAAAGTAGTAGAACAATGTTTTAAAAACGTTCTAAAAGTAGCTACAAAAGTAACGATTTTTTATTAATCAATTTCACTCAGAAACAACACAACTTGATAAAAAACGAATCAGAATCTAACTCGTAAAATGAGTTATAACACCGGCCAACACGATTTTGGGATCTGACTTCTACATGTTAAATTTTAGTTTCTCCTACGTTAAAACTAAGGAAAATAATTTTTTAATGAAAGTTTGCTTTTGTAGAAATTAAAGCAATTTTTCAATTTTTTGGCAAAAATCACTGATTTTTATATTTCTTTTTAAAATTCCACTCTAAATTATGATCAGAAAAGTTTTTGCTGGATATAAAAGTCTTTTTTATTCAAGATTTGTGATAAACAATAACATATAAATGTTAAACAAAAAGAAAATAATGTCTAAAAGTGAATATTTTTCGTATTTCTTTTATGTTCGTATGAGCAAATAATAATACAAACAAATAATAAAATTACATATAATACTACAAATAATACTAGAAGCAATACTGCAGAGTTACAAATACTAATATATATAGTTTTCTTTCGGGTTAATCAAAGTGCTGCCATCTTTCGTTTATGAAATAAATGAAAATATACTTATCGACGTAAATCAGACAAAATCAAACTTTAAGAACTAAAAATGAAAATTTAACTGTTTTCCAATGTCTAGAATCGTAATTTAAGCATGAGAACAGAAACCCACCCCAAAAATTTTTTTATTGCTGACCGGTGTAATTAAATAGCTTTCTGTATGAAACAACAGACGTTATTTTATGAGATAGTTTATCAGTCGTAAGTTAAGTACTGCAAATTACAGCAAATGGGTATTTAAGATTTTCCATCAATTTGTCACTGAATTTGCACATTTAAGGAATGTAAAAAATTAAATTACTCCGGTAAGTCAGTCATTTGATCTCCGGTAAGTTAGTCATCCGGTAAGATAATCATTTGATAGATCGCAACCGATAGATAGCAATCTGGTAACTAATTGGTAGGAGCTTCTGATGTTGCTTTGTGAAATGTTTGCCATCAACTTGGCCAGGCCAAATTTACGGGAGTGCAACTGAGTCAGCATCCCCGGGGCCTCATCAAGAAAGCGGCCCTCACAATAGATATTTTTGCGTTAAATTTCCTAATGTACATACCGAATACACCGATATCAATGATTTTTTTTGCCAAAAAGAAGCTCGCAAGGTTACGTTCGTTAACGCTGTAATTTAATTAAATTTATTTCTTCTATTTTATTATACCTACAAATGTTTGTATTGAAAGAATTTGATTTCTTTCGCAATAAGTTATTTAAACACTTGAAAGAAAAAAATTCTTATGGAAGACTGCTTATTTGTACACATTTTGCGTACTACCGGCACTCAACGCGATCGTTTGCGAACCATATCAACGTTACACTAAGACTAAGTGCACAACACCAGACAAGAAGGAGACACCAGTTTTTGTGTAACTATAATCTATCTCTACTATGAATGGAACACGGGACTTCTAGGCTATGCACCCACTTTGCCACACAGGTCATTGAAAAAATTAAGTAACTTCCCTGAAAAATAATTAGGGGCCTCCACTTCTTTGATGCCCTAGGATCTCTACACCTCTCAATCCGGCCCTGTCCTTAGAACAACATTAAAAGAATGTACTGCGAAAAAAATCTTAATAGAGTATGATCACTTGGCAATTTAAGGTCCGATTATATACCATAAGATCAACCACACCTCCCCCCCCACCCCATCCCCAACTGGCTTCTTGAGAATTGAGAACACTCATCAGCAACTGGTGTTAAAAGTTAAAATTAATAAAAACTGTAAAATAACACATAAAATGGTACGTATCAACAAAAACACTAATTGATACGTACCATTTTATATGTGTGTTATTTTACAAGATTTTTTTTTTCGTTTCTTGACTTAAGGGGCCCATCCACACTGAAAGTTTTTTCGTCAAACAGGCCATAAACTACTGGCCAAGGACAAGAAAGTGAAAGGACCCATTTCTCCATATCTCTGCCGTTTGTCGAACAAGCTCAGAATGGACTGACTCTCTTCCAGCCGAAAAGTACGTTCGTGGACAACTCCTCTCGTAATAGAAACCTCAATTTTAACCAGATGACTGAAAGTGTCGGCCAAATCGAATTGTAGATATTTTACCACTATTGCAGCAACCAATGAAAAATCCACATCCTGTAAAATCTTTCTTTTAAGAAAAGAAAGTTTACAGTAACCACACTTATTCGCAAAGAAGGTGTGTTAGATCTTAATTTAACAGTATCTGCCTAGAACTTTACTGAAAAATATCAAAAAAGGATATTGTTCTGCTTTGCAGAAAAATGAAGTCAAAATGCTTTTCAGTTTTTACTCTTTAATTTGCTTATTGCTTCCATAAGCGCTTTTAAGATGATCGATAAAACGACAAGTCAGAAATTTTATGACTCCAAAAACAAACACTGTAGAATAAATTTACCTGCTTTTGAATGTCGAATTCATTAATTAAAATTATAACAATGAACAACTTCAAAATAAACGGAAATTAACTTTAACCCCTCTAGGGCTGAAATATTTTCAGTGTGGCAGAAAAATTTTCCTCGTTATGTCTCAGTTTTTCTATTGGTTATTTAACGTCAAAGATGCCAATGATCATCAAAACAATAAGTAATCAGTGATATACTAGAAATTTCACAACTATAGAGATAAGCAGCATAAAAACAGTCAATGCTCCTAAATTTATAAGCACATCAACTGCGGTACATCTCCGTTTAAGAAGTCAAAAATCAGTACTAAATGTATTAATTTATTAAGTTTGTTAATTAGCCTAAAAGATTTTAACGTCTGAAAGTTTATTTTAGAGTAAATTAAAAGCAGATCACAATTTAAACCCCGTTATCTGAAAAGTGCTATACTCTAGCATTGTATTTTTTGTACAGTTTTTTGATGACCGTATTCATACGAAATTTTTCTAAATTTCAACAAATATTAAAACCAACTGCTATATACTGATTACCACTTGACACCTACAAACTTTTTTCTTGTTCCTTATTTCATCTTGAGTCTAATAAAAAGTAATTCTAAGAAAACTACACTGTTTTTTTATAAACAATTAATTCTTAAATACTTACAAACTGAAAATTTTTACTGATTATAACACTACTTTTTAATGTCATTTTCTGTACCAAATCATAATTCTTTAACATTTGTACGAATCAAATTAAAAATTATGGAACAAAAATAAAGAAAAGAATATATACTGTAATCCTAATAGTTTAGCATTAATTGACCTTTCCGAAAAGTCAGGCATAATTGTTTATCAGTGAATTCCGTTTAGTTCCAGATAAGTTTAAGATTCCAGATAAACTACTTATAAATTACTACTTAATTGTAATAGAAAGCAAACATTACGTAAGTATGGTAATTCAATATGCAAACGACAGCGCATTAAAAGCTATTCATTGATGGATAGAGGTAAAATTGATTAAAGGTTCATTGTTCCGATAAATAGCTTTAAACCATCAAACCTTTTGAGTATCTTGTTCGAGTTTTATAATCCTTTGGCAAAATGGTTTTAACTTTAACCTGACACTTTTTATTGTAATACTTTAACGTCTTCAAGAGAGTTAGGGTTTCGTTGTGACACATGTTAAAATAGTGTTTCGATCAAAGAAAATCTACGTATTTATTTGTTATTACAATGTTTGTTAATGTTTTGATTGAATCACAAAAGTTATTTAAGTGAGATGATGACAAAATTAATGCATAATAAATTATGAATCTTATGCAAGCTCTCTGCAATTGTTATCTATCTATTAATGGATTTATAAAGAAACATTTAAAATTATTTTAAAGATTGTTGTTTACGTTTCTTTACTATTGTTACGTTTTGTTAGTAGCACACAAAAAAATTCAGTTTGGAAAAATTTTGTTTTAACTTTTGACAATTTTTACCTCTTGATTTCTAACATAATGGTTCAAATCCAACTAAAATCTTCTTGTGTTTAAAATATGCTAACTCCGATCTCCAAGAAAACGCATAAACCATGTAAAACGTATAAACAAAGAAAATAATAACTACAGTTTGATTAACTTAGAAAGTTTACAGATCGCAAAACCAAATAATTTACCAAAAGGTCAAATAAAGACACATGCAGCATTTTGAAAACTCTTTTAATTATATTTTTACCGCTGAAAAAACGCCTCTACGAATATACAGTCATTACGTAAGAATAACTGAACTGGAAAAAAAAATAGGTAGGGGAATAAGTACTTAGCCTGTTTGAGCGGAAGGAAGTACAGATGAGCTAGTAGCATTCTTACTGTGGGTGGAGATCCCTTACGTTAAATATACAAAAGAAATAATATATCAAAAACGTACATCCAACAGAAAAACATAAATGAAAACGTGACACAAAGGGGAACAGGTTGCATGAGTTTTTAATGAATCTGCACTCACAGACAGAAATGCTAGTGTCGCATGTTACTGAGCATACGAATCCAAATCATTGAACTAAATATAAAAAATCATGCAGAGTTCTTAAAATGAAAACAATATTGTAAATCTGCGTAAATATAGACAAAATTATTCTGTGAAAAATCAAATCTCGTAAAACAAAACAGCAATTCATTTCTCCCTCAATATGGAAGAGCTTTCTGTATAAACATTTTGATCAATATTTCTCAAGGAGGAAATATCAAGAATGCAATCAAATCGAGACTAAACAAAGCTCATATGTCGCAACATTCGGTAACCGCACAAATTTAATAATAGTTTTGTATCCTTTTGAAGAAAAACATTCATATCCTTACTGACACAGAGAAGTTGTCATTTGCCATATATGTACTAGCAGACTTAAAGTTGTTCCTACATCCAAGTAACTTTTTTTTCCAAACGTTCCTCCATTTAGGCCAGTGATCGAGCTCCCGGGCACAGGTCAATTTGTTCAATTTGGAAAATCCTTTCTTGAAGCGAACAAATAAATTAATGCTCCAAACGGAATGTGAATCCTCAATGATGTGTTTCATTACATAAAATTCGAGATTTATGAAATTATATTTGCTAGTTAAAGTGGCGTAACGCGATGGGACTTACTTTTAAGTTGCCTTTTTTACCCTTTCCTTTGTCTAACTTTAAGTCATTTTAAAAAATACAGTTCATCAAACCTTCCTAATAGAACATCGGTTAAAGGAATGCCCCGCATGTTGTAATAAATTTTCAAAGTACCAAACTTGGCTAATTAGTTAATGTGGTCCCCGATAACAGAATATCCGATTTGTTAGAATAAATTTTCGTGGAAAATTGAAATCCATTGAAACGGATTTGGCTGCATATGAAACATTTCGAAAACGATTTAGATTCTTAAATCAGCATCACATACATACACAATTTTTTTTCATTATTTTCTAGCCTTCCTGTTCAAAGCGAATACCTCTTTTCATACATATTTCACTCTATTCTTACAGCCATTTTTAATTTTTGGATGCGGAAATTAAATTGAAACTGCACGCACACAATCGTTTGATTAACAGGCTATCCAAACGACCGATTTAATCTGGAAAACTGATATCAGAACTACGAGATGAAAATGTATCTCCTGCTAAACCATGATTCATGATTCTTGGCTACTTATTTGTAAAAAGAAATCGAGAAAATCGATTGGGGTGTGGTGAAAACTTACTTCGCTTTCTGTTGACTTGACACGAAATGACTTTCGATTTACTAGGTCAGTATTCAATGCGCGGCCTCTTTTTATATTAAACATTGTTTTTCTAGTCTCTATCGCATTCCAAACATGCTAAAAAATATCAGCTTAACAGAAAACCGATAGCTTAAATAATAAATTATAGCTATCGAATGAAGTTTAATAAATTCTACTTTTGTTTAAGAATTTTAACATCGGTAGCTTACTTCCATTCCAATAACATCCATTTTTATTTAGTTCGTTCTGATAGGTACTTTCTTAGCCAGATAATATAGGCTGAAAATATTACGTGAATATCCAGATGTTGACGATTTCTGAATATTAGGGATTTATTAAATGTAATTACAGTTTAACTCCACTGTTTACAAAACATTAGAGATGTGACTGAAATATTTTCACTGCTAAACCAATGAATCAAATGCTATCGTTATATTGTGTATATTTTGCCTAAATATTAGAGGAGCCATACTCGTGCAATGTTTTTCTATCATTTTCACCTTGCTCCCAATATTTTGTAAATATTTACTAAAAATTTCAATATCGGTGTAATATTGTTTTGCTACTAACACTCAGGGGTAATAATTTTTAACAAGAAGTAAATTGATATATATTCCATTAATCACTATCGCGGGATTTTTTTTTCACAACAAAAACCACAGTGAGTGATTTGGTGCCTGATCCTAATATCTAATGTCTATTTTTCCTCGATTTCTTTTTCCTGAACATTCTATTTATTAAGTACTGTGGTCGCCTATATTTACCTATATATTGTCTGGCAGTTGGTAAGTACGTAATTTTAAGTGATGTGCATAGCTTTCCTATATATATATACCACTTACAATTACCTATGTATTTCTACCTTCATAAAACAAGAAAAATAGATTTCAGGATTTCAGGATTATATTTTTTAATTCATAATTTGATACATAACGAATCAAAAATCATTTTTTATAACGAACCATAGCGTATATTTTTTGTATATTTTATTATTACTTCAATGTAATGTGCATTTTAAATTTGGAGTAACTTAATCGGGGGCATGATTTTTTTTTTTTTTTTTTTTTTTTTTGCTACTAGAGTCAAGCTTGATCATTTTTCAGTCAGCGCTAATATTTTCGCTGTGAAAAAAAGTGCATGAGAAACTTCAAACGAACCAGATGTGAATGATATCAGATTATTTAGGCGATAAGGCACCAGAGTGAGATTATGGGAAAGAAATGCATATAAACCCTGAATGCGAAATACGTTGATGATATCTTGTTTATTTCTGCGAATTTATTTTGTAACTTTATTTGAACAGACAGTTCAGGATCTTGAAAGAAACCAACAGGCGATGCATGAAACAAATTTTTAATACAGTTACAAAAAAAGGGAAAACTTAGAAAAAGTATTCGAGTTCAGTAATGTGTCTTAAATTGAATGCGTCTGGGTTTTAGAAGGTTCATATCAAAAATATATGCACATAATTCAAAATGAACTATCGTATCACTAACTTCTTCAGGACAGAATAGTAGTTACAACATAAAATAACAAATAATTATAATGAAAAACAGAGTACACTAAATGTTCTGAAAAAACATTTTTTTGCAAACCTCCCCATTCAGAATTTAAAAAAAAAACTTATAAAACACTTTTTAAGCGCACTGAAGTAGCTAAAGTTAAAGACAAAACTGTCCACTTGCTATCTCTCAATTATTAAAAATAACCTGTTTTAGATTCAAAGAACTGTGGAAATTTTGCTTCGGTTTCCATCTAATTATTAACGTTATTTCACTTCACTTCTGAAAAATATAGCTATTACTATACATCTAGTAGATTACATCAAGTCATTTACTTAAAAGTCATTTTATTTGTTGAGAAAATTATGTTTTTCCTAGAGATAAACTGCAGAAAGTTTCTGTTTTTCTTCTTTAACAGCATCTCGCTTCATTTCTGACATGATTTAAAGAGCCGTTTTTGGGTGGATATATCCGCCTAGATGACAGTAATGTGCACGCCAAATCAAACGGCAACGAGACCAATCGAACGAACTACCATTAGACAAAAATCGTGTTCGTTTAAGATATCAGCATCAAGTTAGACAATGGCACACGCAATGTCTATTAACTTAATGTACGGAGATTCTCAATCTTTCAATAGCTAATAATTACACGAAATGATATGAATTAAATAAAAGGGAGCTACTAGGTTCAGGAAGTTAATATTGTGGCCCACGAAAATTTTGCAGCAAATATTTTTTTTTTAACTTTTAATCCTTAAAGATTTTAACATGATGCGGAGAGGGAAGCTGTATTTATTGAAATTGAAAATTTTCAATTGTCTTATTTCAGGAATCGATGCAGATGAAAATTGGATCCATTTTGCGGCCCTTTCACAAAATTACAATCGATTAAAGCTGCCCCTTCACAAAACTACAATCGATTGGAAGACCCTTCACAAAAATACAATAGATTAAAACGGCCCTTTATTGGCATTTTATCCCATTTTAAATATGTTAATCAATTATCTTAACAAAAAAAAATAACTTTTATTAAAAACTGGAATGAAAGTTCACAAAAATGAGTGTTGAAAGTCGCAAAATGAAGTATTTAAATCCACAAAAATAAGCAATTTTCAGAAAAATGAGGCCCTGGAAAAAATTCCTGGATCGACTGCTGCCCTATTGTTAATAGAATGGAGACTAGATATGTTAATTTCCGGTGTCCTTGTAGTGAGCTATGCGAACAATGCACCTTCTCTCTGTGTAGCCTTTTGTCCTTTACAATGCTCTTTTTTGCGAATGTTTCACGCCGCCAATTTTTGTTACACATGTATCGTTCCAACGCCACTTACGGTTGTTGAATGCGCAGATGAATTTTTGCAGGGGGAAAAAACGTTGCCATTGGAAAATTTCGAAATATTTTCGCCGCAACCGTAACTCTATTCTTTTAAATAATCCCAATATCAAGCGCATACCTGCAAAGTCAACACCAAAAATTTCTTTTCGAGCAGTTGAAAGAATAGATCGCTGGAGGTTCATTTACCAGTATAACTTTCAGTTCGTGTTACATAAAAATGAAAACAGTTGAAGCATTTTAAAATAATACAGGGTGTCCTAAAAGTCCTTGATATATTTAAAAAATTCATAGAAAAGCAAAAAATTATCGTATGAATATGCGGTTTGCACAACAATACTTCACAGTTTCACAAAATGTTTTGACATCGTAAACTTCAAATTGCGTTCATAGATGGCGCTGTACCGTCACAGTAAGGTTCCCGAATGTCTTGTGCAGTCTCATCCGATCTTCGTAGCCGACCACTTCTTTCCCTGACTGTTTTAGTCAGGGAACAGTTCCCTGGGGACAGGGGACAGTTTCCAGTCTCTAAAAACTTTTCATGCCAGGCCAAAATCCTGTTTCGACTCGGAAAAATTTTCTTAAACATGTTACGAAACTTTCTCTGAAATGTAGTTATGGATTTTGTTTCAAAATACCGACCTACGCAATGTGCTTTCTCAGTTGCAGTCGCCTTAGCTAGAATGAATATTCCCGCAGTGCTATTTGAAACTTACGAAAAATCCCTATTGGCTCTCATTGCTGAAAACTGTAGATGCAGTGCCATCTATGAACCTTTTATGGAAGTAATTTGTTTTAAGATGGAAAAATAAATTCTTGATTCTAAAAAGCATTATTGTGCGAACCGAAATTCATACAACAATTTGTTGCTTTTCTGTGAATTTTGAAATGTGTCAAGGACTTTTCGGTCACCCTGTATTTCCCGTACATTTGGCAACCACAATGTGCACTATATCTATTATCTTTGAATTTAAAGTAAATTATTTTGTACTAAAATGGAAGATTATACAGGGTGTATATCCAGAAGCCTTAACTACCACTTTTAAGGAATGTTTTTAATGAGTCAAATCCCAAAACTTTAAATTAGAAAAAAACATTGAATTTAAACAGTTACGTCTGTGTGTTTTCGTTAAATATGTAAAAAAATTTCTTCACAAGATGTATCTAAACATAAATGCATGTAACACCATAAATCCTCATTGAATTAATTTAATATACCAAGCTTTCGAAATTCTCCAATGCAAACTAGATTGTTTCATGAACATACTTTTAGCACGTCTGTAAATAAACAAAAGATGAAAATTATACTTCAAAGTAAAAGAATATCTCATTAAAATCAAATACATTTAGCTTTTTTTATTTATCACGATGATTTTTTAGGACGTTAATACATCAGTAAAAAAAAAGATTCTCACTCTTAAAATTCTAATCTTATTAAAATACACAGAGGATTCAAGTCTCAATTTCATGTTGTCAGTTTAAATAAAAAATATAAAAATGTGTTTATTTTAGAACCAAGTTTCGGAAATGAAATGGTAACGCTAAGAACAATTTATCTTAAGTATTATTTTTTAATTCAGTAAACAAGTATTCTTTAAGATGAGGTCTAGATGGAAGAGATTGTTAACACAGAAACTGCGAAATATCACATTTAACAAATCATTAAAAATGTGTAAATTTGTAAATCAATAACTATCAAATGTTTCTCTTTTGTTAATAAGCTCTTAAATGTAAAATTTTAAAAAGTGATTTCGGTATTTTTAATTTTTATTCAAGTAGTTTGACGAGGAATGACCATAAACGGTTTTTAAAAGATAAATAGAACGAATGAATTTCACATGATACATGCAATTTTAGGCAAATAAGTATGGTCTTATTGTAACTAAAAAAAGCTTCCTTTATTTAATTCCATATCCTTAAAAAATGTGTTATTTTTTAATGTGTTATTATTTTCCGCATCCTTACAAAATGTGTGATATTTTCCAAAGAATAATATACATTATTCTTTGAAAAAAAAATCTCTGAAAATAAAGTAAGGTCCCTGAAACTTTTTAGTTTCGTGTTTTCCAGAAAGACTGATAAATTATTCGGGGAATCAAGCTAGGAATTTCGACTAATACTCGAATACTTTTTTGCGTGGCAATAAGTCAAGTTTTCAATTGAGACTTCACAAACTAAAACAAACAAACAGCATCATTCAGAATGATATATGATTCCTTGGATGCCTTATGAAATGCATTTGAACAAAGATTAAAATATCGATTTTAATATGCATTTCATTATAATCATTAACAAATTGATAGATTAAAAACTAATCTGAAAAAATCTATTAATACAGGAATATTTTTAAATAAATGGCAAGTGAGACCCCCTTCTCTCAAAAAAGTAACAGTCCCCTAAAAAAAAATTAGTTTACATGCAAAAAGTATACAGGTTTCCAAAAATTAAGGAAAAATCGCAAAAATGGCGATAACTCGCTCAAAAATAAGCCAATTTGTTTGAAATTGGAACATGCTGTCAAATAAATATTGCAGAGTAAATCTGCAATACGCAGATTAGTGGCGTTGTAGCCAGAATAAATAATTTGCTAGGAGCATAAAATTGCATGTTTTAAATCAAGTCTTCAATTTTCTCTGTGATTGTAAGGTAAGAAATCGGTGAGAGCCAATTCGTAATAATGACCTCCAGTTTTCAGGAGCGTAGCCAAGGGGGGGGAGGGTTAGGGGGGTCATAACCCCCCCATGAGAAATTTTTGCCATACAAAATGTATATTCTTTACTACATTATCACGCACAAGTATACATATATATGAGTTGTAGTAGTCGTAACCCCTCCCATGAAAAATTTCTGGCTACGCCCCTGCCAGACTTCATTTGTCCAAAAAACTGCGATAGAGAGTTATTGGGAGACTAGAAGTAGGACAAAGTCAGGCACAAGCGGCCAGATGATTAAAAGTCAGTCCTTCTGTGGTTCGTAGACTGTGGCAACAATTTCTAACAGCAGATTCGGCATCTAGAAGGTTCAACCAAGGACGGCGAACTGTTACGACCAGAGCCGATGACTGATATTTGTCATTCTACGCACGCAGGAGTAGATCTGCTACACCGAGTGCACTCAGATCCTGCCTCGTTGCAGACACTGGAAGGCTAATGTCAACGTCAACCGTACGTACAATGGTTCACAAAGGTGATTTGTAAGTGAGACGACCAGCCATTAGCGTGCCACTCACGTCACGCCACAGAAGGGAGCGTTTGAAGCGCGTACATCAACATGCGCACTAGACGGCTAATGAGTAGGGGACTGTTCTCTTTAGGGATGATTCCAGGTTTAGCCTCCAAAGCGATAGTAGACGTTGTTTAATTTGGAGACAACCTGAAACCCGCTATCATCCATAAAACATCGGTAAAAGTGATGCATTGCATACGCAGAAGACAGTGTCTGCGTTTGGGGTGGCATCTGCTTGGGTGGAAGCACAGTTTTTCCACGCGGAACTGTGAATACTAAGACCTATAGAGATGGTATCCTTGATGCTTATGCGCGCTCTTATGCCGGGCAAAAGATGATGATTTCCTGCTTCAGGACGACAATGCTAGACAGCACAGGGCTCGCATTATGGAAGATTTTCTTCAGCAGAAAGAATTCAGCGCATGAAGTGGCCAGCTCGATCATCGGACCTAAATCATATAGAGCAGGTCTGAGGTGATTTAGGAAGACATACAGCTGCTCTCAATCCTCCTCCTCAGACCCTTGGCACGGTTGCAACTGCTTTGCAAAAGCAATGGTTTTTGCTTCTCTAGGCACTAATAGAGACATAATTGACAGCACCAGCCATCGCTGTAGGTGCTGTATTGCTTCTGGGTGGGGGGGGAGGGGGGGATCATATTCCATATTGAAGATACTTTTCCTATATCAAACTGACACATCCAATATTTTGATTTTGTACATATGTTAAATTCTATAATACCACATGTGTCTCGTAATTTCTTTTCCTGTTATTTTATAGCTTATTATCTGTTGTACATTGTGGATCAGTTTCATTAAATTCTACATATAATTTTCAGTAATCGTTATTTTTGTGACTTTCCTTAATTAATGATAACTAGTGTAGAATAAATGTAGATAAAGATTCTGACGGAGCTTAAGTTCCCCTTCTTAATAAGTTAAACATATTAATTCAATAGAATCTTCCTGGTCTTTTACAGAGATAAAACGCTAACTTGATAATGTAGAGATTCGAAGTCAGAATAACTGGAAAATACTAAAAGCCCTGATAGAATGACGATGGAAATCTCATACGATCTCCTGATTTTTAGTAGCACTTCGACAAAGCACCATTAGATCAGATCAGAGAAGAAAGATGTTCAAAACCCATTATGCTCCGTACTAAGAGGACGCTGTAAGCAATCAGATATACTTATTCTGTGTAAATTTCGAAACATTGATTAAAGAAGCCAGATAAATTTACGGGCCTAGGTCCCCAGTAATCCATAGTTACGGCATTAAGTGTTATCGTGTAGACAAAAAGCAGTGCCAAAAATCTGGAACTATTTGTATTGGTTGTGATTAATTGCGTTAAACAAAATAAATTTTTATGCATCATTTATTTTCTTTTCAACTAAAATAATAAAATAACTTAAAAATAGTTTTGTATAAAAACACATGAGGGGTATATTTTTACATAATTTTTTGTTTTTAAAAACTGTTAAATGTTAAAAAAGACCGAATGAATTGAAATGGAGAAATTAAGTAGATATTCAGTAAAAATTTTAATTGGCTGGGATCAGTGACAATTTAGGGAAGAAACGGGGTCGATATCTGCTCCCTGCCCCGTGCGGCAACTTCTACAGGCAAATTCAAGAGATAGAAACTTAAAAGGAATATGTGAGAACGGCAGTTTTAAGTTTTTTAATCAACTTAAAATCTGTGCCCCGGACGGTAATTCAAGTCTGAGAAACTAAAGGTGCAAGAGCGGCAGCTTTATGTTTTTGCCGCACCTCATAAAAATCCAAGATCCGCCACTGGCTAGGACCGTGGGAAATCGCAAGTCACTTTTATCCTGCGAGTTTTCAAACTCGACTGCTTACACTGCAATATACTTTATTAAAATATTCCTTATTAATTAAATATGATGATTAATAAATAATATTTATATCTTTGATATAAAAAATTGTCTCATCCATGGTATTTATGTTTCATTTCTAATGGAGAAAAATTGAGGCAGTAGTTTTCACTCCGACACTGTTGATAGAAGTCGTTTTGCGGCTTAAATATGTAAATATTTTTATATATATTTTTAATAAATTTGTTTATTTCATGATGATGAGGATAATGATCACAATGAAACTGATAATGATGATTACATGGATATGTTTTATTCTAGTAAAGTAAAGAAGTTTAGTCCCACCCTGTCATTTTTAACAATTTTCATTCTTTTTCAAAAAATGTCTGAAGTTGATTTTTTTGTAAGTTTCAGAAAAATATCATGATAGAAATTGAAATATTTCGGCTATACAATGTATTTTGTATTTTGGAAACTACTGTAAATTGAGCTTCTATTAGCATCGGAGGTAAATCAATCGAGTATTCATTTAATGAAAGAATTCGTAATTTTTAATAAATAATTGGTAATAAATAATTTCATAAGCAATTTCTTAAGCAAAATTCATCGTTTTCGATTAATATAAAAAAATTTAAATGATGATGGTCTATTCAAAATGTTAAATATATATATTGTGTTTGCGAGATTTACTTCACACAAAATATTAAAAATGAATGCTTTTTTTGTTTCTTAATTTCTTTTCTTTTATCGTTCTAATCATTATTTTGGTAAGTGAAATAATAAACCTTTTCTTAATTGGATAGCTTTTGAAAAATCATTTTAACAAACATTCTTAAAATGCATATTTGAAGGAAAAGAGTGCTTCAAGAATACGTTTAATAAACCAACATGTTCAACTGTCTTTTCAGTTTGAATAAATATAAGTTTTGTTAGAAAATGCTTCATAAAGTTTTTTCATTCACTAAATTAATTATCCTAGTACGCACCATATGTCATAAAGTAATGAAATTTTAAATATAAATGAAATATACATACAAATAAAAAATGTGTTTTAGCAACTTTTCTTTTTTGTTTCGTCGATGGTAATAATTTGAATATCATCATTCAAAGTTCATGTTCATTAGAAAGGGTGCTATTATAAACATGAAAATTTTGAAAGTAATATTGTTCTTAATTTGAGAATTAATGAAAATGTGTAGTGCAGTAAAACCTCACCATAACGATATTCCATACAAAGATAAATCCCTCTATAACGATAAAATTTTGCTGTCCAGAGGAATTTCCATACAATATAATCTCTCCTCCATATAACGATACGTCCCTCTAAAACCATAATTTTATTTGGTCCCTTAAGTATCGTTGTATTGAGGTTTTACTGTACATGCTAAATTTAAAAGGTCTCCCTACCTTTAAAACTTCTTATAATTTCATGTATCTAAAAAGCTTTTCACATTGTTTTCAACAGTTTAAAACAAATCTTAAGAAATATTTCTACAGCTACGCAATCTATATATTTTATATGCCTCATGTAATTATTGTATAAATTTTAGAACATAAAAATGAGTATTTAACCTCATTTTCTCAAAATTTGAGCTATCAGTACCGCGAGACAGACAAACTGTCTCTCTTTTTTTAAGTTTTATCATACATTAATTGAATTTTATTAGCAATTTCAACCTAAAATTAAATTGTTTCAACGTGTTTGTTCTCAATCATAGTGGTGACCACGTAATGAATTGCGGAGTGTAATATAATTTCTAATTAAAAATTAAAATCAGGATATTAATGCATAATTTTAGATTTAATTAAGTTCTAAATTACTATTTTAAATTCTAAAACCAAACCTATTTTGAGCAAAATTTGCCTTAAAGAAAGCTCGTCAAATTTCAGTAGTGAAAAACAAAAACTACTAACAATTTATTTATCTTTATGATGATAATATTAATATATCTTTACATATGTACATACATATACATATGCATATCATGTAACTACACAGCTATTGCAAAGAATATAATATTTAATTTATTCAAGTATGTAAAAAATTTTATAACTGCAATCTGAAATACACGTAACCTAAGAAAGTACCAAATCACTATTTTTTCACTATTTAAAAAGAAAGAAAGAAAAATAATAACCTTGACAGAGTAAAGATATAAAATAAAACTGTGCACAAAAAAACCGTAATTAAAATTTTAAATAAACGTAACCTGAAAAGTTGCTAAATCAGTTTTGTTATTTCAAAGGTAAAGAGAAAAAATCATTATTTCAGCGCATAATTTTAGATTTAATAAAGTTCTGAAACACTATTTTAAAGCCAAACAAATATTTTACAGAGAAGGCATTTAAATAAATCGTAGACATCAGAAACAAGCAGAGCGCATGAGAACCAGCTGTCATAGAGTTTAATTAATAGCGGAAACAGTTCATTAACTATTCACGGATTTATCATTCTTTTCCGAATTGCGCTTTCTCTTTTGGGAGTGTACACTGCAGTAATACTTTTCTTAAACTTTGCAAATGGCACTCTTTATTACTTTTGCAGATTTATTGCAGATTGATTACTTTTGCAGAGAACAGGCGTTATTTATTACAAATTGTCTGTTGCTTCACAATAAAGTTACAACAGCTCCTCCCATATTTTGTCCACGTATTCATTCAAATATTTTCAATGGATTTTCTGGCCCTGAAACCTACCGCGACAAGAATCCAAGATGAGATCGGCATCTCTGCCGATACGAAACCGAAAATTTAAGTTCATTATGAACCAAATCGATAATCGTTTTTTGTTACTCCCCATTTTCGGCTCACTCAGGTTCAGGAATAACGCTTATGGGCAATCGCCCCATAGTTTCAAGGAATTTTGAAAAAATTAGAAGCAGGTTATTAAATATTGAGGGAAAAAAGTTGCCCTTGTTCAACTGGCTTTTTTATTTCCTAGGGAGATAAAAGAGGGTTCACTTGTCATGTTTGGCATCAAAACGTGAATATCCATATTTATGGATTGAAAATTAGTTTATAAAGTTTCTAGCCATTCTAGCTGATTCAGCATATACAGTAGGGTTCATCACTTTCTTTTTCGAAATCGAAATAGAGGACTATGGAAAAGTGGACGTTTGGATCCACAGTACTGTGCATTTTCCCAGAGTTTTAGCTCGACTCGAAGGTGAACCGACAAAACTCGAAAAATTGTAATTTTAGAGAAAATTTCAGGTTTTCGGGGATTTATTTTTTTTTTAATAAAAATGGAGAGGATGGAAAATTAGCCATTTGAATCCATAATACTGCGTGAATTTTTCCAGAACTTTAGTTTGACCATGAGGTGGCTCGTCAGAGCATGAAAAATTGTAATTTTAGCATATGTTTTAAGTTTTCTAAACTACTAAACATTTAAATTTTAAATAATTAAAAAGGCTTCTATCGTTCTTTTGCAGCGATTTGGCGCATTTCAATACATTATAATTGTTTGTATACCCGTTCAGTCCTCATTGATGATACGAAATCAGGACAAATCCGGAGTTTTAAAATTTTACTGATAACAGAAAATAAAAAAATTCGACTTCAAGTCCTAGGACTATAAATGCCTTTTGATATCTGGTAGTATTTATGCAGATGTTGGTACTAGCTTCGTTTAACTACTATATATTTTACAGGTTCTGACTTCTGAGCAATTTTTTAACTTTTACATTGTCTTTACGTAAGCCTTAATCATCATCTACCAATATTATGCAGAACAAGAGAGGAAACATTTATCTCTGGATGAAAGAAAAACAATGTAAAGGATTCTTTTTATTAAGGAAAAAATAAAAGTAAAACATTAGCTTCGAAACTATGAGTACTTATATACGGATACTAATAAAACTGATGCACAAAAATCAAATCTATATCAATATTAAATCTTTATAAAAATTCTGTCATTATTAAATATATAAAATTTAAAATTATCATTTTCTGAAGGAGTTAATTGTTCAACTCATCAAAGAGCTACATTTTCTTCAGTGATATATGATAATCAGTAATGGTCTTCAAAGTGCGGATCTTTGGAAATCAGATGACAATAAATAAGTAAAATAACTGAAAAATAATTTCGGATAACAACTTCACAGTATTAACAACAAATTGAAAAAATAGAAATATCTCTCGCTTCGGCGAAAATACAAAGAATATGTAAATGAAGGATTTAGAAGGCGAAAAGTATTTTTGCAATTAAACAAAATCTTATTTTTCCAGACGTTTGCTCTTGCTGAAAGGTAAAAATTAACTCTTTCGATGTTTTAGAGGAATCTTCGATAGTTGGAGCAAAGGAAATTTGCATATTAATTGCTAAAGCTTGTATTTTGTCTGATAAAACATAAATTTTAAAAGTGTAAGGGGGAAAATATCTTTGCGCATATTTTAAGATTAATGTTATACGCCATAATTTGGATTTTACATTCTTTTGATTAGACATCAGAAAATTTTCGACACCTCTCTAATTTATTTTTTACCGTAATTTCACATTAGCATGTCGATTTAAAAGTGTCAAAGTGCAATAAAAAAACTCTTTTCAGCAGAGCTAATCGAATTCAGACACATGCTTAATTTCTGAATTAAAAGGATAGTTGTTTTATAAGTCAAGAAAACGCTAATTTCTAAAATCATGAGTAATGAAATTGCCTGTAGAAATTCAAGGTACCATGAGCTCTTTCTCAAAAAAAAAAAAAACTCTGCTAGAATTAATTTAGTTCTAGTCTCATAATAGACAATCATAAAATAAAACAACAAGCTCCTATATAGAATTTTTTTTTAATGGGATGCGTTTAAATGTTGGTCTCTTGTACTTTACAATAACAGTTTCATTATTATTTCTAATCTGAACTTTCATTTTATTAATGTATCTTCTATTATAAATAACTAATTATAAAATAACTTAAGGTAAATTATCAAAGTTAGTGATAAAATTCGTCGCATATTTTTAAATGAAGAGGATCGTGATTTTATTCGTTGGGGGAAAAAAACAAAATTTTCTGAAGAAGATCACCAGCAAATGAAAATGACGAAAGATGGTTTGTTTAGCGAGCTGCTGTGAGTTCTATTAAAATCAAGAACTGAATCGTTTATCTTCAGTTAGGTTGTAATTTTACTTCTGTTCTCACAAAGGTTATTCATACAATTAAATAGTATATTCCTATTATTGTTTTTTTTTTTCTCTTTTTTAAACAAGGCATCATACGTTACGTTAATCTCTTACTATACATTGATATTTTCTAACCGTTTAAATAATTCTATTCATAATTTGGACCAAACTAAGTCACATGCTTATTGAGAAGTGTATTTTGACTTTATTAGTCTAAAAAAATTGAAAACAAAAACAAATAACTTAACCCACAAATTTCTAAAGATCAGGAGTAAACAGCAGTAGCCATAGAAGCATTGTACAGCGAACTACTGCAAAACCTTTTTCTAATCAAGAACCGTCTCTTTTATTTTAAATTATTTTCCGCAAACATTTCTTCGCATCTTTATCACGATTTTTAATTTTCAAAGTACCATTCTTTGAGAGCTCCCATTCAAAGTGTTGGAAGATGATTGCGAACGGGAACAATGTTGCGTTACAAAAAGCGATTCATCATGAAATTTACTCCATACATCTTCCGACATAATCAAAATCTGCTCTCAAGAGAGAGATCGATGCAGGTGCTAGATGCACGATATACGTCGCTTAACACACAACAGGTTACGGAAAGAAAGGTCAGTGATGTAGAATTGTGCTCAAGATGTACGTAAAATACAACGATTTTACCAGAGGAGAGCTGAATATCCGTATCTGAAGTTATTAGAAATCTCTCCCTCTCTCCCTCTCTCTATCTCTCTCTCTCTCTCTATATATATATATATATATATATATATATATATATACAATGTGTGTGTGTATGTTTCTTCAGAAAAATTTTAACGAATTGTTAATGATGCTCTAGTGAGGGAATAAAAGCCGTAAACAAATCCAACTTGTGTTTTATTTTATTTTAATTAAAATAAACGTAATTATTTTTTTAATAATTTCATATCGTTACTAATTAATATTTTATGTTCGTAACTGAAATCCAGCTTGCTTAAAAGAGCGTTGGTTATTTTCAGGTTTTAACATAAATTTCGAGAGAGCTAATACTATTTTTCATAAAAATACACGAAAATCATTATGTCTTGCCTAAACAAAAATTATTCAAATAATGACCCAAAGTAAACAAGCCCTACTTAACGAATGCCAATGATAACAATAATCAGTAAAATGTACTAAAGACTACCGAAGTAGTCTAAAGCAGAGGTTCCCAAACTGTGTGCCGCGGCACCCTAGGGTGCCGTGGAGATAATCAAGAAAAGTGTTTTGGTGAAGTATAATCAAATATTAATAAATATTTAATAAATCAAATATTTAATAATATTTGATAATAATGATCAAATATTTAATAAATATTTGATCGATAATTTCCTTTGAACAGATATCCCACAAAAAAGTTAACCAAGCCAGTGAGCAAGTGGGCGAAAATAAAAATATTTCAGTCAAGTTCTAGACAGTTCAGTGTCCAGTAGCCCCTCTTTTACAGGAACTCCCTGAAATGGGAGAGGGTGTCAAAATTCTATATCCCTTTCCCAAGAGAGTACTTTCTTGATAGTTAGCTCCCCAAACAATATAAAAGAAGTACTGAAAAATGCATCCAAACGGTTTCATCGTAATCTAATTGCTTTAAAGGTAACCTTCCGCCAAAGTTTTCAGCCTGAGAAGAGTGCCGCGAAATGCTTTTAACCTGATCAGGGTGCCGCGTCGAAAAAAGTTTGGGTACCCCTGGTCTAAAGTCAAAATACCTTTTAAATATCAAACAAAACTAATTAGTTTAATATTCCAACATTCTTTTCTTTTCTCCTCGGTTTTGATCATGCGTTAATCTGATTAGACTTATATTCTAAAAACAAACGAAGATTTTCAACTTACAAAACTTCAATTTTCGCAAGCTTCAACGCGGTATTCTTAAGAAAAATTGTTTAGTAAAATTCTTGTTTTCTAAAATATTTATCCCAAAAAATTCCAATGTTAATGGAAAATATTATTGTTCATGTCTTTGAAAAATCATGAATTTGTATAAGATATTTTACTTATACCTGGGGTTTAGTCTTAAAATTTTTAGTGTGGCGATACATTGTAATGTGACGAATAAAAAATAAAACACTATAACTTCAACATAAGATATATTTAGTAATTACACTCTAATTGCTTAATCTGTATCAGCAAATCCAGACACAAAAGGAAATTGTATCAGCAGATTTAGGGGAAAAAAACATTAATCCGTGTTGCTCTACGAATCTCTAATCTAAGTATTGAAAAATACAGAACATCACAAATTTCTACTAACCTAAATTAAATGTTATCAAAAGTACATGTGAATCACTGAGCCCTTATCGATTTAAAAGCTTCCCAATTCAAATAAACAGTGTCTCAGAATTTGCTTGCCTCTCCAAATGTCATTTTACTGGACGGACCCAATAACACGTTACTATATCTCGCCTGCTTCCTGCATGTATCGATCACGATCAACGCTTTAACGGAGTGAAGTGATAATTAAATCGAGCACTAGGAGGTAAACAATAACTTGAATCAAAGTTGTGCCAACGGACAAAAACAATAAAATAGAGTATTCAAACTAGATAAAACTTAAGTTTCAGTAATGTCACTAGAGGTTATTTTAATTATCAAATGTGGTCAATTTTCGGGTTGCCCAGTGGCGAAATGACCTAGGGAATGATCCTAGGGAATAAAACCCTGAACATTGGGAGATTGCTAAGCTTGTAGGTCAAGGGTTCTAGCTTCTCGATCTAACGGTCTGGAGCTTCAGGTGGTTTTCTCCAGCTATGTCGTGAATACGCGTTAGAACCCTTTAAAAAGTCTCCCGCCCAAGGCATCCCTTTTAGAAAGATAGCGCTCCTGTAGCTTTGTTTTACCTCCCTCCCCCACCAAAAAAGCACCAATTTCTAAGCGTACCATGCCAAAAAATGAAGTTGCCACCTGCTTTTTTTATCCGAATTTAAAATTACTCAGTTTTTACAAAATCAATTTTTCTTCTTGTTTTATCACGTATAGTTACGTGGATCTACTTCCTGCTAAATAGATTTACTGAGCGAAAATATTGATAAAAATATTGACAATTAATTACCTCAATGTATACAAAATTTGAATTTACTGATAAGCATACTGACAAATCTTCTGTTCGATATTTCCAATAAGGATATTGCGTATAGTGACCAAAACTTCGGGCATACACAGAGTTCAAGTGTTGAATATTTTTTTTACCCTTCGTATTATAATACTAGCTCTAGAACCAAGTGAATATAAGACAGTAGTGGAAGGTGGCCCAAAATGATCCTAGCGGGCAAAACGATCCACATATTTTTTCTTCCTGACAGGCAGTGCTATCTACTAGGTAATACATAAACTAGTTATGCCACGTCAAGTAGAAGCAATGGCGATATTTAAGCAATCGGTGTATTACGTGTCTGAGTAGAATTTTTCAAAAAAACTGGGTTTTATCACATCTCTTATAAGGTAAACACTAACTTTCCTATTTATTTAGAAATGCAGTCTTTAATGTACAGAAATATGACTTGGTTTACTGAAAAGAGTATGCTTTTAGGTGTGAATTACACTTGCTAAGTTTCTTATGTTTCTCGTCGTGTTTCAGTAGTATGGCCTAAAGTAGGCAGTCATACTGCCGGGTAAAATGATCCATCGACTGAAGAAATTCCAGTACCGGTTCCTAGTCATCACGACAGCCCTTCAGACGTTCTCAAATGCGTGACTCCCCATTACATTATTTAATTTATTTCTGCGTTTATTGTAAGCAATAATTTTTGAGTTATAATCTTAAAATAGTCCATTTTACTGTTCGTGACACTTTTTTATTTTAAAATTTTCATAAAATAAATTATTCCTACTATATGATTGTAAAACTTATTTCATTTCATCATGTATAGTCATAATTACTTTAACATCTTTTATTTTTCCGATAAAATACAATTTACAATTATTTTCAAATGAAGGATCATTTTGCCCTTGTTTTAAGGTAAAATGATCCTTTGGACTCCTTTTTCAAAATTCTATTTTTTTCGTTACTAAATTTGGGTTTAAAATATTACTAAAATATGTTTATGATGCAAAATAGAGTGTAAAATATTGTGGCAAAGAGCCAAAGTTTTATTTAACATTTATGTTATTTTATTTCAAGCTCTACCGTTAAGAGGATCACTTTGGGTCACCTTCCCCTATATTATGTCTTGCCAAGCGAGCATGACATGATAAATCATATTTAGCCTCAAACGCTTGCATCATTAAAACATCTGAGCTAACTACCTAAAAATTGGGCAAATGCTAATTTTCTAACTTTTTAAGTAGGTATGATAACTTTTTACATACAAACGAAATTTCAAGCTGAATAGTCTTATGATCTAAAAAACTCTTTATTCTGGAGCTAAAAATTGTGAAAAATTGATGAAAAGTCAAAAACAATATACTTTTAATGTTTTAGAAAAGCCAAGATTTTTTAATGTATTTTTCAGCATACGTGTGCAGGTTTTTAAACCGAATGGTCCAACGGTGTTGGAGACTAGGTCACAGCCGAAGATGCCAAGTTGAAAATTTCAAAAAAATACTGAAATTTGAGAGCAAATGAAATTTAATAATTGAAAAGGGGGGTTATTTTTGAATTCGTGAAAAAAAAAATCCGAACCTACATGCTATTTTTAAGCCAGTGGTTTACAGAGAAATCTTTAGGTTAGTGAACTAAAAATTACGTCGTAGAAGATCAAAGGGTTGGCATATAAGTTACGTGTGTCGGTACAGATAGGCTGAACAGATATTCACATGTCGCCACTTAGTCGTGGGAAACTAAAGCTTTTAGATAAAAATTAAAAAATAAAGATGGAGGTTTAAATGCCAACTTCTTTAAGCGAAAATAACAATGTATACACCTTAACACCTACAAACAAGACAAAAATACTTTTCGAGACGACTCAGATAAACTGCCAATCTTAAAAGCTCTGACAAACCAAGATGTTTATTCAGCGCTTTGCATTTTGCGTCGAGAGAGAAAAATCAAGTCAGCCAGTCAATCAGATTTGAAGTCAGAAAAAAGGTTTAGACAGATGTCGTAGTTTGCTTATATTAGTTAAAAAAAGGATGGACTAAGAAGCTCTTATGGTGTAACACACGTGCCAGTATAATCAGCCCAAAGTTTTAACCTCAATGTATTAAGATAGTCAAACTATTTCGCAGAAAATAAATCGACACTGTCTCTTTGTTCCTTAATGGTTTTTACTTTTTATTTTAGTTTGTATCTAAAACAAAACGGAGAAGTTGGTGGTAGAAATTAAAGTAGAGGCATAGCGTAAACAATTCCGGGCGCATAATTAACCACTTTTTGTAAACAGTATATTTTTATGTATTTTTTCAATAAAGCGACCAAATCATCCTTAAACTCAGAAGCTTCAATCAGAAAATTCTATTTTCTAAGAAAAGAATTACTGTTTACAAAAAGTGCTTAATTATATGCCCGAAATTGCTGCAGATACGGTAGAAGGTACTTTAGAGTAGCCTTAATATAGTACTTTAAAGTTAGCTTCAAAGTATACTCGAAAATACACTTACTCATACCGTGATCGAGACCTGATTAAAATATTTTTGCATTAATTAGCGATTACGCTTTATTCAGTAAATATGGGTCAAATCAACATTAAACTCTCAAATGTTATAGTAAATGTTTTTCCTTAAAAGTCTGTACTTAAAGCGTGAACAGAATGTGATGAAAATTGACAGACAGACAAATAACAGATATTAAGTAATTGAATACGTAAAAAAAATAAGAAGAAGAAAGCAAAGTGGTCAATAGGAATTAACCTCTTACGTCGATACAAGTAGCAGTGGCAGACTGAGCAAAATACCGAAAAATCGGACCCAAAAAAATGATGACTGCGACATCATTTTTTTAACTCCAGCATCACATTCAGAAATTATGGCAAGTTCATCTTAAACAGAAAATTGCTTCCGTTTGAGACCTTGTTCATCGAGATGATAAACGAAACGGATAACACTGAAAAAACACGTAATTCGATTCCCTTCCGTACTTACTGGTTAAAATCGAATATTATGTTCATCCAATATGTTGTTCCAATCTGTTTCCTGACGATTTTTTCCGTTTTTTACATGTCTGTCAGAATACACTTGAAGGCGCGTGAAAATGCTAAACTTTCAATGCAAGATGGACTCTCCTTATTCTTTGTCTTTCTATTCAATATCCATGAATAGAGAACGCACAGCGAGAAACATGATATCAGTGGCGGATCGTGGGATACAGCAAGTACAGCCGGGCTGCACTTGAAATTATCAGCACATACTTTAAAATAATTTATTCTACTAACTTTCTTAAATTCAGATTAGAATTATGGAATTCCTATCGTAAATTTAAAAAAAAATCTCAAAAAAAAACCTATTGTAGTAACGGCCGGATCTCTCATTCAGAAAAAAACCCTTTAATCTTCCCGCAATTCAACTGCGAAAGTCGTTGGTACAGCCGAGGCCTCCGAGAGAGGAGAAAGATTCTTTCCCCTCTCTTGGAGGCCTCGGTACAGACCTCCGCGCTGATTAAGGAATTGGCAGCACCGTTGCCATGGTAACGAGTACGTAAGCAGTATCTCCGGCTTAGGATAGCATAGGGTGTTTTAGCTGAGACACAGCCGAAGACAGGGTTTCTGTCTTTCGCAGCACTCGTGAATTCGACGAACTGATTGGCTCGGACGATCAGTGAGGGAGAGAATAACGACACAGAATATATGTTCTAGCCCAGCGTTTCACAACCTGAGGGGGGCGCGCCCCCCGCAGAACTTTTGCAAGGGGGGGGGACGAGAAAAACTATAGAGCAATAGGGCAAACTATAGAGCAGGATGCATTTTTTTTTAAAATCATCTTATTTATTCGCATTTTTACTCAAAGAATATCCATTTTCGCTCAAAATGTTCATTATTAAAGATTAAAAATCTCAATGTATGCTGAAAAATGTGAGGGGGGGCCGCCACTGTAAGTTAGACTTTGCTGGGGGGGGGGCACGACGTTAAAAAGTTGAGAACCGCTGTTCTAGCCCATTCTAACGGAAACAATAGTTGTTTTTTGTTGTCTGGGAAGGTTGAAAGTTTTTAGTCTTATTTGTTACTGTGTCCATGTGTTATTGGAATCTATGATTTAACCGTTTTGAAACAAGGAGCCGCGTTATTATCCAGTTTGCGTCTTGCTTGAAACTCCGTTTAACACATGGAAAGAAGATAATAAACGACAACCACTAAAAGAAAATAGACCGACACCAAAATTGTCCATTCATAAGAAAAAAGCAGGTTCGTCTCAGCATGGTCGTAGCTTCCATTTCTCATGATATGCACTATTCTCGTGGCTATGGGGCAGTTTTTATTTACAAAAAAATGTTTTGTTGGCCGTGTTTAATCGTTGAGATAAAAAAGACCGTTTGGAATGGTACTGGATAGGATGGATTAACCACCATCACACGAGCACGTAAAACACATGAAAGCTCAATCGAGCATTTAAAAAATTCTTTAAAATTTAAGGAGTTGATAAGAAGTGGGAGCTAAATTGCTGACGCATTAAAGGAAAACTCTCGACTTTATATTGCTGAATTTATCAAGAAGGTAAGCCTGAATAGACGCTTCATGCAATTACCCATCAAAGCAGTATTGTTTTTAAGTAAGCAAGAACTGGCATTAAGAGGACATGGCGAGCGAGAAAATTCTTTAAACATGGGGGATTTTAAAGAGCTTTTAAAATTAATGATATCTGAATTAAAACAACGCCCTTTTATGAGGACATCACTGACTGATTCGCAAGTTTAAAAGAAAAGAGGATTGATTTGACTTATAAAAAATAAGTAAGTTTTCTTTTTTTTTCTTTTTTTTTCTTCTTTCTTTTCTTCTCAAGTTATCATTACAAAAGAAAATTCTCAGGAAACTTCGAATCAGACACGGATTAATGCAATTTGGAGGATAGGAGCGGTTGGTTGAAATTTATGTCCATTTTATAGAAGTAAAATAGGATCTCTTACATTTTTTATGTAATTTCTTTTTTTTTCTTTTTTTTTCCTGGATGAGAGCTTAATCCGCCAGCTTTCAAATTCAGTAACAAAGATTTTCCATTCCTAGGGGGGGGGGGGGTCATATGTTTCCGGCTGCACTAACAGTTTTGACCACGGGCCGCCACTGCATGATATGTATGCTTGGGACAGCATTTTGCCCCCTTTCCCTGGATTCGTTATAACGGATTTTGTCTTTTGTAGCATCAAAAATTTTAATTTAGTGACTCCTATGTAATTCGATTCGGGGATAGATCCTCACTCTAGCGAGGTTTTCTCTGTAACGGACTTTGTGAAAGCAGGATTCAACTGTAGTAATACATAATGCCTTTCTACAACTAACCCTGTTGGAAAAGAAGTACAATCTACATTGTTTGGAGTATTTAAATCAAATACAGTACATCTTTATTGCCAATAATCAGAATGGGGGGACCTGAATAAAAGCTACTAATACAGGTGGGGTCACAGGGTGGTTCTATTTGAAGCTCTTTGGTGCTTCTAGAAAAAACTAATTTTCTATTGTAAGAATAAGAAGGGGACACTTCTTTGGCAAGGGCTGTGGATCCGCCAAAACATACATCGAAGATTGTCATTCAGTTACTCTAATATTTTTCCGATCTTTTTAAACTGTTATTTTGAATATTAAATATGGATATCCAAAAAAAAAATGTACTCGATGTATTGTCTTGATGTATATAACCTTAACCTTGGATTAGGAATCAGATCACCCTCAGTTTCGAGAACTGCTTTGTATTTCCATGCTCTGGATCATTTTGAGTTTTAAAAATTGGGGTTCGGGCCGAAAGCCAATTTCGAATTTATGATCTCGAATCTGCTCGGGCCCAAAGCCAGTTTCAAAAATACAAACAACAGTTTGGCATGTAACATTTGATGTTTGTAGTTACACACTTGAATACACAGCTCTTCATAATAACGTGCATGTGAATTTCATTCTGGGACCACCACATTTGAAGTTTGATGTACATGAAGAAGAAGAATAACAAGGTAAAATAACAATTGTTTTGCAGAAGGGAAATTTGTAATATACATTTCATGATAATTATACTCTTTTCAGTTTCACGATGGGATCATAGTCTTTGGGAAAAAAAACTGATTCTCGGGAAAAGAAACTAAAACACGCACTTTTTGATAATATTAAACTGTTCCTTTTAGAGAACACAATTTGTTCGTATTGAGAACACTCTGATGATTTAAAGTGTTTTAAATAAAAGGCAATGAAATACCTATTATTTTTCAGGATTAATGCATTTTACCCATAAATTACTCTATACACGTATTTAAAAGAGGAAGTCAAAAACCGCCTTAATGTATACATATGTAAGTAGCTTCAAGTCCTTCACTAAATCATTTCTACGCTTTTGTGCATTTATTCCACCTACAAAACACTTCCGGTTGTACATTACAAAATGTATTTTGATCACGTCTTCATCTATCCTCATAAATTTGTAAGCAATGTTTGGAATCACCTTATATTGCACATTGTATTCAGAGAAAGATGCGAAAACACGTCTAGTTAAGGTCCATAAATAGATAAAATTCGATTAGGCAGACATATCCTTTTATGAAATAGCTTTATATATCACCGCACCGGAAAACTTCAACCGCACAAACATTCCCGAGTCCTAATAAATGCAGGCTTAAAGCAAATGATGTGTTGCAAAGAATGGAGTCCATTGAACAATGATGCTATCAGTTCTACTGTTTATGGTGCTTTTTTTCTGTAAAAGATAACAATAGTATAAGGAAGGAACTACCTGGTTTATATACCTTATCGCTGCAGCATAAAATGTAAACGCAATTTCACATAAAGGACAGTTTTCTCAAATTTGCGTGAGTTGAGATACTTTGCATGACCTTGATCAAGGTTTTGGGTGGCATGAAAAAAGGGAACATATAATACTTCTACAAAAAATGTAAAATATATTCAAAAAAAGCAAGTGGAAATGTACGTGAACAAGTTGCCAGCTGAATATATATGTATAATACTCATAGCAATTTATAACCGAACACGCAATAGGCGTGCCTGAACAATTGACCATTAATTAAGCACTATCACAAGTACTTCAATAGCCGTAATTTAGCCATGCATTAAAACATCAACATGAAAAAAAAAGAACTGATATTACTACCTTCGCGGCTCCCTAGCTTTAAATAACAATGCAGCTTTCTGAAGATTAGTTTGTAGTCGAAGTACAACCTGTGAATTAACATGGCTGAGGATCGCCTTTTTCGTTTATTAAAATGCGAACTATTTCGTGAAACTTAGCATGTGGGATTGTTAAAAACAAAAATAGGCATATTTGGTTCAAAAAATAAAAATAAAATTGCATAGTGGAGTAAAATATTGTTGTTTTTCAACCAACATGATTTATCTTTTCCGCCAAATGATGAATTAAGAAATTAAGGTGATATTTCGATAATTAATAAAAATAATGAATAAGTTTTCGTCAAATATTTTACTGCAAAATTACATTACTAAATCTGATAAGTCAAAATATGTATCAAGGGTATCTATATTTTAACCCTTTGAGGCGCAACCCTTTCCCAATGCTGAAAAAAGGGCACACGAGCACAGCCAGCTGTCGTCAAAAAAGCGTCTCTAGATCTGTGGCAGGCGATGAACGTTTCGATCGTAGGCCAACTTGCTGGTAGTTAAGTCGAGCGATGGCAACGGCTGCCCTTTTTTCAGCATTGGGAAATCTATCCAGCTGTTCTCGCATTCTTCCATTTTCAGCCGATGTCAGTCTTGTTAAGAATAATCGTGACCATTTTCTTACGGGAAATGACGTGCTCAAAAGTAAAGGATTCTCGTGGAGCTATGTCACCCGCAACTATTTTTTATAGAAATCAAATCTATTCTTCGTGACTGGTAACAAACGTCAAAACGCCAGAGTTTGGTGTTCCCAGAGCGGAAACACTGCGCGTTAAAGGGTTAAAATAGCTATTTTCCCCTGCATTAGATGGATGCATATTAAAGCCATGGGAAATCAAATCAATCCTGCCCCCAGAGGACAGGAATATCTGCCATCGAACCTTTGGGATGATGGGGGCAAACGGGTTAAATGAATTCTACTTTTGAGATTGCTTTGCTGATGCATCAGGGTTTATTTGATTTCTTCCACAAGTGATTTTTTTATCAGAACGAATAAGAATATTATATTCCCGAAATAAATAGCAAAGACATTTTGTGTGATCACTGATTTTAATTATTTTAACTATTGAAACCGTTACGTCACTGACATGACAATAACGCCAGTTAATTTGAAAAAATTACAAAATAAAGAACTAAGCTAGTTACGATTGCCCCTATAAGTGAAAGATTATCCAGAGAGCCTAACTCTGAATTATTTTCATAAGTATTTAACTATCCGCACTGTCTAAACTAATTCGTAACTTCAACCCTGGTCTCACTAGGCATTCAGAAACCAAAGCTAGATACACAGAAGAGAATCCTTAGAACGATGAAGTCAAACAGTTTAAATTGCGAGATCATTGAGACATACGGAAACCTATAAACACGCCAAAGTTGGTCGGACTGACTCCTTAAAACTTGATCGCAGTCTTCAGACGTTATGTAGGCCTCACCAAGGCCAAGTGGATCAGACTCTGAATATGGTGCATAGTATGAAGGTCCCGTGTTCGGACCTACTGCACGGCTGTAGATCTAACGAGTTTTGGGCTGTTTTCTGGAGATGTAAAGGGAATACGAGTTGGATCCCCTTGAAAGATCCTCCACTCAAGCCTCCTCCCGTAGGAAGATACCCCTCGTGTAGGCTTGCCATAATACAAAACACTCAGACGTTACGTAAATACGAGCGCGATCCCCTTAAGAAATTCTTCCCAAATCATGGTGCATATCCCATGTGCAGACTATTTCCCATAACAAACAGCTCAACTCAACCAATATGGCAAACATGTTTGATGACAATATTCAGAAATTATTTGATCAGGAAACTATATTTAAAATATGTGAACCGTGCTGCCTGGCGGTAATTTTCTAGGTTTTCTCCCACTAAAAGCTCCCATTAAAGACCCAAAAAAATATATAAAAATCAAAAGGTTTCGAAACTTGTTTTTAAATTTCGAATATTCCTTTTGAGAATATTTGTGTACTTAAATTGCACTGAATCATTATTTGCAAGGGACTAAGCTCTCAGTTCGACTAAACTTCGGTATCCATGACATTAAACTACGATTGCAGCAAGTTCATTTATAAGTGCAAAAAAAGCAGCAAATTCGGCATTCAATTCCCTTTCGAAAAAAGTAACTGAGTTTTTGTTGTTTAAGTGTCCGGTTGTTTGATTTATAAGACAACCAGTTGCAGCCTCCGCTTCCTCACTTAGCCTTAACACATGGTCATGGGCAAGCATGGCATTTGAGAAAAAAAAATCTCATAAATAGCCTCGCAACTGACAATCTCATAAATATCCTTGGAGGATCAAAGCTCTGGAGGTTCTTTTTTTAGTCGATTTTTCCGATTTTCAGTTTCGGGTTTAAATTCACTGGAGCAAAATGAAAGTAAGGCATCATACCTATCCAAAAATACTTAAATAATAATAATAATACTATTTTTTCTTAAAAGTATCGCCCTCAAGAAGTAAAAGTAATTACACGCGTAAATAAAAGAAAGCAGATTTCTTAGAAATGCGTTGTTAAAATCTGTGACCACGAACGATGCAAGACTTAACGAATGTTGTGGAGGATTTGTTTATTTCTTTCTTTTTTATTTTTTATTTATTTTCTATTTTTAAGATGGTAAAAAATTTTAACCGCTTAACGTGTGGTGGTTTCACTGTGAAACCACCGATTTCTGGGACTTTCACCGTTGGTTTTCAAAAATAAGTAAACAATAGTTAAATTACCTACTTCTGTTTCACAAATAATATATATATATATATATATATATATATATATATATATGTATCTTTGTTTTCACATAATGCTTACAGATAACAACATGTCATGTGAATCTTTTCCTAAATATACCACTAAAATTTTTTTTAAATAGCAAAAATTAAGAAAAGTGAAAGTTTAAAATTATTTATAAAATTACTGTCCAAAATTTACTAAACAGCTCTGACATCTGCAAAATCTATAAGAACAGGATGAAAATGCTTTAACTTTCAAAATGTTAACATTTCTTTGAACTGGAAAACCTCTGATGCATACCATTAAAAAGGCATTGTAGTGCGTAAATAAAGTCTGCAATCTGAAATTTATATATATTTGTCTCGACAGATATTTCCATTTCAAAGTAATGCATGTTGATGAGTTAGGGAAATGGGATATCTCGTGTTGATTTAAGGGAAAGATTTCTTACACGCAGCAATCCTAAATATTGATATCTTACACATATTTATTCCAGTGTACTAGCCCTTAATATAATCGAGACATCTGGCTTTGCAAATGGAAAACAACTATTCGTGCGTATTAAATATAAGATATAGAGTTGGTACACAATCCTCTATTTGCACAAAGGATTGAAATGTATTCATAATTCATAAATTTATTCATAATTCAGGCATATGAAATCAAAATCGCAGGAGATAGTTAAAAGTACCGAACCTTATTATCGCATTGGCCAATCGGGACTTTGCCCAGGGCCCCCGGCTCGAAAGCCCCTCCCCCAATTTTAAATGTCGTTCTGAAATAGAATTTTTTTATATCAAAATTTCATGAAAAATAAAACAAATTTCATAGATGGGGCCCCCAAATTCCTCTATGCTCGGGGCCGCTGTTGTTCATAATCGGGCCCTGTAAAAGCCTACGTTAAGATACCCAAATATCAAACAAATAATTAACATTAACTGTGAAAAAAATCCGTAATTGCTTACTATGCATGAATGAATTTAACTATAAAAGTTGCGCAACTCTTGTCATCTTGAATTTCAGATTAAAACTAAACAAGTGAATTAAGATGCTTTTAAATGTTAATGCAACGATAAAAATTCTGTTCATTTTTTTTCAGAGAAAATTCTTATTTTTATTATTTATAGTCTAATAATTTGAGATTAAGTTTAAATATGCGCCCGTATGATGAATGTATATGAATATATGAGTAACTATGCAAATCGCTTATTTTTTTGCTCTGTAACACACTCTCACAAAGCTCCTAGGAATGAATATTAAATTTGGGAGTCTTTGATTTAAATAATAGTAGAGAAAAGGAATTTTAAAGTGCATAAAATATCTCAAATATATTCGAATATTTAGATAAACCAAACCTGAAATTCATCTACAGCCAATGTTTATAGTATTAAGAGCCTATGCAGACGTCTTGGTTAAAGCACGCGAGCCTAACGCAACTCCGTGTGATTGGCTTTCCTTTTTCAAGATCAAGGGCATTTTTTTCCCTCACAAAATCAAAGACACAGGACAAACTTATGTAAAAACGCGGGGGTAATAGTATAACTTTCATTCTTTAAATCTTATTTTACTTCACAAAATGATACACTCGCTTATTTTCATGACTCGGCAGCCTCTGAAGAAAAGAGCACTTTTACCACGGAGAAAACTTACAGCATCAGGAAAGAAGTAAAGAAAAAAACTTTCCTATCAAACATAAAAATTGAATTTTCCACTCTTCAAGCGGAATCGTTAGCACGCCTCTAGTTTGACTTCACCTGGCTGTTTCTCCAGCGGGACAGTCACTCAGGATAGGTTCGTATCTCTGAGGGAGCACACATTATATCTGTGTAATGAAGTTTTCCAACCGCAGATCTCTTCACCGAAATGATTCAGAAATAAATCCATGGGCTTTTCCCCTATTCTTTTACTTTTGTTCGTGGCAACTGGTAATTTTTGTTTTCCTTTTTCCCGCCCCAGACTCCGTGAAAGAACTCGCCCGTCGACCTTGCTCATCTGGACGCCATTCCGAGTCCCTGCTCGCACATTACACCGCGAGAGGAAGACACTCACTTCTTCACGTGTTTTTTAGCGACTGACAGGAATATAAACTCGAAAGAATCCTAATGAGAGACGCCGGGATTTTCGAACGATTCTATTCAACTCTATGAGTCATCCGTTAAAGAAGAAGAATAGCAAAACGGAAAATCGGCGCAAGCAGTTTCTTGGACGAGAGTGACGTTTGTTTTTCACGGGGGACAAAGACCGGCTTCTCCCGTCTGCGCCTGCCTTTCTTTTTAATCGACTCCTAAGCTGTTTTTAATTCGACCGAAAAATAAAGAAGTACGGTGTGTACTAATTAGAATTTAATTGGTCAGTAGCAAGTTACAGAAGTTTATTCTCTTCGTGTTTTTTTCGTTGAGGAACCTGAAAATCACAAGTAAAAATATCAGTAGAGCAAATTGTTTTTAATTATCCTTGAAATGCTTAGTATAAAAATGACGTTAACTCTTCACTACGATATTTTGCCATAATGCTACAAATATTTTGGAGCACTTTATGGAAGACAAACTGATCCAATATTTGTTCTCGTTATTAGTTTCAGCAAAGTATCAGCAGCACATACAATTTACAGATGTACTTGAACTATTTCAACACATTTCTCCATATTTTCAGTCCAAGAAGTCAAGCAGGAGGGATAGCAGAATATATCCTCCCTCTCCGAAAATTTCGGATTAGTTAGCAGAAGTTCTAAGTCGAGCAGAAATTCCGTTTATTTACTTACAACTCATTTCATATCCCTCCCCTGAAATATTTTTCTGGCTAGGCCCAGGACCTACGGGAGGGGGGGGCAGACGGGGCACTGCTCCTGGGCCCGTGGGAGTTAGAGTGGGCCCGTGTTCAGCTAAAGAGCATCCGCGAATTTTTCAGAATGTGTTACGAATTTCATTTATATATCTGTAATTAAAATCTTTAAATAGACTAAATTTTGAATGCATAATTCTAGAATGTTTAGATGGCAGAAATATTAATTCTACCATTTAAATATTAGTATTTTTTTCAGCCTTCGAACATGAATTAAAAGTACCGTTACATATCAGAAAACTCCCCTCCCAGTCTCTTTCCATATAGCATTTTATATGAAAAGCATTAAAAAGAGCAGTTTCACAAAAAAAAAAAAAAAAAAAAATCCTTCCTTCCGTCCTGTTTTTTCGAAATGTTTGTGCTTTACGAAAAAGACCGGGAAGATTTTCGCCACGCCTTATAAAATTTCTCTCGGAGGCCCTGGCTAGTCCCATGATGTCAAGTATAGGCGCACCCCCGGAGGGGGCTATAGGGACTAAAGCCCCCCTTAAAGGTAGAGCTAGAAGTGGAAATCTTTAAAAATTGAAAATTGTCACTTAATTAAAATAGTTTATTTTTAAAAATATTTTTTACCAAAAAAAGTACATTAATTTTTAAATAAATACTTACATTTAGTGTAGGAAACACAGTCAAACTCGGTTACAACATCACTGAAATGATGCGATAATTATTTATGACTCTATAACGAGTTACATTGATAGCAGGCTTGTATTCTATGAGCAATTCAAGTGGTACTGAATATTTCGACGTTATAAAAAAATTGTAACTATAATCGGTGTCACTATAAATGAGTTCAGTATCTGTAGCCCACCCCCCGCCCCCCTAAACTAAAATCCTGGGTGCGCCACTGATGTCAAGTAATTAAAATCCTCTTGATATATATATATATATATTAAAATGACCTGTCTATTATAAATGATTCAGTTGTAAAATGTGATTATATGCAACACACCTGAGAGAAAAAAACTAAGTTAGTTATGTGAAAAATTAAAATATTTACGCACACATAAATGATAAACGGAGTTATTCATATTTAAAAACTTTCAACACCAATTTAATGAGAGATTTTTTAATTTTAATTGTTCTAGCTAAGTACTCTTGTGGAGAATACTTTTATAAATCAGCTAATGTTTGGTTAGCTATACACAGTTTTTACTTAAAATAATTGTTCAGCTGACACAAAAACAATCAGAATAGTTAACAGGACCATGAATCCTAAAATTTCCGTTTTATACAAGCCACTTAAATATGGGTTAACCAAATTGACGCCAAGTTGACCAAACACGATTATCCCGATAATCTTATTCACAAAATTTCTATTTTCTGTTGACTATTCGATATGACATGAGTCTATAAAACACATCTTTGGTTCAAAAAGAAAAGCTCAAAAATTAAAATATTCAATCACAATTTTCTTCAAGCAACCTTTTAAAATCGATACTCATACAGATCCGAATCTGTGCAACAAACAACCATATAATTAATATTTATGTTATAACTTTTGAATTATATCTCTATTTAGCTCTAATCAGATAAGGGCGTATATTACTGTGAAATAAACTAAAATGAAAGATGAATCTAATAATTTTATATATTTTTTTAAGCATTGAGAAATAAAAATAGAGAAATACAGGGTATCCAGCAAATAACACCCTGATTTAAAAGTTAAAAATCTCAAAAACTAAGATCAATAGAAGGGTGCAGTAAACGGTATGTTTATTATGTAATCTGTTAAACATTTATGCAGAATTTTTGAAATAGTAGTGACAAATGCACTAACAGATAGCGCTGTAATCGCAGGCCTCCATATTCTCGCGATCTGACTCTTTGTGACTATTTTCTCTGGGACACATTGAAAGACACTGTCTACTGAAATCATCCCAAGGCGCTGGAAGAACTTGACTCGTAGATTTTTTGCGGCATGTAAATCCATTTCTGTTTAGAAATTTCGGGCTATGATGAAACTTCATTATTTGCTTGGGACATCTCTGTAGGTCGAATGGTGAACATTTGAAAAGATAGGGCTGCAGAGAATGAGTTTATCCATGATGATGGCCGATCTATTTTAGAGTGCAGTGCCATTTGTTAGCAGTGGTGTACACAAAGGGGGGTGGGTGGGAATTAACCACCTTTGTCGAAGATTTTTTAACATTAAATCCATAAATTTTTAATTTCCAGCATAAAGATAACGCGTTTTCACCTCAAGATTACATCCGTAGCCCCTTTTCCCCTTAAATTAAGTCTGTGTACGCCACTGTCTATTAGCAGCTATTGCAACTACAATTTCAAAACTTCTATATAAAATTTTTACGGGTTACATAATAAAGATATTATTTGCTGAATTCTTCTATTGATCTTTGTTTCTGAGATTTTTATTTCTGAAAGCAGTGCGTTATTTGCTGGACAAGCTGTACATGTCGTTTCCATAACACTTTGTAACGACTTTTTTAAAAAATCATTATAAATTACAGTGACAGGAACACTGCTCAAACCTTGAAAATGCAATAAAATAAGGTGCAATGATTAGACAAAAACTGAAAGAAATGGTATCTTAATCTAACAATAAAACTACGGGCTTTGAGTATTATTTCACTGACCATTTTTAGCAATTATTCCAGCAAATTTGAGATTTCATATCTGATCTCGATAACAGTTACGGTTATTAAACACGTTTTTCCGATAAAATGACTCTATTTCGCAGATTTTTAAATAAAATGATTTGCCTTTGATAAAAACAAATAAATTAGCAAAATATTATGCCAATCTATTAATATTTTTTACCGCCGCAGAAAGATTAAACTTCCAAAAAATCGTAAAAAAAAAAAAAAAAAACTTTGTTTTTGCGATAAAATATACAAGTTGTCCGAATATAGCAATACATTTTCTAATAGAATGCAACTGCTTTAGCAATATGATAGTAATGTCCCAGTAAATCTTTTTTGTGGTAAAATGCTATGTTTTATCTCCGCAAGAGAGCGAAAATTTAAAAAAAAAATATGGAAAAAATGGAACTTTTTATAATTATTCTTTCGAACCAAGATTTTTAAGAACTGTTTCTATTAGATGGGAAAAGATATTTTCTATTATCTAAACTAAACTAAACATTGGCGGAACAGCCCACGTGGAGCTAAAGCCAGCACTGCCCATCCGCGCCTTCACGAGCATGGGCTCTGGAGTAAGGAAGTATATGCGCCATCCAGGCGGTCAGCCTGACGCAAAACCCCCAGTTTTTAGTCCCCAAGCAAGCTTGATTCTCATTTTTTCAATCCGCTCAAGTCATGAAAGGCTGAGTCAACTCTGCCCAGCCCGGCATTCGAACACCGGACCTGTGTTACGGCAGTGTAATGTGCAAACCGATACATCTCTGGGCTTCCCTAAAATACCTTCTTTTTATATTTTTAAGACACTTTCCATTATCTAAACTAAACTAAACATTGGCGCAACAACCCACATGGGGCCAAGGCCTGCGCTGTCCATCCGTGCCTTCGCTACTATTATCATGATTGTTCAGAATGTTGTTGAAAAATTGAAAACGGTTACAATAAATCATCCATTCCAAACGTTTCGCATAACTTATGCCAATGTTAAATATATCTTGAAAAATATCAAAACCTTATAAAGTCTTACAAAAGTGACAAAGATAAACCGATTTTCCAGTAGAAAATTAATGATTTCCATGACCATGCCGGAAAAACTATTTGATATGGCTGCTTGTTAATGCAAAGATTTCAGTTAAAAATTTAAAATGTCTACAATAAATGATCCATTTTAAGCGTTTCGCATACCTAAGTGATAGCAATATCGGTCGAGTGGGCCACGGGCCCACTTTTTCATGATTACATTATCTTAGCTAGAGTATCAGCTATGAAAATAATTTTTAAAAATGGTGATAACTTGACTAGTTGACCAATAATCCTAAAGAATGAACGGAGGTGCTTTCTTTGGCGTTTTCACCTGCGCTAAGTAAAACTCACCTTTCTTTAAGAATTGCATGTCTTTATATGGACATTAATACGTTTTTGAATAGAGGAATTATGAGAGAAATTTTATTTGTAATTTGTACGTTTACTGCCAAGGTATTTTTGGAAATAAATATCATATTTTGAAAGCAAAAATCTGAATTTAAAATTTAAAAAATGCATGTAACAGCTCGTGAATTTAAATTTTAAAGTAGTTTTGTACTTTTTATGATTATATTAGCTTAATTGGAGTTTCAGCTATGAAAATAAATTAAAATAAACCCATTTAATCGGTAGATTTTCTAAAATTTGCACTTGAGTATCAAATTTTGGGTTACTCAAGAAAAAAGTTTAAAATTCAATCATCTCAAAAACTACGGATTTTCTGCCATACATATGGGGTTTAAATTGTAGTATTTTGGCTTCCCTGTCACGTCTTACCAGGAATACGTCGAATTAGCAGCAACTCTGTATAAATTTTGATTTTTTTTCGCTCCACCCTACTGTATATTTTTCAGTAGATTAGTAAAGAAATTAAATAATTTTTTTTTTCAATATCTGAATTATGTCATTCACACACCGTCATACGGGTATTTAACAAAAATTTCAAAAGGCAAATTGATGTAAATGCGTGAAAAAAAGATTATAATAAATAAAATTCAAATTGAACTACTTTTCTGAACATTTCAGATAAATCTGCATGTTTTCTTTAAATATTAGAAAAGTCATTAATCCCGCAAGATACCCTATAATGAGACGCAATATATAACCTTTGTAATATAACTTTGACTTTTAACAATGCATATAGCCATAAAGTTTCATTTCTAGAATAAACAAGATTACAGAAGTCGGCGGAGTGAATAAAATTAATGGTTTGTTCATAAATTAGTAACTATCTTAAGAATTTATCCTCGTATTAAGCATATTAAATTTAGAAAGTACTTTATTTCTTTGAACTAATGAAAAGAGATTCGAAAATTAGACGACCTAACCTTAAATGTTTAATCTTCTGAGGCTTACAGTTTGAAGAAGACAACACAACGCCAGTAAAATCTTTCTAATTGAAGAGCAAATGCGGAATTTCAGCACAATCCATGAGTTGCATACAGTATTTTAGACATAATGGTCAGTGACGGCTGGATAATGCTCTGCAACTTCAGATCGTAATCTCAGCTCAGTTAAAAGTTCATGCTTGAATGAGTTTTATTTTGTTTAACCTTTTGTTTTCCATGAACTCCAATCTCTTCGTGGGAAAGTATATTTTTAACGTTCTGTTGTCATATTGTAATAAAATACTGCACTCTTATTTATTTGTTTCTTTTTTTTAACGTGAATAGTTAGTAATTTTTCAAACTAAACAATGAAATGGAATTTATTTATTTCATTTAAATTAGTAGTTCTTAGTCTTTTTTACTATCATTATTATTCCTGTTTGAAAGAAAATAATAAGCCTTTTAAATATATAATGATGAAAATATTCATTTTCTACTGCATATTAAGTTCTATGTTAGGTTAATAAAAGAAACGAATTATTCAGTACTGCAGTATTTGGAAAACGGTAAGATAATGTACAGAAATAAATCAGATAAATCAAAATAATTTTTAATACTGAATGGTTATTTAAAAAGACACAAATAATGTTGAACCTTAGTTCCAGCAGAACATTTCTGACGCATTAATTAAAATCTCCGTCTACGGGCATCTTTACTGTAAACACATTAGAACAAGCTGAGAAAAATATTGCTTTTATATCTTACAGTTTAAAAATACATAATATATAAAAATATAATATTTCTTTCAATTTAAATAAATAGTCGAATAATTGATATTAAAATAATTCACTATATAAATTTTGCGCCTCGAGTTAAACTAGCATGTATGTTCATGCAATTATTTTATATTCTCATGAAGTCATTCAAAAATCACAAAATAATTTCATAAAAAAGAGTTGACAATGTAAACTTTCCCGATTTGTTCGTCGCATTGTGATAAATTAGGATAAAGAAAATTGTCCGAGTAGTAAGGAAAAGTTCACTTTACGCTGTGTTTGCTGTGGCTGCGGCTTTTCCGCTCAGTTTGCGTACTATGGTTGTTAGCTAAATAAACTAAAGAGTTACCTTATTCGGGATGTCACTAAGTATTCAAGTTGAATTAATTATCACGACCCGAGTTGAATTAAAATGATTTTTTTAAATATTCGAATATGTCTAAGTGGGTATGGAGTAATGTCGTTGTAACTTTTCCTCTATTAAAAATACTAATAGTAATAGATCCTAAAAAGGAGGTTTTGTTGGTAACTATAAAATAAACCATATATTCAGCTATTTCTGGATTCTTTTGTATAAATGTCTTTTTTGGTTTCTGCTCGATATTTTTATTCCCTTGCAGGGATCTATTTCCAATAATCTCAGATACTCTTGGCTGCCCCCCCCCAAACTCGGTATATTTTGCATATTCTTTAAACTATTAAAGTCTTTTGAAGAATTCAAAAAATTATTTGAATATGACATAGATGGTTTAACAAATGGGCTCTACTTTCATTAATTCATCTTTAAATCTTTAAAATAGCTTAAGCTGCAATCGTTATTATCAAAGTTCGTCCTTTTATTGTTTTGTTTTATCATTTGAAAGACATTCTCGCGAACAAAGACTGTCACGTTTTTTCTTTGTGTAGTTGTGAAATTACTAAGTGTGAACAAAGGAAAACTTTATATATTGAATGCAAGCAGCTACTTACCTGCTGCCATGCAATTTCCTCGTAAGCTTTAGCTGACGTGATAGCCACGACGGTATGCAGAGTAGGCAACAGGACTCCTACACAGACTGCTACTCTGGTCTTTAAGGGCAAGAGGCTGTATGCAATGAACAGCACAAATAAGATTTCCCAAGCACCATGGGCTGCTGCATGTCCTTGTCCCCAAGACCCGGCCCCCCACGTGTAGCTCTCGGATACTTGGAGAGGAAGTCCTACTATGCAAAGTCCCGAACTGAGTATGAGGGCCCCATAGCAAAGGCTCGGCAAGTGGACATCTCGGACGTGTCCAGTTTGCATCAGGATCAGCGATCCGCCGAACGTGATCAGAACCAAGATATAAAAAATTGCCGCAGCCGTCAAAAACCGCGCATAGGCCACGTGTAGGCCCGCGAGGCTCGCGGCCAACAAAGCCGTCAAAACCAACACACTGGACGTGGAGGTCTGCTGGAGCTTCACGGTGTAGCGTCGATAAAGTTGCTCCAGTTCCCGGTTCTCGAAGTTGTGCCGATTGAGAAGCCGGGAGAAGACGACTTTGCGGTGGCTGTCCATGGCTTTCACCGAGTGGTCCATCGCTGCACGCAGCTAGACTCTGACTCGGCGGAGAAACGAAGGTGAGAGTCGGTCGCAGCTTTGCGGGGCGACGGCAGCGCGCCAAACGTTACGCGCAGGAATAGGCGGAGCGACACCTTTCTCCGGTGAAGGGCAATGGAATAGGGCAATGTTACAAGCGATGGATTTTTTTTTTTATCATCTCCATCTCTCTTGGAAGAAAAACTCGCTAATATTATTCAACACATTTTTTTCCTGCACGGTCATTTTTTGCCTATCTTTTAATAGGAAAGCCCTAGCACGGACATGCGTCCTTCTGTGAAACTGACTCGCATAGAATTAGAGTTTTGTATGTCCCCGATAAAAATATAAACAGGTAGAAAAATTAAGAAATGGTGTTCATTTTTAAGATACTCTAATGCTCTTTTAAATGTCACCGGGAACAATGAGAAGGCGGTGTTTCATTTATATTGATATTTTAATGACTACAAAGACTTTACCGTGACCCTGAACCTGAGTATTGATCATGGAGTTAGGAAGAATAATTTTGTGCGCGTCATCGTATCTAATTTTTAAGGATTATAATTAAAATACTGTGACGCAAATGCAGTTCTGGCGAACCTGTACCTACAGATATTTAAGCAAAACTATAAATACCCCATAAGATTTAAAATCTAAAAATTAAAATCCTTATATCCATACTTTTAAATTTATTTTTATTTCTCAAACACACGATTTATACTCAAAATACCTGTTTGATACATTTAATGTAGTCTATGCAATGAAATAGGGGAGCGTGGCGGGTTAAATTTTGATTCAGGAAAAACAAAATAGAGTTTTACTTTGGTGTACGTAAATATTCTCGATTATCTATTATAGTAAATTTTGTCTTAGAGGATCGTGTACATGTTAAAACAGAATCCGTGTTTTGAAAATTCAGTAATGACTACCTTTTCCCTTTACATTATTTCAAGCATTTCACAAAAAGGCCGAAATACTTAGTGGAAGGCGTTGTACCTTGGAATAATTTTCACTTTTCATTTTTTTTTAATATAAAATGTAATTTTCTCAGTAACTCAGTAATTTTATGAGAAATACGTCATGCTTCTTAATCTTAATACGAATTTTCTCTTTAAAGAAATACTACAGTTCATTAAAAAAAAAAAAGGGGGTAAGGAAAAATTGATCCAAGGCAGAGGCGTACCGTAGGCCCTGGAAAGCTGAGGGAGGGGCCAAACGTTTACTGTTGCATTTTTTAAAATGTAATTTATAACTTTCTTTAATGGAAAAAAAAAATAGAGCTTGTCAGCTGAGAAATTTTACAATCCCAAAGGAGAATAAAACAGTTCAATTTTTTTAGTTTATTTTATTTCAAAACAAAAATAAAAGATCCAATTGTATCATAAATTTCCTTTTTATGCTTTATTTAATTTAATTATTATCGATTATTTAGCATCCGTTGTGATGTTAATAATAACTGACGAGTTAAGCGACGTTAATTAATCAATTAAATATGAAATCAAAACAAGTACTCGTACAAACGGGTTACTAAATATGTTGTACCTTAGACCGATTCAGGGTACAATACTGACACTGGTTCAAGGTATATAGTATATAAACTGTAGAAATTTTTGTGATTTCATTAAACCTACCAAATACAAGCAGGGGCGTAGCCAGAAATTTTTCATGGGGGGGGGGGGGGGTTACGACTACTACAACTCATATATATGTATACGTGGGTGTGACAATTTAGTGAAGAATATACATTTTGTATGGCAAAAAATTCCTCATGGGGGGGGGTTATGACCCCCCTAACCCCCCCTTGGCTACGCCCCTGAATACAAGTTATGTTTCTTAAAAATTTAGTGTTTTATCCTATAAAGAACGAGATTGTGGTTTTACCTGCTTTAGTTCTGTTTTCAAATGTACAGCACTGTAGTTTTTTTGTTTGAATGAAATATATGTTTGACAGTTACTTTGCAACTAGGAAAACAAGCATGTCTCATTAGCACATGGTTGAAAAATATGAAATGGCCACAAACACATCAAATAGTACCTGATTACTATTTGATTTGTTTGTACCTGTTACTAATGTTAACTACATATACTTAATATCGTATTTCTCCATCAGATAGCAGAAATATTCAAACTGGTCCAAGGTACAACACTCTCCCCATTTTCATTTATTTTCAACAAAGTCGATGATTTTTAAAGTTTTAAAATATGCACTGTCTGATGTTAAAAAGGAATGCCAAACTTTATATAATAACGAAAATATTAAATGCGCGTATTTCAGAAAATTTTATTTCAAAATTAATTCTTACCTACACTAATCCCAAAGATAACAATAAAACATTTTTCCATTATATCTACTTTTCCATACTTAATATGCATCATTAAATCATCATATCTCAATGAATCATGATTAGGAAAGTACATCGTTTGCACTTTCATTAGAATTGTTATATTTCCAAATCCTAGAAAGTAAATTATGGTTCCATTTGGATAATTAATTTTGAAAACGGAATGGTGGAAAAGATTCTACCATTCCCCACATTCTGATTTTTTTCTTGTGAATAACGTAGCTAGATTTTAATTTAAGTTACGACAATTAATTCTTTCAATTTTCATTGTAGAGCTATGAAATTTCCTATTTGCGTTTCTAACAGAAAAGCCCGAAAAATCAACTGTGCAAATGATTAAAAAATAATAATTGCTTGTGATGGAATTAAAGTAAAAAATAAAAATATATACATTTGGATCTCCCTCCCCAAAATATCACAATTTTTACAGAAGGATTGAAAATATACCATAACTGTATTAGGGTTAAACATTTTTTTTAACATAGCTAAAGATATACTTTATGCTCACATGTGTGCACTATACGATCCTTCTTGCCCGACGAGTGGCATGGTGCATAGCACACTGAACTGGAAGACGGAAGCTGCCTGGTTCGAAAACAGGTCGCGTCCGCCGACCTAACCGTTCGGAGATTTCCGTGGTTTCCTCCGAAACTTAGCGTAAATACGGGTTAGAACCACTTAGAAACACCCCCACGGAGGTCACCCAGGTCGAATCCACCGACCTAACCGTTCGGAGATTTCCGTGATTTCCTCCGAAACTTAGCGTAAATAAAGGTTAGGACCCCACGGAGGGCAGCCAACCCATAGGCCTAGATCCCTCGTGCAGATAATTGGTCTTAATCCCACAACACGATCATTCTTTAGGTGTGAATATCATGATTAACCCCTTTACTTTTCTAAAATACCAGTGGTGTAGTCGAAGGGGAACTGCGTCCCCTTGCTTTTTTTATTTTCAAGACTGACGCTCTCAAACTTCTTTTTAATATGTTAAAATTTTCATTTTGTTAAGAACATTTTGTCTCGTTTTGTAAAAGAAGCCAAAAGAATTTTTTGGACCTCCTAAGTAGACTTTAAAACGCACTTACAATCCCTTTGTAAATACTAAACGATATAAACATATCCTTAAAAATAGAATGCTCGTATTATCTTGCCAAACACACTCTTGGTGAAAGAGCCCCTTACCAAATTATTGAAAATTTTAAAAAATATATATATCGGTCAAGAATGTGTCCAGTACAAGTTCAAGAAAAATAAATGTCCAGTTATTTTAATAAGAGGAGTGTTGACGGTCGTAGATAGAAAAAATATGTTAAGAGTGAGCACAGTTGATAAAAATTACATAATTTATACAAACTTAATTAATTACGCAAAAGTAATAAGAATCTTTTAATAAATAGTTAAAATTAATGGTTTAATTAATTTTATTCCTGTTTTTAACAATGATTACATTTAACTAATTTCGCACATTTTAGACGTTCTCAAATATGAGTGTCCCCTACTTTTTTTCTTAGGACTACACTACTTTAAAATATACACATTTATTTAGCATTTACTGACCGTTATGTTTATTTTTTAATAAACCAATATTGAAACTAACTAAATGTATTAACTAAATGTATTGGCAAAACTACTTTCTTATCTGTATATTTGACCTCATACAATATAAGTAAACGTAGAGAAGTAAATAAAAAAAAAATCCGCAATCGCCAGAGAAAATTCGAGTAAAGATTTAATTTTTTTTTTTTTTTAAGTGCGCTAAAATACCACCGACGTTAAATCTCCGTTTCATGTATGTCCAGCGTTAATTATTTCATGATAGTAATATTACACTAAAATCGCTTTATTTTGTTTTAATATAAAAAAATTTGTTTTTATTTTGAAATACACGAGCGATTACGATATCAAGTAGAATTATTTAGATTGTTTTGAACAAAGATATAATTATAAGCATTTTCCTTTTTCTTAGTTTTGCATAATTTGGTGCACTATAAATCTGGTGCAAAAATTTGACAGACCGTTTGTATATCCTTTATACAAATGCTCATTTTTAGATAGATCGGCTTGGAGTATTACACAGATTTATAAAACGAACAAGTCTGCTTGTTTACGATTTTTAAAAAATGTTCGCTATTTTTAACTCTGAAAAGAGTGCTCTAAAACCAGGAAACTAATTAGTTTGAAATTTGATCTGATAAAATATGAATTGTTTAATCCAAAATCCGTCCGATTCCTAATTTTTAGCGATTTTGCTCGATTTTCAATTTTTAAACAAATCATCTCTGTTATTGTTAGACCTATTTGCTTAAAATTTTCTCACATTTATTCAGAAAAACAAAGAGAGCAATTTTAATTACTTTAAAAGCCTGAAAAGTCTCCTCTCTGCACGGTTTTTAACGATTTTTCACTGTTTTATCTTTTGAAAGAAAACATATCCGACAACGTCTAACAAATCAACTTTATTTTATAATAAAAGAATCTTAACGTATTTGAACATCTACCCATTCCATAAAATTAAGTATCTTTTGACAGTTGTTAACGTTAAAAAAAAAATAATAATTAAAAAAAAAAAAAAAAAAAAAAAAAAAAAAGCATCTGCAACACCGGTTAGACCAATCTCTTTAACACTTTGCACAGACATGCTTAAAGAATATCGTGCAATATATCGACCACTCAATGAATCTGGAAAATTCAACTGCTCCCTAATTTTACCGATTTTTCATCAATTTTAATCCGTGAAAGTGTTTCCGACACCTTCAAACAAATTTTGCACTGATGTGTAGAAATGTGTAAAATTTAATTTATTCCCGTTCAAAGAACTGGTATTCCAGCTAGTAATGTATAAAAAAGTGTGTGTCGCACAAAATTAAGGTGAGTTTAAAACTTTCCAATATTTAAATCATAAAGAGCTACTTTTACGCTCGAAAACTTGTTCCAGATAAACTAATTGTTTCCATAATCAAAAATGGCATAATTGGCTCATTCAAAAATAAAAATAAGATATCCATTGAGTAAATTTAAATAATTTATTAATCATAATCCTTTTAAATAAATAAGTTTACCTATTGCAGTTTCGAGGCATTGTCTGTATGATAATAAATCATACACACAATACGGATCGAGCTTCTTCGTCAGAGTCAAATTTAATTCAATTTGATGATTAAATTATTATCAGAATTAAATTTGTGCTGTATGTAACGGCTATTTTATGCTAAAAAAGATTTTAATTGTGATTGGATTCAAGGCATCTAAAGCAAGAAAAGGTTTTACGAAGATTGCAATGGTGATCATTTTCACTGAATGAAATATTGTAATGACTAACATTCAAATCTCTACCCTTATTAGTTATAGTAAAGTATTAGGTTGTAACGAAAGTTTTCCGCCGCTGCAAGTATTGCCTTCACAAGCAGCTCGCGTTGGTGTTCTTGCCAATACTTAGCCAAACGATTTTTATTATTTAAAAGAAAAAGACTTGTTTTAGAGCACTGTGTTGTGAAATCTGCAAAACAATATCATTATGATTAAGTAAAAAGTGTCTGAAATGGAACTATCAAGCTACCAGATTGAACCATCATTTAGTCTCAGTTCTGTTGCAAAAAGTCAGCTACAGAATGACACCGAATCATGTTTACGGCTTAAGGTACTACTGTTGTATCATATGACACTGTGAAGATTGGGAACCGAAAGTTCAAAAACGAGGACTAGGACATTTAAGAAGCGGAGCGCTCTGGCCGTCCTACTGATGCTAATGAGGCCCGTCTACGAGAATTTGTGGAAGAAGATAAACTATTCATCCACTGAGAGCTAGCTAAAAGAGTTAGACTTTAGTGTCATGTCCATTATTCGCGCTAAGCAACGCATAAACTTAACATATAAGGTCAATAGCTGGGTACCGCGTGAGCTGACTCAAGCAAATCTGGCGGAAAACTTTTGTTACAACCTGATAATTTCGAAAAAAAAAACAATAATTCAGTTTACATACTTGTTTTTGAAGAACATGGTGTATTTTTTTTCACTATCTTATCATTTCAATTCTGTCTCTATTAAGCAAAATATCCTATTGTATGGCAACCTCCCACGCACACACACACATTATACCTTACATGTGTTGTAAAACGTCTTCTACAATATTGTAACGGGCAGTTTTCGGGTTGAGTTGGAAAAAGGTTAAATTTCACACATGGGCGTTATGTCGCTTGAAAAACTCCCTCACGCGTGATGTATGCTTCATCCGTGAACAATACGGATGCAGGAAATGCGTTGTCTGCAGTCTGTCGCAATTTGTTGTAGGAACCCTATACCAAACGCCCTCCGGATTGGATAATCCTCAGGCTCTAATGATTCGACGCGTTGAAGAAGGTATGCGCTCATTTGGTTTGCTGCAAGTATCCTCCAGACAGTGGAGTGAGAAAAATCCGCTTGTTGGCCTATCGCTCGAGTACTTGTATTTGGATTGTCTTCTGCCAGACGTAAGACAGTCCCCTCATTACCAAGTGTCCTCGTCGTTCACTCTCGATTCATTGTAGCTCTCGTTAAACAACCAGTCTCACATAATCGTCTTTTCACTCTTGCGAAAGTCTGTGATGTGGAGCACGTGTGTGCGGGTACCGTTCCTGGTACAACCGCCGAGCGGACTACCCGTTACAGTCAGCAGCTCCATCCACGACCAGTATGTCGACCAGTTCATCGTTTGATTACGAGTTCAACCTGCTACCTCGGAAACCGAGTCGCAAAGGATGACTTCCAACAAGATCGCTGCTCACGCAAAATTCTGTTCAGTGCCATCTACCGCAAGTAGGGATGGATGCGAGAAGGTTTTTTGCGAGACGAGGCAAACATTTTTAACATTACATTATAGGGATTTCGCGAGACGAGACAGACCTATTTTTCGTCTCGCGTCCATCCCTAACCGCAAGACTGCCAAGGGGGTACAAGACAAGCCAGGAATCTTCCAGAGCGTAAGGAATTCCATGTGGCGGCGCTGTCTACTGATTGACGACTTCTCATCGTAATTTCGAACAACTTCTGTAGTACAACCTTTCAATAAAATGTTTTCTGTGTCCAGTTATGTATTACTATCTCTGTTCTTTTTCACTGCTTCTTTTCACCATAGCTTTCGACATCGGAATCCTATTTATTATGAGATTTCGAGTTGCTCTCAGTGCCCCCTATACCTCCGACAAGTTTGTCTTGTAAACAAAGTCCGGTAGTGAAACACCCTGTATATAATAACATTTACTTTAATAAAACCATTCATCATCAAAATATCATGAATTATTAAATAAATGAAGAAATATTGCCATGATAATGCATTTACAATCATTTTAAGTAACAGCTATGCACACCACAGTATCCATTAAAAAATGTATTAGAATTTTTAATAGAAAATTGTACATAAAATCTTACTTCAAAACATGTGGGTTGTATTCATGCAACTTAGAACTTGACAGCTTTTGCGCGTTGCTGTGTAGCTAAGGTCATTCTTTGCAATTTCTTGCAAAGAACGACCACACTTGCAATTTCTTCCGCTATCTTCAGTAACGACATGAAATAAAAAGTGATATCGTTTATAAAATTCGTTTCACGTAATTGGGAGAGATTTATGAATTTAACTGCCTAAAAAATCTTCAATTAAACACTATACGAATTAAAATAAACCAATCAAGTCAGGAACTCCAAAAATTTCAAAATGTCTCTTCAAACGCTGTACTATACATTGTTGTAAACGATAAATCATACGAAGTATGAAACTTTCTAAAAGCACTCTGAACAACAGGATTGGACTGCAAATTTTCCCCAAATATTGCTCATTGAGCAATATATTGCATAACTGCTAATTCTTTCTGAAAGCTTAAGAATTGGGATACATTTATCATTTTTTACTGTGTGGACTACAGTTTGTGAATAGACATTCTAAACATTTTGGTGTCGCAGGCGCAATTGATTTGTTTTCGAGTATATTCGTGCATCAGAGGAGGTTTCTTTCCGAACTGCAGTTTTAATATATATATATATATATTTTCCAATGGGCGGGCACTTGCTCATCAAGCATTCGCCACTACAAAGGCCTGAGCTACTGTCCATTTTATTATAGGAGCACCCAATGGGCGGACAAGTTAACATCCATGCCCAAGCCGGGATTCGAACCCGGACCCACGGCGTGATAGAATATGGTTCTCTAGCCACTACACCACATGGGCGGCATGCATATATATATATATATGTGTGTGTGTGTGTACGTATATATGTATGTATATGTATGTATATGTATATATGTATGTATGTATATATGTATGTATATATGTATGTATGTATATGTATATACATGTATATATGTAAATATATATGCATATATATATATATATATATATATATGTGTGTGTGTACGTATATATGTATGTATATGTATGTATATGTATATATGTATGTATGTATATATGTATGTATATATGTATGTATATATGTATGTATATATGTATGTATATATGTGTATATATATATGTGTTTATATATATGTATATGTATATATATATGTATATATATGTATATGTATATATATATGTGTATATATATATGTGTATATATATATATGTATATATATATATATATGTATATATATATAGTAAAAGGCATAACTTACGAATCAACCTAGCATCCACTTGGCAAATACAAAATTCTATATATATGTATATTTACCAACTGACAGAGTTGTGTAGCAGTTAAGTCTTTGTTAGCAATTAATCCAGATGTAATTGATTATATTTTTATTCTTTTCATTAGAAAGGCTGTTGTTCCTAGAAAAAATATTATAATGTGAAAGAGAAGTTTATACTGTTCCAAGATTTCTATATACTTACTTAATCTTTTCATTTATACAACTGACTAAGCAAAATAAATCTGTCAAAATCACTTTGTAATAGATTTTTAATCCTCTTCCAACTCATATCTCGAAAAGGGCTTCTTTTGCTTGAAACGTTAATGAATCTTTTTTGTATAGGAATTTAAGGGAAATATTTTTAATAAAAGCTTTCTTACAAAAATTAACCTTTCTCCTTTAAAAAAAAATTGAAATACGAGGGGGTTTCGGAGAATGCAGTTTCCTAAAAGACGAGAACTTTTCAGCTCCTTACTACTACATCGCCACTCCCCAAAAATGTTTTTTCTCCAAAATTTTATAAATTATTTCCCGTATTTTTGTTTTTTAACTAATTTTACTATACTGATGTGAAATCCTGGTTCAAAATTAAAAAAAAAATAGATAAAATGCATATATTTATTAAATTTACTTATTTAGTTTACATTTTTATAATGAGACAATATAGCCCCACCCTGGCTAAGTGGATAATACACTCAAAAGGGTGAACGGTTAAAGTGTGAAGGTCCAGCGTTCTGGCCTACCGCTCGGCGGTCTGGAGTTTTGATCGTTTTTCTCCAGATGTAACGTGAAAAGGCTTTAGAAGTCCGTAAGCAGTCTTCCGGCCAAGGCAACCCCCATCCTTAACAGGTAACCCTTGCTTGGCTTTGCCTCAACACAACAGGACCTAATTAGACAATTACACTATTTATGATGATAGAAACATTTTTTTTTTTTAGTATATCTTCACATAAAATTTCAGTTCCGAAAGTGCCATCTTAAAAGCACAAACATTTTTGAGCATCGATTTGAAAAGGCTATTTTTATGCAGAACTTCGTGTAAGACAAATTAAATGTTTCCATAGTCCCAAACAGGCCCATAAAAAATAATAAAATAATGTTCAGTAAAGTTAATGAACCTGGGAACTTCGCGTCAGGCTAACCACCTGGCCGAGACATATGCTTTCGCACCCCAGAGCCCATGGTCGCGAAGGAGTGGTTGGGCAGCGCAGGCCTTGGCGCAAAATTAGGCTGTTGCGTAGATGTTTAACTTGAACTTAAAGTTAATGAATATTGGTAGAATGTACAACAAAAAGGTCAGTGTTCGAATGTAAAACTTTTATGTTTGGAAATTCAAGATCAACGGTTAAAAAATATGTATTAGTTAATAAAAGGACAAGTTACTCATACTGCACACTGATTAGTAACCGTCGTTAGGATACATGCATATAAATATACAGGATGTCCCAAAAAGGTGGTGGTTTAATTCTTTATCTACTGTTATCGATAAGTGGGCAATGTAAATTGAAAAAAAAAATGTTCAAAATAAGGTCGGAAATAAGACTTCGTTAAAAAAAAATCCTCTCTTTCATTTACAAAAAAGTTACACTTTTTAAATTTGTATACGACCCCGTACAAAACAATTCCCAGCTTGCAAAATGTGCCCCGTACACTAATGAGGTGATGTACCAAACTTCAGCCTTTCATCATTCAATATCTCAGAGATATCTTTATTAAAAGATGATAGGGGGATATACGGGATTTTGGCTGTAAACGTTTATTGCTAGAGTGGAAAAAAAGATTTTCTTTCGTAATTTCTGTACGACCCCTGAAATGGGATCATTCGTCGTGATTTTTTACCTTGGAGAGCCATTGAAAAGTGGTTTAAGTCCGCGTTCTATTTATCCTCATATCTCTGACACATTTAACCCATTTATGCCTAGCGTCCCTTTTTTGGGACGGCATTTTCGCTAGTAGTCGAAAACGTTATTTATTTTTCCTAGCCTTTATTCATGAGTATTGAGCCTCAACTCTACAAAATATTTAAGATGACCAAGTAGTATGTTGATATTTCAATTTTTATGAATAATGATTTTAAAAGAAATCATCCCTTGTTCAAGAAGTTGACATCAGAAATTTATCTATTATTTCTGTTATCAGTAAAAATCGAAGAAAGTCGCAAAAATATCCAGGCACAAATGGGTTAAAGATAGAATTATCAAATTTGGTATGTCATCTAATTGGTGTATGGGGCACATTTTACTTATTGAGAATTTTTTTTTTGTACACCCTCCAAAAAAAGTATTCGAGCAAGAGAGAAATTTCCTATTTTAGATTTGCGAATAATAATTGAGTTTTTGAAAAACGCACAATCTGAGAGAAATATAGAAATTCATATAGCCTAATTCGTATTCTATAATAAATAATTTTTAATATACGAAACGAAAGTAGGAAATTTCTCTCTTGCTCGAATACTTTTTTTTGAGGGTGTACGGGGGTCGTATACAAATTTAAACAGTGTGACTTTTTGAAAATTGACGAGAAGAGATTTTTCGTAGGGTAATCTTTTTTTGACCTTATTTTGAAATTTTTTTTAATTTACATTACCCACTTATCTCTAATAGATAAAGAATTGAAGACTGTTACCACCTTTTTGGGACACCTGTATATACACCCTCCAAAAAAAGTATTCGAACAAGAGAGAAATTTCCTATTTTAGATTTGCGAATAATAATTGAGTTTTTTAAAAACGCACAACCTGACTGAAATATGATAATTCATATTTATACATAGCCTAATTCATATTCCATGATAAATAATTTTTAATATGCGAAACGAACGTAGGAAATTTCTCTCTTGCTCGAATACTGTATTTGGAGGGTGTACATATATATATACAGGTTGTATCTATATTGTTTCAACAAAGTATTATGGGAGATAGGGCACATAATAAGGAATCAGAATCACATAGCAATGTGGGGTCAAAAACGTTGTCTTCATGTAGCTGTTAATAATCACTTTAGGAAAAGTGTTGAAGTGTTCGTCAAATTTTTTAAGCAAGTTTCGAATAAAGGGGCTTGTCTCCAAAAATCTCATCCACAAAATAAAGTAGCCTTTTTAAACTACGAATTTCACTCACATGTTTTCTGAGAAAACGTTAGTTTTTGACAAACAGTGGTCAGAAAGTTCACTGTTGTTTCAGCACCCGTTCCAAAGTGATTAGTAACAGCTACATGAAGACAACGTTTTCGGCCCCACATTGCTATCTGATTCTGATTTCTTATTATTATGCGACCTATCTCCCATAATATTTTGTTGAAACAATTTAGATGCATCCTGTATATATATATATATATATATATATATATATATATAGATAGACAGAATGTCCGCAAATTAATTATACAAATTTTCAAATTTTATGGGGAGATATGTCACATAATAAGGAATCATAATCACATAGCAATGTGGGGTTAAAAACGCCGTTTTCAGTGTTTAAGTGTTGAAATACTAGTGTAATTTCTTGCCCAAGTTTCAGGAACAATAGAATTTATAAACTATCCATTTTAGTCACGTGGTTTCTGTTTTGTACATAAGTTTTTGACGATCAATGGTCCGGAAGTTCACTATTATTTCAGCATTTGTTCCGAAGTGATCATGAACAGCTACATGAAGACGATTTTTCCGACCTCAGGTTGCTATGCTATTCTTATTCCTTATTATGTGTTCTACCTCCCGTAAATTTTATACCATTAGTTACGATACCCCCTGTATATATGTATATGTTCTGAAAACGTTAATGAGTAAAACGCTGTGTTTTTAACCTTTTAAAATTTTCAAAATTGTCATTTCTACTTTACACATTTATTTTCCTTGCAGCCTTATTTGATATTTATCGCTACTTTTCAGTGTAACTTTTTTCTCCCATAACTGTGGATTTACCCTATTTAAAAGAATGATCTAAAGTTTGCTTTTATTTTTCTTTTAAAACTTAGTTTTGAAATTTCTTTTACACCATGGATCTATAAAATACCATTTGCGCATTGTGAAGACTGAAAAAAGAAATTCTCCATATTCGCATCGTACTATATTAACATTAAAAAATCTCATCCAAAATCTAGACTACAGTGGCTTTTAAAAAAAGCTTAGGCGGTCTTTTATGCTGTACTCAAGATTAAGCAAACTCATTATCTACAGACGATTTGTGTTTCGGTATCATCCATCATGGAATGTTTTACTAAGAGGTAAACTGCCACACGTGGATGTTATATTTCTTATCTTTTTTTTTATCCTCCAGAGAGGACCTTTATTGCGTGCATATCAGTTCTTTACCAGGATGTGCGTTTGGAAAAGATGTTACAGTACTATATCATCAACTTATGTATGAAAGGCATAAAAATTGGTCGAATTTACAATCAAAAGAAAAAAAAAAACTACACATGTTAAATAATTTCAAACGTGCAAATTTACTATTCTTTACTATGCTTTTTTATCTGTGAATAAAGACAGTATATTCAATTTTCATTTTTTGTTTATTTTTATTTTTTAAAAGTACAGTAGAAAATTTAATTTCTGTAAGTTGTTCTTTTATCAAATAATTTAATAGTTATAGTTTTTTTTCAGAATTGTTAGTTATAAGTGTCGCCACTTTTTTTTAAGTTATATAGAACTATAGTTAGCATATTTGTGTAAAAGATGGAAAATTATTAAACAGGAAATCACACGTACGTATATTGGCCTTCAAAAAGAAAATAAAAGTTCAACTTAATTATGTATTTCAAAATATGAATAAAGAAGTGCATTTTAGTTAATGCGAATGAAGCAGCAAGCAAATAGAATAGCTGAAGTTTTTCAGCGGAATTGACAATAATAAAAGTAATTTTAAATTTGTATGTAGAGCATGGACTTTATTTCTTTTTAATGTACCAGAAATGTTCATATGTGCCAAACAAATTCCAACAATAAATTCATTTATCGTTTAATTTATTTTGTTATTCTGCACTCTTCAGCAGAACATTTCATATTTCTTACAAATATACATATGCCGTTTGATAGGGAATTTTTTACTGTCGCATCTAATCATCAAGGAAAAGGCTATAAATATTTGTGAATATAAAATATTTAGGGCAAATTTTCTTAACAATATAAATATGAGAGAATAGGCTGCCTTAAAATAATTATTTTTCAAAAATAGCTCCCCAGAGTTTTAAAGAGTACATGAAGTTTCACCCTTCTACGTTAATAAAAGAGTTTGCCTGTAAAGGTCTGAAATTTGAAAAAGTGAAATGACTAAAAATAAATCGAATTTTTTTCAGAAATATGAATACCAAAAAAGAATAAAATTGCAGTCCTTGGTGAAATACAGAGCTAATGAAAAATTGCTTCCCAGTAGTAACTTCGTTTTCCCTTTTTTATACAGACTACCAAGCTGTATCAACTAATAGAACCAATATTATGGTTGACTTTTCACTTGCTGAATCAAGATGGAGCCTCGTCAAAAAACAATCTTCGGGCTAGGAAAGAAGACTTTTTAGTTTAAAAAAGTGGAAACCTTTGTCAAAAAAATAAGAGGTAAATGACACAGTCAAACGTGTAGTAAAACTACTGGAAATTTTCAGGGAGCCAATAACCAAAAATTAAGAACAAACTTAAAATCTACTTCAGTCTGTTGAAGGAAGTAGGAAAAAAAACTCTTTGTTTTTAGAAGTCAGTTTTGAATAAAATTTAAGTTAAAGAAGCGACATGAGAGTATTTGACAATTATTAGAACACGTACAAGCCATTTGGAAAAATAGCTACTGTGAACATTCACCATTTTTACCTTAGTGTAGTATGTTAAACTGTTAAATAAAACTCTGTTTTTGACGTAACACTTCACTCCTTTATATGTCCTTTAATATATTAGTAAACTGTAATGCTATTAAAATTAATCTGAACAAAAAATGTAAAGAAGTAAAAATTAATGGCATTAGATTATTTGACATTTTTTTACAAATTATTTTGGAGAGTTACTTTGAATATTTAACCTTTACATTTCAAAGTCACTTGCTAAACTATCAAATAAAACTGAACTTATCGCTGGCTTATTATTTAACTTATTAAGCGTATACTTATAACATGAACTTATGACTGCTTTCTTTTCATGTCGTTTTAGTAATATATAGTAAATATTTAAGCAGCTGTTTTGAACATAATTAACTGTCTTATGGTTTTTCCAAGAAAAAACAACTCGGAATTAATTCAAATTTTCATCATTTTCTGCTTTTTTTCTTCAAATCATCACTGGATAAGGGCGCAGTTAATACTTATCTTTATATTCCAAGTCAGCATGTCCATAGGAATACGTATCAACTTGTTTTAACGCAATGATAACCACATAAAATTTCTGAAAAAAAAATTAACCTTTTTCAAATATTAAACCTTTACGTTCACTTAAAAAAAAAAAGAAAGAAAGCTGTAATTTCATACATTCTCAATTAGGGCCAAAAAGAATAAGGGCAATCCCAGAAGAGCAATGTTTTTAACGAAAATAGTTCAGACATCCTAACGTTAGATATATTTAAGGCACTTCAGTTACCCTAATGTTTAACTGCAAGGGATAATACTTTAGGACATTTCTACTGATTAAGTAAGTTTTAAGAATTTATGAGATCAGTACTGATTGATGTTCACTTTTTGGAAATAAAGTTCAAATATTTATCTCTTTATATTTTCTGTGTATCCATTCATCTCATTTTTTTAATAAAGTTGTTTGATTGATGTAGGTTTAAATCAAGCTTTTCTTTAAAGTAATAAAAGTTTTAGTTAAACTAATGAAAACATTTTTTTTTTCAAATGTCACTGACTAATAACTATAATTTGCTTTTTTTATTGCCCAACATAAGCATTTGTTAATAAAAGAAATTTTTATTGAAGCTTTGTCAACAAAATATTTTTTGGGGAGTAGATAACTGGTAAAGATTAGTTTTTCTAAGGGTAACCTAGTACGCCATACCGTAATTTTTCCTTTAGCACGTTGCACTCATATTCCCTGAGTTTCGGATTACCTCAAACTCGCCAGCTTCCGCCTTTGGCGAAGATCGCAATTTTTTATCTACTTCAGCAAATAAAAAATAATAGTTTATGCTGGAAATTTTCTGTCAAATAACTGTCAACAGTTACATACCTACTCGGAATAAAAAGCGAAACGGAAATATCGTGCACATTGTTCTATAACTATCGGTAACTTCGTATTATTAAATAATACAAAAGACTAATGAAAATTAAATTCGTATTGTATGCATTAAGCGAACCAAAAAATAATATCGTTTTATCGTACGTAAATATTTCGCTTAGTAAAAACTACTAAAACTAATCATACGAAATTTGACACGTATGTGAGGTATGTAACTTAGGTGCTCGATAAGAGATGATTTTCTGAAATTTGTAATCTATGAGGAAGGGGGTCCCAAAACGTAACTGTCATATATCCCTCTCAAAAAAAGATAAGAGACAGCCATAGATTTTGCTATGAAATGTAACTTATACGAATACTTAAGAATCAAGTCCAGGATATTTTGAAATTCACCTTTCGAGGAGGGTGGGGGGAGAACTATCCCTTTTCTCACATATCTTTCCTAAAAGAAACAGGCAGTTATCTATGAAATTGGTACTTTAAAATGCAGCAAATATGAATTAATTGTTCTGACACAGCTTTTTTGCATCAAAAACTTGTTTAAAAATTATTTGCTTGAAATAAGTGGGGGGAGGGAGAAAAAAATTACTTCCCGGGGGTACATGGGTACACATCTCAGCTTTGACTATTTCACAAAAACAAATCAACATCGGGTTATTTCGCTTTATTCTTGTAGAATTATTTTTTCCGGTTTGGGACGTTTCATAATATTTAATATATAAAAGTTCTTCACTATAATTCACTACAAATTACAGAGACTGAAAAGAGAGAATAACGTAGAGGAGATGCGTACGATGGCGTCAAACAGTCCCGAGAGAGAAAAAAGTCACATCGGAAGGTCGCGTTTCAGGGGCTGTAGACAAATTAAGAACTAAAAACGTGATTGCATAAACACATATTTTTGCTATTATTGGTATTGCATAGCCCTACACCAACTTTGTGTAAACATTTCTGTGAGGCTTTTTATGATGAATGGCTAAAATTTTGTTCATCACCTAATTAATGTATGATAAACATTTTAATAACTGGTATTTTTTTTGTAGGGGGTCATATAAAAATTTAAATTTTGTATGTATTTAAATTTAAGCTCCTGAAAATTTTAATCAATGCCATAGAATTCTCGACATATTTTTCGTAACGTTGTCATTTATTGTACGAGTCTATGATGAATATTTAAGGAATAAACTCCTAGGTTAGTGTTTAAAGGACACTCCGTATACATACATTTAATTAAAAGAAAAATAATGTTGACAACCATTCTCTAAATTTAACATTCATTAAAACTGGACAAACATTTGTGTTATTGTTGAAGTAATATCATACGTGTATATTCACTCATAAAAGGCAGACAAGCGAACATTATGCAAACATCAGAATCTTATTCTTTCTTTCCAGAGCGGATACTTTAGTTTTCTAGAGAGACTGTAGTTTGCTTTTTTTCTTTTACTCCAGGGAACTCAAGGGGAAAAGGGGCTTTCCTACGTCAAAATTCCAAATATTAGTGCAAACTAAGACAATCTAGTTTATTCATGTTTTAAGGTGTAATGGGGAAATGTTTGCTAGAATCCCCTCAGTCAGTCACTAATTTTTAGCCCACAACTATGATATCTATCTTGGTACATAAATCTTTTTTTTTCCTCGGTATATAAACATTTTCTTCGGTGATGATTTTTTCCTTTAAAAACGTCTCTGATAGTGCATGTAGAATATTTTAGATTTTTCCAACTTTTATATATGTGTGTGTGTGTGTGTGTGATATAAAACAACAAAACTTACGTAGTATGGATATCCTATTCTTAAGCAGTGAGCCTTCGAGCTCCTTCGAGCCTTCCTTCGAGCAAGTGATAGCACATAACAAAAAGAACAATAAATAAATAAAGGAAAAATAAAAATAAAAATAAAAATGGAAACAATTCATAATTATCTAGTTAAGAATAAACATAGTCAATAAGTAAATAGGATATATATCGGACTGGATTACATGTACGTAAAATCCATTATATATTAGCAAAATATGACAAAAGACACTTATATGCATAAAAATGAATAGATCGTTTACTGGGAAACTTAATACAGATTTCATGCACACGTTTCATTACGTAAAGGAAATTTTGATGTATCACGTTAACTCTATTAATGCTTTTTTTCCTTCATTACTGCACTTAAGAACTGCCCAATTTTTATCAAATTTTTCACGTTCTCAAAAATAACTTCTCATATTACGTATTTATGGCTGAAGGGAAGCAATTAATTCTTAATATGAGAAGCTGGTCGACGCTTAATAGTAATAGGTGTCCACCAACACTCTTATGATTAACGTAGTAGTAAATCCATAGCTCATAAGCGTACAAATTTATAAAGATGGTGGATTTCAATAACACACAAATTGAATACCAAAATTGTTAACTTTTTCTTTTTTTTTTGAAAATAAATTTACTCACATCTTTAATACTTCATAACAAAAATATATTGCTTTTGTATTCTTGATCTTTTGAACACTATCCTAAGAGTTGTTCTAGAACAAAATAAAAGGTCCCAAATACCTTTAGATTCAAAAGGAGATTGAGCATAAACCATAGAAAAACATGCGTCCGTAACTCCCAAAAGAAAAATAACTGGAACTATGAAACGTGGAATCATTTGGGATCTCGGAAATTCTCTCGTTTTATATTTTCCTGTAAACGTGTCCTATAACGTCTTTTGAAGGGGGCGAAGGATATTGTTCCTTTGTTTATTTTATCACCAAACATTCCAGGCATGTATGAAGCTTGAAATAATTACACAGAAGGAAATTGATTGTGACGCTCTCACAAATAACGTAATTTCCTTCAGCTAAAAACGTTTCGCTATGAATTTTTCACCACACAAAAGAACGCAGGGAGGTTATTCGCCATGATTACAAACAAATCCCAATTTAAACTGCTCTGGACAAGCTCTTTGATATCCGAATTCTTATTGTTAAAAAGACTTCGTTATCAAGGAAGATTTTTTTTAGGAGAAAAATTGCTTTCATAATGTTTTTTTTGTTTTTTTTTTTTTTTTTGAGAAGAGAAGAGAAGAGAAGAGAACATAATACCTACCAACATAAAGAAAGCTCAGAGCAGTAAATATGTCTATGATTGAATATTTTTGTTTCTGATTTAAAAATCGCGGTTGGTTTTATTTAAAGCTGGTTTTATTTTTACTTAAACACTATATTCACTGATAGAACTGCGTACCCTAATAAAATGCCTAAACACGGTATTGTTCTTTAAAATTTCTATAGCTAGATTTATCGTTTCATCATTAGGAGACAGCAAAAGAGTTTTTTCTTATATTATCGTCTAATAATATTTAAAGTTTTCAACTCAAGGGTTTGAAAAATAACTCCAGTCTAATTCAGTTATACAGGGACTAAACATTTCATCAACGAACTCCAAGAATAATAAGATGCACCAGTAAGACTCGGGATCACAAGGCAATAGGAGGCTTTAAATATAGTCACATTCAACCGTAGTTCAACTGAAATAAATGTGCTGAAGTATTTATTAAATTATCTCTGATGTTTCGAAAACAATGGACTAGTGGATTTGTTTTGTCAAAAACTTTAATACTATTCCTAGGATGTCACACTGATACTTTTTTTCGGGGAAAGAGTATTTAAAATTTCGCATATCATGGCCCATGTTTACTGACATTTAGATACTTTTTGAAGAGATTGTTATTAAATGGCGGATTATAACTAACTTCGTGATCCGATTTTGTATTATGCAGTTTTCTTAGAGCATCCTAATTCTCCTGGAAGTGAGCCGACGAAAGCCTTGTAGATGAAACTTGATTTCAGGCAAATTTTCATACAAAAGTGTTAACGAATTTGAAAAGAGGATAACGAAAGCTTTATCATAAACTTTCCGATTCTAAAAGAAGAAAAAAAATCTTTTTCAAAAAAAATGGAGAATTGGGCAAGACAATGCATATCCAGTTTTTTTTTTTTTTTTTTTTTTTTTGATACCTAATCAAGGTGTAACGGTATTTTATGCAAGTGTGTGCAAGCATTTTGAAGCACACTATAATTTTGTTAGTACTCAGTATGTTTCTTTATTGCAGTAAAATTTCAAAACCCCTTTTAATTTTCCACGTAAACGTTATAAAAGCTATAAAAGGAAAATGATGCCGCTTTTTTTTTCGATTACACAATATTTACATAATATTTTTATACCAATCATCAATTGTAAATCATATTTCAATGAATCACAAATCAAAATATTATAATAATGATTTTATGCGAATCAATATGGTTATAAAACCTGATAATAAATTTTGGTTCTATTTCGTCCAGTAGTTTCTTAAATTATCTTATATATTAGAAATCAAAAGTTAAGGGACGGTGTTTATTTTACCATTACTCATATGATCACGTTCAATTTTTTAATAGAGTATGTAATTGAGTTCACAATCACTAACTTGCTCGATTTTCGTTGTGTAGTCGTGTAATTTTGTATTTGGGATAAATGAAGTTCGGAAAATTCAATAGACAGTATGATGTAGGCTCAAAATGTAGAACAGCGTATAAAAAAAAATTGAAATTATTAAATCATAATCATAAGCCGTCTTTACTGTTTATTTATTTATTTATTTATTGTGAGTTGTAATAAAGTCTTAGTAATAAACAGGTAAATTTAAATAAAATTTTGATGCTAAATCTTTCGTGCTTTTACTATAATTTTTTACGAAAATAAACAAATAAAAAACTGACTCAAATGAAAAAGTTAACGCTCGTCACCTTACGTCTGGCTTAATTCGCCTTGACCTTTACTATCATTATTTTCTTTTCCTTCTTCTAGCACGGCAAATTAGTCTCGTTGTTTACTGCAAAATAGTAAACATCACAACAACAGAGTTGCATTTCTTGTTTACAACTGTTCGAATTCGGTAAAAACTCATGAAAATATCCTTTTTGAAAATTGAGCTTTAATAGAATGCAGATTTCAACAGAATTTTTCTGCTCTACCTTCTCTCCAAAGACACTGTCAAACGGAAAGAACGAAAAGTGTAATTTGCCGAAGAAAAAGCTGGATGTTCAGTGAAGCATGAATATAAATTCTGGTGAGGAAAATGGAAGAATTTGTGAAATTATTTGTTAGTTAGAATTGATTAACAGTAACAGCACGTTTCAAGAGTTACTTATTGTTTATATGGAATTTATAAATACAATATTGGGTATCACGATTTCTCAATACGTAAGCAATGAATGACTTATACAGGGCATCCCAAAACGCGGGCCTAGGTATTTATTCTTTAAATGTTGATCGTATACATACACAATAAATAACAAATATACTTAAGGGTACAGCATTTTATGGTATCGAATAAACTTTTCAGAAGATTAAATCTAAATGATTATAAAATTTAAATTTTTATACAGCAACTGTACACAAAAAATTCCGTTAGTAAAATGTGCCCCATTCATTAATGAGGTGATGTACTAAATTTTAGCTTTTCATCATAAAAAAAGGTTTAGAGATATGTTTCAGTAAAGTCGGCAAGGAGCTATACAATACTATCAATAGCAAAAATACTATGTTATAACGAAGTTATTTGGTTGAGGTATTTTAAATTATTAAATTGCGTTGTGACGGTAAAAAATCCAGGTTCGAATGCACTTAGTTGCAGTAAAGAAAAAGACATTGAATGCTTAAAACTATTTATTTAAAAGATACTATTGAAACATTATTATAACGGGCGGTGGTAGCTCAGCGAAATAAAATTACGTCCTATATGGACACTGAAATTAAGATGGAATGAATTAAAAATTACGCCAGCAGAGAATTACACATTGGCGAGAACAACAACTTGGCTGAGATAAATAACGCCAATTCCAGAGCAACCCTAAAACCTAATCCGATAAAATTAAAATGACGTAAACACGAGCAAATAATTTTAAAGATGTCGCAGGGCAACAAATAATAACTTATGCCAAAGGAGGGGAATCAAAAAGTTCGTTGCGGTAGCAAACGGACGTAATGTAATCTATTTTTAGCACAACGGTGCCACCATGTTTGAAGAGACACATAGACAATTAAGAATAATGCATACGGGAAAAGCAAATATACATATTTAAAAGCCGAAGTGACCGAAAAATGAGAACAGAAAAGATTTAGAATACATGATTGTGGATAGATTACATTAAAGAAAGCCAAATTAAATGATTATTAAAATTAAATGATTATTAAAATTAAATATGCGATCTCCATCACATATATACTCCCCTCATCCAGGAATAAATTTTGAAGAATTTTTTTATTATTATTATTAGTTAAAATTAATGTCTTTAAAAGATTAAATCAATGATTATTAAAATTAAATATGTGATCTCCATCACATAATCATCCTTTTCTTTTATAATTTGTGTACGACCTCTGAAATTTGATCATCCGACTTGATTTTTTTTCTCTTCGAGAACCATTGAAAAATGATTTAATTTATCATGTATTTATTTTTATACCTGCAACACTCTTAATGATAAAATGCTCAAATTTTGTACATGATGTACAAGTGTATAGGGCACATTTCATTAATCTGGAATGTTTCGGTTCAGAAGCCGTATAAAATTTTAAATTTTATGTTTATTTAGAAATAAATTTCCTGAAAAATTTAATCGATACCATAAAAGTTAGTACCTTTTCTTAACCTAGCGAAAAATCAGGAGCTGATTTTTTTCTATATGCATTTCAGAAACATCTGTGTAAAATGTGGAATCAATGGATTTAACGGAGTTGGAGATGCTCTCTCAACGATAAAAATCTAAAAAAATCAGGAAAAGGATTTATTTTCAAAGCCACTTATTCTATCATTTCAAAGTCTTTTTTTTCCATATTTTTCTACTTGCAAAATTGCAAAATTTCCGGTCTATTGTTTTAATAATTTACAACATGATTTACTTCCTTTAAAAGTATAAATTCTTCACTTGTATTCATCGATATAAATTTCGCAACTAGTACATTTTCCGATTTTTCCAATCGCTTCGAGCATCAATAAGCAAAATTACAATATAACAGGAATGTCTGTGACGAATAGATTTTTTCCAGATCAGAAAATTTTGGGAACAAATACATTGTTGAATATTTAAAGGAAAATTTTTTCTGCATTTTTGTGTAAAGTTTCATGTTGATCAGTTTCGGGGTCTCATGATCTGACTTTTTATTTATTTATTTATTTTTTTTTTTTCGGAGATAAAAACTGAAAAAATTTCTGGAACTTGCAAACAGGAGAGTTTTCAGAAAATTTTAAAGTTTTTCCAAATATTTTACATGTCTTTGCAAAATTTAAAGCTGATAGGTCCATTAATATGAATTTGTATAAAGGACAAACAAATAAACAAACAAATTTTCAATTTCTTATATTATGACAAGCAGGATTCATAAGCAGGAATCTTTTCTTCCTCAATGTCTGTGGGAACTTTTCCTTACTTTCTAAGTAAACAGGTAATATAATCAAGAAGTCTGTAATAAAGTTAAACGTCTTTATAAAGTTTTATTTGTTTCTGCCGTACCAAACTTAACATTAATTACACATACCATCACTTTGCATATTTAATTTTAAAATCCTTTGTTTGGGATGGTTTCTACAAGTGTGAGTAAATAGCGTAATATGACCACATACTTTCACTAAATCCGTTATTGGAAAAAAATCATTTCAAAGAAAATAAAAAAATTTCAATTTCGCCCTAGATTCTGATATCACTACCATTCTCCACAACTTCTTTTGAAAACCACTCTTTGTAAACATAAATTTCAGACTTAGAATTAAATAAAATTTCTTTAACGTGCGGCGTGATTGCTATTTTGAAAAACTATTCAAAATATGTGTAGTTTTAAAAAAAGGATTAATTATATTCCGTAAAATTTGGCAACTCTGACTAGGGATAAGTATCATCCATGGAGCCAAAGCTATAAAAATGGTCCAATTTTTCCTGCAGTAAAATTCGCTGCCTTTATTAGGGTCTGAAGCAGTGATTCCCAATAGCCCTCCCAATCAACCCAATTTCGTAAAACTACAGATTTACGAAAACATACACACATTTTTTTCTTTTAAATGACTTTTAAAAACTTGGCCATAATGCTTAAAACCCAAAATGTACAGAAGACCGACGTTTATAACACGGAAAAGATTGCTAATTCCGATTAAAGCTTTTAAGCCTAATTGTAACAGAATTAAATGAGATGACAAATGTAATTACCAGACATTTTTAACATAAGCTTTAAAAAATAATGCAAAATTAATTCATTTTACTCATTCTGTCAAAAAACAAGTTACATATTTTTATATGTAATTAATGTATGTCATTACATATGCCTTTACAATTAAAACAACTTATTTCATATTATTTATTGATTTATACTGTAAAATATTTAGGAGATTCCTCTATCCAAATATTTGAAAAAAAATATTGCATAACCTTTTATAATTTCACAAGATATTGAACTAAAGTTTTAACCCAAAAATAGCTATACTTACTTAATGAAAGAATTAATATTAAATACCATGTGCAGAGGTGCTGACGTTTAAGTTAAAAATAAATGCGGCATCAATTTATAAATAATTGTTGTAAGTAGTTTAATCCTTATTTTCATTTCTTTTTTCGAGTAGTCTTTTTTTTTCCTTTAATCTAGTTGTCTGTTTTCTGATAATTCTTTATGTAATAAAGAATATATTTCATAGTTTGATCATAAATAATGATATTAGAAAAATTAAACAATTATTATTTTGTTTTAGGTTAATGGTTTCTTTCATGTTTTAATAACAGAATAAAAAAGCTAGATCTGATACGTTAAATATAATTAGAATTTCAATCATAATCCTCTTTATCCTTAAAATGTGATGCAACACTTGTTAGCATCATGAATTTACACAGACCGAAATTTTTTTTAGAGTAATCATATTTCAGTAATGACTTATATTTGTTACATTTTGTATAATATAGTATAAAACAGAGTAATTAATTTTTAACAGTTGCAAGAACGCTTTACTAAAATAATTTATATTTTAAAATAGCCGTAGCATAAAATTTCATAAAATCTAATATATTGTGAACCTAAATTATGGAATTTACTTGTTCCTCCTGAAAAAAAAAAAAAAAGTTTTTTGGAACTCATTAAGTCTAGCTATAGCAAAATTTACATGTAAAAATTGCTAACAGTACACCCATAGTAAAATGAAAATATTTTTGTGAACATTTACTCATGCGTGGGAGATACTATCTGTGATGGAAAAATTCAAACATGCATTATAGTAAACCAGAGTTGTCGATGGCATGTAAAATAGGGCTCCCATAGTTGCTTTTATCTTCCGTTTTCATAATGTATTTGGCGTTAGCATCAGCTTGATGCCTAGAGCTTTATCGCTTCGAAACTAATCTCATCTAATTTCATCTTTATCTTGAAACTAATTTCATCTTGTAACAAAGGCTCATCATAAACATAATCTTGCAACGAAGGCTCATCATAAACTTCATCTTGCAACGAAGGCTCATCATAAACTTCATCTTGTAATGAGCCCGGGATCTGATCCCGGGCTCGAGCTTTTAATAGAGATCCCCTTGTACATCTCTAATAAAAGGCCGCTTCGTCGGTTAATCAAATATTTCTTTACAAGTACGAAGAATCTCAAAAAAAAACCAGTGCCCCATTATTTTTGGCTGTAGACAGCGAAATGTTACCAACAAGAAAAACGGGGCAACTGCCCAGGACCCACAGGTTTTAGGGGCTGCAAAATCTTCTGTCTTATTGTTTTATAATATTACAATATAATAACAACGGAGAAAAAAATCTCAAAAAAAAAAATCATATTACTTTTTAATTATAAAAAGTAGGAACAATGAAAGTAATTCAAATTTACATTTGTATAAATTAACTTAGACTTATTTTCAATTCTTCGAAATGCTCTATTATCACTATAGCATAGCTGCTAACATGTACGGAATATAACATTTTTTGTAAACAATATTCTTGCATTGACACAGCATTTCGACGTAACGTTTCACTGATGTTATAAATTTCAATTACATCAAATATATTCGTTTATTTGAGATTACTTAAAATAAAATTTCGTGTTTGGAGGGGGTGGAAGAGAGATATTTAAAACGTTTCAGAATGAACTAATCATAATAGGTTTTTTGGAAGGTGTGGGGAGGGAGTTTATCGCTTGGAACCCAATTTTTCTTTTGACCGGGCTCTAGCTGTAGAGTATATGTTTTACATGACAAAATTACTATGATGAAACGTTCTCAAATGAAATGAAAATGTAGTTTTGAAAACAGAGTTGCTAGAATTAATTCTAAGTTACTAGGATACGAAGCTTCTAATTCAACCAAATACTTGGACAAAGGAGGAAACGATATACAATAAAGCTAATGTCAGTAAACACACTGCCCTCAAAAGATATACACTGCCCTCAAAATGTTAAGGTACAACATGTTTTTTGAAACGCATTTTTCAAAAAAAGGCAGTAACAATGAAATTCATGGTTTATATAATAAATGACAATAGTTGTCATTTTTTTTTGTTTTTTGTCTTTTTACGATAGTAGTGTTTTTTTTTTTGTTTTTTTTAAGAATACGCAAAAATAATAACCACCTGTTTTAGGAAATAGATTTGTCCCAAGCTGATGCTTATAGACTAGCTTACTGTCTAGCAGTGTGATCCAACGACTGTAGGATCAGATTCAATCTGAAGATCCTTCGTTCAAGAACACATGTTCTAAGCCGAACGTGAGTTACAGCGTTCGCAGGAGATCGTATTTATTTGTTTGTTTGTGTGATCATGGCAACGCTACGCTAAGGCGATCTGCCATGGAGGGGGTGCCTTGGTGGAGGACTTTCTAAGGGGTTCTAATGCGTATTCACGTTACATCCGGAGAAAACCTACCAAAACTCCGGACCGTTAGATCGGCACCCGCGCGATGGTACCCGAATAAGAGACCTTTACACTTCGGCCGTCTACCATTTTCAATGACATAACCATTGTGCCATGGTGAGGCCCCAGGAGATCGTAATCCAGCTCTTCCGTTCCACGTTCTTCTAGGTTCTAGGCCCTTTCTCTTCGATCTTCGATTTTTGTTGATAATTTCGCTGAAAATATCCAGTAGCGACTAGAATTTTGGGTTCAAAAGAGCCTGGTGCTTCTAATCTGAGTATAATATAAAAAAATGCATGTCATTTTGAAGAAACTTATTTACAAATTGTATTTCATGAATAAAAATTGAAGAGTGCGTAGTCTTTAAAACATTTTTATTTGTCAAAACACCCATTATACACTGGCCTCCAAAAGTTAAGGTATAACTTTTTTTTTTTTTTTTTTTTTTTTTTTTTGTGAGTGTGTGGTTTATTAGAAAATCAATAAATATATGAACAAAAAATTTAAAGGGAATGTGTACTTTATATTTTTTATTGACGAAGGAATGAAGAGTAAGATAGTTTAATAGCAAAATCTTCATAATAAAAAATATTTTTTTTAAAAAAATACATTTTGTTTATTTTTAAATCATTTTCTCAGAGCAAGTATAAAATACATTTTGTTTACTTTTAAATCATTTTCTCAGAGCAAGTATAAAATACACTTTTTTTTTTCTATTGAGCTGTTCGATTTCAATTTGAAACAAAGCAACATTTCTGTAACAATACTTCTAATTTATCCAAATTTTAATTTGCATAAATTTAGAGTTGAAATTAACTACACTTGCACAATTTACAAGTGCATGCTGCTCGCAATCTAATATTTTGGTTTATACATACATTTAGGTACAATAGATTCTCGCTTATCCAACCTTCTTTTAACCAACGACGGGATTAGGGAAGCTACAGGAATTAGCGTAATGATGTTGCAACGATGGCAAGTTTAGGCTGCGAAGAAACGGCGCTCATCAGGAAAACAGACTACCATAAAAAAATTTCTTTAAATCCTCACAGGACAGAAGTGTAGCATGCAGCACTCGTAAATTCAGACAATAGATAGTTCTGTAAGAGTAAGATCATTTTTTCCATTGTTTTCTTTTATTTGTGGAGCATGATTAGGATGCAAGATAGAAATGTGTAATTACAGAGTGCCCAGTAATTAACCGAAAATTTTAAACTGCAGTAACTCTATTGGGACGTTATACTGACGTAACATTTGGTGACGCAACACTGCACGGTTTACAATTTACGAAACGAGTTTGAATTAATACAAGTTTTCGATGTGTGCTGTGATGCAGCACTAGACAGACACGAAGTTGCAAGCAGTTTTCAGTAAAAGTTCGCGTCCTTGTAAGTAGTTCGCAGTAGTAAAATGCCGAATTTGACTTTGAACAGAGGATTTTCATTTTCTGCTGAAATTTCGTCCATTTCTGCTGAAATCTCGGCCATCACATTGCGAACTATTCGTTCAGTTTTGGTCAACTTTGATCTTAGGCTTTGCTATGTTCTTGCAAATAATGGGAAGCACTCCGAAACTCTTCTGAATTGAATCGGAATGAGTGTACTTATACGTGAAGTAAATATTTTTCTTTTATCTCTTCTCAAACTCTTTTACTAAACAATTCAAATTTTTGGTTAATTGGCACCCTGTATTTATTATGTTCCAGGATACAAGGTAGCTTAAAATTTTTCTTGACTTCTCCCTATTATCCGACATTTTTGCTTATCCGATATTGTGCCGGCCCCGTTCGGATAAGCGAGACTCTATTGTATATGACAAAGCAATTAAGTATTCATCGTTTTAATTGCTTTGTTACCGTTTTATATATCATTGAAGGGAGAGCGTTTGGCGGAAGTTGGATTTGATCCCGCAAAATCCGCGTGGTAGATTGAGGCGTTTACCGACCAGACAAAATGCATTCATACCGCGACCTTCAATTGCTTTGGTGTAGCGTGCGCGGAAGCGATCTCGTGCCGCCGCATCATCATTCAACTCATCGCCTACATATTTTCAGTATGCCGCAAAGGAATTTCGCTAAGAATGAGTACCACGTGACAAGTGTCTATCGCTGTCTAGGATCAGCGTAAATGCCTCCGATCACTGGCCAAGTTATAGGCGTAACTTACTAAGGGCAAGAGACGAATCAAGATGCAATTTATTACAGGGCAATTTCCCTAAAATTCAAGAAAAATAAGATATCACCTATTTGAAAATGGTACACCCTCTCAAAAAAGTATTCGAGTATAGGATGTATCCCCTACGCCACACTTTAGCATCTGGCAACACTAGTTTGGAGAATCAGGCGACAACTTTGTACATGATCCAATCGCTTCGACGCATCGCTTCGACGCAGATGTCGAGCGATTCTTCTATTCGTCCAACCAGCCTCTTTCAGTCCGATCGCACGACTCCGACATATGCTCTTAATGCGCACGAATCCTTCGGAGAGGCATTGTTACAGCCGACAGCCGACGTAAGATATCGCAGTCGAAATGCAACAGAAATTTTAACCATCAGATTGAGAATCACTCTATACGCACCTGCTGAATGCGCAGTTCCGATGCGCTAGCGCTTCCGCTATTCATTCATTGGACTTCAGATTTTAATCATTTGCATGTTCGGTCCAAATGTCTCTGCATACGAAATTTCATTACAATCGGGCGGCTCCTTCTTGAGGCGTTGATTTTTTTGTTACAGAGTGTATTATATTAATTTGGATAATAGTACTAAAAAGTATTATGCTAATAAAATTAGCGAAATTGGAGGGATTGATCCGTATATTGATGATTCGTACGAGGAAAATATTGGTATTTGGCCCTATATTATACTTACACAGACACATGCAACTATTTCGTTTTCGCTACCAGCTCTGTGACTCGTGAAGAAATGCTGGAAGTCTTTAGAAGCCCACAATCATTTTACAAGTGAACTTGCTAATAAAAAAATGGTGGTAAAGCGAATATCCAACGAATTAACTGTTGTGAAAAGGAAGGTACGTAAACACGTAATGCTCATAGTAAAATACTGAGATTATTCATTGAGATTTTTCATGCAAGATTAAGATAACTGTTCATCAGTCAAAAGTACACACAGTACTCTTCAGTACTTTATACAGCACACAATGTCTTTATGATTTTAATTTATTGATTAAAATAAGGAATGCCAAACGTTTTGGTAGATTTTTCTTAAAACAGCTGAATAAAATTGGAATTTTTTAAGTATCCTGTATTTTTGCTCCTTTATTTAAAATTACTCGAGTAAAACCGAAATACGGCACAGTATTGTTTCGCACAGAACGTTTATTGCAATTTATTGCGGTGCACAACACCACTATTAAAACTTATTTGTCAAGCAAAACCTCAAATACACCGTTTGTTTAACCCATTTACTTTTATGCTACGGCGCTCCATGAAAACCAAAACTTCAGTCAGTCAGTCAGTTTAACCCATTTAAGCCTAATGCCCCTCTTTTGGGACGGAATTTTCATTATCAGTCGAAAACGTTATTCATTTTTCTTAGCCTTTATTCACGAGTATTGAACTTCAACTCCCCAAAATATTTTAACATGACCAAGTAGGATATTGACGTTTCAATTAGTTGCCTTACCATGGAACAGTGGCTATGTCACTGAAAATGGTAGGCGGCCGAAATGTGAAGTTCTTGGGTTCGGGTACCATCGAGCGGCTGTCGACCTAACCGTTTGGAGTTTTCCGTGTTTTTCTCCGAAACTAGTGTAAATACGGATTAGGACCTCTTAGGGGGTCTTAAGACCCCCACGGAGGGCACCCTCCCTTGTGTTGCCCTTCTGACGTGGATTTATAAGCGGGCTTCGGGCACAGCACACAAATCCAAAATACATGTTACACAAACAAACAAATTGAAATTTGTTTGTTTGTTTTTGTGGGCCCGCTTATAAATCCTCATTAGAAGAACAACACAAGGGGGTGCCCTCTGTGGAGGTCTTTCTAGGGGGCCCTAATCCGTATTGTTGCGGAATTACTCTGCTACTCCTGGGGTTCGTCGTTCTAAAGTCCAGTTGGTGTAAAAAGTTCAAGTAAAAAGTCACTTGTCAGGATGGAACACAAACTTTATTTCTTCTAGAACTTCGTAGAACAATCAGCTGCACACAATTCACACGCACAATCTAGCAGTAACGTGCTTTTAACAATCCGCTTGGATCAGAAGCTCTCACAAATGCTGTATTTCTCACACAAAATAAGTCACTTTTACAGGCTAAAATTCCGTGGAAATATTCAAGGGATATAGTACACTATCCCTTAAGACACAGCAATGAAGAATTTACACACAGCACTTTAAAAACAGCTTCACAAAGCAAGCTAAAACACAGCTTCTATAGCACTATCAGTTCACACAAAAACAAGCGTACTGAGAGCTCTTCACACAATGAATGTTCAACTCACACTCTGAAACTTCGGGGCGATGTGCGCTTCTATAAATAGCCGACGCAGGAGGTACAAGAGGTTTCCAGAAAAGTCAATTTCTCGAGGGTTCTACATAAAGCGTGAATTTTGATTACGTCATAGAAGAGAAATGTTAGGTTATTATGCGTTTTTAATGCAGGAAAAACAACTTCCAGGCCCCATTGGGAAAATCGCGCCAAATGACCAAAAAGTCGCCAAGCTTGGCGACTTTTGGCGAAATATCGCCAAATTTGGCGCCAAAAATAAGTCCTCGAATGTGAAGAGATCTAAGCTCTAGGACTAATATTTCTCGAGTTTTCTAGAAATCCCATATATTTGAATAGGAAACCGAAACCTCCGTATCTCCGGTTCTAATTGGCCGATTTTGATGCAACAAAAAGCAAAATTTATCTATTTGAAGCGTAGAATACGAATTTTAAACCATTTTAAGCCTCAGAGCAGCGAGTTGCCCCGAAAATTCGTAACATTGCCCCCTTCCCAAGGACTGCACGTCCCGGGCAGTACAATCCCCAGTAAGGTGGTAACACAAATATCTACAGTGTCCAACCTTTAACCAAATCTTAACAACATAATTTTCAGCAAATAATCAGCAAATGCACTCTAATTAATAAATAATAGACATAATGAACAACTACACTAATAAGCAATAAATGTAATAAACAAATACACATTAGTAAAAACCAATATTTTACAAATATGTACACTAAACATGGCGTAAGTAGTGAGAGAAAGAGAGTTGAAGAAAGAGGAAGAGAAGAGAAAGACAGGAAAGGAACGAGAGATGAAAGAAAAGAGGAATTACGCCATAGTGACCATGGTCTGAGCTAATTACAACCGCGGTAGATGGCTAGCCGATCGTAATGTACAACTCTTGGCTTCGAGTTTGGTGACTTACGAATCCGTACGATGACCTCATTCAGCCGGTTTAGGACTTTGTAAGGACCGTCCCACGGCGATTGCAGCTTGGGAGACAGGCCTTTCCGTCGAGTAGGATTCCATAGCCAAACTTTGTCACCTGCGTTGAACTCGTGTCCCGTAGCCTTCGTGTCGTAGCGAGTCTTCATCTTTTCCGTGTTCAGGTTGATCCGCTCCCGAGCAAAATGATGTACATCTTCAAACCGTGCCCGAAGGTTTTCCACGTACTCCTCTGGCGATGAAGGCGCATCTGGAGGTCGGCCGAACACTAGATCGGCGGGAAGACGAAGATCTCTGCCGAACAGCATCTGGGAAGGTGTAAAGCCGGTAGTCTCATGGACGGCGCTCCTATAGGCCAGCAGGAAGAGGGGGAGTTTCTTGTCCCAGTCCTCTTGATTCCTAGATACTAGAAGCAAGAGGTTGTTTAAAATTGTGCGATTGAACCTCTCCACCATGCCGTCGGATTGTGGGTGTAAAGGCGTAGTCTGGGTTTTGTCTATTCCGAGAAGTTGGCATAGTCCTTTAAAGACTGCAGAGGTAAAGTTCGTTCCTTGGTCGGAATGAAGTTGCAGAGGGGTTCCATATCTGGAAATCCATTCTTGCACCAGTACCTCTGCTACGGTCGTAGCTTCTTGATCGGGAATAGGAAACGCTTCGGGCCATTTAGAGAAGTAGTCAATGACAACTAGGATGTATTTGTTGCCATCCGAAGTTCGCGGAAGAGGTCCCAGGATGTCGAGGGCAATCCTCTCAAAAGGCGCTACTACATTATAACGATGTAGTCTTCCACGGCTTCGTTTCTTCGGGCCTTTACGGGCGGCACTGGCGTCACAAGCTTGACACCACTTTTCGACGTCGCCTCGAGCCCTAACCCAGTAGAAGCGCTCGCAAACTTTCTGCAGGGTCTTCATTACGCCGAAATGGCCTCCAGTTAAGCCATTATGAAGTTCTTCTAGAACCTTCGGAATCCTCGAACGAGGGAGTACTAACTGCCATCGGAGCATCTTGCCGTCGTCCGACTCCCATTTACGATACAGGACTCCATTCCTCAGGCGAAGCCAATCCCATAAAGCCCAGTTCTGTTTTGTTGCCGGACTGCAAGATTATATTTCTTGCCAGCTGGGCTTATTGCCGGACTTTTCCATAAACTCCACAATAGGTTTGATGTCGCTATCTGCTAATTGGTCCGCCCGAACATTTTCATCACTCCAGGGATCTTGAGATGGTGCCGATGATGTAACTTGGCGGACAACGGGATGTTTCAGATGGTAATTTTTCTCCGCCCTGGAGCAATAGCGGCAACTGTCTATGCAGGGCCTTCTCGACAAAGCATCTGCATTTCCATGAGATGACCCTTTCCGATGACGTCTTTCGATGTCATATTCTTGAAATCGCTGTATCCACCTGGCTATTTGGCCCTCTGGATTCTTGAAATTTAGAAGCCAGGTTAAAGAGGCATGGTCCGTTCGGAGCGGGAACTTTCGGCCGTACAGGTAATGATGGAAGTGCTCCACGGCTTTAATGATAGCAAGAAGTTCCTTTCTCGTAACACAATAGTTACGTTCTGCCTTTGAAAGGCATTTGCTCCAGTAAGCAATGACGTGTTCTTGGCCACCTATCATCTGGGACAAAACTGCTCCAACACTCTCCTTGCTTGCGTCTGTGTCCAGGATAAATGGCTTGTCAGGGTGAGGATACGACAGGATCGGCGAAGATGTTAAAGCCGTCTTCAGTTCGTTGAATGCGTCCTCACATTCCTCAGTCCATAGAAATTTCTGTCCAGTCTCGGTCAATTTGTGAAGGGGTCTTGCAATTTGAGAAAAGCCCTTCACGAATTTTCGATAGTAAGTACACAGACCGAGAAAACTTCTTAAGTCATGGATATTCTCGGGACGACTCCAGTTCTGGACTGCGGACGTCTTTTCGGGATCGGTTCGAACTCCGTGGGCGGATATTATGTGCCCGAGGCAACGTACTTCCCGACGAAACAAATTGCACTTCGATGGACTTAGTTTCAAGTTCGCCTCTTTTAATTTCTGCAGTACCTTTCGAATGTTCTCGAGGTGCTCTTCGAAAGTCCTTCCGACGATGATGATATCGTCCAAATAGACGAGGCATGCTTCGTAGGAGAGTCCTCTCAACACTGTCTCCATCAGACGCTCGAATGTAGCCGGTGCGTTGCAGAGTCCAAAAGGCATAACTTTGAACTGCCACAATCCTTGCCCCGTGGTTAACGCAGTCTTTTCACGGTCATCGGGATGGATTTCTACTTGCCAGTAGCCACTCTTGAGATCCAGAGTGGAGAACAATTCGTTTCCCGATAAAGTGTCCAATGTGTCGTCTATCCTGGGAAGAGGGTAGCTGTCTTTCTTGGTAATGTCATTCAGACGTCTATAGTCAACGCAGAACCGGGTGGAACCATCTTTCTTTCGGACCAAAACAATCGGCGAGGCCCACGGACTAGTCGATGGCTCGATGACTTCATCACGCTGCATCTCCTCTAAAAGTCTGCTCACCTCTTCTTGCTTAGCAAACGGCAGCCGCCTAGGATGTTGCTTGATGGGAGAATGGCTGCTTGTGTCTATTCTATGTTTCGTTAACCTCGTACGGCCAAAGTCACCGGAAGTACGAGAGAAGAGGTCTTCAAATTCAGCTATTACTTTCTTTGCAGCGCTTCTCTGTTCTGCCGTTAACTCCACGTCTTGTAATAATTCCTTCGTCAGGCACTCGGAAGATTTAGCTGTCGTTTGGTTGATGTTCTTATTAATGCAGGTAACAGGAGTGCATGTCGCCAACACTTCATTTTTCTTTATCACCTTCGACTTGTCCGTCACATTTACTACTCTAACTGGAATTTCTTTTCTCGACAAGTCCACAAGTGTTGCTCCCACAAGTACTCCTCTGATGGAATCACTATTGCTTGGGTGTTCGATTAATACAAAACGGAATTTATTGTTTTCTTTTACTGTTCCAGAAATTATTGAATCAGTTCTGGGAGGTAGAGTGATATCAGTCTGGGCTATTATTTGCTGAATAGGCAAAACAGTTTCATTTCTAACTAGCTGAAGTACCCGTCCTCGACGGGTTAGTGAATGCAAATTTCCAAAAAGCAAGAACTTTCGTCAGCATTGTAGGAGTACACAGAACGGATGTAGTATGCTGCCAAAGTAAAGAAAGCGAAGTTATGATTTTTATGTATTGTTAAAATATTACAGGTTAGAGAGTAACTAAGTAATATCATTTCATTCGCTTTAGTCGTAATTATGTGATGCGCGAACGAATATTTACGCATATTGAAATAATTTTCGCAAAATCTCAAAATTTAATCAACATTTTTGAAAAATTGGAAGCCTAGAATTTAAGTTGAGTGACAACCTATCATGTCACCCAAATTCGTTTAATTCCCTGCAGTCTTTATTTCGTGATGCTGGAACAAATTTTCAGCATTTTGAAACGATTTTCGCAAAATCTCAAAATGTAATCAAAATATTTTTAAAATTCTCTCTCTCAACACGTATAAATTAAGATTAGCAACTACCTATCATATCACTAAATTTCGTATCATTCGTATTAGTCGTTATTAAGTGATGTTTGAAGAAATATAAACGTATTTTGAGAGAATTTTCACAAAATCTCAAAATCGTTTAAAAAATTGGACTCCTATAGTTTTCGTTGAGCAACCATCTATCGTGTGACCAAATTTCATAGCATTCACTTTGGTTGTTATTACGTAATGCGGGAACAAAGATTCACTCAGTTTTAAACGATTTTCACAAAATCTCGAAATCTGATCGATTTTTTAAAATTAGATGCTTATAGTTTAAGGTGAGTGACCACCTATCATGTCACCAAATATCATTTTTTCACCTTTGCAGTTATTACGTGATGTGCGAACACAAATTTACGCAGTTTGAAATGATTTTCGCAAAATTTCAAAATCTAAAGATTTTTTAAAAATTCGACGCCTATGTTTTAAGTTGAGTGACCACCTATCATGACACCCAATTTCATATCATTCGCTTCAGTCGTTTTTACGTGATGCTTGAACACAAATTTACGCAGTTTGAAAGGATATTCGCAAAATCTCAAAATCCAATCAAGATTTTTTAAAAATTTGACGCCTATGTTTTAAGTTGAGTGACCACCTATCATGACACCCAATTTCATATCATTCGCTTCAGTCGTTTTTACGTGATGCTTGAACACAAATTTACGCAGTTTGAAACGATTTTCGCAAAATCTGAAAATCTAATCAAGATTTTTAAAAAATTCGACACCTATGTTTTAAGTTGAGTGACCACCTATCATGACACCCAATTTCATATCATTCGCTTCAGGCGTTTTTACGTGATGCTTAAACAAAAAAAGCGTCACGGACAGAATGACAGAAGGACAGAATGACAGAATTACAGAATGACAGAATGACAGACAGACAAACTTTTTTTTTTGAGGGCCGCATCGGATTCCCGGGTGCTTGAAACGGATAGAAATCGCAAAATTTTTGAATTCCAAGAAATGTACAGACAAAAGTATAATTTTATTTATATAGATATCGAACGCAGCTATTTCTTCTGAGTCTGAACGAAGCTCATTATTCTTAAAGTCCAAATTAAATTTGTGCGATTTTAAAAAGTCGAGTCCGAGAATAAAAGAGTCTGTAATATTGGCGACATATACCACATGGTCGTATCTGGCATTCCCAAACGTGATTTCTACTTGCGCTTTTCCGCCCACTTCGATCTTGTCACCTGTCACAGTCTGGAGGGTCAGCGAGGGCGGAGTCCAGATAATCTTCAAATTCAATTTCTTGGCCAGATCCGTCCTTATGATGGTTACGTTCGCGCCAGTATCAATCACCATGTGGCATGGAGAACCATTAACGTATCCCAGTACGAAGAGTCCATTACTGCCGCCATTCACCGATGAAATCTGTAAGACTTTCAAACGGAGCTTTTGAATATCCCTCAGCCTCTGTTCCTGAAAGTGGTCTCTTTTCTGTCTTCCTTCATGGGCTTCTCTGGTGCATTGATAACTGCGATCTTTACGACGAGAGTTCTTTTGTGCGTCGCAGTATTTTCGTAAATGCCCCTCGCTGTTGCACCTCCAACATTTCACTTTTCTTGGCTCTGACTTTTCTTGTCGTTCCACCAGATTTTCCAGGGTCTTTAATTTATTCTCTAATCTCTCCATTTCTCCGTCCGTAGGCTCCTGGAATGACACAGCTCTAACATTATGCCGCTCTTTTCTTACGGCCAGCTCAGCTGCCTCTAGCTTCATGGCGAATACGAGGGCAGACCTGAGATCTTTATAATCCGCCAAGATCAATGCTTTCTGAATTTCAGAGTCCACGAGGCCTTCAATAAAATGTTGCACTGCAACTTCCTCTCGAACATTATCAGGATAACAGCCATAGGCTAGATGACACAGCCTATCTATGTCGGAAAGCCAGCTCTGGGAGGGTCTCGCCAGGTCTCTGCATCCTTGTCTTAAGTTGGATTCTACTATATTCTTTCTGGCACTTCTCTCCGAATTTCATCTCCAAGGCACTGGCAAGGGCGTCAAAATCTCCTATCTTCGTCGCTCCGATAGTTTGCAATACATTAATTGCATCTCCGCTAAGGGAAGCGGCCAGTTGATTAGCTTTCTCGGACTCGCTCCAACCATTGGCTCTGGCGACGATCGAAAATTGGGTCTTGTAAGCTTCCCAGGGAGTCTTTCCGTCATAGGCAGTAAGTTTCACTGCTGGGCGGTGTGAAGATAACCTGATGTTTTCGGGTAACTTTCCCAGCTTCACGAGAGAGTCCAATTTTTCTTCAATTTTGGCTTCACATTCTTCATGTATTTTCGAAACTATATTTTCTTTCCAGTCTAGTTTCTCCTCAATTTTATTCTTAAATTCTTCCCGCATTCTGCAAATATCTTGCTGCAATTCCTTAACATTTTCTTCTATTTTTCCTTCAATTCTTTGTTCATATTTCGTTTGAGTTTCTTCTATGAGCGACATTCTTTTCTCCATTATCTCTTAATTTTCCTGCACACTCTTTTCGAATTTCTCTAATTTTCCCAAAGCAGTCTCCATTTTCTCCAATCCCAATTTCATTCCTTCTTGTCCGGCTTCAATTTTCTTTTCTAAATCGGTCTGTCCGGCTTCAATTTTCTTCTCTAAATCCGCCTTCATCTGTTCTTGTCCGGCTTTCATCTCGTCTTGTCCAGCTTTCATCTCTTTTTTTTATCTCATCTTGACCGGATTTCATTTCCAGCATCATATTCATGAGCTTTTGAAGTTGTTCTTCCATTTTTTGTCTAGTCAAAACCATAAACTGGAAAATTAAAGTCCTTCTTTAGAACCCCGATTCTGACACCAAATGTTGCGGAATTACTCTGCTACTCCTGGGGTTCGTCGTTCTAAAGTCCAGTTGGTGTAAAAAGTTCAAGTAAAAAGTCACTTGTCAGGATGGAACACAAACTTTATTTCTTCTAGAACTTCGTAGAACAATCAGCTGCACACAATTCACACGCACAATCTAGCAGTAACGTGCTTTTAACAATCCGCTTGGATCAGAAGCTCTCACAAATGCTGTATTTCTCACACAAAATAAGTCACTTTTACAGGCTAAAATTCCGTGGAAATATTCAAGGGATATAGTACACTATCCCTTAAGACACAGCAATGAAGAATTTACACACAGCACTTTAAAAACAGCTTCACAAAGCAAGCTAAAACACAGCTTCTATAGCACTATCAGTTCACACAAAAACAAGCGTACTGAGAGCTCTTCACACAATGAATGTTCAACTCACACTCTGAAACTTCGGGGCGATGTGCGCTTCTATAAATAGCCGACGCAGGAGGTACAAGAGGTTTCCAGAAAAGTCAATTTCTCGAGGGTTCTACATAAAGCGTGAATTTTGATTACGTCATAGAAGAGAAATGTTAGGTTATTATGCGTTTTTAATGCAGGAAAAACAACTTCCAGGCCCCATTGGGAAAATCGCGCCAAATGACCAAAAAGTCGCCAAGCTTGGCGACTTTTGGCGAAATATCGCCAAATTTGGCGCCAAAAATAAGTCCTCAAAAGTGAGGAGATCTAAGCTCTAGGACTAATATTTCTCGAGTTTTCTAGAAATCCCATATATTTGAATAGGAAACCGAAACCTCCGTATCTCCGGTTCTAATTGGCCGATTTTGATGCAACAAAAATCAAAATTTATCTATTTGAAGCGTAGAATACGAATTTTAAACCATTTTAAGCCCCAGAGCAGCGAGTTGCCCCGAAAATTCGTAACAGTATTTACGCTAGTTTCGTAGAAAACCACGGCGAACTCCGAATAGTTAGGTCGACAGCCGCGCAATGAAACCCGAACCCGGGACCTTCAAACTTCCGCCGTCTACCATTTTCAGTGACATAACCACTGTGCCATGGTGAGGCCAGGACCGGTTTTAAGCAAAAATGCTGGGGGGCGGGTGTGTAAAGTCAAAATTTGCCGACAGTATTACCAATATGCTTTCAAAAATATCTACCAGTTTTCTGGAGTTTTAGGAGGTTCTCTCCAGATGTAGCGTGAATACGCATAAGATCCCCTTAAAAAATCCTTCGACCGAGAATCCCCCATCCCAGGCAGATACCCAATATGCAGGTTAGCCTTAATTTTTTTATGTTGTTTTTGGGGGCATCCCTCTAAAAGTTGCCAATTGATTAGAAAATGAGGTTTGCAAAGTTTTAGCTCAATTGCATTATATTAACCCGTGCCGCATCGAGGTTGAATTCTTGAAAAATTACGATTTTTTCCAAAAATATCTAGTTTTTCCTTCATTTAGTATAAACTATTTACTCTACAGACCTGGTTTTTGTTTTATTTCATAAAAAATGTTGTTGCTTTGAACTTTTACTCTCAACAAAACCAATATTTAATGACATTCAGTGTTTTTTAGGTCTGTTTGTGAATCGTACCTCCAAAATCTGCATTTTTGTAAAATTAGTGAAAAAAAGAAGAATTAAGAATTTTAAGTAATTTTGACCACCTTTTGCATTATTTGCATCAAAAAACAAAAAATAAATCAAAAATTTTCAAAACTTAAACTACAATTCGTGAAATATTTTTATTTATTTGATATGCATTTCTGTGCTTCAGAAGAAAGATCTTGATTTGTATTTCAGTTGAAGCACATCTAAGATAAACCTCTCAAATTTTCTTTATTACAATGCTATTTTTGTTGTCAGTTATTATTTACTTTTAGAATGGTCATGGGTGCCCATACGTGAGCAAGGAAGGGCTATGCCTCCCCTAGCTCCCATATTATCGTTATGATTTACATACGGGTATAAAGTAAAAGTGGTTCAACACTAGCATATAATATCTTTCCAGTGCAGGACCCTTGACGTGCAATAAGACTCCGAAGACAAGAATTTCGAAAACAAAGAATTTATCTCATCAAAAGCAGATTTTAAAATTCTGATTTAGAGGGTGTTGATTCATTTCCTGTCTAACTGAGGATGAAGAACAAAAGCAGTTTTGACTATAGGTAGTATCCGAATGTAGAAAAAATTTTTCAGACTCTTCGAAAGAAACATTATCTTTAACAAAAAATTGTAAACAATAAGAATTTATTTTCTTTATAATGTGCTTCCTCTTAGATACATAACTTTAATAATCAAATATAAACGTTAGTCGTTCTGAATTTTATGCCTTCTTTGACCTTATTTTCTGTTAATTCTTTTACTTAAATTTCATTTTTTTTTAATTTCCGGTTTTTTTTAATTACAACCTTTATTTTGTACACAAAAAAAGGAAGAAAAACAAAAGGAGGAAAGACGAAATATAATTTTTTTGAACTTTCATAAAAAAGCCAACTTTTAGGATTCGCATCCTATCTAGTCCTGAAAAAAGCATAGATACGTATATGCTTTTTTTAGGACTAGATATGATCCGAATGTTACCCTCTGAGCGTTTTGGAAATGGGCAAATAATGTAAAGTTGTTTTCATGGTAAAATTTTCATGCAATTTTTAAATTATAAAAAAAAAAAAAATTAACTGGAAGATTTGCAATTATTTTTTTAAAAAAGGCTTCTAAATTACATACAAGCTTTAATATCAAACATATTTTATGATATCTCAGTGTTACAAATGATTATTATTATAGATGTATTGCAGTGAAAACTAGAATAAAGTGGACGGGATTTGACACCACAACCGCTTGGAAGGTTAGATCTGTAAGTTTATACATAAAAGTGATGTGGGAGTCATCAAGGTGGGAAGTTTTGTTCTGAAACGAGAACAACATCATGTTTCTAGACTCAATTTTATCTATTATATGATGGAAAGACCTTTTTTCCGAAAAACCGCGGTTTTTCTAAACTTTAAGCTCAATGCGGCACGGGTTAATATTATGCAAATGAGCTGAAACTTTACCAATCTCATTTTTTAGCCTAATGGCAACGTTTTGGGGGGTGCCGCCCCAAAAATTCGAAAGTTGATTTCTTGTGACCACCCTAATAAACACTTTCAACCCATTGGAAAGTGTTAAAAAAAGCAGGAAAGAGAGAAAATATTTATATGGCATTCAGAGAGCAAAACAAAATAAACAACGTGAATATTAAAGAGAACTTACCTTTAAGTTCATCATGATTCTTCTCTACTATCGTATACAACAGTGCTCGAACCGCTTTTTAAAAATCCGAGTCGCGTGTTCTGTTTTCTTTTTGACATAATTTTACAGCACTCTATAAACTGAAAACTTTATAATAAACTAAGAGAGAAACCTCTATGAAGCACATCATCCTATTAGTATTGTAATTAGGCATTCAGCGAACCCGTGCAGTCTAACGATTCACAGGAACGGGAATAAAAGGGTCAGAACTGTCCTCTTAATGTTTTTGAGTGGGTTCCTTTCTATTCCCTCAAAAATTCTGGCTGACTCCCTGGTGACCCCAAAGTGTCTATTGGTTTGCAATTCTGTTATTGGTAACTATTTTTTCTTTTTTGTTATTTTGAAGTCGGTTCAGAGATATGGCTAAGACATCTGCAACCCATCTTGTCCGGAACACTTGTATAAATTTCAAATTTATACTCATGAAACTGTGGACGTTGAAGCTGGTTATGCAAAAAGTCTGCAGTTATTTTTCATGTGCCGACGTTCGAAAAGGCAAACCCCCAAGGCAAAAGGCTTAAGCTTTAAATTGCTTGGGTGCGGGCGTATATATGATTATTTATTGCAAGGGGAATTCGGTGCCCATTTCAGGAAGGTGTCAACAGTCAGTGGCAGATAGTATGTCTCTTCCTGCATCCTCCTCCCCGGAGTGTTTTGGCGGGGTCCAGCTTTCGTTGGAGCAATGATACAAATATCTCAAATTGCTACACATAGAGTACTGACCACTCCTAGGTGTTAGGTGTTAGTGAATTTGGGAAAAGAAACACTTTACAAAATATAAGGATTTTTTTTTTTTTTTTTTTTTTGCTTATGCACTTTATCTCTCTTTTAGATTTTACGAATAACTACAGTTATCTGAAGGAAAAAACTATGAGTCATTTTTAAAAAATCGACTTGAACAAAATATATCTAATTAAAAGTTCATAATCATGTATGAGGATTTTAAGACCCCCCCCCCATACCCGTGAAGCCCTCACAGGATCATCATCCCCCACTTACCCTCTCCACCATATACTTTACGACCTTGTAACAGTTGCTCAGTAGTGGATCTAAAGAAGGGCTGAAGGGCGACCCTCTCCCCTTGCATCTGAGTCCACATGATCTAAAAATCTGCATCATTCAAAAAATCCAATTCACCATTGAATGCAAGGTTAACCTGACCGCTTTCATCATTGAAAGACGCATCGGAAATAGAAGATTCCCCTATTGTGACTAGTGTTGATTCATGATATGAGTCTTTAAATGCTCAGTCGGAAAAAAGCGATTGCGCAAGCTCTGCGCAGGGAGCTTTTGCTACTGTTTCATACATTGTGTATTCTTATACCTACTTAATGAAATATTTTATTTGATATACCATCAAAGGAGTTTTAAATCAACGAGAACGGCCACTCATGAAGTGTTAAAAATTGATATTTGAAAAAAAGGTATAAAGGAGAGGATATTGGGATATAATATTCCCTCCCACACGTGCACACACACCGAAGTTTTCCCATAAATAAATATTAAATTTTAGATTTTTTTGTTGTGCAGAAATTCTGTTTATTTATATACTGCTATATTTCGTAACCTCTGCTCCACTCCCCCAAAAATTCCTGACTATGCTCTTGAGACAAACTACCTTTCTTTTATTAGGCCGTAGGTGTTCCTCAAACACTCTAAAGGGGCTGAGTGCCGCTGCCCCTAAATTACATTGTATATTTCATCTTTTGATCTGAACTAATATATTTTCTCCAGTCGGTTTATGATTCGTTTAGATTGTTTCAACTGATACAATATATCTGTACTATCGCACACCCCCGCACTTGTATCCGCGCCTGCTGAACTGAACATCAATAGAGAATATCCATGTACCCCCTCCAAAAAAATTATTCGAGTAAGAGATAAATTTCCTATTTCCGATTTGAGAATAATAATTGACTTTTTAAAAAACGCACAACTTGACGGAAATATGGAAAGTCACCTTTATACATAAATAACCTAATTCATATTGTTGCGGAATTACTCTGCTACTCCTGGGGTTCGTCGTTCTAATGTCCAGTTGGTGTAAAAATTTCAAGTAAAAAGTCACTTGTCAGGATGGAACACAAACTTTATTGCTTCTCGAACTTCGTAGAACAATCATCTGTACACAATTCACAAGCACAATCTAGCAGTAACGTGCTTTTAAAAATCCGCTTAGGTCAGAAGCTCTCACAAATGCTGTATTTCTCACACAAAATAAGTCACATTCACAGGCAAAAATTCAGTGAAAATATACGAGAAATAACACTAACAGTCTCTCAAGACTCAGCGATGAAAAATGTACACACAGCACTTTAAAAACAGCTTCATAAAGCAAGCTAAAACACAGCTTCTATAGCACTATCAATTCACAAAGCGTACTGAGAGCTCTTCACACATTGAGCGTTCAACTCGCACTGAACTGTCGGGGCAGCGCGCTGGTTTATATAGAGGAGGCAGAAACTGCGGGAAGCTTCTAGAGGAGTATATTTCTTGAAGATTCTACATAAAGCGAGAATATTGATTACGTCATAGAAGAGAAATGTTAGGTTATGCGTTTTTAATGCAGGAAAAACAACTTCCAGGCCCCATTGGGAAAATCGCGCCAAATGACCAAAAAGTCGCCAAGGTTGGCGACTTTTGGCGAAAATTCGCCAAATTTGGCGCCAAAAATAAGTCCTCAAAAATGAAGAGATCTAAGCTCTAGGACTAATATTTCTCGAGTTTTCTAGAAATCCCATATATTTGAATAGGAAACCGAAACCTCCGTATCTCCGGTTCTAATTGGCCGATTTTGATGCAACAAAAAGCAAACTTTATCTATTTGAAGCGTAGAATACGAATTTTAAACCATTTTAAGCCCCAGAGCAGCGGGTTGCTCCGAAAATTCGTAACATTGCCCCCTTCCCGAGGACTGCACGTCCCGGGCAGTAAAATCCCCAGTTAGGAGGTCTCACAAATATACAGTGTCCAACCTATAACCAAATCTTAACAACATAATTTAAGCAAATAATCAATAAACACAGTAAGCAAATTCACTCTAATTAATAAATAATAGACATAATGAACAATTACACTAATAAGCAATAAATGTAATAAACAAATGCACATTAATAAAAACCAATATATTACAAATATATACACTAAACATGGCATAAGTAGTGAGTGAAAGAGAGTTGAAGAAAGAGGAAGAGAAGAGAATGACAAGAAAGAAATGAGAGCTGAAAGAAAGGAGGAATTACGTAATAGTAATCATGGTCTGAGCTAATTACAACCACGGTAGATGGCTAGCCGATCGTAATGCACAACTCTTGGCTTCGAGTTTGGTGACTTACGAATCCGTACGATGACCTCATTCAGCCGGTTTAGGACTTTGTAAGGACCGTCCCACGGCGATTGCAGCTTGGGAGACAGGCCTTTCCGTCGAGTAGGATTCCATAGCCAAACTTTGTCACCTGCGTTGAAGTCATGTCCCTTAGCCTTCGTGTCGTAGCGAGTCTTCATCCTCTCCGTGTTCAAGTTGATCCGCTCCGGAGCAAAATGATGCACGTCTTCAAATCGTGCCCGAAGATTTTCCATGTACTCCTCTGGCGATGAAGGCGTTTCTGGAGGGCGGCCGAACACTAGATCGGCGGGAAGACGAAGATCTCTGCCGAACAGCATCTGGGAAGGTGTGAAGCCGGTAGTCTCGGGGACGGCACTCCTATAGGCGAGCAGGAAGAGGGGGAGTTTCTTGTCCCAGTCCTCTTGATTCCTAGATACCAGGAGCGAGAGGTTGTTTAAAATTGTGCGATTGAACCTCTCCACCATGCCGTCGGATTGTGGGTGTAAAGGCGTAGTCTGGGTTTTGTCTATTCCGAGAAGTTGACATAGTCCTTTAAAGACTGCGGAGGTAAAGTTCGTTCCTTGGTCAGAATGAAGTTGCAGAGGGGTACCATATCTGGAAATCCATTCTTGCACCAGTACCTCTGCTACGGTCGTAGCTTCTTGATCGGGAATAGGAAACGCTTCGGGCCACTTAGAGAAATAGTCAATGACAACTAGGATGTATTTGTACCATCCGAAGTTCGCGGAAGAGGTCCCAAGATGTCGAGGGCAATTCTCTCAAAAGGCGCTCCTACATTATAACGATGTAGTTTGCCACGGCTTCGTTTCTTCGGGCCTTTACGAGCGGCACAGGCGTCACAAGCCTGACACCACTTTTCGACATCGCCTCGAGCCCTAGCCCAGTAGAAGCGCTCGCGAACTTTCTGCAGGGTCTTCATTACGCCAAAATGGCCTCCAGTTAAGCCATTATGAAGTTCTTCTAGAACCTTCGGAATCCTCGAACGAGGGAGTACTAACTGCCATCGGAGCATCTTGCCGTCGTCCGACTCCCATTTACGATACAGGACTCCATTTCTCAGGCGAAGCGAATCCCAGAAAGCCCAGTACTGTTTTGTTGCCGGACTGCAAGATGATATTTCTTGCCAGCTGGGCTTAGTGCTTGATTTTTCCAGTAACTCCACAATAGGTTTGATATCGCTATCAGCTAACTGGTCCGCCCGAACATTTTCGTCACTCCAAGGATCTTGAGATGGTGCCGATGATGTAACTTGGCGGACAACGGTATGTTTCAGGTGGTAATTTTTCTCCGCCCTGGAACAATAGCGACAACTGTCTATGCAGGGCCTTTTCGACATAGCATCTGCATTTCCATGAGATGCCCCTTTCCGATGACGTATCTCGATGTCATATCCCAGCAAGCGCACACACGTTTAAATTACGTGTTCCCGATGTCGAAATGTCGAAAATAGGTCGATGAAAAATTACAGCAAAAAATAGCGTTTAAAAGAGATCAAACATACATTGTGTTGTCGACGTCATAAAGAGCCGTTCGATTTTGGTCAGGGAGGCGGCTATCTTCGACTGTTAATTTTAGTCGCAGTCACGAGGTCTATGGTCCGTCAATACATCGCCGATTTTCCGCTCATGGCTTCGGCGGTCTGAGAGACCCCCAGACAGCCAAGAAGAAACACGATTGAGCATCGAGAAATTTTTTCAGCTTAGTTAATAGTCAGTTGAACGTCGAATAAACAGTGCAGGGGAGACAGAATTTACGGGATCCTTTCTCACGACCTTTGACATGTCCACCCCAACCGTTTTCTCAGAAAACAGATGCTTTTTTTTTTGTGTGTGTGTATTCGTTCATGGTTCGCGTGGCTCGTACTTCGCAGTTTTTTATGCAAGGGCAGAACTCGCTCCAGCGTGTTCTTGCTCAGTGGCTGAGCTCAGGAGCTGCGATACACAGAAGAGTAAAATTTCCATAGTTTTAACTATAAAAGTGGATATTTTTCAAGTATCTCTTGGAATATTTTTCAAGTTCAATGCTAACACGATTTATCGTTAGCTTGGCATATTAACAAGTTTGTCTGGCTCTCTTTAAATTGTGTTGGCCGGTGATGTTATTAAAGTTTATCGGGGTAACTAAAAATTTTAATTCCAGCCATCAAAATTTTAGAGGTGAGTTAAATAATTATTTAACTAATAATTATGTGCTTTGTTTCTTTTATTCATTTTCTTTTAAATTGCTAATTATAAGTCTTCTTATTTGTATTACAGAGTGAAATATAAAGGTACAATTGGCATAAAATCAACTGTTTACCTTAAGCATGTGAAATATTTTTTCTCATTATAAGCACGAATTTACTTAATATAAACTTACTATAACAAAAGTCAACTTATTATTGCATTATCGCATAACTGACAATGAAACAGATTAAAGCACTTAATGCAAAGTTTTTTTTTCTTTTTAAATTGTATACTAATATGTGTGCATTTAGTATATAATTTAAACCTATTTGGAGTAGTAAAATTGAACAAACCAAAGAATTAAGAGAGATAAATAAAAAACTGTTTGTGTAATGAAGTAGACAAATTTTTTTCGTGGGAGGGTGAGAGGGGGGGAATTTGTAGATAGAAAACTTGTTCATATTTTATTACAGGAAAACTATAATAAACTATAGAGATAAAAACGCAGGCTTATTCGTCTAATAGAAGTGGTTCCTTGACGATTTCGTCGAATCCTGACAGTTTATAAACGTAGCAATTATGCCGGAATTCCAGACACTTAGAGAATATGTCAGTCACACACCATTTACATACGTCGTGAAAGCATGGAAATTCAAACTTCTTGTCGGGTGCACATGCCGTTCAAAAGGAAACACTTTATATTTCTAAATATAATACATTATACTACTAGTTGTTAGCTAATGAAAAGCAATTTTGAATTAAATGATTAGAAATAACAAGTTTTAAATTAACTTCTAATCGTTTAGATAAAGTTATAAAATTTATATTCATAAAAGTTTGAACATATACAAAAATATATTAAAGTTAAAATATAATCTTGATTTTTAATTTAACAGATAAGTAACTCGCACGAACAACTTATGTCACTAATTTACATTTTAAAGGGTTTCTATTTTTCCCCCGGTACATTTTATTAATCATTTTGTCTGTATTAGGTATTTTTAATAAAAGGGTGCAAAAAATTATTTAATCTACTCTTATAAACTATCTAAATATTTTCATATATTGGTTAAAAAGTAACCTTTTTTATATAAAATAAGTAAATTATATTTATTGTTAGTAAAATTGCATTTTATACTGTATTCCTTACTTAACTAAATTTACTAATATTTTATTTAATTTTAAGTTACTTTTTCACCATCTTTCACCAATAAATGAAGATATTTAGATTGTTTATAGCATTGAATTAAACAACGTACCCTCCCCCGTACAGAAAAAACAATTCATAAAATGTACCGGGGGGAAAGTAAACCCTTTAAAATGTAAAATAGAGACATAAGCTATTTATGCAAGTTACTGATCAATTAAATTTAAAAAATCAAGATTATATTTTTCTTTAATGTATTTTCTCCGTGTTCAAATTTTTATGAATGTATATTTTACAACTTCATCTAAACGACTAGAAGTTAATTTAAAACTTGTAGTTTCTGCACATTTAATTAAAAATTACTTTTTATTAGCTAACAAACTAATATTAAAATGTATTATATAGAAATATAAAATGTTTCCTTTTTAAACGGCAAAAGTTCACAAGATCAGAACAGTTTGAATTTCCATTCCTTCAGGACGTATGTAAATGGTATTTGTCTATTCTCTGAATGTCTGGAATTGCGGCATAATTACTACGTTTATAAATGGTCAGAATTCGACAAATTCTGCGAAGTCTTTAAAGAACGACTTCGCAGAATATAAGCCGAATATAAGCCGGTTTTCTCTGTCCTGTTGGAGCGATTCGACAACGTATAACGTAAAATCAACCACTATGAGCTGAATTTTATAAACGGATTCCGAGAATCTGTCTCCCTTTGCCGTTATAGCGACGAGTGTTCGACCAATATCGGAGATTTTCTCTTCCTGGCGGTCACCCTTTTCCATTCTTACGCCGTAGTTAAGCGAGATTGTTATCTCTCACGGTCACCCTTCGCGGGTAATACGCCGTCGAGAAGTTCAGCGCTCGACGGGCAAACAAGTGGACATATCCAAGGATTTTTAACGTCGATGATTACTTCGAAACTACGTCGACGGCGACGTTAATTCGATGTATCGTGGCTGGCTGGGATTCTTGTAATCTCTGTATCCACCTGGCTATCTGGCCCTCTGGATTCTTGAAATTTAGAAGCCAGGTTAAAGAGGCATGGTCCGTTCGGAGCAGGAACTTTCGGCCGTACAGGTAATGATGGAAGTGCTCCACGGCCTTAACGATAGCAAGAAGTTCCTTTCTCGTAACACAATAGTTACGTTCTGCCTTCGAAAGGCACTTGCTCCAGTAAGCAATCACATGTTCTTGGCCATCTATCTCCTGGGACAAAACTGCTCCGACACTCTCCTTACTTGCGTCTGTGTCCAGGATAAATGGCTTGTCAGGGAGAGGATACGACAGGATCGGCGAAGATGTTAAAGCCGTCTTCAGTTCGTTGAATGCGTCCTCACATTCCTCAGTCCATAGAAATTTCTGTCCAGTCTCGGTCAATTTGTGGAGAGGTCTTGCAATTTGAGAAAAACCCTTCACGAATTTTCGATAGTAAGTACACAGACCGAGAAAACTTCGTAAGTCATGGATATTCTCCGGACGACTTCAGTTCTTAACTGCGGACGTCTTTTCGGGATCGGTTCGGACTCCGTGGGCGGATATTATGTGCCCGAGGTAACGTACTTCCCGACGGAACAAGTTGCACTTCGACGGACTTAGTTTCAAGTTTGCCTCTTTTAATTTCTGCAGTACCTTTCGAATGTTCTCGAGATGCTCTTCGAAAGTCCTTCCGACGATGATGATATCGTCCAAATAGACGAGACATGCTTCGTAAGAGAGTCCTCTCAACACTGTCTCCATTAGACGCTCGAATGTAGCCGGTGCTTTGCAGAGTCCAAAAGGCATAACTTTGAACTGCCACAATCCTTGTCCCGTGGTAAATGCAGTCTTTTCACGGTCATCGGGATGAATTTCTACTTGCCAGTAGCCACTCTTGAGATCCAGAGTGGAAAACCATTCATTTCCCGATAAAGTGTTCAATATGTCGTCTATCCTGGGAAGAGGGTAGCTGCCTTTCTTGGTAATGTCATTCAGACGTCTGTAGTCAACACATAACCGGGTGGAACCATCCTTCTTCCGGACCAAAACAATTGGCGAGGCCCAGGGACTAGTCGATGGCTCGATGACGTCATCACGCTGCATCTCCTCCAAAAGTCTGCTTACCTCTTCTTGCTTAGCAAACGGCAGCCGCCTAGGATGTTGCTTGATGGAAGAATGGCTGCCTGTATCTATCCTGTGTTGAGTTAAGCTCGTACGGCCAAAGTCGCCCGAAGTACGGGAGAAGAGGTCTTCAAATTCAGCTATTACTTTCTCCGCAGCGCTTCCCTGTTCTGCCGTTAACTCCTCGTCTTGTATTAATTCCTTCGTCAGGCACTCGGAAGATTTAGCTGTCGTTTGGCTGATGTTCTTATTAATGCAGGTAACAGGAGTGCATGTCGCCAACACTTCATTTTTCTTTATCACCTTCGACTTGTCCGTCACATTTGCTACTCTAACTGGAATTTCTGTTCTCGACAAGTCCACAAGTGTTGCTCCCACAAGTACTCCTCTGACGGAATCGCTATTGTTTGTGTGTTCGATTAATCCAAAACGGAACTTATTGCTTTCTTTTCTGTTCCAGAAATTATTGAATCAGTTCTGGGAGGTAGAGTGATATCAGTCTGGGCTATTATTTGCTGAACAGGTAAAATAGTTTCATTTTTAATATCAAACGCAGCTATTTCTTCTGAGTCTGAACGAAGCTCATTATTCTTAAAGTCCAAGTTAAATTTGTGCGATTTTAAAAAGTCGAGTCCGAGAATAAAAGAGTCTATAATATTGGCGACATATACCACATGGTCGTATCTGGCATTTCTAAACGTGATTTCTACTTGCGCTTTTCCGCCCACTTCGATCTTGTCACCTGTCAGTCTGGAGGGTCAGCGAGGGCGAAGTCCAGATAATCTTTAAATTTAATTTCTTGGCCAGATCCGTCCTTATGATGGTTACGTTCGCTCCCCACGCCACCATGTGGCATGGGGAACCATTAACGTATCCCAGTACGAAGAGTCCATTACTGCTGCCATTCACTGATGAAATCTGCAAGACTTTTAAGTGGGGCTTTTGACTATCTGGCATCTCCGCCCCGCGAGATGGCCACCTCCTAGTTTCCCTCTTTCATGTTCTTAGAGTTCTCTTGCTGGTCATGAGACTTTCGACCACAATGCTTTTGTAAATGGCCTTCGACGCCACACTTCCAGCATTTCACTTTCTTTGGGCCATCTCTCGTTCTATCGGATCTTAATTTTCGTTCTATGAGATCTTCAATTCTCTTTAACCTGTTCTCGACGCTCTCTGTGTCTTTGTCAGCTCCCTCTTGAACCGTGACAGCTCTAACATAATGCCGATCTTTCCTGGCGGCCCGCTGAGCTGCTTCTAGCTTCATTGCGAAGACGAGAGCAGATTTCAAATCCTGATAATCCTCCAACTGACTTTTGGGTTTCTGGATCACGGATGGCTTCAATAAAATGACGCACCGCCATTTCTTCTCGGACATTATCAAGGTGGTCCATGTAGGCTAGATGACACAGCCTATCTATGTCCGAAGCCAGCTCTTGAAGGGTCTCGCCAGATCTCTGCATCCTTGAGCAGATGTATTCTACTATATTCTTTCTGGCACTTCTCTCCGAATTTCATCTCCAACGCACTGGCAAGGGCGTCAAAATCTCCTATCGTCGTCGCTCCGATAGTTTGCAATACATTAATTGCATCTCCGCTAAGGGAAGCGGCCAGTTGGTTCGCTTTCTCGGACTCGCTCCAACCATTGGCTCTGGGAACGATCGAAAATTGGGTCTTGTAAGCTCCCCAGGGAGTCTTTCCGTCATAAGGCGTTAGTTTCACTGCTGGGTGGCGTGACGGCAACCTGATATTTTCTGGTACCTTCCCAGCTTTACCAGACTGTCCAGTTTTTCTTCTAACTTGTGATCGATCTTTTCCTCAATTCTTTCCTCGTATTTCGCTTGACTTTCTTCCAGGAGCGACATTCTCTTCTCCATATTTTCTTGATTTGTCTCTACTCTCTCCAGTCCAGATTTCATTTCTTCTAGCCCGGCTTCTATTTTCCGCTCCAGTCCTGTTTCATCTCGTCGTGTGCGGCTCTTAACTCCTCCAATCCGGTTTTCATTTCATTGTGTGCAGCCTTTAATTCCTCCAATCCGGTTTTCGTCTCGACTTGTCCGGCTACAATTTTCTTTTCTAAATCGGTCTGTCCGGCTTCAATTTTCTTCTCTAAATCCGCCTTCATCTGTTCTTGTCCGGCTTTCATCTCGTCTTGTCCGGATTTCATTTCCTGCATCATATTCATGAGCTTTTGAAATTGTTCTTCCATTTTTCGTCTAGTCAAAACCATAAACTGGAAAATTAAAGTCTTTCTTTAGAACCCCGATTCTGACACCAAATGTTGCGGAATTACTCTGCTACTCCTGGGGTTCGTCGTTCTAAAGTCCAGTTGGTGTAAAAAGTTCAAGTAAAAAGTCACTTGTCAGGATGGAACACAAACTTTATTGCTTCTCGAACTTCGTAGAACAATCATCTGCACACAATTCACACGCACAATCTAGCAGTAACGTGCTTTTAACAATCCGCTTGGATCAGAAGCTCTCACAAATGCTGTATTTCTCACACAAAATAAGTCACTTTTACAGGCTAAAATTCCGTGGAAATATTCAAGGGATATAGTACACTATCCCTTAAGACACAGCAATGAAGAATTTACACACAGCACTTTAAAAACAGCTTCACAAAGCAAGCTAAAACACAGCTTCTATAGCACTATCAATTCACAAAGCGTACTGAGAGCTCTTCACACATTGAGCGTTCAACTCGCACTGAACTGTCGGGGCAGCGCGCTGGTTTATATAGAGGAGGCAGAAACTGCGGGAAGCTTCTAGAGGAGTATATTTCTTGAAGATTCTACATAAAGCGAGAATATTGATTACGTCATAGAAGAGAAATGTTAGGTTATTATGCGTTTTTAATGCAGGAAAAACAACTTCCAGGCCCCATTGGGAAAATCACGCCAAATGACCAAAAAGTCGCCAAGCTTGAACACTTTTAGCGAAATATCGCCAAATTTGGTGCCAAAAATAAGTCCTCAAAAGTGAAGAGATCTAAGCTCTAGGACCAATATTTCTCGAGTTTTCTAGAACCTCCATTGAAAAACAATGGCAAACCGAAACCTCCATATCTCCGGTTCTAATTGGCCGATTTTGATGCAACAAAAAACAAAATTTATCTATTTGAAGCGTAGAATACGAATTTTAAACCATTTTAAGTCCCAGAGCAGCGGGTTGCCCCGAAAATTCGTAACAATATTCTATGATAAATAATTTTTAACATACGAAACCAACGTAGGAAATTTATCTCTTACCTAAATAGTTTTTGGACGGTGTAACGTCATTGTGCAGCCAGTATGTGACCCTCAGCCAATGAAATGTAAAAATGGAATCTGTTGACACTCAAATCTGATTGGTTCAAATTCATATTTTCCTTTTCACAAACATTTGACTGAACAAATCCAGGCCCTACAATGCTTGGCAAAAGTCGGGCTCCTCTAAGGTGAATATACGTCCCCAATGGACGATATCTGTCTGACGTCATTTTTCAACCAACACGTGACCTTTCGGCTGTATTGATGAGTAGGCCTGTAATCTGATTGGGTGAAGTGTATATTTTTCATCGACACGTGACTGAAATAGCCTCCTCTCAGTGTAAGTTTTAATATGTTAGTATTTTCCAATGGGAATCTGTGGAAAGATATGTTTTTGTTATTATTATAGGTTCCAGAAAGTTACATAATCGACACGATCCAGCACATAAACGTACGGAGAAAATGGTGTCTGTTTTCCACCGACACGTTACATTTATAGACTCAAACCCAACGAAAGGATATCCTCCATTTTCGGGGGCAGTCCCCAATTTCTTCGCTTTTTGCGATTTGAACCCAAAATGTAAAAAAGTAATTGGGGAAAATTTTTAATTATTACATTGTTTTTAATTAGACTACTGTTAATTATTTCATTAAGAGGGATTGCAGAGGCAAATCAGGCAGGGAATTTCCATCACCATCTCAGAATTAAATTAATTTTTTTTCCTGTGTTTCCTTAAAAAAGGAAAGAACAAATCTGAAATATTTTTCATTTACCTCTTTTAGTTTTGGAATTATGAGGGGTCAAAGTACCCCAGATGAGTGACGTAGAATAAATTTAGGGCCATTTTTGCCATTTTGCCTCGACTGTGACTGGCTCAGAGGTGCGTCAAAGAATTTTTTCATTTTATCCTATAACATACCTTTGAATTAACATCTCAAATTTAAAATTCATTCGAAAAGAGTCAGAGCCCCCAAAAAAGCCCCCCCCCCAAATACCTCCGATTTCATAAAAAAAATACAGTTTTAAGAATGCTTTAATCTTGGCTCTGACGTCATACATAAAAAATTTTTGTACAGAGCAGTTATACATCTTCATATAAAGTGAATCCAATGTTAAAAATTTTTGAAGCGCCCCCCCCCCAGGGCCCCACGGTACGGGGCCCCTAACATGGTCCTTAGCGCTAATTTATGCAATTTCGAAACATTGGTACACCCTTCAAAAAAAGTATTCGAGTAAGAGATAAATTTCCTATTTTAGATTTGCGAAAAATAATTGTGTTTTTGAAAAACACACAACTTGACAGAAATATGGGAAGTCATCTTTATGCATAACCTAATTCATATTCTATGCTAAATAATTTATAACATACAAAACCAACGTAGGAAATTTATCGCTTACTCGAATATATTTTTGGAGGGTGTACATCTGAAGCCGACCCCCACAAGAGAACTATTGACATGAAGATGTAGTATCAAGATATTAGTTTCATATTATGAAAAAACATTTTTTGAAAGTACAACTGTTTCCAAGAAAAATCCCAAAAAGTAACTCCCTATTTGGGACATGCCACTGACACGCATGGGGGCATTTCGGCATTACTTTTAGGTGTTTAATCAACTGTTGAAAATTAACTTATTCTGCATATATCACAAATATATCCTCCATATATCACAAATAGTTCTTTTACGGGTAGACTACTAAGAATTACATTACGCTGTATGGGGATCTCAGTAACTACTCAACCGATTCGAATTTTTTTTCCACTGATAGAAAGCTACACTATTCCTGAATATCATAGGCTACCTTTCAGCATGCAGCATAACTAGTTCTTTTACAGGGACACTGAAAAGAATTCTACTGCATTACGCTCTATCTCTGTAACTACTGGACCGATTCTAAAGATCTTTTCACTGAAAGCTACACTATTCCTGATTAACATAGGCTAAAATTAATGCATGCAGCATAATTTACAGGAACACTCAAAATAATTCGTAAGTATTGTCGTAACTGTCCCCATTTGCCAAATGCGAAAAAAAAAACTATCTAAAATAATTAACTTTAGATATACCATGTCTTATAATTCATTTAAAATTTAAAAAAAAGTAAATAATATTGTGAATAAAAGAAACTGTCGAAATTCTACATCAATTATTTCTGACTTGTATACTATTTTACAACAAAATTCTCAAGGGCAAATTCTCATGTTATTTACTTAGTTTTATTATAGAGCCGGTTATATTGTTTATTGTAAGCTGCTTTGATACTTTTTATATTAGCAATAGTTAATGGAGTAACAAAAGCAAATTCATTTGGACAAAAAAAATACCCTGTCTGAAGTGATTGTTTTTGTGTCATCTCGTCGTGACTATTTAATGAATGAGAGTCAGGAATTGTATGCAGATATTTCATTGTAGCAGTCCCATCTACTTCTGATAAAGCGATGACCCTTCCACTATAAAATAACTTTCCCTATTCCAAAAATGTTTTTTCATAATATGAAATTACTATGTTCATACTACATCACCATGCAAATAGTTCTCCTGCAGGAAGTCGGCTTCAGCTGTACCAATGCTTCGAAATTGCATAAATTAGCGTTAAAGACCATGTTTGGTTCCCCCCCCCAGACAGCACAGCAAACTTGCATCAAACTTGCAGCAAGCTTGATTTATCAAGTCAATAAGCTTGAATTAAGCTTGAAAATTTCAAGCGTGTAAGCTTAATGCAAGCTTGAATCAAGTGTTCTAGTTTACACTTGCCCAGCTTGCATTAACCCATTTGTGCCTGGATATTTTTGCGACTTTCTTCGATTTTTACTGATAGCAGAAATAATAGATATATATCTGATGTCAATTTCTTGAACAAGGGATGATTTCTTTTAAAATCATTATGCATAAAAATCGAAATATTAACATCCTACTTGGTCATGTTGAAATATTTTGTAAGAGTTGAGGCTCAATACTCATGAATAAAGGCTAGGAAAAATAAATAACGTTTTCGACTAATAGCGAAAATGCCGTCCCAAAAAAGGGACACTAGGCATAAATGGGTTAAGCTTGACATTTCAAGCTTGAATCAAGCTTGACATAGCAAGCTTAATTTCAAACTTAAAAAATTGTCCTAAACAAAATTTCCTAAATACACGGGGTGCCGGTCGGCGAACTCGCCCCACATATTTTACTCTGCCACGCATTTTCCCCCTCTACGCTGAAATTTCAATTTAATTTAATCTGTTTCCATCAAGTGTTCGTGGCTAGAATAGAACCCGGGACCTTTCGGTTGGGAGGCGAGCGCGCTATACGTTCAGCTACCAAGCTTCGCGCAGCTATGACTAAAGTTTGAAGTGACTAACACGGCGTTTTCTGGCCAGATTGATAAGTGGACGATATGTTATTTGTTTCTTTTATTTTTCCATGGGATGCATCAAAATTAAAATAATGTTATGTGTGATTTAGAGACTCTACTAAAAGGGAAATAAACATAATATAAACTTAAGAGCAGCACACGTTTTAAAACTTTCAGTACCGCAACACTCATGAGCAATACTGCTGGCCAAAATCGAGACAAACGACTGACTTTAAAATCAATTTCGTAGTATAATTGTATTTTATTTTGAAGAATTTCCATATTTGGAAATATAGAATCTTTTTTTTTATTCTATGGTGAACCACCCATAAAGTGAAGTATATTAACTCACTAAATTGTGTTAATTATATTAAAATTTATATTTAGGGCTAATTAATTAGTTAATGGAATTACTAATGTTAATTAGATGTAAATAAAACTAAAACTTTCCTCGTGTTACACTTCACAGGGGCTTATCCCATTCATTCCTTCCCCTTGCGTCTTCTAATGTCCAGGTTTTGTGCGTAATAAACAGAGCCCGATCAAGACAACTGTGGGCCCTGGGCAGAAGAAAAAAAATTGGGCCCCTTGCAATAACCCCCCCCCCTCAAAAAAAAAAAATTATGATCCGTTCATACTGAAAGTTTTTTTAATATCTTACCCATTCTTAACACAAATTTTGTTTTAAGAATGGGTTTACTTACTTAACACAAATTTTTTGTTAAGTAATCTGAAATCAATGAAACAGATAATTAAACCTTACTTCGAAATGCTGTATCACAGTTGCTAACATGTATGGAATACAAACACTTTAGTCATTTTTGTAAATATTCTTAAAATAACAAATATTTGAAAAATTTTGCTATTTTTTAACACTAAAAATTCTCTTTACAAATGTGATTAGTTATTTTCCTACATATTGGTTTGCTATATCGATATAGGGCATTTCGAAGAATTAAAAATAAGTTTAAATTAATTTATACAAATGTAAATTTGAATTATTTTCATTGTTCATACTTTATAATTAAAAAAATTATTTAACTTCTGAATTTTTTTTTCTCCTTTGTAATTTTATTTTAAAACTACAAAAGTGTAAGATGTAAGATTTTTGGGCCCTAAAATCTGTAGGCCCTGCAGTGGCGGATTTCCCAATAGGCGCATGAGGCGCGCGCCTCGGGCCTCATATTTCTAAGGGGCCTCAAAATTCGGTTTTCAGAAAGAAAAATCTATATGTAAATATCTGTTAAGAGACATTGTTCATAGTTTCAGGATTGCTTCTAAAGTAGAATGCGCTTTTGAGCAATCTTTTCTTTGGTGACTCCCTTTCCTCTTCACAGCATTGGACCATAATCTAAACTAATACTTTAATTCGAATACTTTTAGTTTATAAGTAATTGATGCTTTAATTTCGTATTTCACTGTAAAAATATCCAGAAACGTTCCTTGGAAATAAGGATAAGTTAGACTTACAAATACTATACAGAAAGTATACATTTCCCTTTGAAAACTTTACTGTTTCGTTCAACCCGTAACTTAACCGAATAGTGGTCTCATGACCTTAAAAAACAGGCAGTTCACTTAAAAATGACTAGAATTGTAAAAAAAATAATAATAATTAAAAAAAAATTCCAGTGGTGTTCCTTGAAAATAATAGGCAGCTGAGGAGCCCTAAATTCTAAGGAAAGTTGCACGAAAATACCAAGAACTTTACTGAACAATATGCAATTCAGTGGATCTTTCCTGAGCTGTTTAATAAAGTTCCTGGTATTTTCATGCAACATTCCTTGGAATTTTAGGGCCCTCAACTGTCCTTATTTCCAAGAAAAATTCCTAGACTTTTTTGCATTGTTTTAATTTGCTCACTATGTTTTATCTCAAAAAATACAGGTGCAGAGGGTCCCTATGCCTTTTTCCTATCCGGAATCAATTAGTTGTGTTGGGTTGGAAGATTACGGCCAATTATCTACAAGTGGGATCTATGCCGATGGGTGTGGGTGCTCCCCTTGGGGATCTTTCTAAGGGATTCTAACCCCTATTTACGCTAAGTTTTGGTGGAAATTACGGAAAATTCCTAACGGTTAGGTTGGCGTACGCGACCTGGTTTGAACCAGGCACCTTCCGTCTCCCAGTTCAGAGTGCTATGCGCTCAGCCACTGGTTGGGCCGCACTGAATCAGATTGCGGCTCAGTAGCTGGTATTGCAGTAGGACATCCAAATACACCTGCTTTATAGATTGCCTCCCCCCCCCCCAAATCAAAAAGTGTACAGTCTGATAAGAATATTTCTCAAAGCTTCTCAAGGCTTATTTCTTAAAAGAGAAAAGCCTGAACCGCTTTATTCTACAGCTTGAGATTCAAAAATTTGTCAAAAATTAAATTATATTTTTCAGCCGTTCTTCATTTAAATGATTTAGGAAAGGACACTCTGTATTCAGTGAAATTTTCAAATATACCTAGAATATATAATTGTTGTTGGTTGTGACGATGTAAAAGAAATTGCAAACAATAATTTATCTTCTTTCGAAAAATCACTAAAAATTAAAAATTTAAGATAGGGATAACCGATTTTATATTTTTTTGGAATCGAAACTTTCCGAGTAGGCAATGATAAAAAATTGCCGACCAATAATTAAAAAGAAATGAGCTGATACATTTGCGATAACACTTTTTTTGGGGGGGGATTGAGGGAAGATATTTGGTAGTTAAAAAAAAGTATTGAAAAATTAAAGAAAGCAATACTTAGCGTCACCGAAATTTCACATGCGTGCAAAGTTTCAGCTCGATCGGATGATAGTGGATTAAAATTCATAGACAAAGTTTGAACTGCAATGTCATACACAGTTAATTAAGAACTTAAAAAAACAAATTATAATTAATTTAATTTTTTGTTTTCAACTAAAAAATATTTATAACTATATTATAAATACGGCATGTATTTTATAGTCGCAGATGAAAATGCTAAACATTAATAATAAACCTAGGACTGAAGCTTAGAGCATACCCATTTACCCATTATAAAGTGAAATTCATTTTTAAGTCAATAATATTTTTTGTACTTTAACTACTTAAAGTATTGGGGTTTTTTTTAATTTCTCTTGTAGTTTTTTTCATTCTATTTAAAATATAGAATAATGTGTGTGTGTATATATATATATTATTCATACCTAATTACTCATTATTAATAGTCCTAAACTTATTGACAGTTTTTGAATAAACACAAAACTTAGACTAAACAGAAAGTTTACTTTTACTATTAAACTGCTTAGTTTTACAGTTCCAAACGGGAAATTTATGAATATATTTAAATATTTATAAATATATGTTCTTGAAGGAATGTTAAATTTTTGGTTCATTTTATCCAAGTAAAGAATTCTTTTGAACTTGTGATGTCAAAGTCATGTCTTTGATCAAGTTTCCCTTGTTCTGACCTTCAAAAGTACCTGTTAAGTAGTCAAAATTTTCATGACTGAAACAAGATATATGCCAGTGGTCCACAAAAAGTAATTCGACGTAATTAAGTAACAGTGAAAAATAATCAATATAAAACTGCAGTTGCTGGGTTATACTTAGAGGTATGCTGATGTTTATTTAGTGTTAATCATGAAAAGTGAAACATAGTACAAAAATTATTGAGATAATTTTTTTTAAGATGAACAAATCTATAAACATAAAAATTATTTAAAATTTTTAATACTCCTTTTGTAGCAGGCCCTGACTATCGGACGGACACTTGGTGCACGTGCCCTGGACACACATGGAGAAATAAGCCAAAAAACTGAGTTTAACACGATATACAGGGGCACAAAAATTGAGCCAGCTAAAGGACACAAAATTTGAAAAGTGCCCTGGGCACAAAAGTGTTATAGTGAAAGTCAGGCCCTGGTTTGTAGACAAACTAGATATAAAAGGAATTAAAACATTTTGAAATAATTAGTAATAATGTAAAGGAGTTAGAGTTAGTGATTTATTTATTTATTTATTTATTTTTGAGGAGGGGGGCCTCAAAATTGAGTCGCGCCTTGGGCCTCTCAAGAGTAAAATCAGCCACTGAGGCCCTAGGCAGTTGCCCCGTTTGCCTTGCCGGTAATATGGCACTGGTAATAAAATAAAACACATCTTTTACGAACTTTCAGCAAATTTGAGGAACGCTAGACAATTAATGTCCATTCTCTTTCACAGATGGCGCCATCAGCGCACTTTCGAAAGTTAAAATCAAGCTTGTATTAATTCGTCAAATTCAAGGAAATGTCAAGCTTGATTTAAGCTTATGTGCTGTCTGGGCGTACCGTCGGTCATTGGGGGCCTTCAAATATTTTTAACATTGGATTCACTTGATATGAAGATGCATAACTGCTCTGTACAAAATTTTTTTCTGTATCACGTCAGAGCCAAGATTTAAAGCATTCTTAAAACTTTATTTTTAAAATGAAATTCGGGGTACTTGGGAGGGGGCCCTAATTTGGGGCTCTGACTATTTTCGAATGAATTTCAATTTCAGATGTTAATATCCAATGTATATTATAGGATAAAATGAAAAAAAATCTCTGAAGCACCTCAGAGCCAGTCACAATCCAGACAATAAAGTGCCAAAAATGGCCCTAAATTATTTCTTCGTCACTCCTCTGGGGTGTCTGAGGTACACCCTTCAAAAAAAGTATTCGAGCAAGAGAGAAATTTCCTATTTTAGATTTGAGAATAATAATTGAGTTTTTGAAAAACGCACAACCTGACAGAAATATGGAAATTCATCTTTATACATAGCCTAATATATACTCTATAATAATATATTCTATAATAAATAAATTTTAATATACGAAACCAAGGTAGGAAATTTCTCTCTTGCTCGAATACTTTTTTTGGAGGGTGTACTTTGATCTCAGATAACTCCAAAACAGGCTACTATAGATGTAGTAAAAGTGGGCGGGGATACTAAAAGTTAGTAAATAACCAGCAAACACACACAGGTTCTCTGAACGCTATTAACGTTCAGAAAACGTCTTCTGAACGTTAATAGACGTTCTGAGAACCTGTGTGTCTTTGCTGGGTAGGAATTCAGATACATTTAGTACTAAATACGTGACTAACACGTGTTTAGTACTAAATGTAGAAGTCATAAAGAAAAAATGAGGGAAAAGTTTAACCCATTTGTGCCTGGATATTTTTGCGACTTTCTTCGATTTATACTGATAACAGAAATAATAGATAAATTTCTGACGTCAACTTTTTGAACAAGCGATGATATCTTTTAAAATCATTATGCATAAAAATCGAAATATCAACATCCTACTTGATCATGCTAAAATATTTTGTAGAGTTGAGGCTCGATACTCATGAATAAAGGCTAGGAAAAATAAATAACGTTTTCGACTAATAGCGAAAATGCCGTCCCAAAAAAGGGACGCTAGGCATAAATGGGTTAACACGGAAATTAGTAGACAGAGCGCTTGTTCCAATTGTACGTTTGTTTATTCGGTGATTTAGCAGCTGGTTTTGGCCGCGTGTTTAGTATCTCCGTTTAGTATAAAGGTGGATTCATATCTGCCGCGCTGCACCGCAACCATACCGTACTGTTTCGCCGTTTTGGACCGTTGGCTGTCCGCGCGGCGAGCTTGCGGTGCCGCAAGTAAATACACCAATGCTCTTCTGTAATTGGCTGTAGCTGTAGAAGCTCTTCTGTAATTGGCTGTAGCTTTGCGTCCGCTGCGGAATATCTGTTCTCGCCAGATAATGCGCAAACCCTCTCCGCTCGCCGCGCGGGCGCCGTGTTGCTCCGCCACGTGACGTCATTGCGGCGTCTTAGCGGTGCGGTACGGCCAGTATGAATCCGGCTTAAGGTGACCATACGACCTCGAAATCCGAAGACAGTCCCCAAATATAGATCTTTCTTTCATTTTGTCCCCAAAAATGCTTTGTCCCCAAATTTAAAGATTTGCACTTTTCCCCCTGAAAGTTTCCGTTTAGTTTATTTCTTTCAGAAAAAGCTGAAGAAATAAGAAAAACAAATCAACTAAAAGCGCCATCTATTCAGAGAAGTAATGAAATTCGATCTCTGAAAACGTTTGTTGTCATTGTGTGTGTAGCGTGTACAGTACAGACATTCAATAAAGTATCCAACTATGAGCCAAATTTCCCATTTCAGTTTTGTTAAAAATTAATCACCTTTCGTGAAGAACCATACTTTAAATATGAAATTGACGTTCGAAAATTTTCTTGCACTCGAATACTTTTTTTAGAGTGTGTACAAAGTTTCATGAAAAATTATCACAAAATGATCTAATGTAAAAAAGCAATGTCTTCTGAAAAATACAAATACTATTCCAAGAGTTAAATTTTGAATAAATTGCAATATTTCAACATGATGTTCCTTTCATATTTCTGGTTTAAATAAATATTTATAAATGAATGAAATACTTACATTAATTTATTAGAAATAAGAATACACAATTGATATAAAAAGCCATTAGAGTTCATTTTTATGAATCAAAGTCCGTATCAAAGATTTAAAGTATGGGTATACTGGTATACATGGTAATATTTTGTGTCCTCGACCTTGACAGCACACTTGCCCCATTTATGTCCATATCTGGACAAACTTGTCCAAAACATGTCTATGTCTATGATAAGATATCTCCTGGACATCATTTTAGCGACATCTTTGGGAAAGTCCATAATATGTCTAGAATAAGACATGATTGGGGCATGTAACACCCCAATTAAGTCTTATTACGACAAAAACGGGAAAATCCATATTATGTCCGTTATATGACATGAATTGGATATCTAAACACCCCAATCATGTCTATTTTATGACATAAATGGGAAAATCTATCGGCGACAAACTCTGATTGGCTCAATTTGTTTGATCATGCGCAGTAACATTTATGTATGCACGTTGTTTTTAATAATCTGTGGTGGTTGTGGTAGATAGTACCCATATATTTGAAGTTTCCTTCTCAGCTAATTATAACATTTTTATGCGCACTTATTGCATATTGCTTGCCTATATGACTGTTCTTTACAAAACCGGGTAATGTACAACTTTTTGACTTAATGTGTATTTTAATAAAAAAAATAAGTCGACTCGTCAGGAATGGCGAAATGTTTAATAAGAAGTTAATGATGAATTATTCCTTATTGAAGCTGAATGTAATGTGAATGATATTGAATCAAAGCCTATTAATGCGCACGATTATAATTATTTTCATAATGAATTTGAAAATAGGATCGATGAAAATATTTTTGAAGATTCAAATATGTGTGATCCTACAAGCAGTTCTTGTAATAGCTTCATTTCAGAAATTACTGATGAAACAGATACTTCTATTCGTTTATGGTAGTAACTTATCCATAGCATAAAAATAAACCGTGGATATGAGATAAATAACCACAGAATGTCTTTTTATGGACAAATTATGGATGTCCATAACATGTCCATATGAATGTCCATATGGATGTCCATAACATGTCCATATGAATGTCCATATGGATGTCCATAACATGCCCATATAGATAAGTTTTGGATGTCCATAACATGTCCATATGGATGTCTATATTTTGTCCAGAGGATATCATTATGGACGCCGTATTGTGCCATATGGACAAGTTTGGGGGGTATTATGGACAAGATATAGACAAATTTGGGAATGTCAGTTATGTCCCGAACTTGTCTATGATATCATATGGACATGTTCTGGACAAGTTTGTGCTGTCTGGGGAATAAGTCCTCAAAAATATTTTCTAGTGTCCCCAAGTTTTCCTTGGATTCGAGGACAATGCTTGATTTGTCCCCAGCTACCATGCTACCATGGTACCAGCTACCATGCCAGAATCTATCTGAATATAGGCCTTAAAGAGGTAAATCAAAATTATTTCAGATTTGTTCTTTCCTTGGATAAGGCAACACAAGGAAAAAAAAATTCATGAAATTCTGATGGAAACGTTTTCTTTTTTTTTCCCGATTTGCTCTTGCAATGCCTCTTAATTATAAAATGTCACCGATTTTTTTTAATGTGGGGACATGTCCTCAATTTTACTTTAAAAAATATGCTCACCTGAGTTTCCTTAATCCTCATAGCATGGTAGCTTTCGGTTGCAGTTTTTAAACGCGCCATAACGACTACCAAGATGTGATCTTTAAGGACAAATAGTTTGGCAACTTCAAGATGTAAACATTGTGTTTTGTTAAAGTTATTTTCCAGGCAACTTTCGGGATGTTACTGTCACCGCTTTAGTCTTTTGCGCATACAAGTTCTATTACCGCGCATAAAATTATTTATAGGCACCGATTCTTTTTTAAATCGCGAAATACAAACGAATGTGTCCTGTGATAAAAGTCTCCTTGAACGATTTGAGGGGTATTTTTTAGTCTATTTATAGATCAGCTTTTTAATATTCGTTAATAATTTGGTTAAAAAGTGCAGAAGATTGATTGTTTAGTTCATATTAAATAACTAGCTGACCCATGTTATAATTACATTTATTAAAAAAGTCCTATACACGCAATTGTAAAAAGGAGCATTATGTCTGCTATGTATAAATCTATCATATCGTCTGTGGAACCGTATGTTCCGAAGAAATTACAGCCACTTTGGGTCCATCCAGCAGGTAAATAGTGAATACTGTCTTATCCATTTGTAGAACCGAGGAAAGGGACTTAGCCTACCCTAAAGTGATCACTTTCTTCAAATACGGAATACTCACGAAAGGGGGGGTAAAATTTGTGAAAATAAGTTTTTGAATTTAAATGCAAATCTATATTCAATAGATTATAACATTGGCAATCGCACAAACTCACATTTGCTTGCACAATTACATTTTTCGCTTTTTTATCCACATAAAAAAACAAAAAATTGAAATTGGGTGGCCCACAAAATCGAAATTTTTAACATAGAACGGCTATTTTTTGGCGGTGATCGCAGGGATGCAAATACGCGACTACTTTTAAGTAAGGGACAAAACCTCAAAATATGGGAAAGTTGGTCACTTTACTTATCCTAGCCTCTCAAGAAAAATTTTAGTCCATGCTAAAAAAACTAGAATTTCTATTGCAAGAATAGGATATAGATCCCCCCCCCCCACTTCAAAAGGTTAAGCTTTTACCTACCAAATTAGATAATTGTGGTTAACCCTGGAATTTCAGAGAATTGTTATTGTCAGTAATAATGCCACTGCAGGGATTTCTCTGCAGTAATTATTTTGCTGATTTTTTCCAAAAGTGAACCTTCTTCAGGGTGCGTACGCTTCTTTAGAATCATTGGAAACTCCTTAGAATTGAAAACATTTTCCAAGGTCCTTAGAACTACTTGGAAAAACAAAATACTCCTTGGCGGCCGGAAGAACTTTCTAAGTGTCCGGTGCCGGTCGAAATTGGAAGAAGTGTTCCTTCCCCCCAGCTTCCCCTTTTAGATTTCCCCAAAGAATTCTAAACCATAGAAGTGCTGACCCTATGGAGAAATTTTTACAAAGATGTGACACTGAGAAAGAGAAGTTTCCAGGGGTGGGGTGTCTATTTGTTTCCATCGTTCCCTATTCGTGCGAGAACACAGACGGTTCATACGCCCTCAGGGAAACCTGAAAAACTCGGGGAATTGAAAATTAACTCTTAAAACTCAGGGAAATCTCATGGAAAAATCTAATTTTGCTTTAAAAACCTGGAAAATCCATCTTTCACCCTGGAATTTTAAGAAAATTTACTACTTTCTTTCTATTTTTATGGCCTCACCCTATTCAATGGCTAACTACTTCCCTAATAATGCACACATGCAATCAGGAATGGACGTATACGAAATGAATCGTCTATTACTTATGACTGCTTAGGACAAATGTCACAGTAGCTTCTCATTTTGTCTCTGCTGTTCTGTGTATTTGTGGTTGCTCCCATTTCTCAGTAGGGTGGGCTGAATTAAGAAGGGGCTATTCTTTGTGTTGTGTACTGTGTACAAAGTTAGATTGTATAATATTTTTATCATGTGCATATGAATGCTGCGATGTTTGCTAGAATACGATGTAGAATGTGTGTTCCTTGTAATGCTAAATATTTCATTGTTTATGCATAGGATTGCTGGGTTTTACTTAGTTCTAAACAGCATGGAAATTTTTACCAATAGCCTTGTGTGCTGACAGTAGTAAAAAACTTATCTTGGAACTATCAATCAGTGAAGTGGTCCTGAAAATTCTTTTACTCCTGCAAAGATCTCACATAAATCCAGACTTTTTATAGGTGAAATAGAATACTAAACCATGTGTTATATACTAAATGTAATCCATTGTTTATGCTATAATTGAGAGGGAGCATAATTTTGATTACCATAATGCTATCATAATTTCATTACCTGAGAGTGGGGTATATAAATAAATAGTAGTTACTCAGTACTTATCGTATGTTTATTTTTTGCGATAACCTGGATATTCTTGAAAAATCACCTGGAAAACTCAGGGAATTTCATTTTGAGAAATGAGTATGAACCCTGACACAAATAAGGAAGATCGTTGGAAGTACTTGCGACTCCCTGGAATGGCTGTTGTCGAGATCCCCATCCTAAGCGGCTCCGCTGTTGTCCTGTTTTTGGAAAAAGATTTGTCTCTCAAAATAGGGGAAAGAAGTGCCTTTCGCTGCCGGGGTGCTAGAAGGTTAAATCATAAATAAATTTTTAAAAAACCACACACACACACACAACATCCCGAATGTAACAGCAGGATTGATTTGTAGCTGAATGGGCGATCTAGCTATGTACAAGCAGAAAAAGAAGACATAAGTCCTATAGCTTAAGAAGAACAGCAACAGAAAACCAGGCAGTGTTGCTTAAATTAGAAAAAAAATCATAAGCATTAGTTAAATAGAAATTTTTTGTAATCTTTCATAATTCTTCAATACTATTTTAGGGTTCGCGTTTACTCAGATTTCTGAGTCATTTACCCAAATTTTGTTGACTGTGATGCAAAAAAGTATGCACATAATGGGTTTTGCATATGCAAAAACCCATATCTCTCAAGATAATGGGCTTTTGTGACCTACTTTTATCAGACATCAGCACGATCCCTGCTATTTTGACGATTTGTCATAAATTTTGGATTAGTTTAACTTTAAAATTCTTCCAGTTAATCTGGTAAGGTTTTTTGTGTGTGTGTAATTTATAACAGAATTCCTTCTAGGCATATTTCGCAGAGCACAGCGCCCTGCCTGCTCTTTTGTTAAAATAATTGCCGCCCTGAGTGCCCTTTTTTAAATAAGTGCCGCCCTGAGTGCCCTTTTTTAAATAAGTGCCGCCCTGCCTGCCCTCATTGTAAAAAATCGCATCTTGGCATGCTGCCCTGCGATTAACGCTAGTGCCTTGCTGAAAATGTGCCCCCTTTCCAGAAATTGTCGATTCTATTCTCTACGCACTTCTGCTTTCACGTGCTAAAACTTATGTCTTATTTATGATAATTAGTTTTATTTATTTATTTTAAGGATAGAATAATACTACTTTTTAAAAACTTATATTAAATTTTCATGAATGAGCCAATATTAAGTTAGAAGTGAAAGAGGAAGAACAAATACATTTTAGTAATAAGATTTAAATTGGTATTGTACATCCAACAGTTGGATGCAATACGAAATTCTTATGACTCTCTGTCATTTATTACAGCATACTTCTGTACTCTGAATTTAATTTTTGTAATTTCTATAGTTATCAATTGATGAATGAGTTAATTTTTTTTTTTTTTTAATTTTTTTTTGCACTACTTCTAAATAAAGTCTAATAAAAGTTTATGCTCAGTAACTTTGAAACTCTTTGCCTAGTATTCATTCAATAATTATTGTAAACAAAACACTTTAAATAAAATTCTCATTTATTTTATTAATTTTTATACATCCTGCACTGAAAGAACTTTAATTTTTTGGACTATATTCCGTATCTGGTGCTTTGTTTACTTATCGATGTTTGTTTAAATGCTTCATTTGGTGATACTTCTGCCGCTGTCTTGGGCGATGCACATCGGAAGTTAAATACCCTGCCGGTGGTAGTTGTGACTGGCAACCATAAAGAGTACGTGTATCGTCAATTTGAAAGGACTATATTCCGTATACGGTGCTTTGTTTACATATCAATGTTTTGTTTACAAATCATTGGCGAACAATCTGACGCGAGAGTGAGCGATGCACCGCCAACTGCCGGTAGTAGTTGTGACTGGCAACCATAAAAAATACGTGTTTCGTCAGGTTTGGGAATTTGAAATTGTTTGCGTTATTGATGGAAGGGAATGAAATGAGTTATGTTAATATAAGAAAAGAATTTGTGTGTGTTTGTTAGAAATAGAGTACGTTATAAGCCGGTGGGTGTTGGGGACATTTCTGAGCGGTTATTTAAAAAAAAATAGAGGTAAGTGCTCCTTTTTAACGAATCTTTGCAATGTTTAAGGTTTTTAATGTGAATTTTAAATTGATATTTGAAGTGTTTATGTTTTCGTAAGTGCTATTTACGTGCCATTCTAATCATACTGACTTTATAAGAGGTGTACAACTAGGTTGTTTAATCCACCGATGTTTTCTTGAGTTGATAACGGGCCAGTTAAAGTTTTTTATTTGGGAATACCTTATTCCCCCGTAAACGATATATATTTCGGTTACACACATAACCATCATCAGTCGTTTCTGGATCTCACACTAATGGCGGCTTCCTCTTCTATCTCTTCTCTCTTCTTCTGGAATTTTCGATGAATGACGTCATCCCATGATCGGTCGATTGTATGAAGCGCATCGTTGATGCTGCCATCTGTCGTCGCTATTTCCAAGCTCTCACGAATGTAGGCATATATACTATTTTTAAAGTTGGCTATTTTTTTAATATTTTTAAAATTAATGGTAATGGGCTCTTTCAAAGCAAAACGGGACAGAGCGGTACTTTGTTTCTGGAGGTTAATGTCTTGAAAATGTTTGTTTTTTTGCTCTTTAATTTTCCTCTTTGTAACGCCGATGTAGCAATTTTCTGTATTAGTATCCTTTGACAAAAAATTAATTTTATAGATCCCTGCGGTTTCGATGGGGTTGATTGGGTCTTTTTCCGATCTAATGCGCTGAAAAATTGTTTTATTTGTTAGGTTTGTTGTTAATTAGTGTTAATTTGTTTTATTATTTAGGTTTGTTGTTAATTAAACCTAATAAAACAATTTTTCAGCGCATTAGATCGGAAAAAGACCCAATCAACCCCATCGAAACCGCAGGGATCTATAAAATTAATTTTTTGTCAAACGATACTAATAAAGAAAATTGCTACATCGGCATTACAAAGAGGAAAATTAAAGAGCGAAAAAACGAACATTTTCAAGACATTAACCTCCAGAAACAAAGTACCGCTCTGGCCCGTTTTGCTTTGAAAGAGCCCATTACCATTGATTTTAAAAATATTAAAAAAATAGCCAACTTTAAAAATAGTATATATGCCTACATTCGTGAGAGCTTGGAAATAGCGACGACAGATGGCAGCATCAACGATGCGCTTCATACAATCGACCGAACATGGCGACAGTCGCTGGAGCTTGGCGGCCGCCAAGCTCCAGCGACTGTCGCCATGTTTACATGGGGTGCGCACCGGCTTGTTTGATTTTACCATTTGAAATTGTTTGTATTTCACGTTATTGATGGAAGGGAATGAAATATGTTAATGCATGAAAAGAATTTGTGTGTGTTTGATAGAAATATGGTGTGAATATAAAGTTAAATAAAAGAAAGCATGCTGGTGTTACCTTATAAGCTGGTGGGTGTTGGAGACATTTCTGAGCAGTTATTTAAAAAAAAAAATAATAAAGGTAAGTGCTCTTTTTTAATGAATCTTTGCAATGTTTAAGGTTTTTAATGTGAATTTTAAATTGATATTGGATGTGTTTGTTTTCGTAAGTGCTATTTACGTGCTAATCATACTGACTTTATAAGAGGTGTACAACTAGGTTGTTTAATCCACTGATGTTTTTTGGAGTTGAAAGTGGGCCAGTGTTTCCCCAGTTTACATTAGCTGTACAACTAGGTTGCTGAATTCACTGAGGTTTTTTTAGTTAAAAACGGTCCACTGGTTACATAGTTTACATAGCTGTACAACTAGGTTGCTGAATCCACTGAGGTTTTTTTTAGTTAAAAACGGTCCACTGGTTGCATAGTTTACATAGCTGTACAATTAGGTTGCTGAATCCACTGAGGTTTTTTTAATTAAAAACGGTCCACTGTTTGCTCATTTTAAATTGCCTGTTACTGAATTTGCAGACGTTCTTTTGGTTAAATATGGACGTTGTATTTTGTTTTAATGTTTTTGTAAATGGAATATATGTGCAATTTTAATGTGTTAAAATACTTTGACTTTGCTGATCGTGCAAAAGGGTTGGCGTCGCTGAACTGTCGCCGTGTTTACATGGGGTGCACACCGGCTTGTATGATTTCACCAATTTGGTAATTTTTTTTTTTTAAGTTTGTACCAATAAAGGTACAGTATCGAATATGAATGTGATCAAGTATGAAAGCTTGTGGCCCAATGATAATGTGATAAAGTTGAGGAACAAAAAGTTATAGTCCCCCCCCCCCCTTCTGCTGACAAATTGTATCTGGCTAAAAATTTCTGAAACCTTCTTTAATAAATGTACTTTCACTCTTCTTATAAATAATAAATATGTATTTAATGCAATTTTGAGAAAAAAATAAAGGACAAAATTCATCTTATAAATTAATCATATTAAAGCCTCTTCTTTTTTTTAATCAAAAACTTTTAGGTTTGTACAGATTTAATTAATCAGAACATGTTTTATTTATGTGATATTTAGGGCAAAATAATGTCTATAAATAAATTTTTCCCATTTGCTTACTTTTACAGGAAATTTTCTCCAAAAGAGGGGGGGAGGGGAGCTAAGCTAACTATGCATTGTAAGTCAGAACACACATTACAACCCTACAATGTTAAAGTGGGGGGGGTTAGTCGGTTTATTTGAGTGTTTTTCTATTAATTTTAAACTGCGGTACACACACACCCCCCCTTGGTTACGCAGCTGTCTTCTGCTACTGTATTCTCAGAACCTATCCTGAATGCTTTTTTCCGAAAAGAAAGGAATTTGAATTTTTAAAAATCCCATAAAAGTTGTTTCAGCCCTGATTATAGAAATATGCTCAAACTGGTAATTTCAAAGTTTAATCTGCTGATTTTAAATGTTTTTGCTTAAACCAAAATGTGTGATCGTACATCCCCTTCACAAGTGAACATCATTTGTGGATAGCCCAATCCATAAGATACACTTGACCATGGATCTTTAAAATAAATGCTGGCATTAAAATCGTTTGCTGTACTAAATGTAATAATTTTGTTGTTGTTACTTGAAATCCCCATAACATCTGATTCAAAGCTCAGGGTGTCCACCAGTGACTAAAAAGGTGACTTTTGCTATTAATTTAAGGATAAGGCGACTTGGGTGACTTTTTTGAATGAAAAACGTCATTTTCATACTATTTTCAAGTTTTGGCTACTTGTACCTTATTCCAGGCGACTAATTTGAAAATCAGATTTCACAGGGTGTCCAGAAGTCAGGAATGTACTTGAATTTTTTCAAAATGGGAATTATGCTTGAAAATAATGAATTTTCTGTCAGTGTCGGAAAATCTCTCTTCCACCAAAGAACAGTGCAATACCTGGGGGCACGTTGCCCTCCCGTAGTTGGAGGCCTCTGCATACTTATTGAGAAAAATTGCAGATGACACTGAAAACGATAAAAATTTGAATCTAAAACGAAATGTTTTTGATCATTTTCAGGTCCAAAAATGTGCATGATTTTGAAAAATTTGTCGGCAAATTGATCAATCCCTGTTATTTTGCTATTAAAAAACTTGAATTTTTTGTGTTTTTGTTGAAATAAAGCATAACGGTCTTAACCCTACAATGCACCTGATACCATATGTGGAACATCCACTTTAGCTATTCCTCTATGTCTGTAATATAGACATCTGTCAGTTTTTTTAAGAGTATTTGTATATGGATAGCCCCCCCATAGCAGAAACACCGCGACACAGCGACAATGTCGCGAACACAGAAATCTGCTTGCGGACAGTTTTTGTCAGCATATTTAAAAAAAAAAAAAAAAATTGTTAATTTCTGCCGTAAAAAAAAATTATTTTTAACTGTCCGCAACTTTCGGGAACATTTTGCCGCAGCTTGTTACTGTTGGGGGTAGCAGAGCCTGGGACTTTCAAATTTAACTTCCATTTAATTTTTACTGTAAATTTTTATGTCAATTTTGAATCAGAGGTATTGCGTGGATCAAAAATGAAGACAAGTTCTTGAATGACAAACAGTTTATTTATGAAGAACAAAAAGTTCATCCAGTCTTAAGACAGAAATACAAGAAAAACATTTGTTTCAAAATTTACCAGCATGAGCAGGGCAGCCAGAAAGAGGAAAAAAATTTCTATTTTACTTGCACAGCTCACCATTTACTGGTCACTAAAAATGGCTTCAACCAGTCTCAAAAACAGGTCATCACAAGAGCTTCCACAAAAAAAAACATAACAAGGCCCAGCCTTTCATTTGCCTTTTTCAGGCCTACCACAATACATCTGCACTGGGTTCAGAACTGGAGCTCTAGCACGATCTTATCGGAAAGCATCCGTCACGGATAGTTCTCACTCACGGATAGTGAAAATCTTCGGATAAATATCCGATACCCTCATTTTGACTCTACCACCATGGTTTCGACTAATGGAAGTGAGAATTTTTATGCCTCTTCCGAGAGTATCGGAAGGGGACGCTATCAACCAATCAAAACAAGGCACTCTTTGCCGCATTCGAGCACGTAGTTTAAGTTTATGACATAGTACTTAAATAGGTACCACGTCTTGTCTTATTTTGTTAGTCGATCTCTGGCTGTGTTATACCATGTGAATATACAATGTGTAAGATACTAATGCGCAGTACTCAAATACAGTCGAAAAAAATTAATATGGATTTTCGAACCGCTTTACCAAAACTTTAAGTGTAAGTTGCGTGCAAAGTTAGTTGCACTTCGGTGGCTGAATCGGTAAGACGCGGGATTATTACTAGGGCGTTATGTGATCGAACCCCGTGCTGAGCAATATTTTCCTGTACATTTTTTTTTTTTTTTTAAATACGCGAATCTTGGTAATTAATTCATTTTTTAGTAAAGTAAATATTTATTTACTTTTTCATTTATTCATTTATTTATCATTTTTTTTTACTTCCTGTTTATTGATTTTATATTATTACTTAAATTTTATTTCTTTTTATAAAATCTTTACTTTGTGGAATCAGAATTTTACACTTTCAAAATAAATCACTTTTAACACCCACAAAACTCAATATTTCTTTAAGGTACATTAATTTTTGTCAGACAGACTATTTTTTCCCTAATTTTCACCCGTTCGTGATGCAACAGCAAGAGTATTAATTTTTTAAGCATCATCAATTGTAAAAATATATTCTTTGAATAGCAGAAATAAAATTTTAAAAATATATAAATAAATATACAGTCAACTCACAATTTTACGACCCTTCCGATTTAACGACCCTCTGATGAAGTGCTGACAGTTTTTCAATACCTTTTATAAATTTTATTTTACACTCAGTATATTGACATGGCCATTATGACCATTATGCCAAAGTTCATTGAAATCCGCATTTTCCTGAAGCCGTGCCTCCTCCTTATAAAATAAAAAACGGTAATATTCGAGTAAAAACAAATCAGATTGAAATTATCGTCCAAGCAATGGAAGAAAATCATTACTTAAATGAAAACAACTTTTCCAGTTTTTATAGAGCGCAGCAAACGAAATGAGGATTTGAAATCTCTAGCACAAAAATTAAACAGCAGTGGAGGTTTTATTAAAAATGTGAAAGCTTGGCAAAAGGTAAGCAGACTGTTATTTTATAAATTTTAAATATCATTAAAAATTAGCATTATTAAATTCTAATTGTTCTAGGTTCTAAATATTTTTTAAACTCTTGAATCAGTTGGAATGCTAATGATTTATTCAACCGAAAATTGTTGATAAATTCATCGTCGCTTAATTCAAAGGATTTACACCTAGGAATAATGAACCCTTCTAGCATCTTATTGTTGTGCAACAGTTGCTACAATTAAAACCGAGCCATTATTTTGATGTAAACAACTACCATCAGAACAAATAACCACGCACGCTGACTTGTATCCGAAGCGGAAAGAGCTTCTCACTCGCGTTTACCGTGCCGGGAAAAGAAGGTGGAATTTCCGACAGGGTTTCCGATATCGGAACGTTCCCGAGAGCATCGTAGTAGACCAAATTGACGCCCTTTCGGAATGTGACGTCATGAGTGAGAAAAGGGTTGTTTTTCCGCTTCGGAAAGGTTTCCGAGAAGCTCGTGCTAGGGCCCCTGTACTGTACTGTACTGCACTGCACTGACAGACAACCAAAACTAACACCTCCCTTTATACTACCCTGCCCATGCTTCACAAGCTCAAATTTGCATACATTCCAAACCTGGAAAGAAAATTAAAGTCATTTCTGGTTTTATTTAGATGAGGTGACACATCAAAGATTATGTCACAGCTTTCAGCCAATGGAATGATTTTATAAACATTTAGTTATTATTAAGTGGCAACTAATGGTTTGTTTACATCTACAGTATGTCAGATGGTGAAGCAAGTTATTTTAGTATGATAATTTAAGACTATTATAACTTTATATAATGATTGGAAGTATCTTAGAAGTAGTTAATTTTTACTTTAAATACTACTGCCTTTAATTTAAATGCTGTTTTAAATAAGTTAAACATTTTTCAAGACTATTTTAAAAGGTAAATGTTATTTTAGAACTTTTGTATATATAAGGAAACAGGCATGTACATAATAAAAATAAGTCTGTTATATTCCACAACATATCACAAAAGCATTGTTAGGACTTTGGTGAGGATGGTTGGAAAACTTATTGGGGGAAGGGAAACTTTAGATATTTTACTTTAGGGTTAAAGGAACTTTAAGTTTTTTAAAAAATACTTTTCAATTACATTTTAAATTAAATTTCAATTACTTAATGAAAATAAAGTTTTAATATACTATAATTTAGCTAAACAGATAAAATATATTTAGTTTATTTTTACATATTCCAACAGTTACGCTGTCTCCGCTCTGCGATGATGTCACTAACGCAAAAAAACGTGTGAAAAGGAACGGCCGAATCTAGCTTTTACATACCTCTGCACCCTCCTGGTTTCACATTTTTATTATTTGCCAACGATCATCATTTTTTATTTCCCATGCACCATTTTGGATTCGTTTTGCACCCTATCGCAAAAATGCATTTATTAAAACGCCGCCTTCAGATAAATACGATTAAATACAATAACCCCATCATAAAAATATGAATGACTGATTGAAAACGGCCCTTCTACAAAATTACCTTCTAAATCGTATATACACAAATATTACTCGTTAAAATGCCTTTTACAAATGTTCTATTTTTTCAGATCGGTATTATTATTGCATTTTTCATTATCTTTGAAGAGCTGAGTAACCTGAAAGTGCCCCTTCTGCAATGTTTTGTTTTTGCTGACTCAAGTGAGAACTCAATCGGCATCGTGCGTATTTCGCTTAGGAAATAAGGGAAGAAAATATAGTTGAAAAATTCAATATTCTAGAGTTCGTCGCCAGCTGTATAGTTATTCCTGTTCTCTGTTGTAATTGTTTTGCACACTTGCAAGTTTTCTCTCTCTTTTTTTTTTTCTGAACGCTTTACTCTATTTAACTGGCTTTCTTATTATGCATTATTCATAATTATTACAGATATTTACTAACCATAAATAACTACGAATGATGTAAAAAGTGTCTTAGCAAAACTACGTTGTGCGATTCTGAAATTAAGTGGGACTTCCAGAAATTGATCTGAAAATTGGGCGATTTGAAACATTTTGCGAATACAGCACTTGAAATATATTATATTTTGCCAAAATTAAGCATATTAGTGACATTTTGCTTCATCGGTGTAGCTGGGGTTATTTGCGCCCGTTGCAGTCCTTCCATTTTCTGCCACAATCTACTAAAGGCCAGAGCAGACTTCAGCGTGTTTCCGTACGCTAGAATGGGTACTCATTGTATTTTTTCGTATCTCCAAGACGGATTGCTGAGAAAAATGTCCCCATTGTATGTTTGGCGTGCTTTTGTGGTTTCACGGATCCTTTGTTGGCAAATCTTGACTGGTCATTAAAAGCCTATAAATTTTCGACCCTGCACTGCTCCCCCCCCCTTTTTACAAAGCATGCACGTGCAAATTGACCATTAAAAACCTCCCCTCATGCCTCATATCCTGCAGTGTACGGCATTCGCACTCGAGTCTGCGCTGGCCTTAATTGTCAATATTCTCCGGTCGCTTATCTTTGTTTTTATCTTGCCGCCTTCGCGGACCGCCAACCCCCCCCCCCTCTTATTACGCCGCTCTTTTGCTTATAAAAAAAAGTGGAGTAATTTCAGAATTAGGTAATTCAGACTATTGATAAGATTTGGTATTCTAAATATACACATATATTTTCTGAAATTTTGAAAAATTTCAACATTTTACTAAATGAAGAAAAAAAAATTAAAGCAAAGGTAAAGTAATTCTGGGAAAGTAAGTCTTCAGAAAACAAATTGCCCATCCCTGTATTAGACTATGACAAACTTTTTCGGTCGCGGGCCAAAAATCGAAAAAGAAAAAGTTTGGCAGGCCAAGAATAAATTTTTCTAAAATTTTAAAAACAATATGCATGCATTGCAATTTAAATATGTTAATGAGGTGAATGAAATTACGATTTCATTTTTAAAAGTTTCTTACATTGAGGTTCGAAGTGAGATGTACTGATTCTATGGAACGAGGCTAAATGCTCATCTGTCCATCTATTTCTGAAAGAATTCATTCTAAGGTTCATAGTTTAAAACACTTGTTCACATATATAAGGTGAAGCAAACATAGCACTTATTTTCTGGGAGTGAGGTATTAAATTTGGGAAACTTACTTTCGATAATGATTTGTAAAACTCTAACTTTCGCATATTTAGAAACAACTGCTTGAGATGATTGTTAGATTGCAACTCAATTAACTCAAGCTGCAAATCGGACCTCACTGCTTCACAATTTACGTTGAAAGGAATGGTAAAAATATCCAATTCTGTTTGAATGGCACTGAAATCTTGAAATCTGCGTTCTAGCTCAAAATACAGTTTTTCCAAGCCATCTTCATATTTCTTAATATGGATATGTAATATATATAAGTATATATATTTTTTAAATTTCCGTCTGCCCGGCAAATTTAAAATTCTATCCGCAGGCCGGATAAAACCTTCCGGTGGGCCGGATTTGGCCCGCGGGCCATAGTTTGCCCATCCCTGGTCTAACAGTTAGGTTATTCTTAGAATAAACTATTATCAATTTAAGCTTATTTTGCTTTCAAAAACTAAAAAAAAACAAACAATTTTTTTTATAAATAATCCCGGAAGTTTTTTTTTCTTATGAAATTGTTCAAATACTTTCTGTAACAGAATGTTATTTATTTTAATCAGCTAGTTACAAAACTTGCTGCTTAAAATAAAATTTGTAATTCTTACATTTTAATATACTTTTTTTTACATTACGAAATTGAAATTTAAGAAAGATAATTTATTGCTTTTAAAAGAACAGTTTACACCAAAGGTCAAAGAATCGATTTTCTTTCTGCTTGCTAAATTATAAAAATTTGACACCTTATTTTTAATCATATGCCAATAATATCACGAGATACTGCAACTTTAGTTCCTACACTCAGTGCAATTTCATTGGCAAACTTTCTAGATGGCCTTTTCTCCATGTTCATATTTTCTTCAATTACATGTTGCTAAGAGGATTTTTTTTTTTTTTTTTTTTTTTTTTTTTTTAAATTGAGATAAAGATTTAAAATTTTTTTTGTACATGTTCTTTATTACAGTTCTTATCTGATAAATCTGTGCATGGAATTAGCCTTCAGTTTTTTTCTTTTGTATTTTACAGAAATTATATGAAGATATGTTACATTTTATTGTTTTACACTGTATCGTATATCAGCACAAAAACTATTAGATGTATCTGAAAATCCATGCACAGCCTTGTGTAATATATTTTTGAAAATCCTTTTTTTTTTTTTTTTTTTTTTTTTAATTGGACAAAAATCTTATTTTTTTTTAAGTAGAGAGATTTTTTAAAAATCAGATTTTTAAACTTTTTAAAAATTTTACTTAAATGTGCAGTTTTAAAAAAAATTATTTTTTCAAAATGTACTATTAGTTGAACATTGAAATGCATCCAGTTCATCATTTGTACTATAGTTTTTAAAAAATGCTGAAATGGTAAACTATTTCCTTAAAGGGACTTTGTTAGCATGCCACAAAAAAAAAATTAAAATTATTTTAAATATTGTTTCTTACCTTTTGCAAATTCTGTGAGTTAAAATGTTTTTGATTTATATTTATGCTAAAACTTGCATATCTTATTTATAATAATAATTTTTATTGATATATATATTTTAAGAATAAAAGAATAGTGCTTTTTTAAAAACTTATATTCACATTTCATGAATGAGCAAACATCAAACTAGAAGAGTGTGTGTGTGCATGGGCATCGTCAGAATATTTCCCGGGAAGGGGGGGGGGGCAAAGACTACTTCAACGCATGGTTACCATGTGGAAAAGAACAAAAAACCAAGGGAAAACACTGAATGCAATAATCCAGGGGGGCAAGTGCCCCCTCTTGCCCTATGCTGCCGGCGCCCATGTGTGTGTAAGAGGAAGAACAAATACATTTCAGTAACTTGATTTTAAATGGTGTACATCCAACAGTTGGATGCAATACAAAGTTTGTATATGACTCAGAAAAAAGAACTAACTATGCACCGTAAGTCAAAACACACATTACAACCCTACAAGTTTTGAGGATAAGCCCTAGTCCTTTTCAGGTTGTTTCAAACTAGTTTTCTGTAATATGCTATCTACCTATACTTTTTCAGGGAACTCAAGTACCCTTTTTGAAAACAGGCTGTCCTTTTTTAATTTTTCCACGGCAGACTTTTTTTTTCTCTAGAGTCAACACTATTTAACAGCAGTGGTTAAAAGTTGCTGGTTTTATTTATGAATTATCCACTAAAATTATATGCAAAATTTTGCAGACTGATTATGAAACTCTGAAAGCTTGTCGCAGACAGCTACAAAACTTTCTGCCACTGGGTGGATAGCAATGATATAATTCAAACTGTTATGTGTAGATGTACTTACTGTTCATATTATTACCAAAACTGATTGAAATTTAAACAGTAATCTTTCGAATGTGGTTTTGTTTATTTTAGAAAATCAACAAAAAAATAGTTAGCAAAGAGTTTTCACCCGGAAAAAATGACTGTGTGTTGGAGTTCGTCACATCAAGAAATGATTTGAATACTAAAATTTCAAAATAAATACCAAAAAAGTATAGCTAAGGCTCAGTGTACTGCTGCATACAGAACCGAAATAAAAAAAGTGATTTTCTAATAAAATATTGGGTTATTATTTTTTATACTATTTTACCCCAAATAATAATCACTAGCATTATCACATACTTATTTCAGACACAGAAAAAAAATTGAGCCTTGTATGGTTAAAAACTTTTTGTCAAAATGTAGATTTTATTAATGAAAAAAACTTATTTTAAAGTACAAATTCCACCACACTTTTGATTTTTCTCAGTGCTTAAAGAAAGAGTAAAATTATTAAGACAGCTTAAATATACCTATTCATACTAGCCAATTTTTACGATTTTATGGGAAACACCCGTCTTTTCTGATTTTATGCGAATCTCCCCCTTTTTTTTTAACGTGTTTTTATGAGTTTTGATGAGTTTGTTTTTTTTATTTTAATAAATCATGGCCCATATTTTGTTTTCAGCAATAATCTGTTGAATTTTACCATTCATGTGATTTTTCCGCGGTTTTCTTAATTTTAAGATAACTTAATTGCTGGTAATCGAAAAAAAGAAAAAGGAATCTATGGTAAATCGATAGATTCCCGTTTTTTGCAATTACAAAAATGAATTTTTCTTGTTTTTGTTGAAATAAAACATAATGGTGTTCTTACACTACTTTTGTAAAGTGGTGTAGATTTTATTAAACAACCATTTAAATGAAAAAAAATTATGGTATTTTAAAATACAAATTCCACCTCACTTTTGAATATTCAACATATAGAGTAAAATCATTGAAAATTCATACTTGCCAATTTGTATGCTTTCAGTTTACAGTCAACACTTTTCACAGATTTTTACAAGTTTACGTGAAACTCCCAATTTTTTTTACGCGAAACTCCCATTTTTTTTCAATGATTTTATGCAAAACTTCCTTTTTTACACTTTTTCGTGAACTTTAAAGTTCTTTTCATTTTAGTGGGTCATGATTTTATATTTTGTTTTAAAAAATAATCTCTTAAAATTTATCATTCATGAAAATTTTCCGTGGTTTTGTTTATTTTATGCAATTTTGTTATGCATAAAAAAGAACTGTAAAATTACACCTGAAAAGGAACTAAGAAAAGAAAATATCATAAACATATGCCTTATGCTAATTACTTAATGCCAGCTCCTCCCTCCCCCCTCAAAGAATCGACTAAATCAGCTGTTTGATCATTGAAATTCTGGTAGGAAAAATTTTGTTGAGTATGCACCAGCATCCCAATTTCAATCTTTTCCCATCCGTCTTGAGAACTAATATTTTCCCTTTAGCATATTTTTATTTGAACCTCCAATACCATAAATTATTTTTTAATCACTTTTAAAAATGTAAAATAGTAAAGGAAAAATTTCATTGAGGATGGCAGGTTCAAATATGAATGAAAATGATACAAAATAACAGTAGTAATAATGAAATTGAAACAAGTGATGTTTTGGTAGGAAAAAAAAAATGTGAATGCAAAAAACTAAGCATATGTTTGAGATTTTCTTTTCTTAGTTCCTTTTCAGGTGTAATTTTAGAGTTCTTTTTTTATGTATAACAGAATTGTTTTTTTCCTTCTCCTGTGTGTTTAAGATCATTTAAATTTTGTGTCCAGTATGAATGTTTCTTTTAGATGAAAGTAACTAAATTTTAATTATTATTTTGTTTTTTGTTTAAGAAATATATATTAATTGTGTGTTATGTAAATTTTAATATTTTATACTATTTAAACTATGCAAATGGATAAATTTCAAGAGTTTATTTAATGAAAAGCATTAAAATACTGTTTGTATGCTGTTTAGTAAAATCTATTTGAAATTTCAGTCGCACATTATTTAGCAGAACTCATCAGAAATGATTTCTGCCAAATAGTTATATATTGAGCTGCAAATAGTTCAATATGTCCTTTGCATGTTATTTTGCATCTTTTGAATTTCAAAAGTTGGCAACTATGAATCTTCAAACCTTGAGAAAATTATATCAGTTACAACCCCCCCCCCCCCCTCCATCAAAAAAAAAAGGGATATTTATAATAAGAACATATAAAACATTATTTAATACGGCGGATTAATTAGTTAAAATTTTTTTATTTGGGAATACCTTATTCCCCCGTACATGATATATATTTCGGTTACACACATAACCATCTTCAGTCGTTTCTGGATCTCTCAATAAATGTTTGTTATTATGCCTGGATATTTGTGTTTGTTAAAATTGTTGTATACAAGAGTAATGTTTTTTCTTACTTTGTTTCCTTTTAAATGTGAGTTAATTTTGAAATTTGTCAGAAACAATACTTTCTGGAGATTGTTAGTTTATATTTTCTGAAAAAGGAAAGAATAAAAAAAGCTGACTGTGCTTAAAGCATTCACTGGGCGTGTGTTGACTAAAATACTATTTGATAATTTCATTTGGACTATATTCCGTATCCGGTGCTTGTTTACATATCAATGTTTGTGTTTACATTTCATTGGTGATTGTTCTGGCACCAGGGTGGGCAATGCACAGCCGGAGTGAAGTTACCTGCTGGTGGTATATTTGACTGTAAAAAAACATGTACATCGTCAGTTTGGGAATTTGAAATTGTTTCATGTTATGGATGGAAGGTAATGAAATGTGTTATGTTATTGTATGAAAAGAAAGTGTGTGTGTTTTTGTTAGAAATATGGTGTGAATATAAAGCTAAATAAAAGAAAGCATGTTGGTTTTATGTTATCAGCCGCTGTGTGTGTTTGTTAGAAATATAGTGTCAATATAAAAGTAAAAAAAAGAAAGCATGCTGGTTTTATGCTATAAGCCGGTGGGTGTTGGGGACATTTCTGAGCGGTTAATTAAAAAAAATAAAGCTAAGTGCTTTTTTTCAACGAATCTTTGAAATGTTTAAGGTTTTTTATGTGAATTTTAAATTGATATTTGACGTTTTTATGTTTTTGTAAGTGCTATTTATGTGCTATTCTAATCATACTGACTTTATATGATATGTGTACAATTAGGTTGTTTAATCCACCGATGTTTTTTTGAGTTGAAAATGGGCTAATGTTTGCCCAGTTTACATTTGCTATACAACTGGGTTGCTTAATCCACTGTAGTTTTTTTAGTTAAAAACAGTCCACTGTTTGCTCATTTTAAATTGCCTGTTACTGAATTTGCAAATGTTTTTTAGGTTAAATATGGACGGTGTATTTTGTTTTCATGCTTTTGTTAGTGGAATATATGTGCAATTTTAATGTGTTAAAATACTTGATCGTGCAAAATGGTTGGCGACAGTTGTTGGGGCTTGGCAACCACCAAGCTCCAGCGACTGTCGCTGTGTTTACATGGGGTGCATACCGGCTTGTATGATTTTACCTTTCATTAATATGAGATTCATGAAAACTGTTATTTTGTGTTATACAGTTAAAAAGGAAAAATGACAATCGCATGTTGTATGGTGGAAAATTTTAAATTGCTGCTCCCACTTTTTTTTTTTTTTTTAAACATATATGGACTTTTCATGAGCTGGAATTCTTGGGGAGGCTCATACCAGCTAAAACCAGACAGAAAAGCTTGTTTTGTGCATATCCTAAAAAGCACTTACTGGCAGATAGATGTATCTGGTGCCTTTGTATTACTCTTATCTTGTTTTTACTTAATTTTTTTATGACTACAGCTTTATTACTTACTTATTAGCAACTTACTAAAGCAAATTTATATATTGTTCAAAATTGGTTTTAAAATTTTTATTTGAAATCACTTTTATATGACTGTTTAACATTTAAAAGAAAACTATACTTATAATTACTTTCAAAGCCATCCAGGTAGTGTAGTGGCTTAAGAACCATTCTATTACGCCATAGTTCTGGGCTCAATTCCCGTCTTGGGTGTCAAATTGTCCGTCCTTTCATAGGGGGTAACTCTGGCTGCCCATTGGGTCCACCCATAATAAAATGACTTGTGGTTTGGGCTTTAGTAGGGACAAAGGCTTGTGCCAGAGCCCACCTATTATGGGGAAAAAATAATTACTTTCAAACCATGAATTGCATGTGAAGTTAGAATTTTAGCTTTTGACTCATATGGCATTCGAAAGTTGGGTTTTAATCTCTTGCAGATGTCTTGTGTTTTCTCACCAAAATCGGCAACTTTAGATGTCAACATACATATGTATGGTAAAGTTTGAAACGCACACATCTTCTTTTTTTGCATGAAAGGATGGCAATTTTTCTTAGGGGTAAAGGTTTTATAAAAATATGGTGATCATTTTTTATACGAGGGTCCTTGAAAAATTTAGAGATGAGCCTCGAAATCATTGAAATGTGCTTGAATTTTTATTTAAAATTTTGGTGGACACCCTGTTTTGTTATTTGTCAACTACCTTTTCTTTTCAAAGCTACAATTAATCATTCATCAAACATTCTAATCTGTTTTTTAATCGTGCTATAAAAATAACCACACTATTTGCTTTGTTACATAATGCATGAAGTTTTTTAACTTATCATTTTATTCATTCCTTCTTAAATGAAGCTAAATGATGGATGTTTATTTCTTAACCACAAAATCATGCAAAAATGCTACTATTTCAGCAACTGAAATTTTAAAAATGGCTACTAAACTGGCGACTTTTTTACATCTGTGAGGCTACTAAAGATACTATTTTTGCATTCTAACATTAGTGGACACCTTAAAAACTGTACGGGTTTCTGGCTCTCTACTGCATACGTATGTAGTGCTACATATTTTTATTCTTAATCCCCCTATGTAATCTGAATATACTCATCCAGGAATTAGTTCAGATTACTGAGTAAGTACTGTACTTATTTTCTTTAAATTATGTAATGCCTTTCTCCTTTTTACTTCTTTAACTTGTTGAAAAGTGACTCACTTGTTTTTCCTCTTAGGTCCTAAAACAGTTTTCTTTTGGGCACCTGCATTTAAATGGGTTAGTCTACTTTTTACTAATATTTTAAATTTTCGTCACATTAGTTTATATTTTAAGTTTTCTTGCCTGGCTTGTTCTTTAAAATTTCTATTTTTAAAAATTAATATTTAAAACTTGTTTTAACTTTACAAACTAAGTAGAGTATAAACAATGCCATGTAGTTTTAATTAACATTTCCCATTTCAGACTATTAATCTATACTTACACTTAATAGAATACACTATAAAAAGTAAAAGAAGTCCGATGGACTTGAAAAGTGGTGTGTGTAACATAACATGAAAAAGTCTTTAAAATGCTAAATTTACTAATTTTACTTTTTAAAACTCCGAAGGTTTTTTTCTTTTTTAAGTAGTTCATTTTTTCAAGTAATATTTTCAGCATGCAGATACAATATTAGCTTAAACAATTTCTTCGTTTAAGCAGAATTTATTCACCTTGAACATTGCTTTGGTCGTTCTGAAGATTGACAGGATGGAAAATCAGGACAAGGGAAGAAAGCAGATGAGTGATTACTTTCCCAGCTTTTGAAAACACAAATTCAAAAAAAAACTTTTGTCAAGAGAAGATTTCTCTTTTTGTCAAGAGAAGATTTCTCTCCATAAGAATTTTTTCGCTATATTTTGAAGGGTCATTTGTGAGCCTTAACTAAACTTATTATGAACATTTTATAATTTTTGATTTGTTCTGAAGCCAAGAAATTAAACTTTAAATTACCCCCTAATAAAAGTAGCCCCTTTTCTTTGTAATCACTCAAACATGCCGTCTCCAGCATATGACTTGAGCTTTTTGAACATATTTTTGGCTACAAAGTTTTGTTTCATTTTTTCAGGCTTTTTAAGAGTTTAATGAAACATTCCTGCATGTCTAGTTTTCCTCACTAGGATTGCATGGATCAGTTTTCAGTGTTGTCGAGTAGTTTAGGAATAACAGCCTCAGCATTCATTTTTAAAATGATTTATCTGAAACTCCTTTGAAAACTTAAATTTATCAACCCTTTATAGGGTCATTTTTTTCTAATAATGTTAAAATATTTTTAGGACTGAGATTAATTTATAAAAAAGAAGTTCATTTAACTTAAACTCCTAAAGCTAATTTGATTTTTAAGACCATTCTTTTTGGTGGGGAGTATGTTTCCCCACCAGTAACTGGGAGCTATTCAAAGGCAGGACATCTTATGTTTTGCTTTTCTTTTTATATTGCATTGCATCATATTTGCAAATAGAAAAATCTACAAAAGGAATAATAAATTATACAACTCTTTGTTGTATTGGAAAATTTAAGGATTTATAGATATTACTTTCCATGAAATTTCAGAAATCAGGAATCAACATCTGTGCTAATAAATAAATGAATTTATAAATTCTAATAACTACTAATAAACTTGACGAGAAATGATCAAATGAATGAACGCATAAGAGAAAATAGCTCTCCAGTGTTGACCACTCTTCTGTACTGCAGTCTAAGCTTTACAGTTATCCACATATATGTAAACAAAACATTTTTTTTTTTTTTTTTTTTAAGCTATTAACAGATGATCGCACAAATCATAGGCATGGAAATAGTTTCCCATCTGCATTTAAAATTAAGAAGTAGTGAGAAGTATACTTCTCATGGCCTTATAAAGGGTTAAATGAATGTTCGGGATACACACACACAATGTGTTCATGTATAATGCATGTTTCTTAACCCCTGACTGCTCAATTTGTGGACCAAAATCACTTCAAAAATTGTGTAATTTTCTTCTTTGAAAAGATTTTTAATATAGATTTTTATCATGAGAAACTAAGCTTCAGAAAAACCAATTTCAGATGTTATTACATAAAAATTTTTAAATGAATTTCAATTGAATTACAGTTAATTTTCATTTATTACATAATATAAGAAAATGCACCACCACCTAATACTTTGCAGGTTTATTGAATCATGGTCAGATTCATCGCCATCTGAGGAGCAGTCCAAAAAATTTATATCACTATCACTATCAAAACTAAAATCTCCTTCAGAATCTCATAAATCATCCAGAATATACACTCTGTCAATTGCTGAACAATTCCTAGCAGCCATTTCTGATTAGACAAGGCGGCAAACAAGTGAAGTTAGAGCATTACATACAGAGTACTACCTTCAAATTCCACAATTTAGTGAACAACTAACAACATCTGTTGGTCAAAACCTAAATTAAATGTCTAACACTGTATCTAATTTATTTCACTGGTTAAATGGTAAAAACGCAGGATGCTCTCCTCAATACAGGAAGAAAAGCACCTGCCCGCGAGATGAGCAGCCGGAGGGTTGTTATGTTTAGGTACTGTATCTGTTAATTTATACTTTATGTAGAAATATGCTACAAAAGTTAAATCAGTATAAGGCTAACAACTTATATATTACAACTTTGTGAAACTTCATTATTTTTACTTTTTGTCTGTAAAATTGAAATACCATGTTTATGATTTTAGTGTCTTGTTATTGCTGGAATAAGCGATATGGCTCGTCCAGCTGATAAGTTGAGTCCTTCTCAGTCAACTGCTTTAGCTGCTACAGGTAGATATAAAAAATGTCAATAAATTATATTTAAAATCTAAGAATCTTTTAATTATATATATTTTGCAGGTTGGTGCTATGAAACTCTAATTATGGCACCTTGTTGCTTCAAAACTTCTCATCCTGTTATCATTGATTTTTATATTTTTAACAATATTAAAACTATTATAAAAGTATTAAATGTTAATATTGTGATAATTTAAATATTTTTAATGCTTTATTACTAATTCTCTTATACCTTTAATGTAGGGTGTTTTACAAAGGACTATCTAATTTTAAAGTTAACTCAAAATGGAAATTAAAACAACAGTGAAACTGGTTATATTTTGAAAACTTTAACCCCCTTTTCAGAGAGCTGCCTAGTTTTGTAGAAGTGTCTGCTGGTAGAAAATCTGCCACTGTGCAAATTATCCAGGAAGGCAGCAGATTTTTCATGCTAAGCTTATTTACATGAAAATCTTAAATCATATTACATTTCATATTTTCTGCAATTTTGTAGTCACGTACGTGTATTCAGTATCCTTTGTAGCAAATTTTGAGTTACTAAGTATATGTGGAGCTTGTCCAGAAGGGGTTAAAAGCTGAATAGAAATTTCAAAATTGTTACAGATGTTGTCAATGAACTATACTATAATATGCTATAATCACAAAATGAAGTCTGAGAAATAGTTCAGGGTGGCTATAGAAATTGAAATATGAAGTTCCCTGATTATATATGTACAAGTTAGTTCAAAAACTATTAAAAACTGCTTTGCTCATTGCGGGGTTAAAAAATTAGATGGACAGAGCTGCCATGTCTCCGGCTTTTTTCGGGAGATTTCCCACCACTAATTTTTACTTACAAATTTATCCTTAAAATAAGTCCAAATATTTAATGCAAAATAAAACTGTCTAAAAATTGTGGTAGGAAATACCCCGGAAAAAGCCGGAGACTTGGCAGCTCTGGATGGAGAAATGCACAAAGATATGAGCACAGTAAATGGATCAGAACTGTATTTAATCTCAAATCATGAAGCATTTTTGAACTAGTTGACAAAGCAGTTAATTGCTAAGATTTTTAACAAAGAGTGCAAAAGCACAATCGTAGAAAAAAAATTATCAAAAAATCCCCACAATCAGTTTGAATGCGAGGAAACTGAGAAATATGAAGTGCCAGAAAAAATTAGGGATGCAATTAATTTTGCTGGATACGAATATCTGGCACTAAACTTGTATTTAGTTATTAAGTGTGTTTTATCATTTTTTTTTAATATAATGTGACATCAGAACAATAAATTGCAAACATGTTCACTCATCATTAAAGTATTTTATTTTTTATTGACATATAATTTACTAAAACTAAATATCTTTACATTTATTTTAGTTTTGATTCCCCCATTAATTTCAAAACAAAACTGCTGCTCTCATTAATGTGTAGCTCAAAAGAAAATCACAATGGAATATATTTTTGAAAACTTTAACTGTATGTCATAATAATATTTAAAAAAGTATTAATAAGTAACTTTTACGAAAAGGTTTTTTATTCTCTCCTTTTAAAGCAATGAATAGATTACAAAATTCATATTTCCTTCAGACAGTAAGTTGAATCACAACAATATTTTCTAAAGATACTAATATACTTTGATAAAGGGAATCTTCATTAATTCCTTTTGAAATTGTGGTTGTGATTTTGCTTTCTCTGGAGGGAAAAAAAAATTATTTTTTAATCTGCTATTTACAATCCCACTAATGTTTTACTAGTAAAAAAGTTACTTAAATTTTAATTTTTAATAAATTACTGTTTTAAGAATTTTATTAAGAATCACATTAATAGCATTTAAGTAAAGAATCTATTAAATTTAATTTTTGCATTGTCTAAAATATTGTTGATGCCTATTCCTAATTCGATGAAAACTTGGAATCTCAAAGCAATTAGTATGGTCTCAATGCTGTACTGATTTTTAAAAATCTGAAATAAAATTGTTATTCAGATTTTTTTTTTCTTTCTTTCTAATGGCATGTACATAAGAAAAGGTGGGAAATGTCAAAATCTTTTTTCAAATTTCAGAGTCGCACAAGGGACAAGCAGGATCCAGAGCAAAGTTAATTTTGTGTAGGTGTTTTGAGAGACAATCGTGGCCAGAAAATAGCTGTAACAATGGCACCGATTTAGCACAAGGACACCCAGGAATATCTTGAGTATGATTGTGCCAGGTTTTTTGACCACTTCCAGCAGCAACGCCCCAGAGAAGGAACTCATTAGTGCCGTTTTAATAATTGTCTTAATAGATTGTTAGGGCAGTTTCTGACTGTTTAACTGTAAAACAGATGTCCCTTTTTTTTTGCTAGAAAATCAGTGATCTCGTTCCCCTAAATTCTGCATAGGTAGGATTCCTGGAGTGCAACATAGATTTACCTCCTAGTGGTGCATTCTTAAAATTGAATCTTAAGACTGTACCTTAGAATCTACTTTTCTAATACAATCCCCACTTGCTAACTCACTCAATTTTTATAGTAAGGTAACACAATTTGATATCTAGTACAGACTTTCTCCCAGACTTGGGTGGGAGGGCACAGCGCCCTGCCTGCCCCTTGATCGGAAGAATACCGCCCTTCTTGCCCCTTTGATATAAAATAGTGCCATCACGCCGCTTTGTTTTCACTCATAGCGCCATCGTCTACCGTCTGTTTACATTTATCACATTGCGGCATGGCTTCCTCTTTGTTGACATTAGTCAGCATTTTCCTAGATTCGAGACCACCTGCTGAAGCATCCGAAAAGGGCCGGAAGATGGCTGTGTCCCGCAATCTTGAAAGATAAGGCTGACAGAAGAGCATAAATTCTCCGTAATTGGAATTGTCGCGTTTAAGGGGTCAGTTAGAAATGCAAAAGAAACCCCACTCTCCAAAATAAGCGATTTCCTCACCCATAAGTCTGAAAGAGCATTGACCCCTCACCCCGCACATTTCGAATGGGGAAGTTGAATTGAGGGGTTAACAAAAAAAAGTAATGGTCATTCCTGGACAAATGAAAGTAAGCTTTATAAGCTGTTATTTGGTCTTAAAAACAGTTGACCGTACGAAAAGATATAACGTGCAAGAAAAAATCTCAAACATATGCTTTTTGATAGATATCTTTTGAGTTTTACTCTTTCCAAAATAAAATCCTGCGTGTGACCCAGCGCTTATGAAATTACAAACAAAATCGGCCTTTTATAATCTAAAAAAGCAATTTCTGGGGGGGGGGGGATTTACCGTTTACGGATATGGATTTTTCAGTTAGCTCATAATTTCAAAGCATATGTTAATGTTTCTGATAAATATTATTTGTTTCTATAATTTCATAGAAATTGGGCACTTTATGAGATAAATATTAAAACTCAATGCAATCTCTCTGGTCAGTACCTTGAAAAACTTAATTAAAAGCCAAGTGCGAGTATAAAAAATGAATTAAAAATTGATAAAGATTTAAATGGTGTCAGTAAATTAATATTTATAAATCATTTTCAGTAGACCTAATCTGTGTTTAATGCGAATTAAAATGTTGATTAAAATTCTGAATTTTTATCAACATTTATTTGTATTTGGATCTTAAAGTTTCTGTAATTCAATAATAATTATTTCTGTGTCGATTAATCGTTTAAATGGTTCGAATATTCGATTAATTTTTTTCCTGGCTATTTCTATTCGGCTAATTCGATCACATTGCTGTTAAAAATATATTTATTCACTATTCAAGTTTGATTAAAATCATATTTTCTTCTATAAGATTCGACCTTCCTAGAGTGTAAATCTTCGTTGAAACAGCGTAACTTGCTGAGTGTAATTCTTTGTTATTATTGGTTATGAAATTTATATTGTTACTCTAAAAACCTCTATGATGATTTCAAGAAGTTTGATTTGTGTTTTGAACGTAAAGAGAAAACGTTGTGAATAAGATCTAATTTCACATAAAAATCATTATAAATTTTGATCTCATATATAGGTAAATAGCTATGGTACTTAAGTTATCAGTAACTGCCTAGGTATCATAATTGAGCATCTGAAGGTTTAACCAATTTATACATTATTTTACTTTTTAAAAATCAAAAAATGCTTCCACTGCCAAAATTCGGAGAGCTAGGATGATTTTTATTTTGCAATACGTGCTTAAGCTTAAGACTTTTCACATAAAAAAATATATATATACATATGCATTATTATTGTACATTTTAGTCCTTTTTAAAATAAGATTTATAGATTTATTTTATTTTATTTACAATTACTATTAAACACATTGGGCGAGGCGAGAACTATTTGAATCGATGAGTGCCGATACCACCTCAGTCACAAAAAGGAAATTTTTCAGGAGAGAGAAAAAACTTCATAACTCCTCCAAATTTGAGATTATTTTATGTGGCAAGTTTATCTGTGAACTATAGATGCCAAAGTTGTTTCAAATATTTCAAATATTTTGAGATTTTGTAAAAATCGTGTAAATGTTTGTTCTTGTATCCCTCAAAAACAGCTTTAGGGAGTAGAATGAAATTTAGTAACATTATGATCAGTAACAACTAAAACAATAAATGCCTGATTTTATTTTATCTTAAGTTTGAATAAATTTTAAAACTTTGCAAAATTGCATTTAAAAAAAAAGAAAAATCACTATAAGGCGTCCGGAGTTAATATATTAGCTAGCTATTTAATTTTAAAAAAACTGTTGGATTTTTTAGATGTTTATTTGCCGTTTTAGGTTTTTTGAAATTTTTGAGTTTTCTGGAGGCATAATATTTAAATTCTGTAAGGAATCAAACAAAATTTAGTTATAGGAGAGGAATGACCTCTTGACATTAAAGCTTTTCCACTAAAACAAAACGTTAAGTTTGAATACAAATACCTTCTCTACTGAGAATTTCACTCAGCACTTACTTACAATCTAACATGGAATCATTTAACAATAGACAGAAGTTATATCGTTGCTTTCAATAATTTTGCCTATAATCTACTTCCATTTTTTGTACTCCTATAATGCTGACGATAAGTCAGGCTTTTTGGAAATCTGCATTACATACTAATCTAAGACAGGTAACTTCATCTAATTATTTGAGACAATTCATTTTAAAGTAATTTTAAAAAATATATGCTTTAAATAAAAACAGGTTGATAATGAATTTATCCTAATTTCAGCATTAAGCTAGCTTCTGATAATCACAATATTTTTAGCACTATGTTTAAAATTTCAAATTTTGATACCTACAACCTCTGGTGATAAAAAAAAAAGTTGCAAAAAAGGAAGATAAATGCCTAAATTGTTATTAGATAGCAACATTTGATAAAAGGTTCTATTATATAAAGAATTAAAGCGTGACCTGTTTGGGATACCCTGTATATTAAAACTTATCTAAAGATAACCATCTCAATAGCTATTTCCTGCATTTACTAGAAATTGTACGCAATCGTATGCACTTGGCTAAAATAACTAACATAAGAGTCAATTACTGGAGAAATCCATTTTTTTCTTACCCAATAATTGATATATAGGTCATCTTAAATAAATAATTTTGTTTATTAAAAAAAATCTCTACGTATTTACTTTATGAACTATTATCTAATACGAATGTAGGAAAAAAAGGCTCCAGGAAAAAATGCCTCCCCCCCTTCACAGCAGAGCCTGTTTATCGGCAGGGCAACCGGGGCACTTGACCTGGGCCCAGCAATTTCAAGGGCCCAAAATTTTTGTACTTTTCAACACAGATTGTTATTTATTAATTCATAAAAAACTTTGTATAAAAATTTGGATTGTCATTATCTTGAGTCGTAAGCTGATTCTCTAACATTTTACTGTACTAAGAGTCCTCTAAAACCCATGAGCATTTGATCAAAATCCGTGAGCCAGTGTTTGAGCCTCTTTTTGCAAATTTTATTATAAGAAAGTCTCATCAGTTTTAAGATTCGTACTGTAAGTTTTTCGATTCTTTTCATTTATATTTTAAAGGAGTTTAGTATAGAAGTGTACGTATATGTACTATAGTATGTGTCTAGATATTCATTTGTGAAGATAAATTTTATCCATGTATGCAAAATCATTTAATATTCGCTCTGCAATGTATGCATATATTTAGTATCTTAACTTGATATATATTTCTGCAGATAAATATGTGCCCAGAACAACTTAAATGCGGACTATGTAATTTCTCGTAAATGCAAAGGCCCAAAAATTTGTATTTGCCCAGGGCCCAATATCGTGATGATCGGGCCCTGCTAAACAGAATTATAATTTTCATAGGGGGCATGGGGGGTACATGCACTCACATGACAAATCAAATGTAGGCTATAAAAGATTCTTTTGTAAATTGAAATGCATTTATTAGAGAAAAGACTAAAAACAATTGTGACCCCTCCTCTCTGCAGAATTTTTTTGGGTCCGCCCCTGATTTTTTAAAATAGTGGACAAAAACTTACTTTGATTTGCTTTTAACGAGGCTCTTGAATTTGCAAAGTGGGGGGGGGGGGGTTCGTCAAGCACCCACCTGCCCCTATATGGGCTCAGAGTAAATGTGAAGATACTATTTAAAATGCTATTGTAAAATTCTGTTGTATTTTGATATCAATAGAAATAATTATAACAATATTATAGTTCAAAATAGGCTTTTTTGAACTCTTTTAATTTTAATTAATTTATTTATTTAGGTTTTTTTGTGCGTGTGTGTGAGGGGAGTTATGCAAAAAACGGATAAGAAGTATGATGATAACTTATCTGGAAGCATTTAAAATGTATTAAAATAAATAAAATAAAATGCATCAGATATTTAAAAAGGCGCTTAAAGTGATACACATCACTAAAAATAAAATAATTTTCAGATTTAATTTTACAGCTAAGCCAAAGTAATATTAGAAAAACCAAACAGATAGCTAAAAGATTAGTTTTTTTTTTTAATTTTTTTTAAAACTTGTCATGGTTACTGTGAAAGTGAATAAAGCGTGAATGTGACACAATTTATTTAAGGTGATTTGATCATTAAAAACTGCCGGTTTGTAGATATATTTCTCATTAATTAATACATATTTAATCATGTCCTTTTGCTATGAGCCTTGATTTCCCTTTTTTATATGAAAATAATACTATTTAGTTCGGCAATTATGTTTGTTCTGTTTTTTATAAAAACTTTTAAAAAAGAAATAGACATACAGTGGAACTTCTTTTTGCATATCTAACCGACCCCTTATTGCGATCAAGATCGCGCAGAAACCCATTACAGGAAATTTATGACTCTTCTGACCTTCTGACAGGCTTCTTGCGAAGAGAGCATACTTTTGTTTGAAGAGGGGTACGCCTGACAAGGAAAGACAAGTCAATTATCTTTTAGACGGTCCCTCTTTTGAACCCCAACACCCCGGCTAAGGCATAAATCCCGTAAATCGTAATAAAAACACATAAAACATTATTTAATACGGCGGATTAATTAGTTAAAATTTTTTATTTGGGAATACCTTATTCCCCCGTACACGATATATATTTCGGTTACACACATAACCATCTTCAGTCGTTTCTGGATCTCTCACTAATGGCGGCTTCTTTTTATATCTTCTTCGTTCTTCTTCTTGAAAGTTCGATGCATGACGTCATCCCATGATTGGTCGATTGTATGAAGTGTATCGTTGATGCTGCCCTCTGTCGTCAATATTTCTAAGCTCTCACGAATGTAGGCATATATACTATTTTTAAAGTTGGCTATTTTTTTAATATTTTTAAAATCAATGGTAATGGGCTCTTTCAATGCAAGACGGGCTAGAGCGGTACTTTGTTTCTGGAGGTTAATGTCTTTAAAATGTTCGTTTTTTCGTTCTTTAATTTTCCTTTTTGTAACGCCGATGTAGCAATTTTCTTTATTAGTATCGTTTGACATAAAATTAATTTTATAGATCCCTGCGGTTTCGATGGGGTTGATTGGGTCTTTTTGATGCAATTAGATCGGAAAAAGACCCAATCAACCCCATCGAAACCGCAAGGATCTATAAAATTAATTTTATGTCAAACGATACTAATAAAGAAAATTGCTACATCGGCGTTACAAAAAGGAAAATTAAAGAACGAAAAAACGAACATTTTAAAGACATTAACCTCCAGAAACAAAGTACCGCTCTAGCCCGTCTTGCATTGAAAGAGCCCATTACCATTGATTTTTAAAATATTAAAAAAATAGCCAACTTTAAAAATAGTATATATGCCTACATTCGTGAGAGCTTAGAAATATTGACGACAGAGGGCAGCATCAACGATACGCTTCATACAATCGACCAATCATGGGATGACGTCATGCATCGAACTTTCAAGAAGAAGAACGAAGAAGATATAAAAAGAAGCCGCCATTAGTGAGAGATCCAGAAACGACTGAAGATGGTTATGTGTGTAACCGAAATATATATCGTGTACAGGGGAATAAGGTATTCCCAAATAAAAAATTTTAACCCCGTAAATCGTTTTTCGATGTAATGGGGTACCACGCAAAAGATGTCCTGGGTGATGAATGCTTGGCTTTCACATAGCTTGCAGGGACAAAAGGGCATGCATCAATGTCAAGTGGAGAGAGAATACTTTGACATGCGTTTTCGCTTTTTTTTTTTTTTTTTTTTGGATCGAGCCGCACACGCTATGTGCGGTCCAAAAATCACTCAATCAGTAGCCATCCGCTTTGGTAGCCATGCATAGTAAATGGTATAAACAGGGTGTCTACCACTCCGGAAAGTCTGGAAAAAACCGGGGAATTGGATAATGGGTCCGACAAATTCACCAAAAGAATCATTTCTTTTTTAAACCCTTTCTCTCTAATTGTCAGACTGGAAACCGAAAGCAATTGCAATGCATTTTTCGGACCGCGAAAGCATCAAAAAATGTGTTTGTATAAGGAGGGAAAAATGGGTGCTCATCAATCGTAACGGGAGGGTAAAAGACAAATTAGCTTACTTGGTAACTTATGGCTTAGGACCGTATTTCTAAGAACAGTTAGTTAATTCTATCAGAAAGTGCGATTACTTCTGTTTCTCAATGGATGAAAGCTTAATCCTGTATACTTCAGTTAAAATTGATTTCAAGAAGTTGTGCAAAATATGCAAATGTAAAGACAAGGGAGGGGGCATTGTGCAATTTCCCAAAGTAAAATGCATTGGTCAGGAATTTTTTTCCCGGGACCTCCCAAAAGTCAGGAAATTGACTTTCAGAAATTTGGTAGACACCCTGATAAAGCTATGACAGCTAATCAATTAAAGTGCATTTGTCTGTTCTCTAGGACGTTCATCATCTTAACTTTTTGTTATAGCACTAAGCTGCATAAAGGGTAAAGAGTAATATTGATCATCCAAAGAAAAAGGCAGAAGGGGGGGGGGTGTAAAGCGGCCACCTCTAGAGTTTTCGTTTGTCGCTCTGTTTAAAGTCTCTTTACACAAGATAAATCACTTTTTAAAGTTCTGATAAAGAGGGTCTCAAAAGGCAAAATATCCCAGGGCGCCAGTCTTAGAATACCTTTCGCTTTTTGTAAATCAGCATTCATGTGCACAATACAACAGACCCGTAAGCAGAGAAAGGGGGGGGCACAAAAACTTAAATATAATTTCTCACAGAGTATTAAAATTTTTATCTTTTATGAAAAGAGCATAGCCGGATCTAAGGGAGAGGGATAGCAGGCCGAGCTGACGTCCCTGCCCTCATGCCCCGGGCTGGAATTTCTATGAGCGGCAATTTAAGGGTAGGAAACAGGGAGCCGCAGTTTCCCGATTTTGGAATCCCTGTCCCGGTAGACAATAAGTGAAAGGAAAAAAATACAGGGGATGACCAAGGGCCAAAGTGTCGTTTCCTAAAGAAATTAATTTACACTAGATAGAATAGGTTACCTGATAATGATGACGTATTTCATGTAATTTGAACTGGTATTCAAGCAGTGGTGTAGCTACAGTGGGTGACACTCGGGGCGGATATAAGTGGTGTCACCCCCCCCCCCCCCATAGGAGCATTTTGCCCCCATACAAGCGATATTTTTGGAATTTTTACTGCACAAGCCATCCGGTGGCTTGTGCAGTAGGGGGGGGGGGGCGGACCGCTCCCCCCCCTACTACGCCACAGTATTCAAGATTTGAGCCCTCCCCTCTAAAATATTTTCAGGATCTGCTTTTGAGGTTTGCAATTTCATGCTTGGAAAAATCTAAGTTCTGGCAGTGGAAAAATGGTAACAAATTTGGCGAGGAGCTCTGTCTCCCCCCTCCCATCACCATGCAAAATAAGGGAGCTGCTGGTATAGTATAGGCGCCTTTTTCAAAATAATGTCCTAGGCAGGGCACACACAATAAAATATTTGGTATATTAAAATTAATCTTTTTTTAGAAATTTTTCACCGAACGCAGTCTGATAAACGGAAATTGAACGTGTATACGAATCTAAAGCTTTAAAACAAAATTAAGTTTAGGAGGGGGGGGGCTCTTAATGCCCGGTCTGCTGGAAAATAATTGCAATGTTACATAATTTTATTTTGTATGAAATAGATTAACGTTTCTAATTCTAATGGTGTGTTAGTGTTGTAAGGTCAAAATTAACGATCGCCACTCGCCATGTGGCGACTGTATTTTTGAAAGTGGAGACCGCAAATCTATGTACCAGTTGCCACAGTTTATTTCCCCACTCTCTTTCCCTTTTTTCGCAATTTAATATAAGTTTTTATGAATTGAAAGTAAAACAGAAACAGGACGTTAAAACACATGTTGTTGACAGGAATCAACTAAACTCCAAGATCGATTTCGGCATGGAGGGGGGGGGGGGTAGAGCTGGATCATTGATAAAGGGTATTAGTACCACTTGACCAATTAGCAAAAGCAATCATCTGTTCTGGAAATTTGCAAACGGGGATTACGACAATGTGTAAGATTGCGGTTTGAAGCAGACACCTGCATTTGTTTGTTTTTGCAAAATTTCCTGCAATTTGCGGGCTCTCTTTCTGAGAACAAAAATCCGAAGAGTGGCGAGCATTCATTTTATAAATTCTCTTCCTTGAGATCTATTAATACCAAAAAAAAAAAATAAATAATAAATATTTCAAGATTTATTCGGGCATAATAAGGCTTATGGTCATCATAAAGTTGATGACAGCTTTCCGTCGCGGAAAATTAACAATGTTCGTCATGAATAAAGACCAATGGAGTACCCAAATGCAGCCGCGGGGGATTTAAAAATAGGGATACTTTCTTTGTTCTCGAAAAAAAGCACTTTTGTGTACCATGTAGAAAATATTCAGAACTGGTTTGGTGCAATCTCAAAATGATTAAAGTTTATTCCTAAACGATCATTTCTTATAGTCCGACGCATACATTCAGGTCAATGGACGTACGAAGTCGCGCAATTTAACTCGCAAAAAGGCGCTTTTCATTTCTACATGAATCCCTAATTCTCTAATGCTTCGTAAATATCTTTAATAACTATACATAATTTGAAGTAGGAAGGCCAGATAATGATTTATACTAAGCAATCATTAAGAACAAAAACTTGCAAGCCCAAAACAGCTAGTTATAAACTAAAGAAACTGCCATTATTTATACTAACAGCTTTCACTAAACAGCTGAAGTCTAGAATTATGATTGTTAAATAATTATCCAATATAACACCCACATTATAGGATCGACGATGAAGTTATCTTGAATCCCTTTCTTACCCCCAACTAAAAGTGTTATGTGCCAGAGATTGCAGTTTTTTATTGCTATTTTAGGCAAAAACAAACATCCCAGAGGTGCCTCATTTTGGGTTACGCGAACGAAAGAAAACAGAAGAAATGAAAAAGCGATGACTGTCCTTGTCTGATTCTGATAAGCATCTCAATTAGGAAAAAAGTAACTTACTTATTTTTAAAAGGAAATTTTATCGGGTTTCATTTACGATAAATGTCTGATTGCATTGCTTGGAATTTTGTGAAGGAACAGTTACGCATCGTGTTTTGTTAAGGGTCGTTTCAATCGATCGTATTTTTGTTATAGTATCATTTTAATAGAAAGTGTTTTGTAAAGGGGCCCGTAAAACGATCAATATTCTTGACTTCAATGATCCCTGTAACGGAAGGGGCAGGGGGAATAGCAAGATTTAGAGTGAAAACATGGACATACCGGGGTAAAAAGGGCTGCCAATTGTTGAAAGGTTGTCGGGCGGCGTGCTTTTTGAAGAGTGGTAGTAGGGGGGCACTACAAAAAAAATGCTTTTGACAAACGCAAGTTCGTAGCCAGAAAAAAAAAGGATGAAAGGCTGAAAAGGTTGAAATTCTGCAAAAAAAAAAAAAAAAAAAGGTGTAAATTTTATACATCACCTATTTAATGTACGGGGTAATTTTACTAACTGGGAATATTTTTGCATGGGGCCCGCATAAAAATCAAAAATTTGTACTTAATTAGATTTAATGTTCTGAAAATGTTAATCAACACTATAAAATTCTGTCTCGGAATATAACTTTGTGATTTATTGTACATGTCTATGATCAATATTTAAGGAATAAAAGACTAGTTGCATTATCAGTTAGTGTATCTGAACTAAGTTGCATTAAAATATTGAATCACATAAATGAACGTTCATTTTAATATGATCGTTATTCATAGCTGACAACTTGTAAATTTTTGTACAATGTATGAGTTTTATATTGTTTAGTTTGTACAATGTAATATAATTAAGGAAATCATTTTTTTTAAATTGAAACTTCTAATTTAGTGCATTTCCTGGGCTCTGTTTATTAAATTTTTTGGTGGGAAAAATCCTGATAAAAGTATTATGCTTCAGCATGCTAAATTCTTTTTCCATTCTTCTTGAGAATAAATATTTTTCTTTTAGCATTCTTTAGTGAAGCTCCAGTATCATAAGAGTAAACATTGACTCCTATTTTAAATATATTTTTCTATGATACATTTTTATTTTTCCTCACCTTATGTATTTAAAATTACTCAAATTATCTGTTTACTTTTTGTTTCTCTTATGAAAATTCCTAAATTAAACTTTAATATTAGAAAAAATTTAAAATTCATTAGTTTTTTTTAAATTTTGCTGCATAATTGTAGAAAAAAAAAGCTAGAAACAATGGTACCTCATATAACAATAGGGTATATAGTATAAATAGTACTAATTTTCAAGTTGAAAAGTTGGCAGCTATATTGCATATTTAAATGCATATTATGCTATAATCATTACTTATCTAGAAGTAAGTTAAAAACTTAGAAACTGTATGAGGCTAGGCTAATAAAAGTATCTTTTAATTGTGAAATTAAATATTGTTTGAATTTTTAGTGTTATGAGACAGTCTTACAATATTTTATGTATGAATAGTCTATCTTATGCATGTTTAAGGATTTTAACTGATGTTTTAAATTTTCTTGAATTTCTTCTTGCAAATTTTGAAATTGAATTTAGATTATACAACTTTAATAATGGGCTGGTGCTGAGTTTATATGGATATGCATGGCATTTAAAAACAGAAACAAATGTGTTATGCCTGGATTGGTTTTTCAGTGCATTTTATGCTGAAAATATCTGCATAAGAAATTTCAGTCATTTTGACTTTTAAAAACAGTAGATCAGGGATTTTGATTCTGGAAACTTGGCAAGTTTGGAAGAATAAACGAGGAGATAAGGTTCCTGCTGAAAATATGTTACATAAATAGATGTGTTGAAAAAAAAAATGAGCTATCAATAGCATTAGAAAAGCTGTAAAATGCTTTAATTCTTTAATTTTGTAGAATTTACTTTGTCATACAGTCAGGGGCATAGGAAGAAAAATATTTCGTGGGAAGAAAAGGGGATGAAGTAAGTCATGAGTAAATAATTTGCACTGGTCATTTTGGAACTTAAAGCTTATGCTAATTAAAATTTTCAGCAAGGGATCCTAATAGCTATGCCCCTGTATTTTTGTGTAACATTCCCATTTTGGCACCACTGAAGAAGAAAAAAAAATGACATCAATTTAAGTCATCAAATATACGAAAACACATAGTTGTAGCTATCAAGACTAAAATTATTACATTTTTTGATTCTATAAAATTTCCATAAAAGAAAAAATGCCCCTTAGCTATCAAAAGTGCCCTTAAACTTGGATAAAGTGCCCTTTTGTTAACAGCATCACCCTGCCCCTTTTCAGTTCTAGGGGAAAGTCTGATCTAGTATATAAAAAAGGGGGGGGCTCAAGAAATTGGATGGCCTATAAAAAAAAAATAATAATAATGGCTTGCATTAGATATTCCAAAGTTAAATAAGAAATAAATATGTAGATAGCCTTTCAAATTTATATAAATTGAAAGGAAATATCAAACAATAACATGTGTCTAAATCAGGGACAAAGCCAGGGGTGATGTCATGGGGACCTGGGCACCCCCAAAATTTTGGATTTTTGTTAAATTCAATAAATCAAGCGTTTTTGTGAAAATTCTACCTTGTCCACCTTTTGGGCACCCTCCGAAATTTTTTTCTCACTGTGTCCCTGGTCTTAATTGTTTGTGCAAAAGTTAGAATTCAAAATATTGTTTAGGTTCAGATTTTTTTTTTTTTTTTTTTATAATATATAAATTTGAGGTGGAAGGAGTACACTACAAGTGCTGTATTTATAGATAACATGTGGTTTATTATATTGTTTTCTATGATAGGAATAATCTGGTCAAGATATTCAATGGTAATTATTCCGAAGAACTGGAGTCTCTTTAGTGTCAATATTTTTGTTGCTTTAACTGGCTTATATCAGCTTGGAAGAATTTATAAGTATGTTGTTTTCATTAAGTAATCAAAGATTGTTTTATGCTTAAATACATTTACTTATAGATAAAAGACATTTTTTTTTTCTTATAATTTAAAAATGTGAAATATATTTGAAAATGAAATGTTCCATCTATATTTAGTATTCCAAAATTTCTTATAATTATTTTTTCCCATATACAGTGAAACCTGTATAAAACGGAATGCGAAGGGACCGACAAAATTTTCCGTCCTAGACAGGTTTCCGTTTTTTAGAGGGACCCACTTTTAAATAAATAAATAAAAAAAATAGAGACCAAGAGATCAATCAAATTTCGCTTACCTTTTAAAAGAGTAAAATCCTCGTAAAGAAGATAGCTTTTAATTAACCGAATGAAAAATTATTATAAGCATAATTCCAGAAAAAGGAAAAAAACTAATTTTAATTATTTTTGGAAATAATCAAAAATCGTTTTTTGCACTAACGATGCACTCGCAATGTGATTTTCTACAGTGATTCTTGCATTATGTTGGCAGTTCCGCTTAGCCTTTGAAGGCAGAAAATTCATGCAAGTTCCTTATGCGACGCATTGCTTCGGGATACGAGTGTATTGCAAGATTCGGTAACTTGCTCTTTTTACTCACCGCTGTTATTATTATTAATTGTATCGTTTAAAAGAAGTTTTTCAACTTCACCAAATGGTGTTCCTGTGGCTAATTTGTCATCTATTGTCACAAAATCTAAGGCATTCAGTTTAATTTCACTTTCTTCTGGCATTGCTTGTAAAGCTTCAATTTCTGAATTGCATGAATTTTCATTGACTCTTCTTTCCCCTGGAAAATTTGCTTTCACAAAACAAATCCTAGTGACTTTTTGCCATGCTCTTCCTAGCCACAATACAGCGTCGAGAACATTAATAGATTTAATTAACTGTGAAGGACTGGATGCACTTTTCATGTTCGCTAATAACGATTGCATCATTTGACTTCTGTAGTTTGTCTTTATGTTGTGAATTATGCCTTGATTTATAGGCTGGATAACACTAGTAGTGTTCCCTGGAAACCGGGCCAGTTTTACATTTGAAAGTTCTATATGCGGATGATAGGTTGCATTATCTAGAAATAATAGAACATTCCTCTTCTGATTTTTCATTCTAGAATTGAAACCAACTAACCACTCTTCCATAATTTTTGCGGTCATCCAAGCTTTTCTGTTCGACCTCCACTCAATTGGGAGATTTTTCAGTGCAAGATTTTTGAAACAGGGAGGTTTGGCTGCTTTTCCGAGGACCAACGGTTTTAATTTTTATCCGGGCATAAATGCACAAACAAACACCGTCAGGCATTCTTTAGATTTCTTTCCACCTACACAGCTTTCGTTTTTCAAGCACAAAGTTTTACCTGGTAAAGCTCTGAAGAATAAGCCCGTTTCATCGCCATTTGCAATGTCTTTCAAATCGTAATCTTCGATTAATTTTAGCAATTTTTCTTCCCAGTCATTCACAGTTTCTGGATCAACATCAGCAGCCTCACCACAAATTTCTTTGAATTTTATCGCATGCCTTTTCCTAAAACTCTCTAGCCATCCATTTGAAATGAAAATCTTCTTTACCAAAGTCTTTTAGAAATTTGTTTAGCTTGTGCTTGTGCTATAGGTCCATATATGGGTAAATTTCGGGATCTGGCATCAACAAACCATTTCATTGACTTCTTTATTTCAAGTCAGCCATTTCACCACGGTTTTTTTTTTTTTTTTTTTTTTTGAGAAATAGCTAGGAACATGAGAACACAACTGCACTTTAGAATTGGTGCATTTCAGTTTTCATCCAAAAACCAATCCTGTATTTCTTCTTCTCCCTATTAGGGGATTCATCTTGGATTGCCATCAGCTTGTCAATTTTTTGCGATAAAGATAGTACATTCCGTCTTGACAGGTTTTTTGTCCTAAAAATAGACAAACATGGAGTTCGTTTCCGCGTTAAGCAGTTTCCGTTTCTTACAGGTTAGCATACATTGAAAAACATTTACTGCCGCTGGGACTAACTTTTTTTTCCAGTTAAGACAGGTTTCCGTTTCATACAGGATCCGTCTTAGACAGGTTTTACTGTACTGTTTATTTTGATGCACATTTAAGACAAGCCAATTATAGTATGCTATTTCAAAATCACTGGTGATTTAGTGTGATATTCAACAATATAGCTTCTCTTTAATTAAAACATTTGAATACTTAAATTCTATATGTATTATGTGGGAGTAAATTTTGAATTGTGTGAATGACCTCTTGTGTTAATTCATGCATGTGTAATATACATGGTGTCCCCAAAACACTGACCTATGCTTTTATTCCTTAAATATTAATCACTGGCATACACAATAAATTACAAAATTACATGAAAAAGGTGTCGGACTTGTATGGTATAAATTTAGATTTTCTGGAGATTAAATCTAACTAAATACAAAATTTAAATTTTTATATGGTGCCTGTTTAAAAAAAATCCTCAATTAATAAAATGTGCCCCATTCATTAATAAGGTAATGTACAAAATTTTAACCTGTCATCTTACCCTGTCATCTTCAAAAAAATAAATAAATAAATAAAATAAAAAAGCTCACAGATATGGAAATAAATATATATGGACTGAAACCACTTTTTAGTGGCTCTAAAAGAGGAAAAAAAATCACATCCAAAGATTGTGTTCAGGGGCTTCACAAAATATAAAAGAAAATAATTGCATAAATACATAATACTTTTGCACTGTACAGCTTCTTACCAACTTTATTTAAACACATCTCTGAGCCTTTTTTTATGATGACAGTCTGAAATTTTGTACATTATCTAATATAAGCATGTTAAGTGTTTTTTAAGCCAGATATTCTCAAGTATCAGGTTGTAACGAAAGTTTTCTGCCATATCTGCCTGAAAAACTAACTTCTAACTCCTTAGATAACTGTATTTGAACTTTCGGTACCAAACCTGCACAGTGTCACATTATATAACAATAGTACTTAAAGCTGTACTCATAATTTGTTGATATTCTAGAGCTGACTTTTTGCAACACAACTGGAAGTTAATGATGGTTCTAATCCTCTAGAGCTATATTCCATTTGGAGACACCTTGTACTTAATGATAACTATATTTTTCAGAGATTTCACAACACAGTGTTATAAAGTAAGCCTCTTTCTTTCAAATGTCAAAAATAGTTCGACAAAATATGAGCAAATACGCCAATGCGAACTGTGTTCTCACGATGTTTGTGGTGGCGGGAAACTTTCGTTACAACCTAATAATAGCAATTAAGCACTTCTGCTTTATTTTTTGTATAAATGTAAAAGGACCTTAGAGAACCAATGTAAAACTAAGTTAATAACTTACTTTCACTACGCCAAGCCATTAACAGCATTTAAAAAAAATAATTAGTCAAACTATAATAAGAAAATGCCACAAATATTAAGCATCTCGCAATATATATATATATAATTTTTTCTTAAAAACATTTCTATGATAGGTTAGCTATAAGATCAGACAATTCTTGAATTCTATTTTTATATCAAATATGTCTAAAGTACAGATTTATACATGATGTATATATTATACAGGGTGTCCCAAAAATGTGGTAACAGGCTTTAATTCTTTATCTATTAGAGATGGGCAATGTAAATTGAAAAAATGCTCAAAATAAAGTCAGAAATAAGTCACTGTTTAGAAAAAATTCCTTTGTTCATTTACAAAAGGTTACACATTTTAAATTTTTATGCTACCCCCAGTACAAAAAAATTCGCAGCTAGTAAAATGTGCCCCATACACTAATGAGGTGATGTACCAAATTCCAGTTCTTACAACATCTCAAAGATATGTTTAAAGAAAGATGATCGGGGAATATACCTGATTTTGAATGTAAAAGTTTATTGCTAAAGTGAAAAAACAGATTTTATTTCGTAATTTATATACCACCCCTGAAATGTAATCATTCGACATGATTTTCTCCCATAGAGAGCTGTTGAAAAGTGGTTTAAGTCATTGTTATATTTATCTTAATATCTCTGTCACTTTTTAGGATATAATTCACAAATTTTGAAAATCACCTCATTAGTGTATGGTTAACATGACCATTTATTTTTTCCTTCAAAACAGGACCTCTACTGTTTTTAAGGTATTTACTGGTCTGGGTATCTTTTAGTTGTTAAGAAAATGTGCAAAAAAGCTTGTATTAATGTTAATGTCAAAATAAAATGAAAAAAAATATGCTAAAACACACACATGCTATAAAAAAGAGTACAAGATGTATGCTTCGGGTAGTACAAGGGATAGGCCCTTCTTCGTCTTGAAAAACACCATTCGACGCAAGGCAGGAAAGTCAGAAATGTAAACAAAATTACACACAGAAAAAATGGAGTTTGGTTTTCTAAGAATTTTTTTCCTCCCAAATGACAGAGTGAAAAGGGAAAATAAAGTGGAGATTGGGGGAGGAGAGGAATAAGCAAAACAGGAATATGACTTTAAAAAAAATAATAATAAAAATTAAATAAATTGAAGTAGTTGACAAAAAAAAAAAAGAGCATTAAAAGAAGAATTACAAAACAATACATCCCCCAGCATTCTCTTTGCATCTCAAGAGGGGAGGGAGGGAGGTCAGTTTTTTTTTTTTTTTTTTTTTTTTTTTTTTTTAATAGACACGTTGGATGATTTTAGAATTTTAGCAGCTTTTATTGAAATCATTACCATGGGTTGCTCTCTTTCTAAAAAAACGGGACATTTTCTAATAATGGAACATTACGAGTGTCCCAAAGCAGTGCTTGGGGACAACGGGACAATCCACCTAAAAACGGGACGTATGGTCACCTTATGGATGGGGCACATTTTATTAATTTGGATTTTTTGTACAGGGGTCATGTACAAATTTAAAAAGTGTAACTTTTTATGAATGAACGAGGGGATTTTTTTTTTTTTTACGGAGTCCTTATTGTGAAAATTTTTTAATTTACATAGCCCACTTATCTCTAATAGGAAAATAAAGCCTATTACCACCTTTTTAGGACACCCTGTATATATTCAAATTTGAAAAATGTATTCATGTACTCTGAGCATTAATAATGATCTTTCTGAAATGTTTTAACCCATCAATCAACAATGCAAAGACATTATTTAACTAAAGGTCAACTTCATTTATCACATTGTCATAAACTTTATTTTTCTGTAAATTTCAATAAGGCAGACATTTTTCAGTATTGAAAAAGCATATCGTATTATGAACCTCATGCTTGATGGCTTCATTAATTTTGTCATGCATATTTAAAGTCACACAAATTAAGTGTAAATCACTGTTGCAGCTCACTGTTAAATAGCAGACTAGTGTGAGAAATTAAGAAAGTTCATGAAAAAATGAAAGGGGTGATGTGAAAACTGCAGTATTCTTCACTTTTAGGATTTTTCTAATATAAACTAAAGGATACACTCGGGAAAAGCTTTAGACTTCTGCTCTTCCTTTACAAAGGCAATCAGTTTTTCTATTTAGCTTTTTTTAGAAATACTTCAATAAAAGTATTTCTGTGATGTGAGAGTGATATCAACAAATTTAAGAAAATGTCTTATTTTAATTTTTGTTTTCCCTCATATTTCCCAATATAGAGAGAGTATATTTGAAACTGAAGTGTTGGAATGAAATGTTCTGTAAATAGATCTAAATGCATTGCAGCACATTTTAAATTAAATATGTATAAGCTTTCTGGAATAATGCAGATAGATAATAGTTTAGCTCATGAAGTGATTCGGGCCTCCTAGACATTATCGCTGTTTGCTTCTCTGCGACTTCTTTATTTATACCTTGGTTATGCTGGTCATGCTTATAATTTCTGGAATAATTCAAAGCATTTTAATTGTTGAATAAGTCTTGAATGTATAAATTATTGTATGGATTTATCTTAAATAACAAATGAAGGGTTTGCTGCAAAAGGAGGAAGCTGCATCCTATGGGGTTTGAAGTATGTTCTATCTTGAAATTAAAGGAAAAAAAAAAAAAAAACTTTCATTTGGTACCAAAAGTATGTTTAATTGTTAGTTCTTGTATTATTTAAGAAATAAAACTGCCTGTCTTGTTGGTTTATGTTAAATCTTCGTTTTTTATTTATTTTTATTTTTTTAAACGTTTTTCTGCAAACTTGAGTAATTGGAGTTACCTCTTTTTTACAGCAAACCCTTCAAATGCTGATGATTTTATTTACTTTTTCAGTAACTGGTTTTCTTTTTCCTTTTTTAGCCATCGACAGTCTCTTAAAACTGCTCCAAAAGAAGTTGCTAGTCAATAAACAAAAATCATAGGTTTTGTTTTGTACATAAAGCAATAATTTAGGACTTTAAATAATACTTAAATATAGCATACTTTCATTATAACTTCAAGAGATATACTAGTTGTACAGACTTATTCAAATGAAATTATATTATTTATATAGTATGTTAGTCTTCATGCTTCAACAAGTAAAGTCTAAATTGCTTTGTGCTATCAATAGATGTTGATTGATTCAAGTTGAAATTTTAAGAATAATATATATTGTGCTTTAATTGTTATGAATAGGCACTTTGATCCTTGAGTGTTTACAAATACTAAAGACATTTGTTCCCCTATGCAATCAATTACCTTATCTGAGTATTTTTGAACTCTGTTTTTTAAAAGTTTTTATGAATGTATGTATGTATTTATGTCACTGTTTTTCAGTTTTTAATATTGAAAAAGAATTTAATGCAGCAAATAAAAGTAAATAGTATATCTGAGAGATATTTGATATAATTTTTCACACAAGTAGTATCTTAATCTTTCAGATCCAACTCATACCAACACATTTTTCTTCCTCAAGCCGACAAATTTTGTACAGCTACTGTCCCCTTCTTCATAACAAAAATATCTTGCCATTTGTTTTGATATGTGGACAAATAATTTAGAAAGAGCTTTTAAGCTTATTAACAAGACTGTAATAGGAAACCCTTTCACTTTGCACTGCGGAAAAGAGATCCTGAAAAAAGGGTGGGGGTATTTATCAACATAGCTGTTGGACTGAAGCTAAGCTTTTAGACTTCTGTGCTTCTGGCATGAATATCATGTCTGCTAGTCTTATAATGTTTGATAATATTAAACTAATCGACAAAATGGAATTCTTTGGGTCAACTTGTAGCTCTAACATAACTAATAAAATTTATTTCTGATTTCATTAATGTCAAGTAAAATGATAGCTCATATAAAATCAGAATTTGCATTTATAGATGCATACATTGAATGTGCCATAAATTCATTGCATTAATAAGAAACAAATGACTGTATTTTGCAGGGATGAAATTTAAAGTTTTTTTTTTTTTTTACTGATAGTTAATGCTAATAGGTATTGGGTTGTCCAGAAAGTTTGTGCCGATTTTTTTCCCCCCAAATATGACTGAAATAATGTCTTACAATGTGTATGCATGCCATTTGTTTAATCCTTCTGATATATTAAGACCTGTCCTGTTACATATCTGCCAATATTCCATTTTTGCTAATCTTACAATCACATGGCCTTACAGTAACACAATAAATACACCTACTACAGCTAAAATGTCAAGGAAAAACATTAACATTTTTAGTTTATTTCTTATTTGCTTTCCTGGACATTTCTTTCAATTGATAAAATATACTGAAAACCAATTAATATATTACACATCTGAAAAACAATCTGAAAAGTTATATTGTGTATGTAAAAAAAAAAAAAAAAAAAAAAAAAAAAAAAATAAGTTCATTTTCTCATGTTCTTAAAATATATTTCCATAGAAAAAAATAATAAAACCTAAATTTTTTTGATGAAAAAAGGTATTTTTCAATATACCCCCATTTTCCCCATCTGACCCTATCTGCGAGGATTCAATAAGAGGAGCAACTTGAGTATTGCTGTAATTGATATTTAAATGCATTGCAAATTCGGCTTCATCTACGCAAAGCACATTAAATAGCCACTATAGTTCTCATAGTTTGTTAACATTTTCTAAAGTGATAAAGGAGGATTTGGTTTTTAAAAGATTAGTAGCCCCATGAGCACCAAAAAAGAGGCTGCCTTCTAAAATTAAAAAAATTTAGATAAATGAAAAATTGTTTACCTGTGCTGTGTTTTTTATATCAAAATACGAGCAGCTCAACAACTAGAAAGTTTTATCCTTGTAAGATGAGAGTCGAGTGTCTGCTTGGTCTTTTCATGAGAAATTGACTATGTCTGTGTATTGAATGAGAAGAAACTCCCACCAGGCAGCAAAACAAACTCAGAATCGTCTCCTTGTGACTGGAAGATTATAGTATGTGTCCAGTGGCGGATTAATGCAAGTTTCTTGGGGGGGTTAATTAGAAGATTGACATATAAGTCCATTTTGTGGAAGTAAAATACGATCTTTTACATTAATTTCTTCTTTTGTCAGTCGCCCCCTCCACACACCCCCCCCCCCCTTTAATCCGCCTTTGTATGTATCAAACCACAAATAGATTGGACATATAAAGCAAATTGTTGCTTTTTAAATTTTTTTTTAAACAATATTTTGTAATTTTCATATGTTAATTAATATTGTTATGTACAGAAAAGCTTGAAAAAATACATTTTGAAATGTTTTGTATTTCTGAAGTGCTTATTTGTTTTTTAAACTACAAAAGTTGCATGGTGTTTTAAAACAAAAGCCTTCAGTTTAATTGTATCTATAATACAATACTGATTCCCTTAATATACACTAATGTGTAAATTTTTAAGGACAAAGTTGCCAAATCAAATATGAGAGAATAGCCAAATGGCTCCTTAAAATTTGCCAAAAATAGCCTAACTGGCAACTTTAACATAATCTTTTCAATTTTTAGTAAAGTTCTGTAAAATTTGGAATAGAGTGAACATTTTTCTCCCTTGGAATTTCTCTTCCTTTCAGTGGCGGCTCGTGGGATACAGCAAGTACAGCCGGGCTGCACTTGAAATTATCAGCATATACTTTAGAATTATGGAATTCCTACGGTAAATTAAAAAAATCTCCAAAAAAAACGTATTGTGGCCAGATCGCTCATTCAGAAAAAAAGCACTTTAATCTTCCCGCAATTCAATTGGGAAAATCTTTGGTTCAGCCCAGAGCGCTGATAAAATTGGCAGAACCGTTGTCATGACAATGATTACATAAGCAGTCCCTCAGGCATAGGTTATAATGGAGGTATGCAGCTAAGACTCAGCTGATGAGATTTTCAAACGTCGGCAGCACTTGTGAATTCGACTCACTGATTGGCTCGAGAAGTGGGGGAGGAGGTAAGGAGAATATATGTTCGGCAAACTCTCAACTTTATATTGCTGAATTTATCAAGAAGGTAAGCCAGAATAGAGGCTTATGAATGGACAATTACCCATCAAAGCAGTATTGTTTTTATGTAAGCAAGAACTGGCATTTAGAGAACATGGCGAGCAAGAAAATTCTTTAAACATGGGAAATTTTAAAGAGCTTTTAAAATCATTGATATCTGAATAATTACTGACAATTAAAACAACGCCTTTTTATGAGGACATCACTGACCGATTCGCAAGTTTAAAAGAAAGGAGGATTGATTTGACTTATAAAAAAATAAGTAAGTTTACTTTTTTTTTTCTTTTCTTAAGTTATCGTTACAAAAGAAAATTCTAAGGAAACTTCAAATTGGACACGGATTAATGCAATTTTGAAGATAAGAGCGGCTGGTTGAAATTTATGTCCATTTTATGGAAGTAAAACAGGATCTCTTGCATTTTTTATGTAATTTCTTTTTTTCGCCTCAGTAAGGGCTTAATCCGCCAGCTTTCGAATTCACTAACAAAGATTTTCCATTCCTGTCCAGAGGATTGGGGGGGGGGGGGCTCATATGCTTCTGGCTGCACTAACAGTTTTGACCACGGGCTGCCACTGCTTTCTTTCGTAAGTAGGAAGATGGAAATTATTAAGAATTCAAAACTTACAAAAATTTGTGATTCACCCTCTTTATAAAAACTTTACTACAAAAAAATGTTAGGTCTTAAGAAAATGAGAAATATGAATCAATCTTTCAGAAACTATAAATCAGTTGTTACGCATACATCAAAGTAAGCAATGACAGCTATTTAGTCCAAAAGTAATTTTTTCATGGGATGGCTACAAAACAATCATTTCCGAATTCCCCATCCAGTATGTACCACCTAATAAAATCAGCCACTTAATCTGATCAAATAGCCATGACTGGAATCAAATCAACACAAATGTATACTAAAACTGGAGCTTAATAAATCAGCATCACCACCTAAACCAAAAATTGAAATCTGTGACCCTGAGAAAAAAAAATTCAAAAAAAGGGGGGAAGGGTGAAAATATACACAGCCTATCATCACACTACTGAAATCTTCACCATGCCCCCCCCCCCCCCCCCAATCCTCTGGACAGGAATGGAAAATCTTTGTTAGTGAATTCGAAAGCTGGCGGATTAAGCCCTTACTGAGGCGAAAAAAAAGAAATTACACCATGGTTGCAGCAAACTCGCAGTGACCTATCATTTGTCCTAGCAACTTGCTTAGATGGCAACTCTACCACCAAAAGAGAAAATGGCATTCTCAGCTGTGTTGTTCATTTCATGTAGTCCTATCATCTTATACAGGGTTACAGATAACTTGGGGTATTCTTGATAAGACATAATAGTGGAGCCTAAATGCTGCAATTTTAATCGCATCATGCATGGCCAAAAATCAATAGTTTTTGAGAAAATTGAGTTTTAAACTTTTTTCTTGAATAACGCAAAATTTGACGGTCAATTGCAAATTTAAAAAAAATCTCATTAAATGGGTTTCATTTTAACTTAATTTCATAGCTGAAACTCTAAGCTAACCTAATCATAAAAAGTACAAAACTATGAAATTTAAATTCATGAGCCACTACACGTATTTTTTTTTTAAATTCACGTTTCTTTCAAAAGATGCTATTAATTTTTTTTTAAATATGGCAGTAAGCGTACAAATTACAAGTAAAATTTCTCCTATTAATCTGCTATCCAAAAACATTAACGTCCATCTGAAGATATGTAATTCTTAAAGAAAAGCGAGTTTTACTTAGTGCAGGTAAAAATGCAAAGGATGAACCTCTTCATTCTTTAGGATTATTAATCAACTGTTCAAGTTAACACCATTTTTTTAATTTTACAGCTTGTAGGCAGATGCATCTCATGTAGGCTTGTCATAACATCGCATAACTCCAGTTTCCATAGTGATATTTAAAGAAATGCTTCTGTTCTGGCAGAAAAGTTTGGAATGCAAAATTTTCAGGTTTCGGCTGGTTGGTTAGAAAATTCAGAACATGGAAAAATGACATAGTTAACATTTTAGAAAATATTGGGGCTGCCAATGCTAATCGGTGTTAAAAATAGTTGCTTTAGTAGCCTTATACAAGAAAAATAGTATCCTTTATTCAAAAATAGCAGCATGCTAATACCATTAGTTTACGAGCACATGGGATAGCAATGTTTTTATGACAGAAGGCCATTGGAAGGAAAAAGAAACCCCGTATCTGTCTGAGGATAATGACAACTGGAGTGAGGATAATGACAATAGAGTGAACATTTTTCTCCCTTGGAATTTCTCTTCCTTTCAGTGGCGGCTCGTGGGATACAGCAAGTACAGCCGGGCTGCACTTGAAATTATCAGCACATACTTTAAAATAATTTATTCTACTAATTTTCCTAAATTCAGATCAGAATTATGGAATTTTAATCTGATTTTGGTCAGTTTTATTTTCAGCAGATCTTCCATAATAGTTTTTAAGGATAAGTCAAAGAGTGAAAAAATCAAATTATTCTATAACAATTTTTAATTAAAAATAAATTTTGTTTAAAACTTAGTAACTACTGTTTATTAATTTTAAGTAAATCTTCTTCAGCACAAAAATCTCTTGTTTAAATTAGTATTATAATTTTAAAGCTATTGTCATGTGTTTACTATTGGCGTAACTTGGTAAGCTTTTTTGAATATTTCTATCTGGTGGGCTTCATCTAGCCCCCAAACACTAAAGCACTCCATCTATTATTATCTTGCTATAGAAAGTGCAATTTTAATATAGGGAGCTAAAATCTTACTAAAGTGGCTTAGCCCACCACTTTTTTTCCATTTTTTCCCCTTCAAAAAATAGTTGCTTTTAGGCCTTTTTAAAATAAAATAGTTGCTGTAGTTGCCTTTTGCTGAAAATAGTAACAAATAGTCACCTTTTAGTCGCCAGTGGCAGCCCTGAAATCTGGATGGCATACTAATGAATACAATGTGAAAAATTAAGCAACCAACACTTTTTTATTTTTTTAAAACTAAATTTTATTTTGCTGTATTGTTTCTCTTTTTTAAGGTAACTTAAAATAATTTTTTTAATATAATAATAAATATAACATTTTTAAACACGCCAATATATTGATAAACATATTGACAGTCCTAAGCCTGTAGAGTGTGAAGGGTTTTTTTTTTTTTTTTTTTTTTTTCGAATTCTGTTTAAAGACAATCTCTGTTTAAGGACAATTTTTCATGGTTCCTTGAAAGTCATTAAACAGAGAGCCAACTGTAATAATAAATATCAACTAAAATATCAAAAGAAAGAGGCATTGTTTTAGCTGCCTTTTCAGCAGCTAGGTGAATAAAATGGCAGACATCCAAATATAATTAAGTTGCCTTGATTTTTCCTTGAGATGTGCACCAATACCACTTTTTTCCCTAACATGACATTTGCATTATCATATGATAATGATAAGCAGGTATCCCACAGAATGTTGCGAGTCAAAAACTGCATATCAAATTGGCAATATTTTACCCATACTCTCAGTACTTAAAATTGATAATGAGAAGAGTGTACTTTTTATTTTGCCAGTCTCCTTGTCAAAAAAAGTTACGACTAAAGGGTGCATTTGATTGTCTGCAGAGACATTGCTTCCATCAGTAGCAATAGAAAAAGGGTTCTTTTCAAAATGGTGATTAGTCTTTGAGAGGAGCTATCTGCTATTTCTTTTACTATACAACCTGTTTTTGTCCTTCCACATGCATATTTTTTTACTTCCGGAAAATTTGAGAACATCACTGGGAATAATTTTGAAGCACATTAAGCTATGGCTCATGGTATGTTGTGTTCCAATAGAAATCTAGTAAATAAACCTTCTGCTTTAACTGCTTCAAGGTCTGTAGATGTCAACATCAACTCAGATATCTTCCCGAAACTTTTTGTAGTATTATAAGATGAGGAGGCATGTTTCGTCATCTTACTGTGCATCACAATGTTGCTTCTACCACCATGTGTTGTGTTTATATCAGCATTGCAAACACAGCAAATGCAAAATTACCTTTTTTATCATTTTTTGAATAAAATCAAACTCTTCTGCCTATTTCTCACAAAAAGACTGCTTTCTACGAACATTTGACAATTTTTTTTAAAGACATGCACACTTACATCACACCAACAAACTAAATTCCAACATTCATGTATATTATGCGAAGTACAGTCGAACCCCGTTAATCCGAACTAATTGGGACCAGTGCTTGTTCGGATTTAAAAAAATTCAGATTATCCAAAATTCCCATAAAAATTGAAAAGAAATAGATGTTTGCTAAAGAAAACTTAGTTATGTACTTAGTATTACTAGTTCAGAATAAGACACAAGATGACTCTGATCTAAAAGAAGCTGATGAGCCAGAGAATATTCTTGTTTCACATTCTGAAGCTGCAAATGCACTAGAAATAGCACTGCATTATGTAGAGCAGTGTGAAATTTCAACATCAACAGACATGTTTATGAGACATTGATATAATTTAGCTTCCCATTGCTTCCTCCTCCAGAATGACATCACTTCATCAGAGAAATCTGACAAATTACTTTACCCCAAAAGATTGTTAAAGTGTATGTGGTGTGTTAATGTAATGTGTTTTTATTAAATGTAAATATGATCCTTTAATTATGGCAAAAGTTTCTTCAATGTGTACAAAAATATGCATGCTGAAAAAGTGCAATTTCAATCTTTTTGTTAATTTATTCAAGTATAATGTAATTTTAAAAAATCAAATCGGTTCAGATTAACCGGAATTTCGCATTAGCAGGGTTCTACTGTAGTAGTAATTGTAAGTAAGAGCAGCAAAGTTTCCTTTCTGAACTCTGATCATATATCATGGCTTTTCTTCCATTTCGCATCACAATCGCAGTGACGTCACCTGCTTCCGCTCTGAAAGGGAGTTGCCAAGTTGGGAAAAACCAATTTTTTCTTTACAGTAATGACAACTGAAAAACTGTTTAGATTTCATAACTTGATATGCTAAATTGCAGTCGATGCTCCTAGTTGTAGCCTATAAAAGAGCTAGAAAGCCTATTTCTTGAAAATATGAGATTTATTAAAAAAATAAAACAGTGAAAAATAAATAGCAAGGAAAGGTCAAAACAAAGTAGGCTAAAATTCGAAACAATTTGGCCAGAAATCTTACTTTTGTAACAATGCTTGAAAATCTTAACAAATAGGATTAATTCGGAACAGTTGGCAGCTATGTGTACTGGATGAAGAACAAACTATTGATCATTAAAAATTGCTTCAACTTAAAATGCACATATGCCTCACCAGCAGGGATCCGTAACTTAACGTAACAAAATTGTAACGTTATTCGGCCTTGTAACAAAATAATTCGTTATACAATTTTTATATGTACAAATAACTGCTTGATTTTCGTTATGTATTAGTTACGTTACATTTTGTATTTTATTATCGTACCGTAACAAATCTACAGAACGCAAATGAATACGTTATTGCAATAACGTTATTCAGATTAACGTTATTCAATGGTATACTTATTATAACGTTATTCCGTTTTGTGTTATACTCAGAAACTGAACAAAAAGTAACAGAATGCATTCGGTTACTCATGCTAACGCTTAGTTTATAACGTTAAACTCACCTAACTATTTAATAAAGATACAGTATCAATTAGTTATAGAATATAGCATTTCGCTGAATAACGTTTTAAATACGGTATGAGACCATAACGTTAAAGGAACAGAACGATATTTTCATACCGTTATAGCTACATAACTATATGCAATAATATTGGAACATTTCGTTACAAATTATAACATATTGGTGTCAATATATTTAAATACGGTATAAGATCTAACGGTTCAAATAGCTTAAAAGATTTCTGAACCGAATCAGCGGCTTTTCGGACTGAGAGGAGGGTGTAAGATAAGTGTTCCGTGAGAGCCACCCGGACTTACGTTTTGTACGTAGGACACACTTGGGGCCCGTTCAGGAACATAGGTTTTGGAAGCCTAGGGCAAGGGGGGATTTAACTCCCCTAGATTCTTGTATGTTGTTATTCTTCTCGATTTCTTGTTTTTTCCAATATGGTAACTATATGTTGAAATAATCTTTGCCCCCCGCCCCTGGAACATTTTCTGTCGACGCCCATGCACAGGAGTCGCGAGTCAGACAGTATGAAAGGGGTATATTTAATAATATAAGAGTATATAAAGGGGTACATAATGATGAAGAGAAACTTTTTTTTAATTAGCTGGCTTTTAATGCCGAGATTCCAAAAAGATTCATTGAAGTTTTAAATGGGCTATATTATTCCAGGGACGTAATGGGGGTCGAAAATAAATTTTCGCACTTTAACGGATTTCTTCTTGTATTTCTGTTTAATTTTAAATAAATAAGTTAACCCTGTCTGGAGCACAATCATCTGGGGCATGCCACCTTTTTTACGATAGTTAAAACTCTTTTGGCTGTAGTGTTAAGTCCCAATGTTTTGGCCTATCGCGCGGCTGTCAATCTGACGGTCTGGAGTTTCGGATATTGAAGAGAAATCGTTTTTCATTAGCTGGATTATTTGAACGTCTAAAGCCGAGACTCAAAGGGTGTCGATGTAAGGTTTAAATAGGTCTACATTATTTCAGGGACGTTTGAGGGGTGAAGATAATTTTTTTCTGTTTTAACAGTATTTTGTTTTCTTTTTCTTTTTTTTCACTGAAAAAGTCAATTTGTTGGTCTATTAATAAAATTAAATTAAGGAAGTCAAAGTTAGGAGCGTATTGAGGGATATCATACACACACATCCCCCTCAACGCCGAGATTTTTTGATGTGTTATCATATGCTTTTAGATTTTTGTGTCTTGCAGAAATTCCATTTCTTTATTCCAGACACTAAATCACTTATCATATCTTTATCCCGAAGAAATTACTGTCTACATTTCTGGACAAAATAGAGAAAAGTTTGTAAATCTGATCTAGAGCATTTTCGACAACATTAACTCATTTGAAGAGATAACTGGTTTACGTGTTTAATAGCAAAAGTGATATCAAACTTTATGAATTCCCATCATGTGCCAATCATTCTCATTGCCTATATCATTTTTTTCGGGGGGGGAGGGGGGAAAAGAGTGGTAATATGAAGTGCAAGGCAATGATACAGTTTGTTCATGAGGAATATGGTTCAGCCAAGTGTGAGTATCTCATGTATGCGTAATCATGTGTACTATGATTCACATTAGCGACAAAGAGGATTTGCAAGTGAGAATTCTGGAACAATGAGTGAAATTTCCAAGAACAAATGTGCGAGTCTTAAGTTAGCACTACAGTGCTATTAAAATCAAGCAGGGTTGAGAGTTTATGTTGTAACGTCAACATAAACTCTCCCTACAAAATTTGTCAGGGCGACGCACTTTTCAAATGTGTTTGCCAGATAACGCAGGTGGGGGGGGGGGGAGGCGGGAGTAAAATGTTAAAAGTCGCACAAGGATTTCAATTTTTGATAATTGATTACCAAGTTTGGTGCCAAAAATAAGCTTTCAAAACCGAACCAAGCTTAGCGATCCCTCCCAAATATGCCTAGAAAAATGGCAAACGCAACTGTTTATTACGAAGTATAGGTAAAATATTTCTAGAGAAGATTGTAAAATAGTTTTAGTAGGCGGTTTTAATATAGATTTCAATTCCGAAGAAGTATTTTATAGAATAGGCAAGACAAATACGGTACACACATAGATTATAATACATTTTCCAAATGGTATTTATAAAAGTGAAGTATAGTTAGAATGCGCCTGACGAAGATTGTTAAACAGTTTTGGAGGTAATATTTTATATACAGTATGCCCACTAAAGTCCCTTGTCACCCTCTTAATTTCGGAAAAGCTTCTGCTATTTTTTTAAACGTGGTGTCTAGGTTTAGTAAATTGGATATGCGCTACCGAATGAGACCGCTCACAACGCCACCTGGTGGAAAACTGGGGAGTTAGCTTTCGTATCTCGAAAACGGTACGAGATAGGTAAAATGTGAATTGCAAAGTTGTAGAGCACATATGGGCAACCGCCGGCCCGCGGGCCGGATGTGGCTCGCCACGGCTTTGGATCCCGCCCGCGGAACACACCAAAACCCATATAAACCATTCAAAATCCCATATGAATCCCAATAATACGGCCATCGACTCCGCTAATATCCTGAAGTTTGGCCCGCGACTTCACTAATATCCTAAAGTTTGGCCCGCAACTTCGCAAAGGTTGCGCATACCTGTTGTAGAGCGTTATGGATTTTGTACGAAAAGAATCCTCATTGACATAAAGGACAAACAGAACGGTTAAAACGTGCATTTGTATTTTCGTCATTTCCTGTACTGCGACATCACGAAATGTGAACAGAAGGAGAATATTATCTTTCGGGTTAAACACCATGCCGCAATGTAGCACAGTGGTATTGCTTGCAATTCCTAGACCAAAGGACTCTGGTTCAAGCCCTGAGAGTTGCATCTTTGTACTGATCTCAACATCAACTCAACCCAACTTGCACTTGATGTTCGAAATTTTTGCAATGTGCAAATGCGTAAGAAACGTCACATCTGTTCACTTGAGACCACTGTATAAAAGAGACATCTTGTTGAGTTTCTACATGTTGAAGGTCATGGCCATGCAGCGATTTTCCAAAACTGAGTATTAGGAGATGATTTTACTGTACGGTGAATGTGAATGCAAGGCACGATCAGCAGCAAGGTTGTACCGGGAACGTTTCCGTTCAGGCCCGCATCCTTCTTATCAAACCATCCTATCTGTTGTAAAACGTTTAAGGAAGACAGGCTGCGTGACTAGTCGAGCTCGATCTGGCAGACCAGCTAAGGTAGGACGGCAAGTTCAACCAGGTAATAGCATACGCCCTCGAAGGCTCGGACTGGCCAGTGTGTCCGACTGTCAGCAGACGGGTGTGCCCCCACCCTCGGCGGGCCCTCCCTGCTGAGGGCGGGCTCCCAAACAGAAAAAAGAAAGAAAATAAGAAAAGAGTGCTATACTGATAGCACTTAAAAGAAGTTTGTCACTTGCAAAATTTTTTGTAGCTGCAATTGCGCCCTAGAAGGCTTCCAAACACTTTATTTTAAATGTAGTTCTCAAAAATTTTTGAGTGGGTTCCCGAATGAGCAAGGGATTAATTAATATGAATGACGCATATTAATTAATAGATCAATATTTTATGAATGCATTAATTATCAATCATAATTAATTAATAATAACACCATTCCTCCCCCCATACCCCGAAAGTTAACATATCCAAATATTTATCGGTTACACAATAACCCGGGCCCCCCTCTCTTGAGACGGGCGGGCCCCCACCCTCCCAGTCCGGGCCTGCGCCCTCGCATGCCCGAAATGCAGTATAAGACAGATCAGTGAATACTGTGGCCTCTCAAAAAGTCAGGTTTGGAAAATCCTGCAAGAATCAGGCGTTTATCCATACCGACCAACGCTTCAGTAAGTTTTACTGGACGGAGATGCCGAGCGGCGCTATTCATGGTGCAACTTCGTTATGAATCAGATACAGGTCCAGCCAACATTATTGGCAAATGTAGTGTGGACAGACGAGGCATGCTTTTCACGGAATGGCATGTACAATAGGCAACACACCCATTACTGGGCGCTGGAAAATCCTAGATGTTTTACCGATGTTCGATATCAAGTGCGGTTTGGTATTAACGTTTGGTGTGCAATTTACAGTAACAAGTTGACGGTCCAATATTTCACGATGGTACCTTAACAGGCGTACGCTATTTACAGCTGCTTCAGAACGTAATGCCCGATTTTGTGGATAACCTGCCGGTGTTTAATCTCAGGAAAGCATGGTTTCAACATGACGGAGCGCCTGCTCTCAAGACATCTCCAGTGAAGCAGTACCTCGTCACGGAATTTGGGAACCAAATAATTGGGTATGGCGGTTCCGAAGAACGGCCTCTACGTTCGTCCGACCTGACTCCACTGGACTTTTTTCTGCGGGGATACCTAAAACAGCAGGTATATGCGACCCCTTCACGAATATTGCAGCACTTTAAATGACGCATTACGGACGCTTGTGCCAATGTGTCACCCTCTATGCGATGCAAATGTGAAATTCAAACGAGGATCCAAATGTGCATTGCAGCTGACGGTGCGAAGTTTGAATATCTTAAATAACGGTGTATTTTTTATAAATAATTGTTTTTTCTTTCTTTGATCGTTTTTTCACTTTCGCAGAGTAGGGAATCATGACGATACACGTTTTAACCGTTCTGTTTTTCATATCCATGTCAATGAGGTGTCTTTTCGTATTAAATCGATAACACACAACTTTGCAATTCCCTTTATTCTCCTATCTCGTACCGTTTTCGAGATGCGAAAGCTAACTCCGCGGTTTTCAACCAGGTGGCGCTGGGAGCGGTCTCATTCGGTTGCGCATATCCAATTTAATAAACCTAGACACCATGTTTAGAAAAATACCAGAAGCCGTTCCGAAGTTAAGAGGGTGACAAGGTACTTTAGTGGGCATACTGTAGATTTCAATTCTGAAGATGTGTTTGTGGAACAAGAAAGACAAACAAGGCACACTTATGTATTATGATGCTCATTTCAAACAGTCTTTAAAATGGTGAAGTATAGCTGGAATGCGCTTGGCGAAGGTTCTAAAACAGTTTTTGTAGGCGATTTTAATATAGATTTTGATTCCAAAGATGTGTTTTACGGAACAAGAAAGACAAAAACAAAACACTCATGGATTATGATGCATATTCCAACTTAATGGAATAAGGAAGAAAAATAGGGACGACACATGTATTATGTACGCTTTTAATACATAACACTTTAGTGAGTATTTAAAATATAAGTTTTTCAGATGTTACTATTATTATTTTAATATTACAGCTAAGTAAGCAAGATACAAGCTTGAAATGTCCCTATATTTACTTTGAATAGACGTGTGTACTGAAATGTAAGAATCCTACTTACATTTCAGTAGTTTTTTGCTACAGCCAAGCTAATAAGGCTAAATAGAAATTAAAAGGAACATAAAAATAAAAAAATACTACTTTCGTCAGCTCTACAGAAATATTTTGACTGACAGTGCGCACTTTGATTCGCGTGGATTATGTAACTCATATGACATCACAAAAATCTGTCAACCCAGTGATGTCTTCTGACTTAAAACTGAGGCAGCAAAAATGGAAAGTCGTTACAGAGCAGTAAAAAGAATTCTTTTACATTATGGACTATAGATGGAAATTCTTGAAAGTGTGCTATTACATCTGCAGAAAACCGCCCGAAATTCCAGACCGTTAGATCGACATCCACGCCGTATGCCCGAACGCAGTACCTTCACACTCCAGCTATCGACCATACTCATTGTTTTAACGATGTCTAAATGGCGCATTCGATTCAGCTCAGTTCGTGCATGTATATTATAGGTCAAGGTCACATGACCTCCATAGAATTTGATGTGTGTAGTGCTGATAGTTTGTTCACAGGATTGCAAAAGTAATTCTCATATCTTACTACCTATGAATGCAAATCACTCAAAATGTACTAGTGTCTAAATGTTACATTCGGATAAGTTCAAATTGGGTATGTATGTTATAGATCACCTTCACACAACCTGTATATAGATTTTGGTGTGCGTAGGACTTTAGTACATGGCTATAAAAGAGAGATTTTACCTTATGACCTTTACATGCGAATTCTTGAAAGTGCGCTGGCGTCTAAATGGTGCCTTCCATTGCGCTCAAATAGGTACGCAATCATTGTCTCAGATCGAGATTAGATTTTGGTGTGTGTACGGTTTATAGTTTTCTATAGGGCCACAAAAAACTATTCTTACATATTACGACTAATACAATCGAATTACTTGAATAATTTCTGAACATAGCATCCGATTGAGTTGAATCAGGTTTATTTACACGCTTGTTAGAGATCGTGCTCAGAAAGTCAAGTGGAGTCACTCCAGATTTATTTATTTATTTTTTATTAAGTGTTGACACATGTAAACAGAAAATGGTATTTACGTTTTCTGTAATTCGCATGCAAGATCTAATACCACTAGTTGATTTCCGGTGGATGACCACTTCGCACTTAACTTGCATAAGTGTAGCTGGCAATTTATTGCTTAATTTTTTTAAACCGTTTTTTTTTTCTAAACGTATGAATTTTGAGATACTTTTTATGAAGATGAATTGGTACAATTTAGAAAGTCTAACTTTTTCGCACAAAATTGAAGAATGTTTATGATTCCGGTTTATCTGTTTGTCCGTCCGTGCTGTGAATTCCATGATTTCGCTTCGATTGCCACGAAATACAAACATGTTATTTACATGTGTATACACTATTTACTCTTCTAAAATTGGTGTCTATAAAATTAGTTTCAGTACATTAGGATCTATCAACAGTCATTGCATAAAGGGCATTTTAAATAGTTCATCTAATTCTATCAGTACCGGTGTAACCTGCATTAGTCGAGATTATAAAATGCGTGCTCTTTCTTCACCGTACGGTAGGAAAGGAGATTTTTCCGAAAATATGATCGTAACAAAATCTCAAAAAAAAAAAAAAAAGTTCAGGTAGTCCCTTCTGTTGAAACTATAGAGGGATGTATTAATGCAACGTAGGATTGTGTTTTATTTGTAAAACGACCATTGGAAAAGGATAAAACACTTTTAATTTCACTAAATATTTATGAACGTGGTTTATTGCTCTTCAATCCAGATTAACCAAACAAATTTACTAATACTACCTATTACTTATACTATGTATTACTCATATTAAAATTATCTATCTTCGTTTCTGTCTCTTTAATGCTCAATTTAAAGAAACAGCTTAGATATTTGAAACCAATGGTTGCTTTTCTAGTCTTTGATGATTCTTTGCAATTTATCCATTAGCATAAAAATATAAACATTTTTTTTTATAATGGTTGTCATTAAAACATCTTTCCATATATTTTTAAACATAATTCTGGTCAGATTGACGTAGCACTGCAAAATATTTCATTTCGTCGTGGGGGAAAATATCCAAGTTGATTCCAATCTAAATATTTAAATCCTCTATGGCTCGGTCTCCTGAAAAAATCAAATTGTGTAATCTCGAGGAGCTATTTAGAATCCCTCAAATTTCGAATAGGACGGGTTAAACTGTGCTGCAGAGTTTGATAATTTCACGCATTTCTAAATTAATGACATCATGTTCTGACCCAGGTAGTTGAGAGAGTCTGGTTATTTCTCTCAGTAATCGGACTAAGCGCACGGACTTTTAATGAAAACTTTGTGAATGTTGTTAGTAAAATGTTACCTGTATGATGATATTATGAATGTAGTATAATTTTGCAATGCTCTTAAGTTTTTAACTTTTAAGTATAAAAATTATAGGCACATTAAGGATATTTGATTCGGACACCCCCCCCCCCTAATATACGAGTATAATAGGTGAATGTGCAATCACGGGCAAACTTTGAGGAATAGTGCAGCTTAGAACAATTTACCAAAACGTACATTTTTTAATTTTTTTAATTTTTTGTACAGAATCGCATGTTTGGAAAATGACGTGTTCAAGCAAGTCAGGGTCGTAACCAGAGGCTTGCGGTGTGGCCACTGAGCCCTAATAGCAGTCCCCCTCCCCCATAAGATTTTCAAAGATTCTCTTTTTTTTTTAATTTAACAATAAATACGAATACTTATAGATGTGTGTTTAAAAATTGTCAAATTTTATATCATTAAAAATACTTGTTGTTTCGAACGAATTTCCTAACACATTTGCGAGATTTCCAAACGTTAATTATTTTGCCGCTCTTGCCTGGATGTATAGTGTTAGATGTTACATTTTCTTCTCAGAATCCCCTAGGAAGGAAGTGTAAGTCTAAAATAGAAATAGAAATTTTAAGGCTTGCGAAATTTACTGGAATATTGTTTTCATTTATCTTACGTTTTACTTGAAATAATCCTGCTATACAGATAAACAAATGGAAGTTAAAAATCATTTGTTTGATTGTAAGTGTGCAGTATGGAAGATCAATCCTGATATTATTAGATAAATATGTTACTTTGTCTAATATATCTTGCTTTATTATACTTATTTAAAAAGAAAAAAAGGTACATTTATCAGGATATTTTCACTCCAAAGTTTGATTATTACCAAAGTTATAAGTTTGATTATCGAAAGTTTGATCACTTTATTAATTTAACGATATTTTTATACTGGAGAGTATTTAATGGACTGCAAAAAGTAAAAATAACTATTAGCTAAGCTTTCTAAATTATTATTGTACAGAAATAACTAAAATTCATTTGCATCCTCTTAATATAGCCTTGAAAAAAACTTCGTTGAAGCTAGTGAAAACTAATTTCCAAAATATGTCATTTTGCATATCAAATTCTCGAGGAAAAGATGTACATATTGACACCTTCCCCGTGTCTACTAATGCTTACATTTGGTCACCCCTCGAACTGCATTCAAACACTTGCCTAGGTTTCTATCTTGGTTACCGCCCCGCACCAAGTATGTGTTAATGTCGGTGTTTGTTAACATTGCTTAAAATAATGCTGCGAACAAAGATGTAGTAAGAAAACGATTTACTTTTTATATATCTTCAAAAAAAAAAAAAAAACCAAACCTAATTCTTCATCCATTAAAGAGAAGCGGGAGTAGAAATTAAAAAAAAAAAGTAAAATAAGGTATGCAAAAAAAAAAAGAAAAAGAAAAGAAAAGGTTAATTTTGCTAATTTAAAAAAAGTTGCACTTTAAATTTGAATATAAGCCCTTTATGCAAATTTTCTCCAAAATTTTATGAATTTTCATTCAAAAAGACCATTAAAAAACAAACTGTACCTTTAAAACCAATAGAATCAGAATGTAAGCAAAGAAAATTACTTACATCATTATTTTGTCCATTTTTAATTCCTAAAAAAGATTTTCTTTGGTGAAAATGACAATAAATTGAAAATGGAAATTTTTAGATAGAAAATACGATAAAATGCTTTTAATGTCATCCTTTATGCTTTTAACTTGACAGTATGAAACTTTAATTCGCTGCATAATTTAAATTCATTCATTTAGAAATCCTAATTATTTGTTACCACTTTCTTAATTTTGAGAATCCTTGTACAAGCTGTTTTGGTGGAGAATGAAGTACTAAAAACCAAAATTAAGCAAAAGAACTTTTATTTATTATTATGAATGCAACAATGTTTACAATCTATTACAATATAATATGCTTTTTGCTTCTTTTTTAAAGTAGAATAGTTGCTTGAAAGATGATTTATCAAGCAAATAAGTGATACCTTTATTTATAACTACACTGTAAAAATATTCCAGCAACGTTCTTTCAAAATAAAGGATAGCCGAGGTGTTGTTCACACACCCAAACTATAAAATTTTCAACTTGAAAATGTATCGATTGAAACTTTTCAAGGAAGCTGTCTTGATCCTCCAGAGTGAAATCATATGGAAGTAGTGATTGCGGAAATCGAAGGTTATATTCAAGACCCTTCAAATGAACTAGAACTGGTGACTGAGAGTGGCACATTTAACAAACTGGAACTTTCTCCATCATTTGTAGTTTCACCAGGCGTTAAGGAAGGAACTGGTACGTGCGAAATAAGTTCGTCAGTAGCAAATTTTTTCAATATATCTTTATTACTGTGCAACAGCATAACTGCATCAACATTTGCGGAACTCAATCTAAACCGCAAGGGATTTAATACGTACCTCAAAGAAGAGAACAGACGTTCTACAGAAACCTGCGTTGATGGAATGGCAAGCACTACCTTGGCTAACTCGTATAGCTCTGGCTGGATAGTGCGCTGGCGTTCCCAGTATGAACATCTGTTTTCTTCTTCAAAGGCCTACATGACAGAAAGTAAGAATCAAGGATTGGCCTGATGTTTTTTTTTCGGAGCTTCGGCATTTTTTTTATACCTGAGCTTGTTTTGTTTTTTAACAGAGCACTCAGTTCAAAATCCTCTTCACTTTCAGCCTCGCTATCAGATTGATTATCGCTGTTCTCAACCTCGCATTCTGTTCGGGTGATGTTTTCTGAACTTTCCTTTAGTTTTTCAAGTCTAAGCCAGATGTGTACCAAGTACTGTGCAGCTTCTTCAACTTCGGTGTCTTTTAAAAGCGCGAAATATCTAGGATCTAAAAAGAGAGCTGCACTAAACCCGGGATACGAAAACAAAGGTGTAATTCGCTCGCCTCCACTTTTGTATGATTCTCCTCTTTCTCTCTTTTCCATATTTTCTAATAAATTTTTGGCAAGTAAATTAGGAGATGTCATTCGCTGCAGGCGAAGTTTACATTTTGTCCATAGAACATAAAAGTCGCTAAGAAGCAGATTTTCCTCCTGCAGTTTAATTGTTGCTAACCTTACAGGCTCCAGCGCAGCTAACGCATCGTCCAATTGCTCCCACTGATCAGTACTTAAGTTATGTTGCTTCACTTCATTTTCTGTGAATATATCGTTAATGAACCCTTTATTCTTTTTGATAGATGACAGCATGTCATATGTGGAACCCCATCGAGTTGGTACATCCAGAGTAGGTAATGAGTACTTCTCTCTCTTTAACTGTCGTGCCATACTAGGTGTTCTTAAATACTTTGCCAGTTTTCGAGCACTGTCGAATAGGTCTTTTAAAGAGGGAGTGTATTTGATGGCATCTTCAACAGCAAGTTGGATAGTATGAGCTGCACATCTTACGCTTTGGAGAATATTCTTCTCCATTATCAGCTGACATTCGGGCAAATTATCATCTTCGTTTTCTAGTGAGTCTTCAAAATTGTCACGCAACAATTGAGCGGTTTTTAACATATTCGCTCCATTGTCAGTGGTAAACGTCACGATATTGCTCAATGGAATATCGTATTTTTGTAGAAGGATTTCTAACTCTGATCTAATATTTTCTGCAGTGTGTTTTGAGAATAATTCTACGACCCCTAATGTCATGATCATGACCTTCGCTTCTTCGATAATTTGCACATTAACTCCCAAAAAATGACGGTTGTTACGACTCGTCCCATCAACTTTGAGAGAAATGAGCCTCCCTCTCAGCTGCTGTCTAATTTTTTCTTGAACCTTCTTTTCGTAATCAGGTATAAGATTTGGGATGGTGTTCGATGATATAACAACTCTGAAAAACAATAAAATTATACATTAGCTCATTATATTAAACAGAAATGCTTTTTACACAATCATTTAAGCGTTTAATTGGGTGCAGTCGGCCAGGGGGTGGTGGAGAATGGGTGAAAGACTATAATTATATCCCTGGCTGGAGAATGAAATGTTCTCGACTGAAGAAATATTACTTAGTGCCTTGCCAGAGACACTAGTTATCCCAGTTTGGTGAAATATTAAGTAGGTCACTGGCAAGGCATCTGTTGACAACGATGAAAAAAGTTTCAAGGGTTCCAGATTCTTGTTCACGCACAGGAAGGTGAATTAAAATTAACGAATTTCTCCAAGATAATTAAAAAGCAGAGTACTGCAATAGAAAAATAGTCCATTCTTTCAAGAAAGGATTAAAAATTGTGGTCGCTTGTAAAAAATTTCAACCACGCTAAAACCCTAAAACACTGAGAATGCCCTGTCAAAATTTTCCCTGTTGTCTTTTTCATAAGTTCTGTCCATTAAAAGTTATGAAATATCTTAAATATGGAATATATTACCAATAATATTTTCCCAAACGGACGAGCTTTCAGTTCATTTTTCTAGTTGAATTTTGCGAGTTCTTTGAGACCCCCAAACCTCAAAATTTCGTGATGCACAGTTATCTTTTGTTGGTGGCTACCTAAGGTCGTAAGAAGATCACAGAAAATGTCCCCTCCCCCTTTGGCGCGTGTTTTCTGAAGGATCTGTGAAACAACCATAACGAGTTAAGATATAATTTACCTATTTGATGCAGGCATAGCATTAATCATGGGCTTAACTATTTGCTGGAACGCGTCTTCGTCGAGAAGTGTAAACGCGTGTCTATGTTCAGTTATTAAACGTAAACTATGAAGCTGCAGTGGATGGCTGTTCATTTCCACTCCATTAAGAACTTGAGTTTTCATTCGCTTATTACAAGTTACAGAGCGATATTCATTTCCAAGCATATTCTTATAAATCTCTTTGTGGTGATTTTGAATATGCTTCAGAAGATTTCCACTGTGCCGTCCCTGAAAGAAAAGAAATATATAACTCTATTTTTTGAAGAAATGTGGTATAATATTCCGCTGTACAAAGTTAAATGAATGCATGTGTGTCTATGGTATAAAATTTACATCTGTCATCGGGTCTCGATTTATGGCATCTCCCCCCCCCCCAACAGGAGCCAAAATTTGGAGGTGGCATCTGGCTATGAAAGAAAAATATCCATATTTTAAAATAATAGAAATGCCCGTCATTCACGACTAATATGCCTACCACGCTTTCAAAATGGGCGATTTGTTTCTTTGCACTGCATTGAAGTATAAATAATTCCTTTACCATATTGGCAAAAGTATTGGAAGTAAAGTATTTTAATAGTTTCTTTGTATCGTTTAAAAGTATGCAGGTTTAAAAGTATAAAAAATTCCTGCCAAATTGTTAAAATATATTTTTCAAAATAAATGCCTTCTTGTAGTGAATTGATCTTTAAGATCAAAAGGTCATTTAAAGCTAAAAAAAACTAGTACTTAAACTCAAATTATGTGCAGGAATTATGTTAGATTTGAGTTAATTTTATACGATACACAAAATATTTTCGCAGTTTACATCATGCCTGAAAATGTGTTCATATTCTTATAAAATGCAAAAATTTATTTTAAACTGAAGAATCATCTACTATGAAATAAAATTTCAAGTCATTCTCTTTAGTCATTTCCTATAACACAGACGCAATTTTCTTCAAATCTTTTTTAATTCTGAAGGGATTCAAACATTAATACTCCATTTTTTTACCGACTGTATTGAAATTTTTGCACAAATAAATAACAGAAAAAACTTCCGATATAGCCGATTTTATAAATGGAAAACCTTGGTTTGCCAGATTTTAGCTAACTTTCAACGTTGTAATTAAGTATTTCCGAAAGTTTACCAATATGTTTCAGTTTTTTCAGACGCTGAAAATACATAATACATAAAAATTTACTTTTTTTAAATCTCCATTTATTAGTGCAATAAAGTAATACCTATTTCCGTATGAAGAAACATATTTCAGTTGGTTATTAGGTATATGGGAAAGTAATCTCATTTTTCCACATATGAACTTTCAACAAGTATTGAATTATAAACAAACTGTGCCTAGGTATAAGCCTTCTTTTTAAAATTTTAAAGCAAAAATATTATAGATATTTTTTTATTTCTTTCGAGAAAAATGACCATCCTCTCTTTTTCCACGTCTACCCTCCTATTATATTCCTATTATATTGCAAATGTTCCGAAATCTATTTTTAGGTTTTCGTGAGTATTGCATTTTACAGCAAGAACTATATGAATATCTCTGAGATCACGCAGTATATGTAAAAAGGATGTGTTTGCACCTCTATCCCCCCCCCCTCTAAGTTACGAATTTTGGAACGTGCTCTCCAGTCAAGCACCTATGCTAAAATACTAACACGTGCCGAATTTCGCATTATGAGTGTCAATAGTTTTTGGCTAGGTGAGCTATTGACTTACGGAAAACTGACAAAACTTTCCCTTAGACCCAATAGTAAACTTAAAATAGACACTTTTATAGTAAAATAAATGAAACAACCCCGTTTTTCAAGTTTAAAGAACTCTACGGTTACCACCTTTTTAGAACATTCTGTATAGTATTTCGGACGCTATTTTAATGGATTTTAAATTTTCCAACAAACTAAATATGTTAAAATCTTTCTCAAAATCTTTTTGCTTAAGCTTTATAACAACAAATAAAAGAATATTAAAGCCATTGAATGCAAGGAATATGATTTGTAATAATTCTTGAAAATGACTCGCATCCTTTCGACCTTGTACAATTAAAAAAAACATTGTGCTTTTTTACCCATTCACAGATTTGAATCTACAAAAATGTAACTGTAGACTTTTAACTTTCCCTTTTCTCAATCTGAATAAACTATTTTGAATTCAACAATAGCATCCTTATTGAATTATAAAAGACCAAATGAAAATTATAACAATAAGAGTTAAATTTCAAACATAATCATTGTGTGCCATGTACATTTATAACAGACATTTGTGAGACATAAAAACATATTTAAATGGAAAGAAACAAATTAAAAATTTTGCAACCTAATACATACCTGCCAACTTGTACGGTTTGGCCGTACAATGTACGGATTTTAGCTTAGTTGTACGGTTATACGGCCGCAAGGCAAAATTTTACGATTTTTTGGCAAAGTTTTGGCTAATGTGATTTTATTTACTATGTTTCAAAATTTAGTGGTTTTGTGGAGTATTTTAAAATTTAAATCACCAATTGACGTTACGTCGAACGTAAAAACACTAGATCGTTTTATTTCCCATATTTACGCTAACTCTCCTACCTTTTCTGCGTTCTTCCACTGATACGCTGTGTTACTGTTAACCCGAGAGGGAAAATAGGAATTCCCTCCGATCTCCGATGCTGCGAAAGCTATGATTGGCTCAGATTTTTTTTCCCCCTCCCACCCGCCGCCTTGCTTGTGACGTGTTAGGAGAAGTGAGATGGGAGCGTTCGTAATCGATATGCCGAGTGTCCATGCTTTGTCAAAGTTTGCTGCTGCGCATGCATGGAGGTGGATGCGCATTTGTTTAGAAATATCTCCCTCCCAATACCGCTTGGCTCCCATCCATAAGCGCAAGAACAACTTTCAATCACAAACACGTGTTGATGAAATTGTCCAGTGTAGTTTGAAGTTGTGAAATATTAATTTGAAATGTCGAAAATTAAACATAAACAATATAATAAAGTTTTCCTTGATTCTTTTACAAAGGAATATCCGTGTATCGTCAAATCGCAAAGGGGATGCAATTTTGCTTTTTGCTCAGTGTATAGGACCGACATCAAAATTGCCTATCAAACATGAATAATCTTGCTAAGTAGCAAACATAAATAATCTTGCAGACAAATAATTTT